>BPTQ01000005.1:197652650-197823721 GCA_019973895.1 Chrysanthemum seticuspe | reverse complement strand
ACATGGCCATCATATTATCTAAGATCTTGAACAAAACACTACGTAAGGCTCTAGCGATCACTCTGATGTGTACACATCAATCCTTATTGATTTACTAGTCTCCGTAATCCTATTGGGAACAAACTATGGGCATAATATTAATGAAAAAGGTGTAGCCAACTCATTAAGGGGGTGTGGGAACGCAACATGAGTAGAAATCATGTGCTATGGGGATCAATTGGGGAGTCTCGGATAGGAAAAGCGCCAAGAGCACTACAAAGCCAAAAGGCCTTATAGTTACTTCTCGTAACAAATGTTAGGTGGGGGTTTACATGTGGGTTTAGCGGAATCGGATGGAACATACGTGAGTGAAAATCACGTAATAACAATAGTATGATTTGGGAATCAAGTTGTGAGTGCATACAAGGTAGGCTAAGGCGATTTGGGTGTACATTTGGGGGTGGATTGTAAACAATGCTCTTCATTGATATTCCGGAAAACCGAAACATCACGAGAACCGCGAAAAGGATAGGCTCTGAGGGGTTAACTAGGGGTATCGTGTACTAAAGATGAGTACAACGCAAGGGTGTGGGGGAATTACTCAACCGATGTGGAAAAAGTAATTATAATACGGGTATCAAACAAGGGTTATCCTAATGCCTCTGATCATTTAGTTATTCCTAACTACACATGTGTAGTCTCACTAGCGATCTCGGAATGCATCACAAAACAAGTTCTAGAATCTATTATACTACCGGTACACTCTTGAAGCATTAAAGAGGAATGCTTTAATTCCTACAAATTTAAGGGCGATCCTCACATTTTGGGTGGAATTTAAGTGGTAAAGGGTTTTGTGCTAGTCATATAACTTCCTATCCATGAGACGCTTTATTAAGACTAATGGCCCACTCCTACATGTCATGAAAAATTTTAAATTTGGTGCCAAAATTACCCTAACTGATATTTCTCATGGTTTATTACACAAATAAAATTGGACAAGGCAAATAGTCAAGGATAAGCATAGTTTTAAAGTTCCCGTTTTATTTTACCTCCCTACACTTAAACTGAACATTGTCCCCAATGTTCCCCGAAAGTATCAAAGTTATGATAATGGAAGGTAATTAAAAACGAAAGAAACTAGTACTCCCCTGATTAGCTCGATTGGATCCGTGTGAAGTAGTGGTTAAATATTTCTTCAAGAAGAATGTATGCGTGAAAAGCTCCTTCCAATCTTATGTCTCTTCTTCTTGAAAAATAAAACCTGCACACTTGAAGAAAACAAACGAAACCTTCGCGTAAAATCGACGGTAACAATATATATATGACTCTACTAAACTAGGATATAATGCTTGTGGAATGGATGTTTACAGATTTTCTGGAAAATTAAGACCTGGAAAATTCCATAAATTTATAAGTAGCACAAAAATCGAGAAAAAGTAGTAAGCTGTTTCTACTCCTCCTGACGCCGTCAGGTTGCGACCCAGATGCCGTTAGGTTATCCTGACAGAAACCGGTCTGCGATTTTCTAGAAAAATTCTGGAAAATTTATATCTTTAGAATCTGGAAAAATTTCCTGCAAAACATCCATTATGACTCGATACAAGCATTTGACTCGAACAAACACACATGTATATCTTTTTAATAATCGTAATTCTCGTGTTCACGTTCTTTTTGAAAACGTGTGCAATCCTCCCTACACTTATCCCTTTTGTAAAATAACTTTATATGTAATTAAGACGAGGTTAAAGACAAAATAAAGCATTTTTACAAATTTAAACATGAGAATAAACAATCAATAAAAGATATACGACACACAAACAAGCAAACAATTAAGCATGGGTTGCCTCCCACGAAGCGCTTTTCTTTATTTATTAGTCTTGTAGCTAGACTCGAAGTGGTGCCCATACGTACAAATATAAGTAAGCTTATCGTCTAGAATGTCATAAGGATCAAACTTATCATTTAATTTCCTAGTGGTACGCTTGGTTCGGTATGCCTTTTCAAACTTCTCTCCATCGGGGTCATAGATCGTTATCCTAATGTGCCACTCTCTATTACCATCACTAGGCGGTCTATCCCAATTCCACTTATGCTTAGGCTTATCGCTCTCAACTTTCCACTTATTCATGACAAGGTTGACGGGCAAGCTTCCTAGGAACTCGGTCATCTTCCTAAATACTAAGGCGTCCTCGAACGGGTTCACTTCCATGTCCTTAGCCAATTCTTTTTCATGGAAAGTCGCTTGACTAGCAAAGGCTTCATCTAGATAGAAAGGTCGTTGGGGACCTATGAAGTCTTTATTAATCCAAGGTCCATATTTAGATGGTGTTCTATCGAACCTAATCTCATGTGGGATTTCCGCTTCCTTGTACTAAATATGCTTTTTGACATCGTAAATTGACCTAGCACTCCCTTCCCCTACCACTATCTTAGATATCTTACAATCAATGATGGCACTAGTGGTGGATAAAAATCCCCTTCCTACTAGCAATGGGCATGTCGGGTCCTTATTCATGTCTAGCACATGGAAATCCGCCAAAAGAGTCAATTCTCCTACGTGTACTACCATGTCTTTTATTATCCCTACCGGATATGCAATACTACCGTCCGCTAGACCTAAGATGGTTTCCGTTGGTTCTATCTTACCTAGGTCAAGGCTTCTATGGAGGGACAACGGAACAAGGTTGATGCATGATCCTAAGTCGGCTAGAGCATCGAGAGGTTTGGAAGTTCCAAGCCTACACGGAAGAGTGAATAGCCCAGGATCGTCTAACTTCTTAGGTAAATTATTTTGCACAAACGCGGACCCATGTTTTCCAAGTTTTAGTTCTCGCTCATATTTTTCTTTTAAAGAATTATAATAAGGTGCATGAGCTAAGACTTCAAGAATCGGTTTTTCTTGATGGAGTTCCTTGTACTCCTCCTCTAGATTAGGTTTGGGTTCTTAGTTGACGGGTTTCTCAAAAGTAGGTTATACCAATGGTGCGGGGCCTTGGTATCTCATTTGGGATCGCTTGGAACCCTTGTTGATAGCATTTACTGAGTGGACCGTTGGGTGTGAGGGGCATGGATGTTCATTCTCCCATGGTGAACAAGAACATGAAGTCGATGAAATCGAATTCACTTTTGGGTTCTTTATAGTATCACTTGGGAGTGCTCCAATTTCCCGGTCATTGAAGGATTTTAAGAGGGCGTCAAGCTTGTTTGTCATCTCGTCTTGTCGTTGCTTGAAATCGGCTTCAAGCTTAGTCAATCGAGTTTCTTGAAATGACATGAATCTAGACGCAATTGCCTCAAGACTATTGGGGTTCTCGGTGTTTAGAGGGTTAAACCTATTAGGTGGACTAGATGAGCTTTGGGGTGGGTTTGAATTTTGGTTCCACTTAAGGTTAGGGTGATTCCTCCATGAGGGGTTATAGTAGTTTCCTAAGTTGTTTTGTTTGGGTTTGAAAGTGTACCACTTCTCTCCCGCTCCGTCGGTACGCGTGGAGGCGTAGTCCGCAAAAGCTTGTTCGGGGAGTCTTGTGCAATCACGAGTGTCGTGGGGACCACTACACAACTCACAAGGTAGAGTGATTTTTTTCACTTGATGTGAAGACTTAGGATTTTCGTAGGAGCTCATTAGGAATTTAACTTGATCTTCAAGCTCGAACATCCTACGGTCGGAAGATTGTGAGTCAATGGGAGGCAAGGAGATTGCCTTTATGGTTTTGGGCAACTCACGGGGGTCATCCCAACTTTCGTTGTCATAGAGAGCAAGGTCCTCTATTATACCCCATGATTCTTCCGCGGTGAGATCACTAAGTTTACCACCGGCCGCTTGGTCAATGGATCGCTTAGTAGGGAAGTTGACATGATCATAAAAGAGTTGGACTTGAAGCCAAAGATCAATGCCGTGATGAGAGACTCTATGGAGTAAGCCCTTGAATCGAGTCCATGCTTCCTAGAGATATTCACCTTGACATTGTTGGAACATCAAGATTTCATTCCTAAGCTTAGTAGTTCTCCCTGGTGGGAAAAATTGAGCAAGGAAACGAGAGGTGAGACCATCCTAACTTGAGATGGAGCCGGCGGGAAGTCGCTCAAGCCAATTGCTAGCTTGGTCCCGTAGAGAGAATTGGAAGAGATGCAAACGCGTGGTCTTCCGAGTAGTAGCATCGAGGTCGATGGAATGGACGATTTTAAGAAAATCCTTAAGATGTTGATTAAGATCTTCGGAACGAAGTCCATGGAATGCACATCCGTTTTGCACCAACCGGATGGTGTCGGATCAAAGGGCCGTAGTTTGGGCTTGGTCGGGAAGCTCAATGGTGTTTCTATAGCCTAGATGGCTTGGTCTTGAGTATTCACCAAGAGTACGGCCTCTTGGCGGGTCATTTGGCGGTGGGTTGATGAGTGGTGGTTGACTGTCACCTTCCATGATGAAAAGTGATGGAGTTACTAACAAAGGTCATGAAGAAGGGGGATAGACTACGAGGAAGCTTAAAATGGGAAAAAAAAGCTTACTTGATAGGAATCAAGTAAGGAAACCTAAACGAGGTGAAAATCTAACTAGCTATTCTATTCCCCGGCAGCGGCGCCAAAAACTTGATACGCGTACAACGCGCGTTCGGGGCAAAGGAACTTCCTTTTCGTAGAGAAAGTTTTTCAACACCCTAGGCAGTGAACCTAATCGTTGTAGTGTAATATTAGGGTAAGCCTCGGGAATTGATATCGTTCTCTAAGGGAAAAGGAATGCTAGTAAGAAATTACTACGGTTGAGGAAGATTCTTTTTTATCTTTTTTTATATTTTTTAGATAATGGAAATGTACGAATCTTGGGGTATTGGATTTGGGGGGGTTGGTATTTCTACCGATTACTCTACTTATCTAATTATCTAATTATCTAAGATAAGGTTAGTGTAGTCTATGTCTATTGTTGTGTGCTCTTATAATGATTAAAAATGTGTTTACTTTGATGCTATTACTCCCTAGTTATCTCCTATTGATGGTTGAATTGTCACGTCCTTATTCTTAACGCGTTGTGTCTTCTAAGGTTTGTGGAAAACTAGAAGGGGGGGGGGGTTGAATAGTTTTACCAATTAAAACTTCTTTTTAAACTATTTAGATCGACTTATGTCAATCTATTTGGTTGTGTGTATTGGATGTTGATAAACAAGCATATAAAGATATGTAATGAAAAGATAAGAGTAAGAAGCACAAAACCACAACGCGAGTATTTATAGTGTTTCGGCTACAAGGACACCTTCCTTGCCCTACTCCACTCCCCGAGTCACCTACTCGAGAGTTCGTAAACACTACACCAATCTCCTTATGGCGGAGAAGCCTTCACAACGTCGCTTAACCTTTTTCCGGTACAAAGCTAAATACCGAGTTCTTTCACACCAAGGCGAACCACACCTAACACAACGTCGCCTACCCTTTATACGGTGCTAGGCTAACCACCGAGTTCTTTCACACCAAGGAGAACTAATCCTATCATAACGTTGCCTACCCTTTATTAGGTACTAGGCTAAGCACCTAGTTCCATTGCAATGGAGGAACTACTACCACACTACACCAACGACTAATCCCAAAGGAGATCTACTCCTTTACAACATCATTAAGGACATCAATATCCTTGGATCTAATACTAGTCTATCTTGTACATCGAAACACACCATATCGAATGTACATCTAAGGCACCTTTCACTAATGTCTTTGACTAGATTTACAAGACACCTTTCACCAATGTCTTGTGTCTTCACTTCTAAGCACCTTTCACTAATGCGTCTTTGTCTTGACTTCTAAGCACCTTTCACTAATGCTTCTTGTCTTGACTTCTAAGCACCTACCACAAGTGCTTATCCTATGGACGATAGATACCCTTCACTAATATCTTCATCTTTATACTTGAGACATCTTTCACTAATGTCTTCAACACTCCGCTTCTTTGAAGAAAGAAAGGAATCATCAACAAGAGAACTTCAGTAGCCTTGATGATGAGGAAGAATGGCAACTCATGGACTTGCGCTTGCTCGACTTCAAAGGTGGTGATCTTGCCTTTAAGAGGAACCTAAAAGATCACACAAAAACAAAACTAAAAACATAGATCTCTTGGATCTAAGGTTAGTGAGTTTTAACTCAGGGGAGAAAGTGTGTTAGAAAGGGATTGAAAGGGGTGAGAAACAATGAACAAATGGCTCACTATTTATAGAGGAAAAACCTCTACTGTTCCCCGGATCCCACGGATCCCTACCACAAGGGATCCGGCTAGCACAAAGCTAGGGATCCGTGGTACGCTCCTCTTTGCCCATGGGTATTTTTGGTTATGGGTCATGGGTCATGGGTTGATCCATGGTTTTCTTTCTAGATACAATGTATCTTAAGGATACAATGAACTTGGTTAAGTGGTATAAATAAAACCATGGGTTGTGGGTCAAAACCATTTGCTAGTTTTTACCTATTTAGTATATACTTGTTTTTACCCATTTTAGTATATACTTGTTTTTACCCATTTTAGTGTATACTTAGTTAAGTATATGTTATCCCAATATGTAAAACTAGTTGTTGTACATATGTATATCTAAAGCATAAAATCACTTATACTTGTTTTAGTGTTTTATGTGAAAGCGTAAGTGTGTTAGAAAAATATTAGTTCAAACCATTTACGTATTTTATTTGTTTCGTTAAAATGATTTTACTTTTGTTATCGACAAAACATTAGAAGATCGTAAAATACAAATAAACGTTTTTACGGCTTATTTGTATTAACAATCTCCCCCTTTTTGTTGATGACAAAACATAAGATTATTTTAAGAAAAAGCTAAAATTCGTAAAAGTTTGAATTTGTAGTTTTTACTTTCTTCTCCCCCTTTTTGTCGAAACAAAAAGTGTTTGAAGGAAAGCAACACATAAAAAAAAATGTGAAAAAAAAAAAAAAAAGAGATAGAGAGCAAGTAACGGGAAAGGATCTCGTCTTTACTCCCCCTTGACGAGTCCATCCCTATGTAAGGGCGTCAAGAAAGTGATACTAATCTAGTTAGTTTAGAAAAAGATTTCGTCTAAGTGACGAATGTGCTCCCCCTTGATGATTGCAAGTATGCAAGGAGATGTCACGAAATGTAAACCTAGTATTGCAAGTAATTTGCAATGTATTGCTTTGACATAAAGCTCCCCTAGCTTTAGGATGTCAAAGTCTTCATGTGTAAATTGAATAACTACAAAACAAAGCTTAGAAAGCAAGTATAATTCACAATTTCCTGCAAATGTGGTTCAAGTTAGTAGAAAGAAAACTTTCTATCTCACGGATCCCGCGGTTCCCTCCTAGTAGGGATCCGTCTAGGCAATTTTGAGGGATCCGTATTAGCTGATTAATTTCAGCAAAGGTGATATAACAAGTAATGTTATCACAAAAATGAGATATGAATACAAGGTAATCATATGCTCAGAAAAATAACAAGTAGCATGTAATTCCATTTAATAAAACTAGAGTTATGATATACATGACTCTAAAAACTAAGAAAATAAGAAAATACATGACTAGGAATTTCTAAACCAACTATCGCTTGATGCTAGGACACCACTAAAATCTTCTAGCTCAAGTTTTGTTTAGGTTTGATCTCGTCGAAACGTTCGAGGAGATGATAGAACATGAAACGTTGGTCTTCTCGTACTTCATGTATCAAACCTTCAACATGTTGACAATGATAGCAATCTTTGTCATGGCTAGGTAGTGGTGGTGGAAGAAATGAAATAGCTTGATGTGAAGGATCAAGTGAAGCGGCTTGTGGAGCTTCAAACGATGGAGGGATAGGTGGAGGTGCATTTGAAAATGACTCAACCAAGAATGATGGTGGTGGTAGAGAAGTGTCAACATCCATATGGTGGGGTGGTTGAATTTGATGATTTCTCATAATCCAAATGGGATTATATGATGGAAATGGCGAAAAGGAAGCCGGAGCAAGTGTTGACTCAACACCTTGATTTTGTACTATTATTCCTCCTAATGAGGAGAATGTTGTCGGCGGAAGCGGATGAGACGGCCTAGGAGGCAAGTCCTCTAAATTGTAGAGGTGTGGTGATGATATTGGGGATGTAAATGAAATAGCTCTAGGAACTAAAGGTGATGGTTTAGTGGAGATGATATTGTTTGGCCTAGGAGGTATGGTGGTGTTTGGCATTGGTAGTTTTGTGGGTACTATCCTTTTAGGAATTGGTTTGATTGGATGAGGAGGGATCCTATCATTTGTTGGCTTGACCGGAGATGATTCGGTGGAAGAGATTTCGTGTATAACACGCGCCTTTTTCATCGGTGGTTCTTTGGTGGATAAGATACTACTTGGGGTTTTCCTCATGATGAGATGATTTCAAGAGATTTGCAAAGGTTTCTAAAGTGCTGAAAGTTAGGAAGAAGATGATGACTATGGAGATCCTAACAAAGTGGTTTATAAACCAAGAGATTTGGCAAGTGCATTTAAGCCTTAAGCCATTAGGATTCATTTGAATGTGATGATTAACATGCACAAGAGTCAACTACAGAGTTTGCACTGATCTAGGAACTCATTTAAGATGAGATGGAGTGTTTGAGTTAGGAAGATGAGTTGAAATGATTGTTTTATCAAGATTTGACATAGATTGTCATCCGGATCCCACGGTTCCCTCCTCAGAGGGATCCGTCTAGGCTAATCCTAGGGATCCGACTTTCAGCAGTTATGAAAGAGTGGAAATGATGTTTCTAAGATCTAAGACCTATAATATCTTGAGTGTTTCAGTCCTCCTAAGTGTTTTAAATGAAGGGGTGCTTAAGTACTTGAGGGTAATGAATGATGTAGCTAATGATTGTCTTTTATGGAAGGATTTGGAACTTTCAAAGAGTACCAATGGATGAGTAAGGATGGCACTAAAGATGAGAGTGTCAATTGAAGCTAAGTGATCCTAGAGATTAGGTTGTGACTTACGATAGTGTTTTGAAAAATATCCTAGAAGCTTTGAGATGAGAAAACTAGAATTTGATCAACTTTGATCAATTTTGAGGTGAGGATGATTTATGATTAATTTTGCCATAATCGAAAGATTTCAAAGACTAAGTAGAAAATGAAGTGTGAGTTTGAGAGCGGAAGAGTAATGTATTAAAATGAAACGGTAGATCTACAAGCGTTTTAGAGTGTGATCTAGGTGTGTGAGTAGGAAGGATCAACCTATCTTGATAAGGGCTTAATTTGCCTTAAGGCACTATGTTTGGCTTAGTATGAGGTGTTCTAAGGATATGTTTGAAATATAATGCTTGCAATTGCATTTTCTATTTGCCGGATCCCACGGTTCCCTAAGTGTAGGGATCCGTCTAGCACAATCTTTGGGATCTGCCCATCTGCTCAGCAGGACCTTTACTAAAGGTATGCAATGATCTTGACAATGCATTATATCTCAAGGATAGTCTAAAAAGAGTTCTAATACTAAGATATCAAATGTAAGATGTTTTATTTCATGAAAGAAATTGGATTACATTGATAAAGCACGAGTACAAGAGAATTGATCCTATTTTGGAATACTACTAGGTTCCTTGAGTGTTTTCGCTAGGAGAATCATTATATGATTGATGAGTGTTGGTGGAATCAAGAATGAAGAAAGTCTTCATGAGAGATATGTTTAGCGGTTCCATCATCTTGTTCACAAGTACGTACAACGGACTTTGAAATTGAGGATGGAAGTGCATAACATTATGATAGAGGCGTGTCAAGAACATTCCATAAGGGATGAGTTTATTCTTGGAGCCTTGAAGATTTGCAATTCGCCTTGCGAAGAAGTAGGCGAGATTGTATGGTTGTTGTGTTAGCAAACAGTACAACATGTGAGCACAACAAGCAGGAAGAATTTCTCGATTTCCCCTAAGGCTCCAAACATTTTCACGTAGGATGAGTGCAAGAGGCTTGTACTCTTCTCGGATATCCCTTGTAAAGATAATGTTTGGATCGAAGTAATATGGTCGAGGTTTGCATATTATGCGATTTAAATCTTCCGGAGAGGGTATGTGTGAACAATATGGGCTATTTTCTTCACGAAAGTTGAAGAGAGAATCAAGAGACCAATCTTCGGTGAAGGCACATTGTCCATGATTTGGAATCCGGAGGATGTGAGCAAAATGCCCAAGGGTTAGAGTGATTTTTTGGTTTTTGATATAAAACCAAAGAGATAGAGAGTGATCCTCGTTACGAACGAGTTCGACTTGACGGAAGAATTCCATTATGAACCTTGGACATATCTTCTCGTTGATTTCAAGAAGACATTCTAGTCCTATGGCTCGGAAGGAGGTATTGATACCTTCTTCGAATTGTAGAGAGGTGTCTACAATACGTCCTTCGTGGAAGTGACGGTTTTCGAGATTATTGAACCCACGGACATGATTGCCAGGTGTGTTGGGTTCGAGAGAGATGTTTGGAGTGTGGACGCTAGTGAGTGAAAAATCAAACTCATATTCATGCGTCATAGTTGAACCTATAGAAATGATGGGTTAATAAGAGGTGATGTTTATGGTCGACCTATAATTATCTAACGTTTTTATTAGATTTTTATTAACAATGTTTTTTAAACAAGAAAGACACTTAACTCACTTATGGTTTTGACATTCTAGTGGAGTATTATTTCTAGAAGAAAAAGGTTTTTAATTTGCATGAAAAACTGTTCTCCAGTAGGACGGATCCCACGGTTCCTTTTCAAAAGGGATCCGGCTAGTATAACTTCCGGGATCCGTGGATCTGTAGTAACAGAAACAGATTTGATAAAAACAAAGGTTTTACATTTTTATACCACGAGAAGTGTTTTATCCTACATTTTCTTTTAGCATGCACACATGACTTCTAATGTATCACGAAGGAATATGAAACATATAAATCACAAGAAAATAAATAATAACAAAGATAACAAGATTATTAGTAATATTGCATTTCAATGCTAAGGATGATACAAAGGATTGGGTATATGATCCCAATGTAGATTAACAACACAAAGTAAATGTCTCCATATGTGAACTTCATCATAGGGAACACAAGTGCGATGAGTGTTAAGGCGATGAGTACGAGTGCGATGTAAACCATTTTGAGTGAGAGGAAATTTTTGAAATTGGAAGATTTGAAAAAGTGAGGGTTTGATAGAGTGGTCGACGATGGGAGTATTTATGGGGAATGAGTAATTTTTGAAATTCGTGTTTTGTTTTATTATTGGATTAAAAGAAAACAAAACATAAGTTTTATATACTACGACTATAGACGAGAAATAAGACACGTATGTACGAAAAAGGCTTCTTAATGAAGCTTCATGTAAAACATGTAATTTGCACAAAAGATAATCATATAAATACCTAAATAGGTATACTTAATTATCAAGCAAAGTAAAAAGAAAATCATACCTCTAGCGCACTTAGGAATGTCTTTACAAATGACACAGAAAATGTCACTTAGACTATTCCCGCTCCTTTGCGTTTAAGATACCTTCTTAAGGAAGGTATTCTTGTTACCAAGCGACTCCTAAAGCTTGGTGGGTATGAGCTTTGACTAATCAACATGACAAAGAAGATTAGTGCAATTAAATAAAAAAAATAAAAAAATGTTGTTATCAAATCAACATCCAAACATATAGTTTTAAAAGACATGGTGTTTGTTTTTATGAAAAACCTTCTTTGTAGTTTTTAATTAACCATGGATCGTATCAAGTTTTTTAAAGTACAATATACTTCAAGAAACTTGGTAACGAAGCTCTGATGGCAATTGTGGAAAACTAGAAGGGGGGGGGGTTGAATAGTTTTACCAATTAAAACTTCCTTTTAAACTATTTAGATCGACTTATGTCAATCTATTTGGTTGTGTGTGTTGGATGTTGATAAACAAGCATATAAAGATATGTAATGAAAAGATAAGAGTAAGAAGCACAAAACCACAACGCGAGTATTTATAGTGGTTCGGCTACAAGGACACCTTCCTTGCCCTACTCCACTCCCCGAGTCACCTACTCGAGAGTTCGTAAACACTACACCAATCTCCTTATGGCGGAGAAGCCTTCACAACATCGCTTAACCTTTTTCCGGTACAAAGCTAAATACCGAGTTCTTTCACACCAAGGCGAACCACACCTAACACAACGTCGCCTACCCTTTATACGGTGCTAGGCTAACCACCGAGTTCTTTCACACCAAGGAGAACTAATCCTATCATAACGTCGCCTACCCTTTATTAGGTACTAGGCTAAGCACCTAGTTCCATTGCAATGGAGGAACTACTACCACACTACACCAGCGACTAATCCCAAAGGAGATCTACTCCTTTACAACATCATCAAGGACATCAATATCCTTGGATCTAATACTAGTCTATCTTGTACATCAAAACACACCATATCGAATGTACATCTAAGGCACCTTTCACTAATGTCTTTGACTAGATTTACAAGACACCTTTCACCAATGTCTTGTGTCTTCACTTCTAAGCACCTTTCACTAATGCTTCTTTGTCTTGACTTCTAAGCACCTTTCACTAATGCTTCTTGTCTTGACTTCTAAGCACCTACCACGAGTGCTTATCCTATGGACGATAGATACCCTTCACTAATATCTCCGTCTTTATACTTGAGACATCTTTCACTAATATCTTCAACACTCCACTTCTTTGAAGAAAGAAAGGAATCATCAACAAGAGAACTTCAGTAGCCTTGATGATGAGGAAGCATGGCAACTCATGGACTTGAGCTTGCTCGACTTCAAAGGTGGTGATCTTGCCTTTAAGAGGAACCTAAAAGATCACACAAAAACAAAACTACAAACATAGATCTCTTGGATCTAAGGTTAGTGAGTTTTAACTCAGGGGAGAAAGTGTGTTAGAAAGGGATTGAAAGGGGTGAGAAACAATGAACAAATGGCTCACTATTTATAGAGGAAAAACCTCTACTGTTCCCCGGATCCCACGGATCCCTACCACAAGGGATCCGGCTAGCACAAAGCTAGGGATCCGTGGTACGCTCCTCTTTGCCCATGCGTATTTTTGGTTATGGGTCATGGGTCATGGGTTGATCCATGGTTTTCTTTCTAGATACAATGTATCTTAAGGATACAATGAACTTGGTTAAGTGGTATAAATAAAACCATGGGTTGTGGGTCAAAAGTCAAAACCATTTGCTAGTTTTTACCTATTTAGTATATACTTGTTTTTACCCATTTTAGTATATACTTGTTTTTACCCATTTTAGTGTATACTTAGTTAAGTATATGTTATCCCAATATGTAAACACTAGTTGTTGTACATATGTATATCTAAAGCATAAAATCACTTATACTTGTTTTAGTGTTTTATGTGAAAGCGTAAGTGTGTTAGAAAACTATTAGTTCAAACCATTTACGTATTTTATTTGTTTCGTTAAAATGATTTTACTTTTGTTATCGACAAAACATTAAAAGATCGTAAAATATAAATAAACGTTTTTATGGCTTATTTGTATTAACAGTAGGGTATGCTTTTTTCCCTAACTCTTTGAGTCTACCTTAAGGTTATTGCCTACGAAATCTCTAGGATTCATATACTAACTCTAAGGTTATCTTTGGATGTTTAGACTACAATAACTCTAGGTGATTATAAACTAATGTTCTCAAAGATTACTCAACCATTAAAAACACAACGAATGACGTATCACAATACTAGGTCAATCACAATTAAGATAAGAGACAACCAATCAATATTCAATACCTAGGTTTCATAGATCTAAGCAAACACATAAGTAAATTAGCCGGACATGGAAAACTTGCAAGCATACACACAGACAATTGAAGACATAATTGAATCAATGAAGTGAATTACTTATCTTGTTGTAAAATAGGGTATGGAACCCTAAGATACTGCCCAAGACAGCCTATGTTCGGTTTAGGTTTTACTCCACAAAACTACCTCTCTAAAATACTGAAAATTCGAATTCTATATATAGAGTTACAATATGCGACGACGTCACTCTTTAATTGTGAAGCCGTCGGGTCACTGCGATTAGGTTTTCGTCTGGGCCACGTCAACTCTGTGACGGCGTCACCTTATGCTTGTAACGCCATCGGCTTCAACCTCTGACGCCGTCGGGATCCAAATCTAGGCCGTCTGAGTTGTGACGCCCTACTCTTTTAAACCTGATGCCGTCACTTGTAAAATAGCAATTTGCTCTCTGAGTCGTCTCAAGGTGTGTCGCGATGGCGTCGTTATTAAGCTGTGACGCCGTCCCCTTCAGTTTCAGTAACTTGAGTGTCTCGATTCTTGACTTTGGCCATTTTCTTCATATATTCGCGCTTTTTCGTCCGAATAAGTGTCATTCCAGCAATTTGCCTTCAAGAGACCTAAAAAGTGAAAAGGAACGAAAATTAAGTAGTAACGGATACAAAAGTGATCAATTAAAGGCTTAAATGACCCCTCAAAAGTGTACCTTTTAAATCCTTATCAGGCATTAAAAGCTTGTGGCAGAAAAGTTTATTGACCATTATAACCCGCAAACGAGTTCAGATTAAGCTGAAGGTCCAGAGAAACCTATTGATGGGCCTGAGGAGTCGGTTGTTGGGCCTGATGGAGGGTACTTGTTAGAATTGCTTGTTGTGGTGGGTTTGGGCCGAACCCCGGTGGAGTAGGAGGGGGTTATTGGGCCTATTGGGTTGATAGTGTTGTTGATGGGCCTGTAGCACTCTTTAGGCCTATGAAATGTTATCAGCTAATGATACGCTTACGCAGCACGTTCGGGGTCAAAGGAACTTCCTTTTCTTCGAGCAAGTTTTATAACACCCTAGGCAGTGAACCTAATCGTTGTAGTGTAGTATTAGGGTAAGCCACGGGTATTGATATCGTTCTCTAGGGGAATAGGAATGCTGGTGAGAAGTTACTACGCTAAGGTTGAGGTTGAGGAAGATTATTTGTTATCTTTTTTATGTTTTTTTAGGAAATGGAAAGGTACGAATCTCGGGGTTTGGATTTGGGGGTTGGTATTTCTACCGATTACTCTACTTATCTAATTATCTAATCTAAGGTGTATGTAGTCTATGTCTAATTATTGTGTGCTCGTATGATAGTTTAAAGATGTGTTCACTTAGGTTTTATTACTCCTTAATTATCTCCTATTGATTGTTGAATTGTCACGTCCTTATTCTTAATCGCGTTGTGTGTCTAAATTCGTAGGGTATGCGTTTATCCCTGTTGGAATCACTCCTAAACAGTATTTCAAGTATTTATATTTCATATGTAATAGGTAGCTTTATTATGGCCTTTATGTTTGTTTAAGGTCAAGCTTATGTAGAAGGCCCATAAGCTTAGGCCCAAGCCCACATAAGAAAGGATGGGAACTAGGAGTGTTGCCCTAGGTTCCCTCCTATAAATACTCTTGTAAACCCTCATTTGAGGGTTGGTTGTTCAAGTTTTCTCTTTCACATATGCCTTACACATAACCGGTCATAATATTGTTTGTGTGTGTGTTAGATCTTGTTCATCCGCCTTCATCTCTTCTCTTATAACTTGTGTTTGTAAAACTAGTGACCTAAAAGTGGTATCAATCGCCAAATAGTTGGGTGTACTCGTTTGTTTTTGAAGTTTTTTTGGTTTTGGGTCTTACGCGTAAGGTTAACGCATCCTTTAGCTCTTTTAAAAACTTGTTTTTTTGCACTTTTTAATCCAAGATTCTTGTACTTTCAACGTTTTAAGGTGTTCAAATACTTGTTTTTGGCAAAAAGTTTCAAACTTTATGCGTGGATCATTGTTTTTGAACTAGTTTTTATTCGTGTGTGTATTTCTACGCATAACTGTTTTGAGTGCTTTGGATCATCAAGTTTCACACTTTTGTGTTATTTTGGTGTTATTGAAGCTATTTCATCACACAAAAACTGGTTTAGAAACAACTTTGGGCAAAATCAAAATTACGAGTAATCCTACGCGTATCAAAACCCTAAAATTACGCGTAAGATTTTTCCTTGGTTTGATCTTCATTTTCCTGGTTTATTCCGTGTTTTCTTACTTGGATAAGTCTGAAAATACGTCGACTTTGGATATCTTTTGCACTGTGATAGTGTAAAAGATCATTTGGGCAAAAACCCTAAACTTACGCATAAGCATAAGCTTACGCGTAGAAATCCTACGCATAAGATTCACTTTACGCGTAAAACTAAGGTCTACGCATAAGGTAATCCTACGCCTACGTTTCTACGCCTAACTTTTGTCTACGCATAACTTTAGTGTTTTTCCTACTTACGCGTAAGCTAAAACCTACGCGTAACTCCTCATTGTTACGCGTAACTTTTGGTGTTTTTACGCATAAGTGCTACTTGGTTCTTGTCTTTTCTACGCCTAAGGACACTTCATCAACAAAGGTTCATTCGACTACAAAGATCCATTTTTACCACACAAGTTTATCATCATGTCTCAACCACCATACTCTAACTATTTCCCTCACACTTATAATCATCAACAACAACAACAATTAACTCCACAACATCAACAATGGAATCAACAACAAGCTATTTATCAACAACAATTTAATCAGCAACATACTCCACAACTTGGTGCAATTCCACAACCACAAATGGTTCAACCACCACCAAGCCTTCAAGTTCAACCCTACACAACCGATTTCAATCAACATCCATCACGGACCACTATGAAGGAACCCACTTGGTTTGCAAAGATGTGTGAAGCTTTAAGCAGCCAACAATCAATTCATGAAGCTGGATCACTTGATAGACCTCCAATGCTCACTCCAGGAAACTACGATCAATGGGTGATAAGGATCTTTAGGTTTTGTGATCTAAAGAAGCCACATGGAAAGTTCTTAAAGAAGGTTATCTTGGAAGGTCCATTTGAGATGCCTACTGTCATTGTACCCGGAGATCCAACTGCTGTTCCACCAAGAGATGAACAAACCAACATTGCTACTGTTGCAGATTTAAATCCTACAGAACTTCTACACTATGAAGCTGATGAACTTGCAATGGAATACATCCTCTTAGGATTACCAAACCTAATTCTTCGTAGTGTTGATGCTCAAAAGACTGCACAAAAAATGTGGGATCATATTCGTCTTCTTATGGAAGGATCTGTACTCAATCAGGAGGATTTGGAATCCAAAATTTACTTGGCTTATGAACACTTCATGATTGAACCTGGAGAGACACTAGAGTCCTATCATCATCGATTTTCAGACATCATCAATGATTTGGATAAACACAACATCATCATGCCAAGAATTGCAGTGAATACTAAGTTCCTGAGTAGTCTTGGTACTGAATGGGAGAAGTATGTCATCTTTCTCCGTCAAGCGAAGAATATGCATCATTCTACTTATGGACTGTTGTACGATTACTTGAAGCCTCATGAAAAGGAAGTTGATCGGGAAAGGATTCTCCGTGCTCAACTTGCTAAACAGTCACATCCGGATAATCAACAACTTGCCTTGTATGCTCAACAGAATTATCCCTCTCAACCAGCAACTCAACCAACTGCTTCAAACACACCTTCACAGCCACAACCTCAACAAAATCAATTGGTTCCATACAGCAACAATGCTCAAGCATATGTCAGTGAAGCGACTGAGGAAACAGATCCGTTCGAAGCATTGCAACAAGGATTTGTGATGATTGCTAATGCTTTTGGCCGTTACACCAACAAATCCAACAATCGTATTCGTTCCTCATCTAACACACGGACTCAAGCTGTTGTGAACAATGGACGTGTTGAACTTCAGAATCGTGATTATGGTCGTCAGATGGGCGGTGGTCAAGGGTTTAATGCTGTGGGTAGGAATAACAACAGAGCTCAAGTGGTGGAACATGGAAATGCTCAGAATCGGTTAAATGGTCTTAGATGCTACAACTGCAATGAGAAGGGACACCTGGCTAATGCATGCCCAAAGCCAAGGACTAGGGGCAGTGCTTATTTCAAAGAGGCTTTACTTTTGGCTCTTAAGGATGAAGCTGGTGGATCTCTCACAGACAAAGAACAGAGCTTTATGGCAGATGCAGACTCGGATGATGATATGGAAGACTTGCAGGCCAATGCAGCTGTTATGTTGATGGCTAATATGCAAGAGTTACACATGAGTGAAACAGGGCCAGTGTATGACACTGATGGCTTGTCTCAGGTACCCGAACAAACCATCATCATATCTGAACTAATATCTCCGTCAATATCTGAATCCGGCACGACTCAGAATGTTCAAAATGAGTCATCTATATCTCATTCTGACGATTTTCAAATAAACCCCGTAGTTACATTTGACGATCCAGAAGACCTTATGGTTTCCCTTGATAATCAAATTGACTCCGTGGTTATACTTGAGGATCTAAATAATGATCATGTTGTGACTCACGTTGAACAAGATGAACCTTTGCCCCATCCAGATCTTGTTCTGTTACTTAAAGACCAACAATCCCAAATTGCTGCATGTGTTGCATTAAATCAGTCCTTAAAAAGTAAAAATGCACTGTTAACCAAGGATTTTGAATGTTTACAAATGCAACTCAACTTTTTCAAAACTCAAGACAACCGTGAAAAAGGTTTTGAAGCCGCTTTTGCAAAATCTCATCAAAACGAAAAATATTTAGAGAGACAGATGCGTGATCTAGCCGCCTCGAAGAATGCTTTGTTGTCTGAATTAGAACAACTGAAACACGAACATAAAAAGCAAATTAACGTTCTCACCTTGGAAAATCAAAAAGCTAAGGCTGAGTTGTTAAATTGTCAAAAACAGTTCTCCGCATACAAAAAGCATTCAACGAATCGAGTAGATGACCTTCTTGAAGAAATTATCGGCTTGCAAAACAAACTTAAAGAGTTTAAAACTGTTGTTTACAAACATAGTGAATCAGTAACAGCTATTGGAAAGTTTACCTTGAAACCCAATCCAAAAGGATATGGAAAAAATCTAGCTGATTACAAACCAAAACTTTCACTAAAAACATTCAAACCAACACCTGAAGTTTCCAGTGCAGAATACAAAATTGATAATACTGTCATGAGTGTTGTTGAATATCATCGTCAAGAGGAATTAGATGCAGAAGACGAGAGTCAATCAAAATTAAAAAACGTTGTTTACAACAAACCTTTTAATTATAAAAACGCGGTCACTTTCGTCACACCAACGGATTCTTCAAACACACCAAGGGTTATCATCAAAACACCTGAGTCTTCTAAAGTTAATCCCAAAACAGACTTTGCACAAACTTATGGTCCTTTACCTTCCATTAGTGAAGTAAACTCACAACCTGAAAATCGAAAAATTCTTCGATATTTTGACATTTTCATGGCTGACCTCAAAATTTTACAACATGAGATAGAATATCGATCTGAAATCAAAGTTGAACATTTTCAATCGCCTCTGGCGCGAGAACAAAGAGACATTTTTCAGAAAAATCTTTTACCTAATGTTAAAAACTTGAAAAGTTGTGCAATTGCCTGGGAAAAGGATTTTCATAAGGAACTTGGGGTAATGAAAAACGTTTTCGAGAAAACAGAAACATCTATCTCTAATACTAAACGTAAAAAGAAACTCTTGAGAAAAGATGTTGATCGACTCTTGGAAGATGTTATCTGTGCTGATATCCATAATGTTGTGTTATTCTATTCTTTGCCATATGCATCTGATCATATCTCTGGTGATATTGTTGAAACTGTTGTTACTGTGAGAACACCGATAATGTGCTTCAGATCGAGTCTTTAAAAGCTGAAAATAAACGATTACTCACTGAAATTTACAATGCAAAATGTCGTCTTCATTGGTGTGAAAAAGATATTCACAACCATCAACTTAGTTTTCAAAAGAAAATCGCTCAGTTGAGTGCAAAATCTTCTGATCCTAAAATTGAGCAACTGGATGATCAAAACGTGTCTTTGAAAAGTCAAATCTCAAAATATGAACAAGAACTTTTAAAAGTTAAACAGGAATATGGTGTCATATTTGATTTACTCAAAAAGACTCGACTTGAAGCATCAAACGAACTTGATCACTATCTTGCTCACACTAGCGATGTCATGAATTTTGCTGGAAATATTCGTTCTGAAAATCAAGATCTGATTCACACTATCTCTAAGTTACGGGAAATGTTAGGAAAGTATGAACAACTTCCGCCTACTGTGATTAAGAGATTAGCACCAGTCACACTTAGTAATCGTGAACCTAGAATTCCCACTGCCAAATCACAAGTTGCTAATGTGTTTCCCTCTACTGAAACAGGAATAGTTGCGTCTTTTCCAAACGTCCGCACTTCACAGCCTAGGAGCAATCAATCAAAGAATAGGAAGTTGCGACCTAAGAAAAGATCAATAAGGAATGCTAAAGTAGAAGAACACCCTAGGACTCTGAATAAAAATCATGTTGCTTCCACTATAGATGTTACGTCTGGAAAATGTAATAGAAATAGTGATGTAACGAATGCTAAACCGTTAAGTACTTTTGATATTCAGTCTGATGCACCTTGTGTTATTTGTCGAAAGAGTATGAATTCTGATTGTCATGACAAATGTGTTGCTAAAGCTATAATCTCTCGATTACGGAATCCTAAGAATAGGAATACCTCTAGGCCCACTAATCATTCTAAGTCTGTGCTTGGTAAACCACCTTCTTTAGATTCTAAGGCAACCATTGCTATCACAGTAGCTCCCGCTTCACCTCCTAAGAATGAAGTACCACCTAGTGCTTTCACTAAGACTAAAGCAAAGAGTAGTTATAGATGGCAGAAATGGATATATAACACACTAGGATTTAAATGGATGCCTAAAATTATCAATGTGTGTATGTCTAACATACCTGCTTCGGAACCCTCTAACATTTCGGGTTCCACATCTACTTCTATTCCATCTGTGTCGTCTGTGTGTAATGCAGGTGATACAGATCATTCTCTGGATTGTTGATAGCGGATGTTCCCAACACATGACAGGCAACCTTAAACTGTTATCAAACTTTATTGCAAAGTTCATTGGCACTGTCAGATTCGGGAACGATCACTTCGCAGCTATCATGGGCTACGGAGATTATGTCAATGGGAACATCGAAATCAGCAGGGTTTACTATGTGGAAGGCCTCGGTCACAATCTGTTTTCAGTAGGTCAATTTTGTGATGGAGATTTGGAGGTTGCTTTCAGGGAGAAAACTTGTTTCATTCGTGATCTACAAGGAAATGACCTTATGTCTGGCTCGCGTAATTCTAGTCTCTACACTATCTCTATGCAAGACATGGTTGCTTCCTCTCCCATCTGCTTACTTTCTAAGGCAACATCAACAAAATCCTGGCTATGGCACCGTCGTCTCTCACATCTAAACTTTCAAACCATCACCAACCTTGCTCGACACAAACTAGTTGAAGGACTCCCACGATTCCGGTATTCAAAAGATCACCTTTGCTCAGCCTGTGAACAAGGGAAAAGCACTCGTGCTCATTTTCCTTCAAAGGTGGAACACAGCTCTCAGCATGTGCTACATCTTCTTCACATGGATTTGTGTGGCCCGATGTGCGTGCAAACGATCAATGGCAAACGCTACATCTTAGTAATTGTTGATGACTACTCACGATGGACTTGGGTCTACTTTCTTCGTAGCAAAGACCAAGCTCCACAAATGATCATCACCTTTCTCACAAAGATACAGGTTCAGCTCCGCAACACCGTCAGGATAATTCGGACTGACAAAGGAACTGAATTTGTTAACCAAACCCTTCGTGAATTTTATGAGAAAGTGGGAATTCAACATCAAACATCTATTGCACGTACACCTGAACAAAACGGAGTTGTTGAAAGACGAAACCAAACGTTAGTGGAAGCTGCAAGAACAATGTTAATCAATGCTAAACTTCCAGATTACTTATGGGCAGAAGCTGTATCTACTGCATGCTATACTCAAAACCGTTCTATGATCACAAAACGCCACAACAAAACACCTTTCGAGCTTGTCCACAACTACAAACCGAACCTCAAACACTTTCATGTATTTGGATCCCTTTGCTATCCAAATAATGATCGTGATAATTTTGGAAAGCTCAAAGCCAAAGCTGATATTGGAGTCTTTATTGGATACTGTGACAATTCTAAAGGTTTCCGAATCTGGAATCGTCGAACTAAGGAGGTAATGGAAACGATTCATGCTCATTTCGATGAACTCACGGAAATGGCTTCTGAGTATCACAACTTAGAACCCGGTCACAACCGCTTAAACTTCCCTCAACCCCCATCATCAGCTGAACAAAGCCCCCAGCTCACTCGTCAACAAATGGAAAGGTTATTTGCTCCTCTGTTCAATGATGATATTGATGAACGTGCTCCAGGTGTATCCGCTGTTTCCGCTGCACAACCTGATAATATTCCTATACCTGATACACCTGCTACAAAAACTACTGTTGAAGATGCACCTACACCAGTTGACTCCAACACAACAGTTGAACACACCGCTTCCAACAATGATGAACCAGCTGATGATATTCTGAATGAAGTACCCCCACCTGCAGATTTTGATCCAAATGCGTTCTTCAACCCGTTTGCTAATGAGACTGCTGCACCAGATGTCGCGGAATCTTCAACAAACCACTTGAATCCTCAGAATCTGCACAATGTATACCAACATCAACCCTCTACACATAGATGGACAAAAGACCATCCTCTGGCTAACATTATTGGCAACCCGAATCAACCAGTCGTTACGAGACAACGTCTTCACACAGATGGTGAACATTGTATTTATGCTCTCACTGTCTGCCAATCTGAGCCTAAAAACATTAAAGATGCAATGACAAAAGACAACTGGATTGAATCCATGCAGGAAGAACTCAACCAATTCAAACGTCTTGAAGTATGGGAACTGGTTGAAAGACCAACAGGGGTCTACGTCATTGGTCTAAAATGGATTTGGAAAAACAAATTGGATGCTGAAGGGAATGTCATCCAAAACAAGTCACGTCTAGTTGCTAAGGGCTATCGTCAGGAAGAAGGAATAGACTTTGAAGAATCTTTTGCTCCGGTTGCTCGTCTTGAGGCTGTTCGGATATTTCTCGCGTTCGCAGCTCATATGAATATGACGGTCTATCAGATGGATGTCAAAACAGCGTTTCTCAATGGACAACTAAAAGAAACGGTCTATGTCAGCCAACCAGATGGATTCGTTGATCCTGAGTTCCCGAACCATGTCTACAAACTGAACAAAGCTCTTTATGGTCTCAAACAAGCCCCTCGGGCATGGTACGATAAGCTATCATCTTTCCTCATTGCCAATAATTTCACCAAAGGCTCGGTTGACCCAACTCTTTTTATACAATATCACGGGGCACATATCTTAATTGTTCAAATTTACGTGGATGACATCATTTTTGGGTCAACACATAAAAAGTTTTCAACCGCTTTTGCAAAACTAATGAAGAAAAATTTTGAAATGTCCATGATGGGTGAACTCACGTTCTTTCTAGGACTGCAAGTTCATCAATCACCCCGTGGTATTTTCTTGAGTCAGTCCAAATATGCCCTTGAACTGTAAAACAAATTTGGAATGACAACCTGTGACACTTATGCCACACCAATGGCTCATACCAAGAAATTAGATGCTGATTTACATGGGAAAATAGTTGACCCTACCAAATACCGAAGTATTATTGGGTCCCTCATGTATCTAACAGCTAGCAGACCTGATATTGTCTTTGCCGTTTATCTATGCTCCCGTTATCAGTCGCGACCAACTAAAACCCACCTCTCTGAGGCTAAAAGAATCCTCCGATACATCAAGGGAACCATTAACTTGGGGATCTGGTATCCGAAGGATTCTGGTTTTGAACTAATCGCTTTTTCAGACGCTGATCACGCAGGATGCTTAGACTCAAGAAAAAGTACTTCAGGAGCTCTACAATTTCTCGGTGATAAACTGGTGTCTTGGCAATCAAAGAAGCAGGATTGTACATCGCTGTCATCAACCGAAGCAGAATATGTAGCCATGTCCGCGTGTTGTGCTCAAGTCATCTGGATGAGAACACAACTCAAAGACTATGGTTACGTATTTGACAGAATCCCGATGTACTGCGACAATCGGAGTGCCATTGCCATCTCGTGCAACTCTGTTCAGCACTCGAAATCAAAGCACATCGATCTACGCTATCATTTCATCAAGGACCACGTGGAACAGGGTACCGTTGAATTATACTTTGTGGGTACTGAATACCAATTGGCAGATCTGCTCACCAAAGCCTTGCCTCCCGCTAGGTTTAATGAGTTGGTCCACCGGATTGGTATGCGGTGTTTGACTCAAGAGGAATTGGATGACCTCTTAAAACAGTCTTAAAAACCTGTCAAACACCAAAACATCTTTTGTAAATAAATTTTCAAAAACAAAATACAAAAATATAAAATCCGATAAAACAACAAAAACATTCTCCTAATCTATCTTTCTTTCAACATGGCAAGTACATTTCTTCCGTCAACACTTTAATCTTTCAAAATTCAGTATTTTTTCCGATCAAGTATTGAGGGGGAGAAAATAAACTCTTAACTGTTTCAAAACATCTGTGTACTTGCATGTTATGATATCTCAGTTGATTTTGTTACAAATGGTGGTACATTTTCTGGTTCAAAGACACTCCTCGGACTTAAATTAATAACCTTTCATTATTTTCTCAAGTCGAGGGGGAGTGTCGTCATGTTTCTTTCCTAAAAATCTTTGTTTGGTAACCAAAATGGAAATTAAAAGGCTTTGTTTGAAAAAGGAAAAGGTGGAGGGACCAAAACTGTCAAAAGGTTAAACTCACTTTTAATAAAACACCCTCCCACCTACTTTCACTTCTCATTTATTACAAAAACCTAAAACCATCCTATGCACAAAATTCACTCAAGAAATCCGTGTTTCAGATCTTCATTTTGTAAGTGGATGAATGTTTCTAACGTGTTTCTGAACAATGGTTTTGATTTTCAAATGAATCCAACGGTCAAATCTACTGATATGGATGATTTTGTGTTCTTCGCTTACGCGTAAGAACACATAATCATGTGTTATGTGTTTGTGACTCAAAAGATAATGTCAAAATGTTTTAAAAACATCTATGATATGTTTTCTATCCTCAAAACTAACCCAGAATCACGAATTGATGAATTTTGAATATTAGGGTTTATGAGTCGAATTGGGTATTTCTAAATGAAGTGTTTTGGTCAAAAAGATTGTTGGGTTATGCTCTTGTGTTATTGAATTGATGATTTCCAAGGTCTCTAACCACCCAGAAACACGAATTGGTTAACAATTTGAAATTAGGGTTTAAGGTTCTTGAGTTTGGGTATTTTTGATTCACTGCAAATTAAGTGTTAAAACTTGGTCATTATGCTCTCACAACATCTAAGATATACCAGAAAAACTTTGGTGCATAATCCATGGCTAAAATTCATACGCGTAGATTTAGGGTTTTAAAACTACGCGTAAGATTTTTACGCGTAACTGTTAAACTGTGCAATTGTGTTTTGATCTGTCATAAAATGAATGTTATGTGTTTAACATTGATGATATGATGCTTTATTTCAGGCTTGCAACACTTAATATTCAGAATCAAGGTTGTTGTTAATCTACGCATAAGGATCACCTTACGCGTAGCTTGTTATGCGTAAGATTTGTCTTACGCGTAGCTTCTACGCATAAGGTTCTACATATGGGACTACGCATATCCTTTGAAGGATATGCGTAAACAGTGACCACTACGCATAAGGTCAACTCTTACGAATAGCCTTACGCGTAAGGTTAATATATGCCTACGCATAAGCTCTACGCATAAGGTTCCCTTTTTCCTACGCGTAACACTTCTTACGCGTAAGTTAGGATCCTATGCGTAAGTTTACTCCTACACATATATCATTCCTGTCTACGCATAACTTTACCAATCCTACGCATAAGCCGAGATCATACCTTCGTTATGAATTGTTACGTGTACAAACTTGTAAATAAACTAATCATATCATCACGAATCCAAAAATGTCACTAATAAACTCAGATCGTTTGATATGTTGTGAACAATAAGTGATAAAATAAACTTTAAAACTTAAAGTTAACTAACTCACGAAACATTTCACGACATCATTGAACTATTAAACATACAAGTGACTTAGGACTCGTAACAATCATTATCACTGTACATTCAATAACTAGACAATAAGACCTTCTGTTGACTAACATTATGTCTTTCGATATGTTGGTTCTTTTGGCTAATGTTATTTCAGATCCCGACATGGCTGAACAAATGAATGTGGATGCACCTGAAGTTCTCTCCATTGCTGATATCTATCCTCATGGCTATCCAATGAAGATAGGAAAGAATAATCTCCGTGTAGACTTTGACACCCTCATTTGCTCTGAATCTTCGTGTTTAATTGCTATTGATATTCTGAGGACTCATCCGTATCAGAACATGCTTACTCACTCTGCAACTGTTCCTGAGATCTACATCCAACAGTTCTGGAACACTATGGAAAGGGTCAAAGGACAGACTGCTGTGACGGTGACTCTGAATCACAAACAAGTCACCATTACACCTGCAGACTTAAGGGCTGTTCTCCTAATTCCTGATGTCGATCCAACCAAACTATATGCCACACCTGTTGAAGAGCTCACTCTCCAATTCTTAATCGATATCGGTTATGACGAGGCTACATGAGTAATCACCAAGCATTCTCACGTAGAGCTTAAGAGTATTCCTCAACCCTGGAGAACTCTCTACATGATCATCACCAAGTCTGTTTCTGGTCGTGACAGCGGCTATGAGCACCCTAAGCTCATGGAACTGCAAATATTCTGGGCATTGGTCAACAAGAAACACATCGCTATCGAAGCTCTGATTTGGGATGACATGATGTCATTTCTCAACAAACTTGGCTCAAAGATTCCCTACATCAGATATACTAAATTGTTGATCCAAAGAGCACTTGGACTTCATCCTGATATTCCCAAGAGGCTCAATGACCCCGACAATCACGATATGTTGACGGAACCTATTCTATCTGTCAGAATCAAGGAAACGTCTACAAAGAAACAAGGTGCTGTGCTGCCAGATTTCCTTCTAACTGAAGATGTCAGAAAGCTCGAAACGTACAAAAGGTATCTGGAAGCAGTCAGACAAGGCAAAGTTGGTCATCTCGACGAAAAATCCTCTGGAACACCTGTAAGGAGAACCAGAAAAGGAAGTGCTGGAAGTGTCACAAGTTCAGATAGTCAGAGGAATGTTCCAAAGAAGAAACCTATTCCAAAGAGGAAACCTACCCCTAAGAAAAAAGTTCCTTCTCAGGAAGCCACTCCGATCCTTTCACCTGAACCGCAAAGACAGCTTAGGGACGAGGACTCTGATGCTACTGACACAGATGAAGAGATCACATACTCTGAAACTGCAAAGGATGAAAATCCCTCAGTACCAAAACCTCCAAGTCCTCAAACTAATAAAGGAAAAGGGAAGACTTCTGCACTTGTGTCACATGATGAAAGCTCTGAAGATGAAGAAGAGCAACTGGATCAATCATACAGGAAGAAGTTTCACAACGTCAGACACCTTCAAAAGGCCGAAGAATTCGCTAAAGATCAAATGGGTGGCCCCGGAGGATCAAGTGGTGCTGTCCACGCCTCTCCAGATCCTGATGCGGTTAATCGACCCGATAAGGGATCTGGTGCCACCACTCTTGTGCAACAACAAAAGCCTGTAGAGGATACTATTGTGTATGATTTTGAGAAACTGGAAACTGAGAAAGAAAAGTCTAGAGATGACGAGGATGATTATACAAAGTTTCTTCTAGACAGTCCAACACACTCAAAGGAGAAAACCTCAGAAACTCCTAAGGACATGAAGTCTCCTCATGTCTCCTCATCATCAGACTCTTCATCTCACTCATCGCCACCACCATCAACGAAGTCAACCAGATCATCATCCAAATCAGTGAAGAAACCACCTAAATCTTGGATTTCTCAGACTCATGAAAAGATTGTGAAAGTTGTCCAACAAGTCAGAAAGAAGGACATACTTTACAGAAAACTGAATTGGTTTGCTGACCAGATTCAGTACTTAAATGATGAAAAAGACAAGATGGAGAAAGAAAGGGAATTTGTTCAGAAGTTCATGAAGAGTCATCGTAAAGAGGAACTGAACGAAATGATCGAAGGTTACACTAACAAGTACCTTCAGGATATCGTTCCTAAAGTCCAAAAGGAACTGGAGAAGACAGCAAGAGATCATACTCACAAGTTTCTTCTCGACACTGTCCCCAGTGTGACTAGAGAAGTATTTTCCAGACAACTCACCCCTAACATCGTCGCATTGGTTAAACATACAATGGCCAAAGAAGCTGATCTCTCTGAATCTGAGTTAATCGCTAAACTAGTGATGCAAATGTCAAAACAATCTGGAACGTTTACTTCGGATGAAGCTAAATTTTTCGAAAATCTACTTGATTTTCAACTCAGATCATCATGCAAGGAGTCAGCCGATCAACCCAAACGACCAAGAGATGACGATGATAAGGACAAGGACTCTGCACCTAAACGTCAGAAGCAGTCTGGTAAATCTACTTCGATGCCACATCCTCCACCACGAACTTCTTCTCAACAAAAGTCTCCTCCACCTCGGTCTTCTACTGATAAACCTCGGGACGATTCCGAGTTACCACCCCTGACTCATAAAACAGGTGATTACTTTGAGTATACGGGTGGTGACGATGAAGAGGTCCTTGAGCCCCGACAACAACCCACCTCACCCAAACAAGTGCAGAAACCAGTATCATCATCAAGGCCTTCCAAAAAGAAGAAAAAGACGACTCAGCCTGGAGTCGTATCATGGCTAGATGACGATAAAACCGAAGAGTTTGAATGGTTCTCCACACTTGTCAATCAAACTCCCTACCCTGATGAAGGTCAAGAATTGGTAGATGGTTCTACATTGGAGCACGCAAAACTTCTGCAAGAAAAGTTCCATGTGAAGAAAATGACGAAATCTGAGTTGAAGCGAATCAAGAATGAAGCATTTCAACTTCTACAAGACAGCTCTGAAAGCGCCCTCGAGGTCGAATATCATCTTGAGAACATCGCTCGAGCTATGTCTAACAACATGGATTGGCTCAATCCGGAAGCAAACATTGACTTCACACAAAGGGACAACCCTCCATACTACACCGACTGGACCAAACCCCTACCGACCATTGGCCAAACAGACGAACCACGGATTCCCTTCCGATACTTCTTTAACAGAGACCTGGATTTTCTCTTACACGGCAGCGATGGTTCGCGAAAATACGCTACATCATTGACTCTTCCATTCCCAGTGGCTATTTACTCAAACTGCATAGCTATCGAGGAACGTGCAAATCACTTGTTTTCTGACAATGTGCAAGCATACGACCAAGATGCATTGTATGGGATTCATCATTGGCCTGAACGCCGAAGAATCTACTACAGAAGCTGCCTGGTTCAGAAGTCTCAACATGCAGTGTATAGTTCTAAGGACATCGTGGCCATCAAACACATTGATCTCAAGTCTAAGTAGGACTACACATTCTTGAAGAATATCATAGTCAAACGACAAGATGAACTGGACTATGGATTCTCCGAGGCTGACTTTGAGAACTTGTCCCTCAACGACATTGAAGACATGTACCTTGCCAAAGTACAGGGTCGTATGAGACAATTCTCGACTGAAGTTCAACGTGAATTTATCAAGTCAGTTCTCATCTTCATTAGACGCATCGTGATCAAAGAACGTGTTGAAGATATCCAGATGGCTGTTGAATCTTATCAGACGCGTGTCAACCTCACTCCTCCAACGCTTACTCTTCCCGATCTCAACCAGCTATCTCAATATACACTCATCAGCAAACCTTTCGGCGTTGTTTACCATAGTGAACTTCAAAGAAACTGCTTAATGGCGTGTAGTGAGCTCCACAAATTCGGGGATCATACCTTGAAGCTGGTTAGGGATGGATTGGCGTACAGGTTGAAGGATATACGCCTGAAAGTTGGATCTCCTAAGCGCTTGAATTCTCAGGAAAGGAGGGATGTGAGACGCATCATCACCATGATTGATGAACGGTTGTTCAGAAGGGATCAGTTCAGATGATTGGAGAGCTATGTTGGTGGTCGACCCAGGAGAAACATCACCGGCTTTCAACGCCCTGTGCGCACTCCTGGGAACATCACTGCACTTCCTGGTACCCCTTGAATTGCTTCCTTCATATAATTTTGGATGTGTGATTATATATGTCTATGGCTTGTGCACACATAACAGTGTACAACCCGTAATTGTCAAGAAAGGACCCTGTGGTACGCATCAGTGCCACAATCCTTATAAAAGGAGCGAAAGCTTCTTATTTTTGAGTAAAACCTATCAAACCTTTCACTTTTCAAGGTTTTGCTCAAAAAGACAAGTACTTCCCCGAATGATTTTTCAAAACTTCAACCGTTTATATCACTAGTTGAGGGGGAGTATTTGAATTCAAACTTTGTTCACAAATTGTTCACAGTGGTCACTCTTCCCGCAACACTCAAAATGGTCATATTTATTCTCAACCGTTCAAAAATAACATTTTTATATGCCATTTTTGAGGGGGAGAAAATTGTGTGATAAGAAATATGTTGTGCAATATGCAAATGAATCTGTGTACCTCAGACTTAACCAACGAATTGACGGTACTAAACTGTTTGTAACTCGAAAAGACTTGTCCTGGACGGGTAATAATTTCAAGCTAGTTCGCTAGTAATGTAAACGTGTCTCGCAAAGGACTTGTCCAAGTAGAAAGTACCATTCAAGAAACTTTTGATAGACATGAACTCTGACGGGTTTGACAACCTTCCAAGGTTCGTCTACACCTTCAAGGTAGTTATTAGAGCTAGTTGTCACCTAAAAACTGACAATGTAACTCTTTAATTATTCAACGTAACCGTGTCTCGCGGGAGATTGTCTATCTTTAGTGGATCAATTCTAAAAGTGCGCGCTCTTTCCTCACTGTGCATTTAACCATTAAAACTATTAAGCACATGTGGAGGGGGAGTATTTATGCAAAACATCACCTCTTACTGTGGTTCAAACATGTTTTTCATTAACAAACCCTTTGAGAGATATTTTAACATACAGTGGTTTTAATGGCAAACATAGGTTAGTCATGGAGTTATAAGGTGACTAAGGTTAGGAATAACCGTCCTATGATCCGCCAGAGCCGGAGGGATCTACCCAAGGACACTACCATTAGTTAGTGTTAGAAGTCCTTAGGAATGATTCTAAAAAGGAGAAAATGAGAATCGGAGAAAGAAGGAGTTGAAGAATCAAAAAAGAAATGTAAAGTAAAGGGTGAAAAGAAATAGCCCTCCAGATTATTCAACTTAGGGCAGACACCGGGTTCAATTCATATGCTACTGGTTGTCACTTAGTGACACCGGTATTGAAGATTAAAAGTCGTCATGGACCCAGTGACGCATGCACTAAACCTTCTTAGCCACTCAAGTTTTTCTCAACAGAAGCTTGTTTCATTCTCACAGGGAACCCTACGTAAACTATTGGCTTTCTCTTAGAGATCGCTGGTATTGAAGAAGGAGACCCTCTCCCTAGTCTCCGCTCAGGAAAACTAAAACGCACTATTGAGTCTAGAGCCACGAGATTCATCAAAAGATCTCTTAGGAACACTTGACATTTAATCACTTGATGATCAACAATTAAGATTATCAGTGGTTCATATCGAGTCCTTCACAGATCTTAGCAATCTGTCGAGAACATTTATGAGAGGTTCACACCTGTGATCCTTAGTGATTGAATGGAAACTCCTGCTAGGGTCAACATCAAACAGCCCTGACAGCAGGTCACTTCGGTAACTCCCCGTGGATTACGCGGAGTGTGTCTCAAACGGTCTACAGTCATGAGGTGATGCTTCGGTGTACCTCAGCGACTCATCTGAACTATAGATGTATTTCGGTACATCGCGTTATCTCACTTGTGGGACTCCAGTTCAGGAACGGCCTTTGTAAGAATTAGAGTTGTGTTTTCACACTATGCTGTTAACACTCTCGAAGTTCAAACTTGTAAGTGCCGGAAACCGCTTATTACTAACCGTTTGAAATGTTTTCTTCTTATGGAAGCTCCGGAGCGGGATGATCGTGCTGATTCTTCTCATGCTCACGCCAACATCATCACTAATGGAAGTTCTATTCAAAAGCAACACAACCGTCAGAATGATTCTTCGTCAAACCAAAGAATCTACAATGTTAAAGACTTAAAGAACTTCATCAGCATTGAATTCCAACGTCAAAGAGCGTGTGAGCATGTTGAAGAATGACGTGGAGACACTGGAGCAGCGAAGCAGACCTGAGGCAGACTGATGCAGACAACAACATACTATCACTTTCACCACAAAGAACAATGATCAAAGAACAAAGTTAATGATGACGTCGAAGCATAACTATTCAAAGATAACTATCTCTCTACACTGGGGAGATTGTTCAAATCAAGGCAATTCCTCTCACAAGAAAGAAGAATGTCAGAAGACGTCAGAGCTACTATTACATCAACGCCTTCACCGTTTACATTCATATATACTTGAGGGGGAGATTGTTGGAATCACTCCTAAACAGTATTTCAAGTATTTATATTTCATATGTAATAGGTAGCTTTATTATGGCCTTTATGTTTGTTTAAGGTCAAGCTTATGTAGAAGGCCCATAAGCTTAGGCCCACGCCCACATAAGAAAGGATGGGAACTAGGAGTGTTGCCCTAGGTTCCCTCCTATAAATACTCTTGTAAACCCTCATTTGAGGGTTGGTTGTTCAAGTTTTCTCTTTCACATATGCCTTACGCATAACCGGTCATAATATTGTTTGTGTGTGTGTTAGATCTTGTTCATCCGCCTTCATCTCTTCTCTTATAACTTGTGTTTGTAAAACTAGTGACCTAACAATCCCTAACTCTTTGAACTTACCAAAGGGTCTCGTCTACAAAACCCTCTAGGGATTATAAACTCTAACTCTAAGGCCTTCTTTGGATGATTTAGCCTACAACCGCTCTAAGTGCTATAGCCTAAGGTTCACAAAGATTAATCAAGCATTAATTACACAACGAATGACCTATCGCATTACTAGATCATTAATCAATTAAGATAAGAGACAACCAATTAATATTTAATAATTAAGTTTCATATTCCCTAAGCAAACACACAAGTAAATTAGCCGGACATGGAGAACATGCAAGCATACACACAATTAATTGAAGACATAATTGAATTAATAAAGTAAAACACTTATCTTGATGTAAGTTAGGGTTTGGAACCCTAAAATACTGTACAAGACAGCCTTGGTTCGGTTTAGGTTTTTACTCCAAAAAGACTACACACAAATACTGAAAAATTCGGATTCTATATATAAGATTACATATGCGACGGCGTCACCTTATGATTTGTGACGCCGTCGGGTCGCCGTCATTAGGGTTTCGTCTCGGCCACGTTATTCTTGCGACGGCGTCACCTTGTGTTTGTGACGCCTTCCTCTTCAGCTTCTTACGCCGTCTGGATCAAATCTAGGCCGTCTGAGTTGCGACGACCTACTCTTTTAAAGCCTGACACCGTCACTTGAAAATAGGAAATTTGGCTTCTGTTCCGTCACAAAATGCTCCGACGGCGACGAAGTTAAGTAGTGACGCCGTCACCTTGTATTTTAGCAGCTTGAGTGTCTCGATTCTTGACTTTGGCCATTTTCTTAGTATATCCGCGCCTTTTCGTCCAAATAAGTTCCATTACAACAATTTGCCTTCAAGAGACCTAAAAAGTGAAAAGGAATGATATTAAGTAATAACGGATACAAAAGTGATCAAATATGGGCTTAAACGACCCCTCAAAAAGGTACATTTTAAAACCTTATCAAATATCCCTACACTTGGTATTTGCTTGTCCTCAAGCAAATGTGCTTTTAGCCAATTAATTTATAAGTTATGGGTCATGAAGCATTGGTTTAAAACAGTCCACAACACATATAAGCCCCGTAAAAGTCATAACAAGCACGGAAATTACATACTAGCACCTCACATGGGGTGTTTGGATACTCACATCTCTCTCGGGTGTATATGAAATATAACAAGTTGGAAATGGAAGATAAACACTCATTAACCGGTCCTAGTACATAGATTACCATAGGCTTGAGAATAGATCAAACCTCCATCGCTTTGGCATAAGCACCTAGGAAAGACTATCAAAGAGGTCTTTAAAGGGTTGTAATGTTAGGCTTACGGTAGGGAAACAAAGGGTTTGGTGGGATAGGCTATTTAGTGGTGGCAAGTCAAAAATCTCTATGTTACAAGCATACGAAGAATGGCGTTGCTAAGCCAAGACTCGACACTCTAAACTCTAGATAACTAAACAAACAAACATAAATTTAAAGGATAGATGTAGGATGGTAGCCCGTATATATATATATATATATATATTTATACACTTTTACTCTACCATCCTCTACGGTAACATCAAAATGATAGGGATTTATAGGCACATCCCTACACTTGAGTTTTTATTACTCTAACACTAATTTGACCCGAATTGAAAAGATCAAAACACTTGGGGTACGTTATTACGCAAATAAGGGAATTTAACGTTCCCTTCCAGTCATTTCATAAACTTTAACTTTTTCCCATGAGTCCCAATCGTCCCAAAATTGTGTACAAAGGATATGACTCGACTTAGAAACTCATGCAAACAACTAGATAATTGAACTAATGGTTTAGGGTGATAACAATAATGCACTAAAAGTGAGTGCATACAAGGTAGGCTAAGGCGATTTGGGTGTATATTTGGGGGTGGGGTGTAAACAATGCTCTTCATTGATATTCCGGAAAAACCGAAACATCACGAGAATCGCGAAAAGGATAGGCTCTGAGGGGTTAACTAGGGGTATCGTGTACTAAAGATGAGTACAACGCAAAGGTGTGGGGGAATTACTCAACCGATGTGGAAGAAGTAATTATATTACGGGTATCAAACAAGGGTTATCCTAATGCCTCTTATCATTTAGTTATTCCTAACTACACAAGTGTAGTCTTACTAGCGATCTCGGGATGCATCACAAAACAAGTTCTAGAATCTATTATACTACCGGTTCACACTCTAAGCATTAAAGATGAATGCTTTAATTCCTACTAATCTAAGGGCGATCCTCACATTTTGGGTGGAATTTGGGTGGTAAAGGGTTTTTGTGCTAGTCATGCAACTTCCTATCCGTGAGACGCTTTTGTTAAGACTAATGGCCCACTCCTATATGTCATAAAAAAATTTAAATTTGGTGCCAAAATTACCCTAACCGACATTTTCTCATGGTTTATTACACAAATACAGTTGGACAAAGCAAATAATCAAGGATAAGCATAGTTTCAAAGTTCCCGTTTTATTTTCCCTCCCTACACTTAAACTGAACATTGTCCCCAATGTTCCCCGAAAGTATCAAAGTTATGATAATGGAAGGTAATTAAAAACGAAAGAAACTAATACTCCCCTGATAAGCTCGGTAGGATCCGTGTGTGAAGTAGTGGTTAAATCCTTTCCAAGAAAAATGTATGCGTGAAAAGCTCCTTCCAATCTTTTGTTTCTTCTTCTTGATAAATAAAACCTGCACATTCGAAGAAAACAAACGAAACCTTCGCGTAAAATCGGCGGTAATAATATATATAAGACTCTACTAAACTAGGATATAATGCTTGTGGAATGGATGTTTACAGAATTTCTGGAAAATTAAGACCTGGAAAATTCCAAAAATTTATAAGTAGCTCAGAAAACGAGAAAAAAGTAATCTGCTGTTTTTATTCCTTCCTGACGCCGTCAGGTTATCCTGACAAAAACTGGTCTGCGATTTTCTGGAAAAAATTCTGGAAAATGTAAATCTTTAGAATCTGGAAAAATTTCTACAAAACATCCATTATGACTCGATACAAGCATTTGACTCGAACAAACACACATATATTATCTTTTAATTAATTGCTATTCTCATGTTTACGTTTCTTTTGAAAACGTGTGTAATCCTCCCTACACTTATCCTTTATGTAAAATACCTTTATATGCAATTAAGACGAGGTTAAAAACAAAATAACGCATTTTTACAAATTTAAACATGAGAATAAACAATCAATAAAAGATATATGACACACAAATAAAAATGAAAAAGGAAAAACACATGGGTTGCCTCCCAAGAAGCGCTCGTTTTTATTCGAGTCACGATCTTGACTCTACCCTTATGTAACGGATAAAGGGGAGGTTTTCCCTACAGTTAAGTTTAAGTGCGGGTGATAGTAGCAATACACACCCTTAGGGTGGAAATTTGCTACGGGAGGAGAGGTGATGGGTGATTTAAATGCTCAAAGTAGTGTGCTCCATTCATTATAACCTTACCTAAGTCTATAGGTGTAGCGGGTGAATCAAATCTCTCTCCTAAAAATGGATCATCTTCTATCAACTTCAAAAGATTCTTAGTTAAGGATCCATCTTGACCTAATAAACCCGGTTTAAACCCATAATGTTTCGTGTTATCAACCATGAATGGGTGATATAAGTGTGTAAGGTCATGGGTTACTCCTATATTAGCTTCCACTCTACATGGCCTAGAGTCTACCATCTTTATCAAGCAACTACCCGGACTATCTATTTTGATGGGTGGATTGGGGCCTAATTCAATTCCAAGATTCACATCTAAAGACGAAAAATTGGGTAAGGTTTTTGGTTGATGCTCCGGTTCATCAAAATTAGAAACTTCCCTAGGACTAAGAGAGAGGTCATGATAACAAGCATCTAAACGTACATTCTCTAGTGGCGTTTGGTCCAAAGGTTCTATATCAATTGGGGTTCCTATAGTCTCTTCTACTTCTTCCGAGTAAGTTATAGGCGATGTGTGTTCCTCAAGTGATTGTAGGGCTTGTGGGCTTGGAGTTTCCACCTCATTCTCCATTATATCTAGATCTCCTAAATGTTCATTAGTATGATCTAACCCAAATACACTCCTAAGCATCTCAAATCCTTCTTTGGCCATTTCAAATTCTTGGTCCGATTCAAAAGAATCATTCTCAAAAATTTGATCACTATCTGTTTGCCTAAAGGATTCCTCATGCGTGTCATATGTTTTGAAATCTATCCCACACATGCAAATAGGTGGTTCAACTCTAACCATCTCACAATCTTGTTCGGGTTTAGGTTTCATGTTCTTAAAAACTGGGTCTTTTTGATCATGGTGCCTAAGATCATTCAACTGATGGTTTATGCATAGGAGGCTTTTCTGAATAATTCTCCAGATGGTCTCACTAAAAGGAGTTGATCCTGACAACGATTACTGAATAGAAGCCACACAAGCACAAAATATATCAAATCCATCCAACCTTACACCCGTCTCCTTTTGGATATCTCTAAGATCACTCACAAATTCATTAGAACAATGAAAACCAACCCAACTTGCGAAATTTAATTGTTCCTTATTTGTTAATGATTCAAATGCAACTTCACTTGCCATAGCGACAAATGAAAAGGGTTTTACGAACACAAACACAAAGAAGGGGGATAGACTACGAGGAAGCTAAAAATGGGAAAAAAGTTTACTTGATAGGAATCAAGTAAAGAAACCTAAACGAGGTGGACTACTAACTAGCTATTCTATTCCCCGGCAACGGCGCCAAAAACTTGATACGCTTACGCAGCGCGTTCGGGGTCAAAGGAACTTCCTTTTCTTCGAGCAAGTTTTATAACACCCTATGCAGTGAACCTAATCGTTGTAGTGTAGTATTAGGGTAAGCCACGGGCATTGATATCGTTCTCTAGGGGAATAGGAATGCTAGTGAGAAGTTACTACGCTAAGGTTGAGGAAGATTATTTTTTATCTTTTTTATGTTTTTTTAGGAAATGGAAAGGTACGAATCTCGGGGTTTGGATTTGGGGGTTGGTATTTCTACCGATTACTCTACTTATCTAATTATCTAATCTAAGGTGTATGTAGTCTATGTCTAATTATTGTGTGCTCGTATGATATTTTAAAGATGTGTTCACTTAGGTTTTATTACTCCTTAATTATCTCCTATTGATGGTTGAATTGTCACGTCCTTATTCTTAATCGCGTTGTGTGTCTAAAGTCGTAGTGTATGCTTTTATCCCTAACTCTTTGAACTTACCAAAGGGTCTCGTCTACAAAACCCTCTAGGGATTATAAACTCTAACTCTAAGGCCCTCTTTGGATGATTTAGCCTACAACCGCTCTAAGTGCTATAGCCTAAGGTTCACAAAGATTAATCAAGCATTAATTACACAACGAATGACCTATCGCATTACTAGATCATTAATCAATTAAGATAAGAAACAACCAATCAATATTTAATAATTAAGTTTCATATTCCCTAAGCAAACACACAAGTAAATTAGCCGGACATGGAGAACATGCAAGCATACACACAAATAATTGAAGACATAATTGAATTAATGAAGTAAAACACTTATCTTGATGTAAGTTAGGGTTTGGAACCCTAAAATACTGTACAAGACAGCCTTGGTTCGGTTTAGGTTTTTACTCCAAAAAGACTACACACAAATACTGAAAAATTCGGATATATAAGATTACATATGCGACGGCGTCACCTTATGATTTGTGACGCCGTCGGGTCGCCGTCATTAGGGTTTCGTCTTGGCCACGTTAGTCTTGCGACGACGTCACCTTGTGTTTGTAACGCCGTCCTCTTCAGCTTCTGACGCCGTCTGGATCAAATCTAGGCCGTCTGAGTTGCGACGGCCTACTCTTTTAAAGCCTGACACCGTCACTTGAAAATAGGAAATTTGGCTTCTGTGCCGTCACAAAATGCTCCGACGGCGTCGCAGTTATGCAGTGACGTCGTCACCTTGTATTTTAGCAGCTTGAGTGTCTCGATTCTTGACTTTGGCCATTTTCTTCGTATATCCGCGCCTTTTCGTCCAAATAAGTGCCATTACAGCAATTTGCCTTCAAGAGACCTAAAAAGTGAAAAGGAACGATATTAAGTAATAACGGATACAAAAGTGATCAAATAAGGGCTTAAACGACCCCTCAAAAAGGTACATTTTAAACCCTTATCAGCTAACCCATATTGGGCCAACAAAATTTGTTGGTCTTGAACCAACTGAATTAACTAGGCTTGGTCCATTCCATGGAAAGTGGTAGACGAGGCACTTGGGCCTCCAATGGACCGTTGAGTGTTTGATGCCATAAAGAGTTGTGTGAAGACACAATATTGCCACGAGAAGAATTGTCATGGATAAATCGACATCATGTACCCCATTTGCAAGTACCAGTTCAACTAAAATGTCGACACACATTCTTAGATGTAGGTCCACGAGATTCACGGGGTCGTCTGTAACAGTTTTGTGTAGCAGTGCTCTCAGCTAACAATATAGTTTGTAGGTGATGTGCGCAGAAAGGCGCGTTCGGGGTCGAGAAAACCTCCTTTTCTACGAGCAAATTTTTCAACCTCCTAGGCAGTGAACCTAATCGTTGTAGTGTAGTATGGGGTAAGCCTCGGGGATTGATATCGTTCTCTAGGAGAATAGGAATGCTAGTAAGAAATATATGATGAGAAGGTGGGGTTGGGGATGATTCTTTTTTTTTTTTATCTTTTTTTTTTCTTTTTTTTTAATTTAGAAAGCTAAGGTAAAATCTCGGGGCAATTGGTTGGGGGGTGGTACTTCTACCGATTACTCTACTTTAACTAATTATCTAATTGCTACGGATAGCTATGTTTAGTTGAGGTGTGCTCGTATGATGATTAAAGATGTGTTCACTTAAATACTATTACTCTCTAGTTATCTTTTATTGGTTGGTTGAGTTGTCACGTCCTTTATCTTAACGCGTTGTATTCCTAAAAGTCGTAGGGTGTGCGTATTCTCTAGTTCTATGAGGTTATCTCTCGTATATGATTCACGGAATCGACAAACCTAAGCTATTTTATCCATGCACCATATCATCATTAAGCATACTCAAGCATTAAACACAATGATAGCCTAGATGCACTTCTAAGCCAATTTCAATTAAGACAAGAAACAACCTAACAACAATCAATAACTAGGTTTCATAGATCTAAGCAAATACACAAGTAATTTAGCTAGACATGATAGACAAGGAAGCATACACACAATCAATCGAACATGGGGTAGACATAATGATAAATTGGATTAACAAACTTATCTTGATGTGTAAAATAGGGTATGAGACCCTAGAATATTGTCCAAGTCGGACTACAACTGAGTTAGGGTTTGCTCTCCAAAATTCTACCTCTTAAAATACAGAAAAATCGAATTCTATAACTTGAAACAAAACAAACATAAATTTAAAAAACATAAACATAAAGATGAATGTAGAATGGTAGCCCGTAAACATCATTTTATTCACACGTAAACATCATTTTATGGTGAATCGAATCTGTAAATCACAAATTTGATTCACAAATCATTGTTAAAATCGAGTTATGATAATGATTCATTAAATTTGTACAGATGATTCAGTATTCTATATATATCGCAAAATCGAGAGATTTTTAACATTGATTCAAAAAAATTTTACATTTTAAATTTTAATCATATTAAAATGAGTTTTACGCTTAAAAAACATGAATCAAAGTTAAAAATCTATCATTTTTGAAAACCTTATCAATCTTTTCAAAATAAATACCTTCTCAATCGATATATATATATATATATATATATATATATATATATATATATATATATATATATATATATATATATATATATATATATATATATATATATATATATATATATATATATATATATATATATATTTTACACTTTTTTTTCTCGATTTTTTTTCATACCTTTTTACTCTACCATCCTCTACGATAACATCAAAATATAAGGGATTTATAGGGGCATCCTTACACTTGAGTTTTTATTTCTCTAACATTAATTGACCTGATTTGAAAAGATCAAAACACTTGGAATATTTAATTACGTAGACAAAGGGAATTTGAATTTATCATTCTTTCCCGTTACTCCATAAAATATTACATTTTACCCATGAGTCTCAATCGTCCCAAACTGTGTACAAAAGATATGACTCGACTTAGCAACCATGCAATTAACTAGATATTTGAACTAAGGGTTTAACAATGATAACAATAATGCACTAAAGATGAGTGCATACAAGATAAGGTAAGCCGATTTGGGTGTACATTTGGAGGTGGATTGTAAACAATGCTCTTCATTGATATTCCGGAAAACCGAAACATCACAAGAACCGCGAAAACAATAGGCTCAATACTTTGGTCCAATAAATTGTACTCCGTATTAGATACTTGATGTTTCAGAACTTACTCTTTCTGAACAAATGGGACAATTTCTTAAACCTGACCACGAATCGATGGTATTAGTTGATTTACGGCCTTCAGTATTGTTAATTACTGTAGACAAATTTTATGATAGTTCCACAATTTTTAATAATTTAACGAGTTGGACGTCGGTCCGCCGCGTTACGGCGGGGCGTCGTAGATTTGCGGTTTTGAATATTTTGATATTTTTCGGGAGAATTGTAGTTTAGTTGTTTTGTTAATGTTTTATGCTATGTTTCTACATAGCAATAACGGCTTTAGTATAGTGGTCTGTTGTGTTGCCGCGGTGCGTCGTTCACCATTTTCTCAACTTTTTGACTAAGCTAAATTCCAAAGTTCTGATCTACAAATGTAATATAATTTATGTAAGCATGTTCAACCCATTTATGCATATATTGAAAAGACTTTATTGCTAATGCATAAAGTTGTTGTTGGTTGAAGACAATAGCCAAATATATCGCTAAAATTTTTTGAGCTACAGAATGTATTTGTTCAAACCAAGTATAAAAGAAGGACATTAGTGCTATGGGTTTAGCAAATTCTAATATCTTACAAATAAGATCTCCAAGATCCGCACTGTATTCCAGCTAGTCTTCCGCCAAACATTGAGCACTTCATCAAACACATGTTAGATCAAATAAAACTTGATATGTTTGATCTAAATAAGACTATAAGAAGAAATTACGTCCCAAATCATCTTTATCTAATTTGCACCCTGGGCAAACGTGGTCTTCATACGGCAGTTTGATCCCTATTTTTTGGAGTCTCCTCCAGTTTTGCTGAGACAACATCGATTGTTCTTCGTTTACAATGAGACTTAAAAGATGGGCGGAAATCATAAGTGGTGATCAGTATTCGACCAAGAAAAACGATCCCAGTACACCAGTGCCAGGAGTCTTTTTTTCTTGGCCGAATACTGCTCACCAAATTTCTTTTCCCAAAGGCAACCTGAAACAAAATAGGGAATCGGTTTAGCATTTCCTAAATTTAGATTTCACATTAACAAAAGGAATACATATCGAATACCTTGACTCTATACCTATTACAGCGCACAGTTCAACTGAAACACAAAAATGTTACAGCTTCCAACCGACTCGTTTAACGTGGTTGTTAGCTGCAAAAAGAAACAATATAATCAAGGTCCTAGAAATAACATAACCATTGACCTTAATCAAACTAAAACCTAACACGCCGAAAAGTTTTAAGAAATTTAATTTCAAGAATTACAATCTTTATACAAAACCAAAAGCAATACATCAACTAATAAAGTTTTATACAAACTTACATGCTTATCTACTTAGATTGTTAACCGAATTAGCATCCCCGTCATCTTCTTCTTGTATCTCCCTTTGAAAATTTATCAGCGCCTTCTCCAATTCCAACATCTGCCACCGTTTGCTGACATAAGATCTACGCCTGGAATACATGGAAGAAACGTTATTATCACATAATCTAAACTTCATATAACCATATCTAGAACTTACAGTGTCTATACCGACAACTACACAGTTAACAGTAACAGTGTTAAAGAAATGTGAATTGTATGAATAACATAAGAATGAGCGTATGCAATGGTTAAAGTCTATGTTATAATATAAAACACGTCTCACCTCTTCCCGGCTGCAACTTCGTGATTTTAGCCTTCAAATCTTACACCTCACAGGTAACATTCCACTTCCTGCTTAAACATATAAAAACAAAATAAGATCCAGAGCCATCCAATTTACAGTTGAAATCTTTTTTTTTTTCCAAACATAAAGCTCCATTTATCTAATGCATGTCAGTATCAGCAACAATTGATTCCATTCTAGTATTAAAAAAATGGTTTTGGAACTTTGTATAATGCTGCTATGAAACTAAACTTAATACCAAACAGCCTTGCAGCCGAACTTTATGCAGCATCAAACAATCCTTAAAGTACCACTACCCAATTCAGTACCAAACACAGTTGATGGTCATTTCTGATCTAAGTTTACAAAAATGATCATATAAGACAAACCTGAACTTGAAAGAACTTGTCAAAAGTACACATCACTTTTGATCTTTCATTGTCTCAGAGCGTACATCCATTTATCATCCGAATTCAGCAACTGTAAGATTTAACAAAGATAAATATGCATTGGTAGCATGTATTTTCAACCATTAAGCTTAATAAAATAGACGGGTTTGCTATAATGGCATGAAATGATAGTTTTGCCATTACTAATCTTACCCTTTTTTTTAACAGCATAATCGGGCATGAGATCATAAGTTTGCCTACTTTCCTCTTAAACTGTTGGACCCTTCTCGTCGTTGGCTTTCCTGATAAAGTTGATGCATCACAGACCGCTTCGTAAGTAAATAATTTTAATGTATAGAATATAAAAAAGCACATTAGCAGCAATCAATAAAAAAAGCTTACGAAAAGAACATCGATACCTTGTTTATCAGTAGCAAAACTTATGAACGCTTGGCCAATACATTCTACCATTCAGTATAAAGGTTGCCTACAAATGATCTATTATATTACCAAAAAATGACAGTAGCTGAGAACAGTATCCGTAAACACGTGTAACTTGTTGCTTTTGCCTCGACAACCACGTCACAAAATGCTATCATGTGAACGAAAGTATTAAATACATAACTCGTCGGGTGTTTAGAAGTAAGCATATCTGGGAAGACTTAAACAGCTTCTTCTGGGAGAACAATTTTGTAGAAATTCCCCAATGCGTCAGTTGCAACATGAACTTTATTTCATATTCCCTTATCATCAGCCACACCTCCTGAAGCTATAACTCCAATAATGCATATATTCCTGTTGTTGTTCCTGATATGGCGATTATGGTTGCGGCTGCTGCTTGATTAATAGGTAAGAAAAATCAGTAAATGATTTTTAAGATAATTATAAATAATAAAAATTTGATTACAAAAGCTTACCATACAGTTTGATGGAGCCTTAAACGTGGATGTTACCGAGTTCCAAACCAACCTTGTACCATACTCAAGGATTCACTTTATGCTTTCATTGTATGCCCTTCTTTAAAAGTCATAATCCTTGTGAAACTATTTAATAGTTTTTTTCCAAATAGATTAAGCTAATATATGCACCACTTTTCCATATTCCAAACACTCCCAAAAAACATGATCATAAATTACAACATAATAAAACAACTAATTTCACAAACCAAAAATACAGTATACCTTCAATAGTCTATCTTGGAGTGTTGAAGTCCAAACCAATAACTCTTACAGAAGCGTTACCACCTCTCCACTCTTCTTCGACCTATCAGGCAACATGACGCATTCAAATCATTACTGATTTCAACAAAATCATATACTTGTAAAAAAATATAATCCTACAAAAACCATAAAATCTGAATTAAGCTTGATAAACTTAAAAAAAAATTGGGATTTGGGGGTGATATGCGGTTGTGTAAAATCAGGAAGACGGTGGAAATCTGAGATGCGTGTGTATGAGAAGCTTGTGGAAAGTTTGAGATTAGTAAGAAAACCCCCTTCGATTTTATCCAAAATCAACTGACCATCTCCATCTTTATCAAATAGACTGAAAGCTGCTTCAACTCAGACACCTGTGTGTCGGTCCTAAATCTAAAGATTTGTTTTGTTTAGGGTTGTGTTATTTGTGGATGAGTCTGGAATTTTCTGAGTTTGACAAATGAGAAGATTTGTTTTGTTTAGGGTTGTGTTATTTGTGGATGAGTCTGGAATTTTCTGGGTTTGACAAATGATATAGCATTAGGATGAGTCTGGAATTTTGGGAAGAGGGGGAAAATTTAAGCCAACCAAGCAGGCCAAACCTAAAATTATGAGAAGCCCAAAGGGTGGGCCAAATAAGCCTGCTAATGGGCCATCAAAACGACGTAGGTTTGAATGACGTTAAACGACGTAGTTTTAAATGACATTTAATATATATAGTAATTAATATCTTAAATGAGCAATAAAATGTAATATAGCTACTCAACAAATGAACAATCAATAGAACCCTGCTACATCAAAAAAGAACAGACTATTACTTACAAGTTACAACCAACTGCCCACTTGAAATTTCCATCCTTCATTACAACTTTTTGGAACTTATTACCAACAAAGATTGCAAGAAATTAGGAAACTAGAGTTTTAACCAACAAAACTGTGAGCAACACCACAAATAAACTATAATCAAATCTGAATCTACCCACAAGAAGAAACAAAAATCTCTTCCGCATCACCGAAATCAAATCCAACTAATCCTCTAAACAGATGTGTCTCAGCAAGCAGCTTCAAACACAATCACAATCTAATGTACAACAATCAATAAAAATAAATAACACAAAGTTAACAACATTCTTTCTGCGAGTCCTGAATATAAGTCGGGTTCTCAGCATTGTCAGTGTTCCCAACAAGATCACAATACATCTTTAGTGAACCTTTTGAGAACTCTATCGAAGCCTCAAAAACACGACAAAACCCTGTTTGCAATCCATTCAATGCGATCCTTTGAGTTTCTTGCATACAGCTTTGATGTTTTCCTCTCTCTAGTTCCACTTTTGCTCTGAACTCATCTAAATAATCTTTCCTTTCTTTTAAATAATCTGCCTGGTGTTCACCATTTAGTTCACACAGCTCGAGATTCGGACTCTTGGTTTCAAAAACACGGCTTTCAGTCTTCTGGAAAGCAAGGATCTTGCGATCAAGTTCTTTGGACAAGCTATCAACCTTTCTCTTTTGATCTTGCTCTTTTCCTTGTTGATTCCACAAAGCATGCAGATCCTTTGAGAAGCTTTTCATGGCATAATAAACGGATTGGTCTGGCAATTTATCCATTAAATTAAACCAATCTTGGCAAACCATGAACAATGGTGGGCCCTTTAAAGTCTGAAAAGGTTGAGATGTGTTCCTACTCTTTGAGTAAAGTTCGACTTCAGGAACTATGAACTTTGACAGCCAACTGTAAAGAGCTCCAACATATTGTTTTTGTGCAGTAAGATAAACACGAAAGCATGAGCGCCAGTTTTGAAGCTCCGCCTCAAGCTGCAAAGTAGCAAGACGGTGTGTGTTGTTTGAGAATTTTCCATAAGTTGGACATGTAAACAGTTTAACTTCAGACATGATCTTGTTTTGAATTTCATGTGCTTCCAACATAGCTTTCCACATGTTCATCATGCTACAAAAGAAAAAATATGAAACAGGTTACTACTTCCATCTAATATAGTATAAGCATGAATAGTAGCGACTTAGTACTTACCCGTGTAAAAGTTCGATAATCTGAGGCTGCAATTCTTCGTCTCTGAGTTTGTCAATTCTTTCTGATATAGATTCTGCACTTCGAATTGCAACCAAGATTCGGCTGTACAAGTCTTTAACCGAAGCCCTTGTTTTGTCTATCGTGGCTCCCTCGTCTCCCTTGACATCTTGATTACGTAACTGGCTGCATTTTCTCTCGTATAATTTCCGAGTGTTGTCGCCCGCCTAAAATTTTTAATGTCTCGTTTACTTGAAAAACAAAACACATACTCCCTCCATCCCATAAAAGATACAATTTTGAGTTATACAGACATATTTTATACTAACTAAATAACTAAATACCCTTTAGGTAACGGCCAAGTATAATGAAAAGTGTGACGAACGAGCAACAATTAAACATTGAAACCTAAGGGACGTCAATGTGTATACTTACAAGTATAAAGTTATTGTGAAATCACACATGGAACAGTAAGAGATTTTTGACTACTGAGGTCAAACTTACTATCTTTCAAATCATATATTAACTTCAATATTGGATATTCCGTCATTGCGTCATCAAATTTTGAAGAGCTTATATCAGTTTTGAAACATATTACTATTTGTTTTGACCAGAAAACTCAAACTACATCATGATTGCATCAAAGTAATTAGAAAAGTCAAACGACATCACAATTGCATCAAAGTAAATAAGCAAATGTAATAGGGATTAGTGAATCACCTTGACTTCTTCATAGAGCTTCTTCTCCCAAGCATATAGTCTTCCTAGTGTTAATGAATGGCTTCCTGAATTCATTCCCCCTCCATCATCAAAGAGATCATTATTGAATTCCGTCCATGTTGAAGCCGTTTTAGAATTTGATGCTACAAGACTCTTACATGTATTTGACCGATAAGATGTTGACCGTAACGTAATTGCTTGAATGAGTTTAGTTGAGTTCTCTGCATTGTTAAAAGACAATCTTCAGATACACAAGCTTTGAGTTTGTTAAACCCAAAAACACACATTTAACTCTCATTAAGTCAAAAATGTAATCTTTGACTCTCAAAAGTCGAACTGTCTAGTTTCTTGAATATGAAGGAGTAAATCAATAAAACATAACAGGAAAGGACATGGTGGCATATAATGATAAATGACATGGCATGAAAACCATATATCAATGTTAGCACTACAGGAACGGCGAATTCTTGAATCTTGTAATTTCAAAGCCGGGCAACAAAGACAAGGCCAAAGAATAAGAATATCATGTACACGATTTAGCAAAAAGGTAATGAAATCACAACTGATATACTCATTTTACCTTGTACAAATTGCAACATCTAACTTGGTTCAAACAAAGCTTTTACATATTTGTCAAATACCTAGAATCCCCTTTTTAGAGATAAGAAAAACATGATAAACATAAGGAACTCTTGCTACATTCATGGTACATATACAGTAATAGGGTTCCGGTCATTTTGCTCATTTTTATTTGTATCATAATGCAAATTCTTCAGGCGGATAGCCAAAACTAGTGGACCTCATTATAAAAGTACACTTTTAGGTCTTCAACAATCATTTGGGAGAACAAACATGGTAAACTAAAAGGCCCAAACATAAGCATGTCCCAACCGAACTTGCAAGAAACAACATTATACGAAAATTAACATTTGATTTACATAGTCAAAAACGAAATACTACATTACTACCCACTAAAGGCTCTTTTACAAATCTACTAAAAGCAACTTTCTAAATGTGGGCACTTTTAACATGATTAAAAGTGGTCTCAAGTAAGATCATTGAATGTTTATTCTGTGTTTAACACAGTTCAGTGGACCAATGGTTTGACCTATGTCATCATGAGAAACTGGCATAAACAAAAAAGCAAACAACTTTATCATAGTTGATAGTTTAAACACAAGAGCCAAAAATTAAGTTTAAGTAACATGATCTTAAAGTTAGAATGGAATTCAATTAATGCACGAGTAAAATGACTTTAAAGACCCCACCCTTTAACATTTGACTTGTGATAGTCAAACCAAGCACTTCTCAAACTAGAATCTAAACCTCTTTACCTTTAATCCCCAGAAGTTTTATAAATGTGGAGTACTTCTTTTATGATTAAGATCATGTAAAATGAGATACATATATGTTCTTTCGACACTTACGCTGATAACTTGACTAAAGATGTGACCTTTTTCTTTAGAAAACAAGGCACAAAACACAAAAGCTGAAATGTCTACTCACATAAGAACATAAAACAAGTTATCAAGAAGTAAATAAGTAAAAGTTTCAACTGAAAGTCAATCTAGTGTTTGTTTATGTTTGTGTAGTGTGTGTGATGTGAAAAGACCAAAAAACCCTAACCTTTAATTTCCTCCAAACCAGATTGTAACTGAATCCTGTTAGATTCCAACATCTTGGATACCCCTTTACCAGCATCATAAATCCTCAGAAAATAGTCTTCAATATCCTTCAATGCTTCCAAAAGCTCTCTGCCTCTATCAGGTGTATCTATGACTGTTAAACCCTTTTGTGTATTACCCCCCTGGCTCACATTAGCACACTCCACTTCAACACCACATTTTTCCTCATCTTTCTTTTTTTTCTTATTCTTTTTCTTCTCTTCACTCCTCTTTGCCACCTTTTTTTCCACTTGTTCCACTCTCTCAACTTCTTCCTCCAGATCTGGTATACCTTCTTCTTCCCTAACTACCCTTAAATCATCATCAGAATTACGATTATACCCACTCATTACCTCTGGCCTCATTGCCACAAATGGGTCAAAAAAGTCCCACCCATACTCCATTTGTGGTGATGGCATTGATGGTACACTTGATGTTTGACTACCCATACCCATTCCCATATAAAAATAATCACCATTTTGACCATAATTTTTTTGGTGTGTATCATTTTCTCTCCTAAACTTATCTTCATCTTCACATGAAGATGAAGTTGAAGAAGATGAACAAGAACATGAGCCACATGCAATGTCATCTTTAGTCTGTTTGGTTGGTGAAGAAGGTGGCAAGTTTTGTTGCAAAAACAAAGGGTTTGAAACAAGTTTGTTTTCTTTAGGAGGAGATGGTGGTGGAAGTGTGATTAAAAAAGGAGAAGATGAAGATGAATGTCTTGCAACAAAGAGCTTAATAGCAGCTGAAACACCATAAACTGATTGAATATACTTAAAATGAGCTTCTGCTAAACCATACCTTTTTTCAACAGCTAGTTTCAAGAAATGCTTTCTTTCTCTACAAATAGACACCACTTCCTCTTCTTCTTCCATCTTTGTAGCAACACACCCCATTTCATAAACTAAACTAACCCCTCCAAAAAAATGACTTTCAGAAGAAACCAAAAAAAGGTTTTAGTGGCTTTAAGCTAAAATGAAATGGGTATGTGAAAAAACCAAAAAAGCAATCTTTTTTTTAACAGAAAAAGAGCCCCATTTTTAAGAAAAGATTTTTAGAACAAACCATTTAAGGGTTTTGTAGATTTGTGGCTAAAATGAAACTATTATAGCGGTTAAAAGAAAAAGTAAAGATTTTTCAAGAAAAACAAACCCATTTTGAGTTTAATGATATGAGTAAGTTTTAGGTAACAAGATTCTTGTAGGATGAACCCTAATCATATTTTTGAGCAAAATGGTGGTGGTGAGATTGCAGAGAAAGAGAGAAGAGAAATAGTAAAGTTCAGTTTTTTTTCTGAAAATGGCTTGTCAAACAGTGTGAGAGAGAGAGAGAATACAAGTGTTGAAGTATGTGTAAAATGTTTGTGTTTGTGTGTTTGTTTTTTTATTTGTTTTGAATATTCAAATGCAGAAGTGATGATGCTGTTGTGGCTTGTACTTTAGTGATTATATGACTTGTACAAAATGCATAGATTCTTGTATACTTTTGTCTTGGATTTGGGATTTTGGTCTCCAAGAAAAGAGTAAATTTGGTTTAGATTATGTATGTTTTTATAGCAGGAATAAAACTGTCGCTAAATGGAATTTAACTGTTAAAAGACTAAAAAATTGTGTTTATTTCTTCAAGGTTATAAATCTTTTCTCTGAACCTGAGTCATATTTATATGTACTTTGACTACTTTCTTCCATTGTTAGACTAGAAAATTGATGTTTATTTTATTTTTTTCCATTCAAAGATATGGTAGTTACTCATAAATTCTTAAACTCGCTTTTGTAAATAGTTACAAAATAGTTAATGGTTTTTGAGTAAATTTGATTGAATTTACTCATTTAGTTAGGGGTGTGCACGGTTCGGTTTGGGTCGGTTTTTGGCTAAAACCGAAACCGAACCACAATGTTCGGTTTTTGTAGAAACCCAAAACCAAAACCGTTCGGTTTTTGGCGGTTTGGTTTTTTCGGTTTGTTATCGGTTTCGGTTCGGTTTTTTGGTTTTTTCGGTTTTTAACCGTTAATATTTGGGTATGACCAAATTATACTAACAAACTTGTTTTACATACAAAAATAGTTATTCTTCTTTACTTTTTTCAATCTAAGCATAATAATGTTTATTGCATAATTTTACAATTAAAAACATATAAATAAGACATACACATACAAGTGAACATACACGTAGTATAATCATTATCGAATACTTATTGATATATTCACACAAAACACGCGACACGACAAACACACATATAAATATAAACGTTACGATAAATATATTATAAATCCACTCACAAAATGAATATAAATTTATAAATTTGATTTATTTAGTTATTTAATCATACTATATTAATTAGATATTATTATCTAATAAAACCGGTTCGGCTCGGTTTTTGCGGTTTGGTTTTTGGACGAAAATCGAAATCGAACCGCATTTTTCGGTTTCTGGAAAAGTAAAAGCCGAACCATCGGTTTTTAGTTTCGGTCGGTTTTTTCGGTTCAATTTTTTCGGTTTTCGGTTTTTTCGGTTTGTTTTGCTCACCCCTACATTTAGTGATCTATATGTCATCTGAAGTTGAGATTATTTAGGTTGCATTTCCTTCGTCCATTGGTAGCTGTACGCATGTCAGTTGATGTTAATTCGTCTTGGTAAAAATAGTGAAAATGGAGATTATAGTGGGGCCAGAATCCAATGGCTGTAAGAAAAAGCTGGAGGGGCTCGAGGACTGTGGTGGATTTATATTTTAGCCTCCTAATTTCGAACAACCACTTAAATGCATTTTAGCCTCCTAATTTTATAATAACTTTGTATTTAAATTAACTTTACGCATATTCAATTAAATATATTAAGTTTGATAAAAACGTATATTATGATAAACAATATCATTATTTGAAAAACCCGACAAAACATCAAATCGCTCATTTAAAATGTTTACTATTTTTAAAAAGTAGACCACATTACTATTTTATATCTAAAAAACCATATATAAATGAATTATGGGCACATAATGATTGTTAATAATTTTAAATTGTTACTATCATATACGTAGTAGTTACTTAGAAAATAAAAGTATTACAGTAAAGTTTGTTTTATTACTAATTGGCTTAACAAATAAACGAAAGATATACTGAATTTTGAGCTTGTATTTTTTTTACCTTATACATGAATATTAGGGACAATCTTTTTTACCTCATACATGAATATTAGTTCTCTCCCTCTAAGCCGTATAATGACGTCTCCGGTTCTATCTTTGAACTTCTCTTGTTATTTTTGTTTAAAACTTTATTGTTATTAATTTCTAAAGATATTAAGTCTTTTTTATCATCTATGTTACTCTTCATCTCTATTAAAAAAGTTAAGAAGATTTTGACATGACGTACATCCGACGTCGACCTCTTTATTTTTCTAAAGTTTGCTAACTCTTTTTTTTTAGTTATAAAACTTGAATTTCAAGACAAATACTTCTTGTTTTTAGCATCTTGTTTCTAGATATGATTTTAGAGGTTACTTCACATAACTTATTATAATCATTTATTAGTGAGTTATCATCTATTGAGGAATTATCATCACTATAGTATAAAGAATCGGAATGTACCTCATTTGAAGTGTGAGCCATGAGACATGTTTCGTCGTTGGGATTTTCCTCTTCATCTTCACCGCTATCACTCCAAGAACCTCCTACAAATGCTCTTTGGTTCTTGGTTCTCGGTGGTTTGGGACACTCTCCAATTAGGTGGTTTGGATCTCCGCATCTAAAGCATTTTCTATCACTTTTTCCTTTCTTATCATCACGATTCTTTGAGAACGTCTTCTTTTCGTCGCGAGGTTGTCTAACAAATCTACCTCTTCTCTTAAAGAACTTCTTGAAGTCTCTAATTGCTAATGAATACTATTCGTCTTCACTATCGGAAGCCGAACTTTCTTCATCACTTGACTCCTTCTTGGCTTTTAATGCTAGAGACCTTACTTTCTCTCATTTGCCTTTAATTATGTCGGAGTCTTTCTTGATTATCATTTCGTGAATTTTCATGTTTCCTATGAGTTTATCAAGTGATAATGTCGCCAAGTCCTTTGACTCTTCAATAGCGGTGACCTTTGCTCTCCATTTGGGATGTAGAACCCTAAGAAACTTCCTAACATAATTCTTGCTAGAATAACCTTCATCAAGAGCTTTAAGATTAGTAACAGTAGTATTAAATCTAGCAAAAGCATTATCTATAGTTTCATCTTCCAAAATGGAAAATTGTTCATATTGTTGTATAAGAAGATCAATCCTATTTTCTTTGACTTGATTATTACATTGATGGGTGACAAACAAAGTTTTCCTAATTTCTTTTACCGTATTACGTGTAAAAATTCTTTCAAATTATTTTCTTGGCAAAGCATTATAAATCATCATTTTTGGCTAGTTTTCTTTTAATAGTATCACTTTGTTTTTCGTAAGGAATAATTTCATTCTTGTTGGTTTCCAGATTCTTTTCAATATATTTAAAATCACCCTCGGTAATAACATGCTAAAGATCAATATCTTTTGATTTCACATAGGTTTTTCAAATCTTGTTTTCCAATAGATAAAACAATCAGTTTCAAAAAGTGGTGGTCTTTGCATGGATTGCCCTTCTTGATATTTTTCAAAATCCATTGATCGATTCAAGATTTAAAATACAATTTATTTTAAAACTTTATTGACGTGGCTCTGGTACCAATTGTGGGAAACTAGAAGGGGGGTTAAATAGTTTATCGCTTTTTAATTTAGTTTTCAAAGTTTACTTGTGAAATACTTTGATTGAGTCCTTTGTGAAATCAAACCACAACAATATGAATCTTACTTAACAAGACTATAATAGATACACTACTACAATAGAAAGCAAGTAATGAAAGTAAAGAGTAAGAGATGGAAAGATCAAACCGGGATAAGAGATTTATAGTGGTTCAGTCATGAAGATCTTCTTCGCCCTACTCCACTCCCCGAGTACCCAACTCGAGAGTTCTAAGAAATATGTCAACAAACTCCCTTGAGGCGGAGAAAACCGTACAACGTCGCTTATTACAATTTACGACACTAAGCTAAATGTCGAGTACTAATCTAGCTAGTACCAATCTCACTCACGATCTACCTGATCCTTGATAATCACACAAACTACTAGATAACCACGATATAGACTTGATCCACTTGATCAACACACAAACTCACAAATAAAAAGAGATCTCCAAGATCACAAGATCCACACAAGTTATCAAAATAAGACTCAATACTACTTGATGTATATCAAGATACAACAAGTGTGTAACAAGTGTTACAAGTGACACTACTATGACTACAACACTAAGTATTTTCTTGATATAATGTGTTCTTCTCTTGCACTAGGAGAGGAATGAAGGTGATCACTTGGTTGGAAGAGAGGATCATTCTAAAACAAAATAAAACTATCTAAATGATCAAATGAGTGTATGTGTGTTAGGAGACTTAAACTCAGAAAGTTTTATGTGAAAAAGGATAAGAAAAAACTGTGAAATGGGCTGGTACTTATAGGGACAAAAAATTCGTCCGTTACATTGGACGGTACCACTAAATACCAGACGGTACCACTAAATTTAGTGGTACCATGGTACCGTTCCAGACAAAAACGCTCATATTTTTGCCTTTAGTGGTGAAAGTTTATTTGGGGAGTTAGGAGCTGTTTTGGGCGGAAAAATAGCTGTTGGGAGTTTTTAAACTTATTTTTCCATTAAAACATTTCTTTAATATTCAAAAATAATTTGTAAAATGTATTTTTGAAAAAATGTTTTGTCACGTTAAAAATGTGAAGTTTGAAACACGAATTCCCTTCTTTGATCACTTGTCAAGTTGTAAATTTTTTTGTTCTCACCTAGAGTGATGTATGTAGAAACGGGATATTTCGATTAAAAACTTGTTTACGTTAATTTTAACGTAACGTGTTTTTACATTTTTTTATCATCAAAACGTAGAGATATCGAAAGATAGCAATAACGTTTTTAGACATTATTTGAATTAACATTCTCTTTATGGTTTTGGATACAAAACGACAAGTTTTTATTACCACTTGAGCAATTTCCTCAAATTCTTGGTCTTCCAAATCTTGGGCAATAGGCCTACACTGAAAATTTTCTCTTAACTCTTTAAGTCAAGAAGAAAATGGTCCATATCATACATATGTCCCCTCCTCGCAAGAACTAATTAATGTACTTTGCAATTCACCTGATGTCCAACATCCCAACAGAATCCTCTTAGTTGAACTTCGCTATTTTCTTCAACCCATGGCGGTTATTCTGCGTGAAAATGTTTTGAGTCTGGTAGGAAATCGGGAGTATCTACCTGCTTGTTGTGCACACATACTCTATTGCATGTCACTTCGACAACTGTATAATCTCGCCTACTTCTTCGCTAAATGAATCATACATGTCAAAGACAACAGAAACAAATTAATACCCTATGTGATGTTTCTAACCCGTCTTTACCATTACTACATGAACACTCACTTATACTTCTAAAATCCTGAGTACACACTTGTCAATAGAGTAATGGCCTTAGTGAGTCCCATATATCATCCTTCCTAACACTCGAAAACGAACCCTTTGATGATTCATCGAGTGATGACGATGAGTGAAGCTACGGGAACAAGCTCAAGTCAAAAACAAGAGATTAGCATCACTATTAGTGGATTTTCTAGTTAGGATTGTAAATTAGTTATTTTATGGTTATTTTTCTAACTTACTTGCATGTTTGATTATTACCTTATCACCTTGCATGAATTTAAATCTATGCTACTCTTGGATGATAGCTTATTTTGTCTTTTTGATTGCATGCTTGTGACTTATTTTAGATATTTTCATGCTTATCTTTGATTGCTAGAAGTAGGTAAATATGGGTTATATTTGGCAAATTAAGCTTTAGTAGTTTGAGACACTAGGATTTGTTGAAAATAGTCTCCCTAGAACACCCTTTTTAGCTGCACAAAACCATGAACAATAGGAAAATTCGTGACCATCATGTCACGGTACCGTTAAATAGGGCACGGTACCGTTAAATTTAACGGTACCGTGAGACATTGGTGGTACCGTCACCTTGTTTGACGAATTTTTCCTACTCACTCTAGATTCCTGCATCCCTAACCTCAAAACCTACAATGTTTTACAAACTCTTATAACCCCAATATTCCCTTAGGCTACCATAGAACACCTCCACTCACTTTAATTCAAATCACACCATTTTTTCCTATGTAAGGCTTCACCATTGTAAGTGTCTCTTGCAGTTCATCCTCAACCCAATCCTCTCTTTCACCATGTCGTCCACTCAAGGATCAACAACTCACATCTCCAAGAAACCTAAGATTACCGTTAGACCACTAACCAAAATCACACTCAAACCATCACAACCACAAGACACCGTGTTCATTGACTTAACTCATGACAATAATGGTGATAATGGAGTTACTACACCACCTTCCCAAAGTACCCCTTGCTCTCTCACACCACCAAACGCTCTAATGGGACTACATCATCTTCCTCCTCATCCTTTGGTACTCGACTATCCTCTATGGGCATGACACTAACCCTCTCACCTATCACCCCATTGGACGATGCTATGCCAACTCTATCACCCACGTACTCACCAACTCCTTCATCTTCTATCATGGGACAACCTATCCAACTTCACCCGATTGATATCCATAGTACAAATTGCATATGTTGTCTTCACAACCGTAACCTCGTCTTCTCTCTTCAGGATGAATTACACTTCATGTTCTCCTATGTGGAACACCTCTTGACACCACCACAAGGGCCTATCATACCACCTCCTCCACCAACCAATAGCCCAACCAACTAAACATGTTCATGTTTAGTTTTCAAGAATAAATGTCTAGGATCCCTTTTGAATTTGAAGCAAATCTTAGGGCCTTTCAAGTCACTATAGATTAATATATGCTTCATGTAGTTTTAATTTTCTTGTCTTTATGTTGTACTCACACCTTATGTGTGATCATTTATCTTCTATGAATGCATGGGCTTGTTTCTTATTTTAGGGTTGGATTATCTTTCTAGTTTGGCTACTTAGCCTCTCTTTTATTCTTTTTTGGTTTATATTTGTCTTGGTTGCTACATGTTGGATATTGTATTTTTGTTATCTAATTTTTTTTGTAGCAAGAGCCATTTCTCGATTCCTTGGTGGCCTCCAAGCGAGGGGAGTATACATCAAGGGAGAGCCTTACCGAAGTCTAGACATTATTTTTGCTTTGACAAAAAGGGGTGTGGAAAGCTAAAAGGGGGTTGAATAGTTTTGCCGATTTTAAGTTAGTTTCAAAAAAATTTAGATTCAATGTTATGTGAAATCGTATGAATGAGGAGATAATATAGATCTATGAGTAATGCAAGTAAAGTAAAGGATAGAAATGACACAACCGATTTTTAGTGGTTCGGCTACAAGGACACCTTCCTTGCTCTACTCCACTCCCCGAGTCACCTACTCGAGAGTTCAAGCACTATGTCAACAAACTCCTTCAACTTGGCGGAGAAGCCTTCACAACGTTGCTTACACCTTTTTCCGGTACAAAGCTAAATACCGAGTCCGTAACACGGAGGACCAAACCAACTCTACTATAACACAACAAATATGTGAAATATGAACTACAAGCTTTTTGCTACAGAAATCTTGTGGAGGAACAAATCAATCAAGGACCCCTTGCTTGGATGACTTGTAGAATGCTCGCGATCTCGCCTTATAGAAGGACCTATATGAGAATCACAATAGAAGAAAGAAGAACAACTCTCTAGATCAAGTGATCTTTTGTTAGAAGAGTGTAAGAATATATGAGAGAGTTTGTAAGAAGAGGGGTGAGTAAAAATGAAGAAATGGCTCTCTATTTATAGGCAAATTCTTGCCACTGTTGCACGGATCCCTTGCTTGAGGGATCCGTCTAGTATAACTCCAGAGATCCGTGAGACACTCCTCTTTGCCCATGGGTTTTGGGTTATGGGTCATGGGTCATGGGTTATGGTTTGAACCAGGGGCATCTAAGTAGATACAATGTATCTAATAGATGCAATGCATCTAGTCAAATGGGTATGGGTTAACTCCATGGGTTATAGATATGCTCCATGGGTATGGGTCATGGGTTGTGGTTTTTACCCATCCTAATAAACTATTACAACAAATGAATTATTACAACAATTTGTATTAAATGACTATATGTGGATGCTTTACAAAAATAACATGTATCCTTATAGTTTTACTTATGATAACATTATATTTGTTATCAACAAAACACAAAGAGATCGCTAAATATTAATAAACGTTTTTACGGTTTATTTGTATTAACAATATCCCCCTTTTTGTTGATGACAAAACATAATGTTATGATGAGTAAAACTTAAGATTAGATGTATGTTTTGAAAGCATAAGTTTTACTTCTTCTCCCCTTTTTTGTCGAAACAAAAAGTGACCCTAATGAAGAAATAAAAATGTGGAAAAATAGTCCACGAATCTCCAACTCCCCCTTGACGGTAGCTCCCCCTAGAATGGGGCGTCAAGTGAGAAAATAAAACTACCTACAAATAAAAGGTTAGTAATAACATGCATAAAGAATCTTGTGACTGATGAGAATCAAGATTGGGAGCCAAGGTATGTGAATAAAGCCTTGTAATAAAATAACAAAGGTAGTGGTATTATGCCACATACAAGCATGTAAAACTAAGAACAAGACTTGTTCTTAAAAATGACTCAAAAGAAAATACTAAAAACCTTCCATGCTTGCATAAGGTTATGGATGGAAGTTTTGGTGAGTGATGATGTTGATGCGATCAAGGATGAGGTTAAGTATGACTCGCATTTCTTCCCTAATTTCTATTGAAAGATCCCTAGTGGATTGGCAATGTTCACAATGTAAGTGATGTGGGTAATGTGTGCGGAAATTTTCCGGGTTAGTTTCATGTGTGAGATGCGGAAGTTGTGGTGGAAAAGTTGGAAAATACGGATCAAAGTCCGGAATGTTTGGAAGTGGTGGTGGAAAAGAACCTAGATCTTCTTGTAACACAATGGGAACTAAAGGTGGTGAGGTTTCAAGGTCTTTGAAGATTGTGCTTGGAGATATGGGAGGTGTTAAAAAGACTAGTTCTTTTTGGTTGGTTTGTTGAGATCTTGTTGGAGTCTTAAGGAGTTCCAAAAGAGTGACCTTAGGTGGGGATTTGATGGGTGATGAAGTTGGTGTACTTGTTGGTGATGAAGGAGGTGCTATAATGGAAGCATTTTGTGGTGAATGAGTGGTTGGTGATGAACCATTTGATGATGGTTTTGCTAAGCAACAAGGCTGGATGCTAATCCGTGCGGTTTTTCTAGATTTGGGTGGTGGTACTTTGGAAGGTGGGAGGACAAAGTTTTGGATTTCTTGAAAGGGATTGTTTGCACTAGGTCATTCATCTATGTTGGAAGATCTTTTGGATGACATGATGATGTTTGTTTGTGAGGTTGAGAGTGATGAATATGCAAGCATTTTGGGAATCCTATTTATAGAAAAATAATGTGTTGTAATGAATGCTTGACCCAAAATGTGGATTAAAATCTAATGATTAGATATGAATTTAAGGCATGTGATCATGAGAACACAAGCATTAAGTAACATACTCCCAAAAAAATGATGAAAATATTGAAGTTTTCATCCAAAGTGAGAAAAATAGAAGATAAATTTAGCTTCTGTCTCACGGATCCCACAGATCCTTCCCTTGAGGGAACCGTCCAGCATTAAGGCTGGGATCTGTGGTACTGGTGACTCAGGCAGCTCAAAATTTTCCTTTTGGAAACATTTGTGCCTAGTGTGTGCCTATATGCAAACCATTTGGAGTTGCGGTTATCTCGACTCCTAAAACGAAAAGAAAAATAAACTAGAAGTGAAAAAGCACACTATTATGTGAGATAACCCGAGTGCTCCTGATTCATTGTTGCTTAAATGAATGTACCCGAAAATACATATTAGTTATGTGTCCTCTTTAGCATTCAAAAGACATGAGATGCAATGAAAACGGGTTTTTACTTTGTATTAATAATGAAAAAGCGATTTTTCCTAGACGTGAGAAATGGCTTTTATGAAAGTGATACGGGAAGAAGTATCCTTTTAGAAAAACATTTTGAAAAGAGATTTCTTTGTGTGAAGAAAACGTTTATTCTTGAGTGAAAAGAAGTAGATATGCAATTACGTGTTTGCAAAAGGAATTTGCCTAAAAAAATATATGAGAGTACGTGTTATAGGTAAAACCTATCTTGGGTTTTGAAAATTCCCGTATTGCTTGTGAGTTGTGTGTAAAATAGAGATCCTAGACTCAGAAAGAGGAAGGCTAGTGTTTACATACCTTGTAGAGTTTAAAAAACTAATTACGACGATTGTTCCATGAGACCAAGACCAAGACGAAGTAGGTTGAATTATTCCCGCTTCAACGGTTTGGTGAGGACGTCGGCTATGTTGTCTTCAGACGCTACCTTCTCAATAGAGATGTTCCCCTTTTGAACATTGTCTCTTAAGAAGTGATGACGAATCTCTATATGCTTGGTGTGAGAGTGCAATACCGGATTCTTGCTTAAGTCGATGGCACCTTTGTTGTCACATAGAATGGCTATGTCACTTAGGTGAATGTCGTAGTCAACTAACGCTTGTTTCATCCATAGTGCTTGTTGGCATGCTTTGCCGGCGGAGACATTTTCGGCTTCGGTTTTTGATATAGCCAATGCCGTTTGCTTCTTTGAGAACCAAGATGTTAAACAATATCCCATAAAAGTACATACTCCACTTGTACTTTTTCGGTCAACATAATCACCTGCATGGTCAGAATCTGCATATACATTTGTTTCCACCCCCGTACCCTTAGGATACCATAATCCTAATTGAGTCGTACGGTTAATGTATCTAAATATCATTTTGACGTCTTCTAGATGTGACATTTTAGGATCTTCTTGAAACCTAGCACATAGACAAACACTAAACATGATATCCGGCCGACTAGCCGTGAGGTAGAGAAGACTACCAATCATGCCACGGTATTTTGTGTTATCAACGGATTCGCCGTTTTCATCTTTTGTGAGTTTAGTGTCGGATGACATTGGTGTTACGTATACTTCTTCATTAATAAAATCATTTAGAAAAGCACTTTTGACATCCATTTGATAAAGCTTAAGATCATTAGCACAAGCATAAGCAAGAAGTATTCTTATAGACTCTAATCTAGCCACGGGGGCATAGGTCTCATCAAAGTCTATTCCTTCTTGTTGATTATACCCTTGGGCAACGAGTATAGCTTTGTTTCTAGACACTACACCATTTGCATCTAACTTGTTTTTATATACCCATTTGGTTCCTATTATGGTTTGATTACTAGGTGGAGGAACAAGTATCCAAACATCGTTAGAAACAAATTGATTTAACTCTTCTTGCATAGCCATTACCCAACTTTCATCTTTTATGGCTTCTTGTGTATTCTTAGGTTCTATGGTTAAGACAAAACAAAATAAGCTACTTTGGTTTTGGACTTGAGACCTTAAGGTTCTTTCGTTTAACTTTCCTATGACCTTATCTACGGGGTGATCTTTAGACTCTTTAATATTTATGATTTCATCATTTAAAGGTTCTTCTTCTTCTTTTGTCTTTTATCGACAAGAGGTAGAGTAGGTTTGGGTGGACTCTCATCAAATTTTACGTTTAATGACTCTTCAACCTCCATTGTTTCTTTATTTAATATGACGTAAGCTTTGCTATTAGGAGAGTAACCTAAAAAGATACCTTCAGTTAACTTAGGATCAAATTTTGAAAGGTAATCTTTAGTGTTAAGTAGAAAACATTTGCTACCAAAGACTCTAAAGTGATTTAGCGTAGGATTTTCGCCTCGAAGTAACTCATATGGAGTTTTTCCTAAAAATGGTCTAATTAAGACTCGGTTAAGTATGTACGTTGATGTATCAATGGCATTGCACCAAAACTTTTAAGGTATGGATTGCTCATTTAGCATGGTGCGACTCATTTCTTGTAGGGTTCTATTCTTTCTTTCAACTACCCCATTCGATTGTGGAGTGCGAGGAGCCTAGAAGTTGTGAGTAATACCATTAGCGTCACAAAAGGCTCCAAATTGCACTTCATTATCGAATTCCCTATCATGATCCATTCTAATAGACACTATAGGACTTCCTAATTGTCTTTGGATTTTCTTACTTAATATTTCAAAGTAATCGAATGTTTCAGTTTTGTTCTTTAAAAATTTAGTCCATGTGTACCTAGAGTAATCATCCACTATAACCAAAGTGTAGTAGTTGCCTCCATAACATTGGATAGCGGATGGACCAAATAAATCCATGTGTAGTAATTCTAGACACTTAGTTGTAGAGACCATGTTTTTAGCTTTGTGACTAGCATGGACTTGTTTTCCTACATTACAAGCATCACAAAAGTAATGTTCATATTTTAATTTTGGTAGATCTCTTACTAGATCTTTGGATGATAGTGATTGAAGAAGTCGCATATTGGCATGACCCAATCTTCGATGCCATAAGGTCGAAATATCATCCATAGAAGTAAGACAAAGTTTGTCTTGAGGTTCATTACCGATTTTAATGACATAGACTCCATGTTTCCTAATTCCTCTACCTATAGTGATACCGTTTTTCAATATCTTACTACCGGTTTCGTTAAAAAGTATGTTGAACTTTTTATCACATATTTGTCCTATACTTAAGAGGTTAAAGTTTCGGTTTTCTACGTGACACACATCGTTAATGGTTAGAGATTTGTTAGAAATCGTACCTTTACCGATGATTTTGCTTTTGCTATTTCCAAATACCACATTTCCTCCATTGAAGGATTCATATGTGGAGAATAAATCTTTATTGCCGATCATGTGCCACGTGCACCCGCTATCCTTGATCCACTCATCCGGATCTAGACCTTTAAGCACACCTAAGAAAACAATTAACTCAAAAGTTTGGTCCCCATTTGTTCATGGGTCCATTAGTGTTAAACATTCCATTCATGTTAGACATATATGGATAAGGTGAGTATGCGTTCCATGGTGCAAAGTTTTCAAATGGAAAGCCATTTTGCATATTTGAATTCCAACCCATTTGATGGTTACTTCTCAGATAAACATTATTAGGTATCCTAGATGTGTTCGGTTTTGAAAATGATGGACCTTTGTTTCTTGTAAAACTTTGATTATGTCTTGGAGGTGGTTGTCTAATGGTAACATTGGTTGGTTTCTTCTTATTAACAATAACAAAATCAGTTCTAGACGAGGAAGCTATATTATTACCACTGTTTGCTTCAGCAGACCCACAGATCCCTGGCTGTACACTAGCCTGTTCCCTTTTTGTGGGATCCGTGACTACAGTGGTTTGTTTTTCTATTGCTTTTACGAATTATGTTTCTTTGTTTTCACTAGTTGACGCATCAAGTTGCTGAAAACCTAAACCTTTTTGGTTGTTTCCTGTTTTAACACTATCCAATATCATATCTAGGGTATTAGTGTTCATTCTAGCAATCTTAGAGTCTAGATGATCAACTTGTGTTTGAAGTTGAACGCAAAGTTCACATTCTCCACTTGCTATCTTCCCCTTTTCTAGACGTTTTAATTTTGCCTTTAACTCTATGACTTCCTTTTCTAAACGTTGGTTTTGGTTTTTCAAAAACTTGTTTTTGTTGATTACTTTTAAACTAATTTTGCAAAGTTTATCATATTCATTATGCAATGAGTCATCATCTAATGATGAGCTACTATAGTATTCATGACATACCTCGTCATTTGCCATGAGACAAATTTCTTCGTCCTCCTCCTCGCTCATTCCCCATGAACCGTTCACGAATGCTTTTTGATCATCACGTTTGGGACACTTACTAATAAAGTGGTTTGGGTCCCCACATTTAAAGCAAGCGCGATCATCCCTTGCTTTCTCGTCCTCTTTGCTTTTCCGGAATCCTTTCTTGTCGTCATATGGTTGTTTGACGTATCTTCCCTTTCTTCTAAAGAACTTTTTGAAGTCCCTTACCGCCATGGCATGCTCCTCGTCATCACTATCCGAAGAGGAGTTCTCATCATCGCTTGAGACCTTCTTGGCTTTAAGGGCAAGAGATTTGTGCTTCTCTTTCACTTTTGGGGCTTCAGAATCTTTAGCAAGGACAAGCTCATAGACCTTTAAATTTCCTATGATTTCATCAAGGGTGAGGATTGTCAAGTCTTTTGATTCTTCGATTGCCGTCACCTTAGATCTCCACTTCGATGGAAGTGCCCTTAGATATTTCCTAACATGATTACGACTAGAGAAAGATTCATCAAGTGCTTGTATAGATGTAATTATTGTATTAAAGTTATCAAAAGAATGATCTATAGTTTCCTCATCCAATATTGAAAATTGTTCATATTGTTGAACAAATAAATCTATTTTATTGTTTTTCACTTGTTGATTACCTTGATAAGTTACAACTAAAGAATTCCAAATTTCTTTAGAGGTTTTAAGCATGGAGATTCTTTCGAATTCCTTTTTGGCTTACGTATTATATAAAACCATTTTAGCTTCACTATTTTTGGAAAGCTTTTTCTTAATATCATCGGTGAGTTTATCATGAGGTATGTTAACTAAATTTCCATTTTCATCTTTTGCAGTGGCTTCAAAATCGCCTTCAACAATGATGTACCAAAGATCAATATCTTTAGACTTCACATACGTTTCGAATCTATTTTTCCAATATATAAAACCATTAGTTTCAAGTAGTGGAGGTCGTTGCATGGATTGCCCTTCCTTGTAACTTTCAGAACCCATAGTGATCGAAAAGTTTTTAAAATACGGTTTACTTTAAAACTTTTATAAACTTAGCTCTTGATGCCAATTGTGGAAACATAGAAAGGGGGTTGAATAGTTTTGCCGATTTTAAGTTAGTTTCAAAAACTTTTAGATTCGATGTTATGTGAAATCGTATGAATGAGGAGATAGTATAGATCTATGAGTAATGCAAGTAAAGTAAGTAAAGTAAAGGATAGAAATGACACAACCGATTTATAGTGGTTCGGCTACAAGGACACCTTCCTTGCCCTACTCCACTCCCCGAGTCACCTACTCGAGAGTTCAAGCACTATGTCAACAAACTCCTTCAACTTAGTGGAGAAGCCTTCACAACGTTGCTTACACCTTTTTCTGGTACAAATCTAAATACCGAGTCCGTAACACGAAGGACCAAACCAACACTACTATAACACAACAAATATGTGAAATATGAACTACCAGATTTTTGCTACAGAAATCTTGTGGAGGAACAAATCAATCAAGGACCCCTTGCTTGGATGACTTGTATAATGCTCGTGATCTCGCCTTAGAGAAGGACCTATATGAGAATCACAATAGAAGAAAGAAGAACAACTCTCTAGATCTAGTGAGCTTTTGTTAGAAGAGTGTAAGAATATATGAGAGAGTTTGTAAGAAGAGGGGTGAGTAAAAATGAAGAAATGGCTCTCTATTTATTGTAAAATTCTTGCCACTGTTGCACGGATCCCACGGATCCCTTGCTTAAGGGATCCGTCTAGTATTACTTCAGGGATCCGTGAGACGCTCCTCTTTGCCCATGGGTTATGGATATGCTCCATGGGTATGGGTCATGGGTTGTGGTTTTTACCCATCCTAATAAACTATTACAACAAATGAATTATTACAACAAATTGTATTAAATGACTATATGTAGATGCTTTACAAAAATAACATGTATCCTTATAGTTTTATTTATGATAACATTATATTTGTTATCAATAAAACACAAAGAGATCATTAAATATTAATAAACATTTTTACAGTTTATTTGTATTAACAAGGGGGAGAAATGGGATATAAACTAAAATTAAAAACTTGTTAAAATTAATTTTCACCTAAAATGAGTTTATGTTTTGTCATCATCAAAAAGAGGGAGATTGTTGATGCAAATAATGTCTAAAAACGTTATTTCTATCTGTTAGGACCGAAAAACTAGAGATTCATGTGGTTTCGGGAGGTCTAGGTTGATGGAAGAAGATGAAAGGCTTCATATTTCTAGTGGAGAAAGTAGTGAGAGGATGGATAAGAAAAGATACCTTTATTGAGGATGAAACAATACAAGAAACCTAATGCTTAACCACTCCCTTATGGAGAGTTATGAGGGGTATTTATGGGTTCATCACACTATTACTTTGCCACATTTACATGAGTAGTCCCTACTGGTGCACCTTACTACGAATCTAGTCCAATTCACGTATGTGATGTTATCTTTATAAAAGAGCGAGGCTAACAATCTCCCTCCAAGATATCGTCACACGTGAATGGTTAAAATGAGACCTATAAATACTTAGCCAAAGTAAATTACAATAATAATAAACTATGTTGACGTTGTTGAAGCGCAGAGTCTCTATAATATAGATACTGAGGCAGACTTGAAGTTCTCTCTTCTGATGATCTCGGCATTTGATCTTTGGCGTTGACGGCACTGATCCTTGTAGCACTGAACTTCAACTATAATGGTCTAGTTAGGTTATTACTCCATCCTAAATATTGAGCCTTTTACTTTTATCTGCTCTCTCCTGAATCGACAACACTCTTTATTAAAATCTCTTTAGTCTTTAAACACGCAGGGGAAAAGTAGACTCTTGATTTTAGCAGAATGGTTGTCATTCGGGGAACATCATAACAACATAACTCACTTAGTACTTCATCCAAATTGGTAAAAAGCCCCAATGTACACACACTACTTCTCCTTCTTAGGTATTAAGCACAGTTCCCTCATTCAATCCAATCACGAAAGATGAAATACCAACTTCTCCCTCCTGATGGTTACGAGCTATCGGAATCATCATAATGTTGCGTACATGCCATAAATTACCTTTTTCTTGATGCAATATTAAAGCCATAGTATTTTTACGCACAGTCGCAAAAATACTCTCAATACTTCTCTCAAACCAACCTAAAATCAAACCTCCTTTTGATTCACTGGCTTTTAGTAATGATCACATATGGAGACAACCCGATATGAACAACTTGAAAAGGAAGTAAACATCCCAACTTTGTGACTTGATGCTTGTACTATCCTCTTGAACAATCCACAAATCCGTGTGACACTGAGTACTACAACGTAACTCCTTAAAGTGATAGTTATACACTGTGAGCACTACAACGTAACTCATTACATCAGTTATAACTAGATTTTCAATTCATAATCACTTATGAAAAATGCCCAGATAAGTTATCTTGAGACATGCAACCAACCAACCAACGTCTCAATGATAAAGAAGTACACCCGTGAAATGTCACTTAAATTTCGCATAAGCAATACCATACAAAAACCCCGAAGTCATTTTTTTTAATCAAATATTAGTTCAAGCCGTGAACGTATGTATCCCCCGTGAAATTTATCATACCAAAAATACCACTCGGTTTTTCAATATTAAAAAAAATTGTATCCAAGAATTTTGTAACACAAAATTTGGATAACAATATTTTTTTTATCCTTTTTAGACTAAATGAAAGTAACAAACCAAATCTATCATCAGCCCAGTCTTGGTTTTTCAATCGATCAGCCCAAAACAAAGTGTTACTCGTATTCAGTTAGGCCAAAGACCCGGATCACAACTCAAGGCCCAAGTTTATATCCTGTAAACAAACCCGATCCAAATCCAGTTCCATACAATAATCCGGTTATAAGTCACACTTAACATTTAAACCTAAGGCATAACCCTAAAACAAGTCTTTGAAAGTACGCCTACCACACTTCTCTCCCAAATCAAATCTGGGAAAGAATAACGCTTCACGTCTAAGTTTTCTCCCATCAAAAAACACACATCTCATCTCCCTTTTCATCATCAATAACGAATCAAAAACTCATCTAACTTCTTCATCAAATATCATCACCATCAACACAAGCATGACCTCACCGGATTCATTCGTTTTGGTTTTGCTCCAACTGAATCAAGAAAGTATACGAGGGGACTTCAAGATCCATTGGGGTCTAGGTAGGTGCTGTTGTTGTGTCGCTTGTTTGAGTTTAAGATCTTTGAAGGAATCAAAGAAATAAGGTAACAGTCTTGTTAATCTTATTCTTTATTTTCGAAAAAAAGAAGTCATACGACTTGTTAATACAAATAAACCGTAAAAATGTTTATTAATATTTTGCGATCTCTTTGTGTTTTGTTGATAACAAATATAATGTTATCTTAAGTACAATTATAAGGATACATGTTATTTTTGTAAAGCATTTACATATAGCCATTTAATACAAATTGTTGTAATAAATCATTTGTTGTAATAGTTTATTAGGATGGGTAAAAATCACAACCCATGGATCATATCCATAACCCATGGCATTGACCCATACCCACTTGACTAGATACATTGTACTCATTAGATACATTGTATCTAAAAGAATACCCATGGACCAACCCATAACCCATGACCCATAACCAAAAAACCCATGGGCAAAGAGGAGCGTCCCACGGATCCCTAGGATTACACTAGACGGATCCCTTGTGGGAGGGATCCGTGGGATCCGGGGAACATTGGCAAGTTTTGCCTATAAATAGAGAGCCATTTCTTCATTCTAACTCACCCCTCTTCTTACTTATTCTCTCATATACTCTCATTCTCTTCTAAAAAAAGATCACTTGATCTAGAGAGTTCTTCCTTCTTTCTTTCTTTAGTGATTCTCATATAGGTCCTTCTCTAAGGCGAGATCATGAGCATTCTACAAGTCATCCAAGCAAGGGGTCCTTGATTGATTTGTTCCTCCACAAGATTTCTGTAGCAAAGATCTTGTATTTGATATTTCACATATTTGTTGTGTAATAGGCGTGTTGGTTTGGTCCACCGTGTTACGGACTCGGTATTTAGCTTTGTACCGGAAAAGGTTTAAGCAACATTGTGAAGGCTTCTCTGCCAAGTTGAAGGAGTTTGTTGACATAGTGCTTGAACTCTCGAGTAGGTGACTCGGGGAGTGGAGTAAGGCAAGGAAGGTGTCCTTGTTGCCGAACCACTATAAATTAGTTGTGTCATTTCTATCCCTTGCTTTACTTTACTTACTTGCTTTATCATTAGATCTATACTTTCTCTACATCCATACGATTTCACATAATATCAAATCTGAAGTTTTTGAAACTAACTTAAAATCGAAAAAACTATTCAACCCCCCTTCTAGTTTTCCACAATTGGCATCAAGAGCTAAGTTTATAAAAGTTTTAAAGTAAACCGTATTTTAAAAACTTTTCGATCACTATGGGTTCTGAAAATTACAAGGAAGGGCAATCTATGCAACGGCCACCACTACTTGAAACTAATGGTTTTATATATTGGAAAAACAGATTCGAAACGTATGTGAAGTCTAAAGATATTGATCTTTGGTACATTATTGTTGAAGTCGATTTTGAGGCTACCTCAAAAGATGATAAAGGGAATTTAGTTAACATACCTCATGATAAACTAAACGGTGAAATGAAGAAAAAGCTTTCTAAAAATAGTGAAGCTAAAATGGTTTTATATAATGCTTTACCCAAAAAGTAATTCGAAAGAATTTCTATGCTTAAAACCTCTAAATAATTTGGAATTCTTTAGTTGTAACTCATCAAGGTAATCAACAAGTTAAAAATAATAAAATTGATTTATTTGTTCAACAATATGAACAATTTTCAATATTGGATGAGGAAACTATAGATCATTCATTTGCTAATTTTAATACTATTATTACATCTTTACAAGCACTTGATGAATCTTTTTCTAGCCGTAACCATGTTAGGAGATATCTAAGGGCACTTCCATCCAAGTGGAGATCCAAGGTGACGGCAATCGAAGAATCAAAAGATTTGACAATCCTCACCCTTGATGAACTCATAGGCAACTTAAAAGTCCACGAGCTTGTCCTTGCTAAAGATTCCGAAGCCTCAAAGGTGAAAGAGAAACACAAATCTCTTGCCCTTAAAGCCAAAAAGGCCTCAAGCGATGAAGAGAACTCCTCTTCGGATAGTGACGACGAGGAGTATGCTATGGCGGTAAGGGACTTTAAAAAGTTCTTTAGAAGGAAGGGAAGATACGTCAAACAACCGTATGACGACAAGAAAGGATTCCGGAAAAGCAAAGAGGACGAGAAGCCGAGGGATGATCGTGCTTGCTTTAAATGTGGGGACCCAAACCACTTTATTAGTAAGTGTCCCAAACGGGATGATCAAAAGGCGTTTGTGAGCGGCACGTGGGGAATGAGCGACGAGGAGGACAAAGAAATTTGTCTCATGGCAAATGACGAGGTATGTCACGAATACTACAGTAGCTCATCACCAGATGATGACTCATTGCATAATGAATATGACAAACTTTGCAATATTAGCTTAAAATTAATTAACAAAAACAAGCTTTTGAAAATTCAAAACCAACGCTTAGATAAGGAAGTCATAGAATTAAAAGCAAAATTGAAACGTCTAGAAAGGGTAAAATAGCAAGTGGTGAATGTGAACTTTGCGTTCAACTTCAAACACTAGTTGATCAACTAGATTCTAAAATTGCTAGAATGAGTACGAATACTTTAGATATGATATTAGATAGTGTTAAAACCGGAAACAACCAAAAAGGTTTAGGTATTTAACAACTTGATCCATCAACTAGTGAAAACAAAGAAACAAATTTGTTAAGGCACTAGAAAAACAAGCCACTGTTGTGGCGGATCCCACAGATCCCACAAAAAGGGAACCGACTAGTGTACAGCCAGGGATCCGTGGGTCTGCTGTAGCAAACAATGGTAATAACATAGCTTCTTCATCTCGAACTGATTTTGTTATCGTTAATAAGAAGAAACCAACTCATTTTACCACTAGACAACCACCTCCAAAATATAATCCTATTTTTGCAAGAAACAAAGCTCCATCTTTTTCAAAACCTAATCCATCTAGGAGACCTAATAATGTTTACCCGAGAAGTAACCATCAAATGGGATGGAATCTAAATATGCAAAATGGTTTTCCTTTTCAAAACTTTGCTCCATGGAATGCATACTCACCTTATCCATACATGTTTAACATGAATGGAATGTTTAACACTAATGGACCCATGAACAAATGGGGACCAAACTTTTGAGTTAATTGTTTTCTTGGGTGTGCTTAAAGGTCGAACTAGATCTGGATGAATGGGTCAAGGATAGCGGGTGCACGAGGCACATGACCGACAATAAAGATCTATTCTCCACATATTAATCCTTCAATGGAGGAAATGTGGTGTTTGGAAATAGCAAAAGTAAAATCATCGGTAAAGGTACGATTTCTAACAAATCTCTAACCATTAACGATGTGTGTCACGTAGAAAACCTAAACTTTAACCTCTTAAGTATAGGACAAATATGTGATAAAAAGTGCAATGTACTTTTTACCGAAACCGGTAGTAAGATATTAAAAAATGGCATAACCATAGGAAGAGGAATTAGGAAACATGGAGTCTATGTCATTCAAATCGGTAATTAACCTAAAGACAAACTTTGTCTTACCTCTATGGATGATACTTCGACCTTATGGCATCGAAGATTGGGTCATGCCAATATGCGACTTCTTCAATCGCTATCATCCAAAGATCTAGTAAGAGATCTGCCTAAGTTAAAATATGAACATCACTTTTGTGATGCTTGTAATGTAGGAAAACAAGTTCATTCTAGTCACAAAGCTAAAAACATGGTGTCTACAACTAAGTGTCTAGAATTACTACACATGGATTTATTTGGTCCATCCGCTATCCAAAGTTATGGAGGCAACTACTACACTTTGGTCATAGTGGATGATTACTCTAGGTACACATGGACAAAATTCCTAAAGAACAAAACGGAAACGTTTAATTATTCTGAAATACTAAGCAAGAAAATCCAAAGACATCTAGGAAGTCCTATAGTGTCTATTAGAACGGATCATGGTAGGGAATTCGATAATGAAGTTCAATTTGGAGCCTTTTGTGACGCTAATGGTATTACTCACAACTTCTCGGCTCCGCGCACTCCACAATCGAATGGGGTAGTTGAAAGAAAGAATAGAACCCTACAAGAAATGAGTCGCACCATGCTTAATGAGCAATCCATACCTCAAAAGTTTTGGTGCAATGCCGTTTATACCTCAACGTACATACTTAATCGAGTCTTAATTAGACCAATCTTAGGTAAAACTCCATACGAGTTTCTTCGAGGCAAAAAGCCTACGTTAGATCACTTTAGAGTCTTTGGTAGCAAATGTTTTCTTCTTAACACTAAAGATTACCTTACAAAATTTGATCCTAAATCAACCGAAGGTATCTTTCTAGGTTACTCCCCTAATAGCAAAGCTTACGTCATACTAAATAAAGAAACAATGAAGGTAGAAGAGTCATTAAATGTAAAATTTGATGAAAGTCCACCCAAACCCTCTCCACCTCTTGTTGATGACGAGATTATAGAAAGTAAAGCTATTGTAATAAAGAAAAAGATAAATGAAGAAGAAGAAGAATCCTCAAATAATGAACTCATAAATATTAAAGAGTCCAAAGATCACCTCGTAGATAAGGTCATAGGAAAGCTAAACGAAAGAACCTTAAGGTCTCAAGTTCAAAACCAAAGTAGTCTATTTTGTTTTGTTTCAACCATAGAACCTAAGAATACACAAGAAGCAATAAGAGATGAAAGTTGGGTAATGGCTATGCAAGAAGAGTTAAATCAATTTGTTTCTAATGATGTTTGGACACTTGTCCCTACACCAAGTAATCAAACCATAATAGGAACCAAATGGGTTTATAAAAACAAGTTAGATGCAAGCGGAGTAGTGTCTAGAAACAAGGCTAGACTTGTTGCCCAAGGGTATAACCAACAAGAAGGAATAGACTTTGATGAGACCTATGCCCCCGTGGCTAGATTAGAGTCTATAAGAATACTTCTTGCTTACGCTTGTGCTAATGATCTAAAGCTTTATCAAATGGATGTCAAAAGTGCTTTTCTAAATGGTTTTATTAATGAAGAAGTATATGTAGCTCAACCTCCGGGCTTCATCGATTTTGAAAAACCTAAACATGTGTATAAGTTAAAGAAAGCCCTTTACGGTCTTAAACAAGCTCCAAAAGCTTGGTATGATAGACTCAAGTCATTTTTAATCAAACACAACTATACCATGGGGTTAGTTGACAACACACTTTTTACTAAGAAAAGAGAGTCACATATAATCATAGTTCAAATATAGGTAGATGATATTATATTCGGATCCACTTGTCAAGACATGTGTGATGATTTTTCTAAAATCATGCAAGACGAGTTCGAGATGAGTATGATGGGAGAGCTTAGTTTCTTTCTTGGTCTACAAATAAAACAAGTAGAAGATGGTATCTTCTTTAATCAATCTAAATACATAAAAGAGATGTTAAAGAAATTCGGTCTAGAAGAGTCGAAACCAATTAGGACACCAATGTCATCCGACAACAAACTCACTAAAGATGAAGACGGCGAATCCATCGATAATACTAAATATCGTGGCATGATTGGTAGTCTTCTCTACCTCACGGCTAGTAGGCCGGATATCATGTTTAGTGTTTGTCTATGTGATAGGTTTCAAGAAGACCCTAAAACATCACATCTAGAAGCCGTAAAAAGAATATTTAGGTATATTAAGCGTACAACACAATTAGGATTATGGTATCATAAGGTCACGGGAGTAGAAACAATTGTATATGCAGATTCTGACCATGCAGGTGATTATGTTGACCGAAAAAGTACAAGTGGGGTATGTACTTTTATGGATGTTGTTTAACATCTTGGTTTTCAAAGAAACAAACGGCATTAGCAATATCAACAACCGAAGCTGAATACGTCTCCGCCGGTAAAGCATGCCAACAAGCACTATGGATGAAACAAGCGTTAGTTGACTACGGCATTCATCTAAGTGACATAGCCATTCTATGTGACAACAAAGGTGCCATCGATCTAAGCAAGAATCCGGTATTACATTCTCGCACAAAGCATATAGAGATTCGTCATCACTTCTTAAGAGAAAATGTTCAAAATGGGAACATCTCTATTGATAAGGTAGCGTCCGAAGACAACATAGCCGACGTCCTCACCAAACCGTTGAAGCGGGAACAATTCAACCTACTTCGTCTTGGTCTTGGTCTCATGGAACAAACGTAGTAATTTATTTTTTTAACTCTACAAGGTATGTAAACACTAGCCTTCTTCTTTCTGCGTCTAGGATCTCTATTTCACGCACAACTCACAAACAATACGGGAATTTTCAAAACCCAAGATAAGTTTTTACTTGTAACTCATAGTTTTTCTTATTTTCTTTCAAAATAAGTACAAGTTGCAAACACATAATTACAAACACATCTTCTTTTCAAAGGATAAAACGAATTTTATTCGCACATAGAAACCTCTTTTTGAAATGTTTTCTAAAAATGATACCTCTTCCCGTATCAATTTCACAAAAGCAATTTCTCACGTCTAGGAGAAATCGCTCTTTCATTATTAATACAAAGTAAAAACCCGTTTTCATTGCATCTCATGTCTTTTGAATGCTAAAGGAGATACATAACTAATATGTGTTTTCGGGTACATTCATTTAAGCAACAATGAATTAGGAGCACTCGGGTTATCTCACATGATAGTATGCTTTTTCACTTCTATTTTTCTTTTCTTTTTAGGAGTCGAGATAACCGCAACTCCAAATAGTTTGCATATAGGCACACACTAGGCAAATCTGTTTCCAAAAGGAAAATTTTGTGCTGCCTGAATCACCATTCACCAGTCCCACGGATCCCAGCCTTAATGCTGGATGGATCCCTCAAGGGAAGGATCCGTGGGATCCGTGAGACAGAAGCTAGTTTTATCTTCTATTTTTCTCACTTTGGATGAAAAATCCAATATCTTTTCATTTTTTTTGGAGTATGCTCTTTAATGCTTGTGTTCTCATGATCACATGCCTTAAATTCATATCTAATCATTAGATTTTAATCCACATTTTGGGTCAAGCATTCATTACAATGCATTGTTTTTCTATATATAGGACTCCCAAAATGCTTGCATAATTCATCTCATCTTCACAAACAAAAAACACCATGTCATCCAAAAGATCTTACAACTTAGATGAATCACCTAGTACAAACAATCCTCTTCATGAAATCCAAAGTTTTGTACTCCCACCTTCCAAAATACCACAATCACACTCTAGGATATCCGCACGGATTAGCATCCGGCCTTGTTGCTTAGCAAAACCATCATCGAATGGCTCATCACCAATAAATAACTCACCACAAGATGCTTCCATTATAGCACCTCCTTCATCACCAACGAGTACACCAACTTCATCACCTAAAGTCACTCTTTTGGAACTCCTTAAGACTCCAACAAGATCTCAACAACCAAAACAAAAAGAAATAGCCTTTTTGACACTTCCCACTTCTCCGAACACAATTTTCAATGACCATGAAACATCACCACCCTTAGCTCCAATTAAGCTACAAGAACACTGATGAGTGTGTAAATACTCATCATTTTTGTCTTATCTGAGCTGCCAAAACACTTAAAAACACTCAAATATGCAGCAAAATACAAAATATATCCAAGGATTGTATTTTATATGTTTCAGATGCAAAATGTTTAAAAACAGATGAAAAGCGAGCTAAGTTTGCATAATTGGCAGTTTCAGTCCCTCAACTTTCAAAACTTAACAAAATCAGTCCCTGAGCATTTGTTTTGGAAGAAAAGTCAACCCAAGTCCTTTTAAAATCAAAATTTATCAAAAATGATCCTTGGGTAAAAAGTTTAGAGAATTTACAAGTTTGGTCCTTCAAGTTTCAAAATTGGCAAAAATAGTCCTTGGAAGTTTAAAAATGGGAAATTATCTTTTATGGTCCTTGTACTAATGAAACTTGGCAAGATTGACCCTTGGAATAACTTTTGGGAAGTTACAAATCCAACCCTTCAAAAATTCAGAAATTACATTTTTGGTCCTTGTGTTAATGCTAAACCCAACCGGACCTTAAATAAACAAACCAGCCCAACAACTAAACCCAGCCCAAGTCAAACAGTCAAACCCACTCCCTCCCAAACCATCCCTGTTCCTCTTCCTCACCCTCACCTGCAAACCGAAAACCACCATGGTTTCTCCACCTCACCACTTTTCCACCTCACCTATTCTACTATCCAGCTCATCCCCCCTACATACACCAAATCACTAAGCATTAAATGATTCCCTCCCACTCTTCCACTGAGAAATACTTATTTTCCTGGTTTTGTTGCCACCTCAACCCCAGCCCCATACCTACTATCTAAATTGTCCCCTACACCTCCACAAACATCCACAATTCTTTAATTGCCTCAAAATCACCCATTACTACTTTTGTACGTTTTGGCGCCAAAAAGTCCAAGTACACGGTTTTGATGAGATTGATGAATTCAATGGCCAAGATCAAGTGGGAAATGTTCTGAGGTCGACAAGGAACTTTCAAAGTCTATAAAGAAAGAAGGAGAAGCAGAGGAGAAATCTATCTAGTGTAATTTAGTTTATGTAGTGTCGAATAGTGTAATTTTAAATTTCCAGTGCATTTTCAAGCTTTCAAGTACTTTGTTAAGTAATTTCAGTGTAATCTAAACCTCTTTTCAGTTTCAATTTCAGTTAATCTTCAAGTATTCAGTTTGTGCAATTTTTACTTAAAATTCTCATATTAGCTTAAAGTTATTATTAGTTGATGTTAAGGACTCATTAAGCTCACTTAAGCTCCTAGAAAGCTTCTGAAAGCTTTTAGTAACCTAAAAAATCAGTGTAGAGTTATAATTCAAAAATACCAAAAAAATCACATAAAAATATATAAAAACGAAAAGTTCAATGAAGAAGATGATCACAGCTGGAGCAGGGTAAATTTTGGATGGCCTTGGGTTTAGCAGCTTTGTGGAAAGCTTTAGGAGTGGTATCTTGGTCCTGGTTTCAATTCTTCTTCTTGGAAAGTTTTGTAAGAAAATCTTCCATTTTGCTCTCTACTGTTTCATAGTTAATTGATAGTCATTTCATGCTGGTTTTTGTTAGTTAAATCACAATAGGTTGCTTAAAAACAGTTTTTAGTCATAGATCTCTAATTTGCCTTGAAAATTGTCATACAAGGGTGTGTTTGGTTAAGGAACTGTTTTGGTTCTATTGATGTTATTCTGCTGTGTTGGTGATACATACATGTTTATTTAGGACTATTGAGCCAAAAGGAACAAATAAAATCAAGTTATAGAAGCAAATAGTCAAAATTCCTTTGTTTGCATACCATCTATCATCTGTCCAAGTTTAAGCTGTCAAAATTCATCACACATGCTTAAAAGTTGTTACTATAGCTCTAGATAAACTCATCTCACCTTATTATAACATACTCAGTCCATAGAATCAAGCTAAAGTTCATATAAGTCAACCTTTCAAGTTTTTCAAAAAAGTCAAAAGTGGAAAAAGTGGCTTTTTACAAAAATTTGTGGATTTTTCATTTGCTCATTTCTGCTCCAAAGCTGTTGAAATTTTGGGATAATTAATTTCAGTTGGTGAAGTTTTCAAATATCATTTTTGTAGAATTTTATGAATTTCCTATAAGCACTAAATAAGCTGTCCAAACAGCCCAGTTTTGCCCTGCTTCTGTCAAAGAAAAAAAGAAGTGAAAAAAGTGATTTTTGCAAAACTTTGTGGAATTTTCACAGATTCATTTTTAGTTCAAATCAGCTGAAATTTTGGATACCTGCACTTGGGTTGGTGGTTGTTAAGTAGGTATTTTTAGTTTATTTTTGTGATGTTTTCTAGCTAGCTTAATAGGGGCTTAAAGTAGCTGCTGTAGGGCCGTTTGGCTTAAGTTGCTAGAATCTGATTTAGTGCTTATTTGCCTTTTGCTTGTGCTTTTTGGATTCAAATCAGTTGCAGTAGGTTTATCTCAGTTAGTTTAAGTTAATTTTAGACTGTGGTAGCTTATTGTAGCTTATTGTGGCTTATAGCTTATTGATAGTAGCTTATTCCCCACAGTTGTGTGTCCAAATCATAGTTCATGTGATCATTAGTTGTTTATTTTATTTTTCCTTAATCCTCAGCATTATTTTATAATATTCTGGAAGTTTTCTTATTTTTCCATGGTCTTTTGATATTTTTCTGCATTTAAATTGAGTTTTAAGCATTTTTAATTAGCATTTAATACAAATAAATCAGAAAAAAGTTTAAAAAAATATGTTTTCAATTTTCCTAGATTAAGATAAATATAAAAAGCTAAAAAAATATTTTTCCATAATTTTCCTAGTTTAAATAGTAATTTTTAGCAATTTAATTAGTTTTAAATAGTTTTTAAATCATAGAAATTAGAATATAAATCAGAAAAATACAAATTCAATTTTCAAAAGTTTGTTTAGTTATTTTAGATTTTTAAAAAATAGTTTCATAATTTTCTCACTTGGTTTCATAATTTTTAGATAATTAGTTTAATTTTCAAAAATTAGAAATTAGTTTTTAATTCATATAAATTCAAGAAAAATCCTAAAAATTAGTTTTAATTCTTAAATAGTTTTCAAATATCATTTTATTTTAAAAAATAAATTTAGATCATAATTAGGACTTAGGATAGGCATATTTGCATTTTATTTTACGTTTACATAAAATTCAGTAAAACGTACGCGTTTTAGGTTTTAAACGTTAATCGATTTTAAATATAGAATTAAAATGACTTCAAAGTCTTTATTAGATTTAATTTCCTTAGTGTAATCAATCATCACCCTTTCCTGTTCAATATTCACCCGATCACAGATTCGTTGTATTACAGTTTTCACACCTTGTTGGGACATAATGACCCGGGGATATAACACTAAACTCTCCTGGACTTAATTGCATTGCGTTCTGAGCTGTTTGACTTTTATGGTTGACCATTCACAAGTGGTTGACTAATAAAAGATAGACCGTTCTGAGCTGTTTGACTTCCAGATTACTTATGGGCAGAAGCTGTATCTACTGCATGCTATACTCAAAACCGTTCTATGATCACAAAACGCCACAACAAAACACCTTTCGAGCTTGTCCACAACTATAAACCGAACCTCAAACACTTTCATGTATTTGGATCCCTTTGCTATCCAAATAATGATCGTGATGATTTTGGAAAGCTCAAAGCCAAAGCTGATATTGGAGTCTTTATTGGATACTGTGACAATTCTAAAGGTTTCCGAATCTGGAATCGTCGAACTAAGGAGGTAATGGAAACGATTCATGCTCATTTTGATGAACTCACGGAAATGGCTTCTGAGTATAACAGCTTAGAACCCGGTCACAACCGTTTAAACTTCCCTCAACCCCCATCATCAGCTGAACAAAGCCCCCAGCTAACTCGTCAACAAATGGAAAGGTTATTTGCTCCTCTGTTTAGTGACGATATTGATGAACGTGCTCCAGGTGTATCCGCTGTTTCCGCTGCACAACCTGATAATATTCCTATACCTGATACACCTGCTACAACAACTACTGTTGAAGATGCACCTACACCAGTTGACTCCAACACAACAGTTGAACACACCGCTTCCAACAATGATGAACCAGCTGATGATATTCTGAATGAAGTACCCCCACCTGCAGATTTTGATCCAAATGCATTCTTCAATCCGTTTGCTAATGAGACTGCTGCACCAGATGTTGCGGAATCTTCAACAAACCATTTGAATCCTCAGAATCTGCACAATGTATACCAACATCAACCCTCTACACACCGATGGACAAAAGACCATCCTCTGGCTAACATTATTGGCAACCCGAATCAACCAGTCGTTACGCGACAACGTCTTCACACAGACGGTGAACATTGCATTTATGCACTCACTGTCTGCCAATCTGAGCCTAAAAACATTAAAGACGCAATGACAAAAGACAACTGGATTGAATCCATGCAGGAAGAACTCAACCAATTCAAACGTCTTGAAGTATGGGAACTGGTTGAAAGACCAACAGGGGTCTACGTCATTGGTCTAAAATGGATTTGGAAAAACAAATTGGATGCTGAAGGGAACGTCATCCGAAACAAGTCACGTCTAGTTGCTAAGGGTTATCGTCAGGAAGAGGGAATAGACTTTGAAGAATCTTTTGCTCCGGTTGCTCGTCTTGAGGCTGTTAGGATATTTCTCGCGTTCGCAGCTCATATGAATATGACGGTCTATCAGATGGATGTCAAAACGGCGTTTCTCAATGGACAACTTAAAGAAACGGTCTATGTCAGCCAACCAGATGGATTCGTTGATCCTGAGTTCCCGAACCATGTCTACAAACTGAACAAAGCTCTTTATGGTCTCAAACAAGCCCCTCGGGCATGGTACGATAAGCTATCATCTTTCCTCATTGCCAATAATTTCACCAAAGGCTCGGTTGACCCAACTCTTTTTATACAATATCACGGGGCACATATCTTAATTGTTCAAATTTACGTGGATGACATCATTTTTGGGTCTACACATAAAAAGTTTTCAACCGCTTTTGCAAAACTAATGAAGAAAAATTTTGAAATGTCCATGATGGGTGAACTTACATTCTTTCTAGGATTGCAAGTTCATCAATCACTCCGTGGTATTTTCTTGAGTCAGTCTAAATATGCCCTTGAATTGTTAAACAAATTTGGAATGACAACCTGTGACACTTATGCCACACCAATGGCTCATACCAAGAAGCTAGACGCTGATTTACATGGGAAATTAGTTGACCCTACCAAATACCGAAGTATTATTGGGTCCCTCATGTATCTAACAGCTAGCAGACCTGATATTGTCTTTGCCGTTTATCTATGCTCCCGTTATCAGTCGCGACCAACTGAAACCCACCTCTCTGAGGCTAAAAGAATCCTCCGATACATCAAGGGAACCATTAACTTGGGGATCTGGTATCCGAAGGATTCTGGTTTTGAACTAATCGCCTTTTCAGACGCTGATCACGCAGGATGCTTAGACTCAAGGAAAAGTACTTCAGGAGCTCTACAATTTCTCGGCGATAAACTGGTGTCTTGGCAATCAAAGAAGCAGGATTGTACATCGCTGTCATCAACCGAAGCAGAATATGTAGCCATGTCCGCGTGTTGTGCTCAAGTCATCTGGATGAGAACACAACTCAAAGACTATGGTTACGTATTCGACAGAATCTCGATGTACTGCGACAATCGGAGTGCCATTGCGATCTCGTGCAACTCAGTTCAGCACTCGAAATCAAAGCACATCGATCTTCGCTATCATTTCATCAAGGACCACGTGGAACAGGGTACCGTTGAATTATACTTTGTGGGTACAGAATACCAATTGGCAGATCTTCTCACCAAAGCCTTGCCTCCCGCTAGGTTTAATGAGTTGGTCCACCGGATTGGTATGAGGTGTTTGACTCAAGAGGAATTGGATGACCTCTTAAAACAGTCTTAAAAACCTGTCAAACACCAAAACATCTTTTGTAAATATTTTTTCAAAAACAAAATACAAAAATATAAAATTCGATAAAACAACAAAAATATTCTCCTAATCTATCTTTCTTTCAACATCGCAAGTACATTTCTTCCGTCAACACTTTAATCTTTCAAAATTCAGTATTTTTTTCCGATCAAGTGTTGAGGGGGAGAAAATAATCTCTTAACAGTTTCAAAACATCTGTGTACTTGCATGTTATCATATCCCGGTTGTTTCTTTTAACAATGGTGGTGAAGTTTCTGGTACAATGACACTCCTCGGACTTAAATTAATAACCTTTCATTATTTTCTTAAGTCGAGAGGGAGTGTCGTCATGTTTCTTTCCTAAAAACTGTGTTTGGTAACCAAAATGGAAGTTAAATGGTTTTGTTTGAAAAAAAAGGAAAAGGTGGAGGGACCAAAACTGTCAAAAGGTTAAACTCACTTTTAATAAAACACCCTCCCACCTACTTTTCTTCTTCACATTTAATACACAAAACCTAACACATCCTACGCCTTACAATCGTTCAAGATATCTGTTGATTTGATCATCGTTGTGTAAGTGTTTTTATGATCTAAACATGTTTTTAAGATAAGGTCTTGAATTTTATTCAAATCCAACGGTTAAAATTCATGTTACGAGTGATTATGTGTTCTACGCATAAGCGTATGAACACACAATCATTGTGTGTGTGTTTGTGGTTAAATGGATTGTGTCAAAACGTTTTAAATACATCAAGGATATCCTTTTAGCCATCAAAACCCACCCAGAAACACTTATCAATGAGTTTTGAAAATTAGGGTTTATGTGTCGATTTGGGTTTTTCCAAATGTGAAGTGTTTTGGCATAAAAGATTGTTGGGATATAGTCTTAAGATGATGAATTGATGATTTCCATGGTTATTAACCACCCAGAAACACGAATTGTTTAACATTTTGGATTTAGGGTTTAAAGTTCATAATATTTGGTAACTTTTGATTCACAACGAGTTAAGTGTTATAACTTGGTATAAAGACTCCCTCAACACTCTTAAACTACCAGAAAAAGTTTGGTGCATATTCCATGGCTAGATTTTATACGCGTAAATTTAGGGTTTAGACTACGCGTAAGTTTTTCTACGCGTAACTGTTTAACTGTGCAATTGTGTTTTGATCTGTCACAAAATAAATGTTATGTGTCAAAATTGATGATATGATGCTTTGTTTCAGGCTTGCTACACTTAAAATTCAGAATCAAGGTTGTTGTAACTCTACGCATAAGGATCACCTTACGCGTAGCATGTTATGCGTAAGATTAGTCTTACGCGTAGCTTCTACGCATAAGGTTCTACATATGGGACTACGCGTATCCTGTGAAGGATATGCGTAAACAGTGACCTCTACGCATAAGGTCAACTCTTACGAGTAGCCTTACGCGTAAGGTTAATATATGCCTACGCGTAACCTCTACGCATAAGGTCCAATTTTTCTTACACGTAATATTTCTTACGCGTAAGTTAGGATCCTACGCGTAAGTTTACGCCTACGCATATATCATTTCTGTCTACGCATAACTTTACCAATCCTACGCATAAGCCTGGATCATACCTTCGTTATGAATTGTTACGTGTACAAACTTGTAAATAAACTAATCATATCGTCACGAATCCAATAATGTCACTAATAAATCTAAAACGTTTGAGATGTTGTGAACCATAAGTGATAACATAAACTTTAAAACTTAAAGTTAACTAACTCACAAAACATTTCACGACGTCATTGGACTGTTGGACATACAAGTGACTTAGGACTCGTAACAATCATTGACACTGTACATTCAATAACTAGACAATAAGACCTTCTGTTGACTAACATTATGTCTTTCGATATGTTGGTTCTTTTGGCCAATGTTATTTCAGATCACGACATGGCTGAACAAATGAATGTGGATGCATCAGAAGTTCTCTCCATTGCTGATATCTATCCTTATGGCTATCCAATGAAGATAGGAAAGAATAATCTCCGTGTTGACTTTGACACCCTCACTTGCTCAGAGTCTTTGTGTTTAATTGCTATTGATATTCTGAGGACTCATCCGTATCAGAATATGCTCACTCACTCTGCAACTGTTCCTGAGATCTATATCCAATAGTTCTGGAACACTATGGAAAGGGTCAAAGGACGGACTGCTGTGACGGTGACTCTGAATCACAAACAAGTCACCATTACACCTGCAGACTTAAGGGCTGTTCTCCTAATTCCTGAAGTCGATCCAACCAAACTATATGCCACACCTGTTGAAGAGCTCACTCTCCAATTCTTAATCGATATCGGTTATGACGAGGCTACAGGAGTAATCACCAAGCATTCTCACGTAGAGCTTAAGAGTATTCCTCAACCATGGAGAACTCTCTACATGATCATCACCAAGTTTGTTTCTGGTCGTGACAGTGGCTATGAGCATCCTAAGCTCATGGAACTGCAAATATTTTGGGCATTGGTCAACATGAAACACATCGCTATCGAAGCTCTGATTTGGGATGACATGATGTCATTTCTCAACAAGCTTGGCTCAAAGATTCCCTACATCAGATATACTAAACTGTTGATCCAGAGAGCACTTGGACTTCATCCTGATATTCCCAAGAGGCTCAATGACCCCAACAATCACGATATGTTGACGGAACCCATTCTATCTGTCAGAATCAAGGAATCGTCTACAAAGAAACAAGGTGCTGTGTTGCCAGATTTCCTTCTAACTGAAGATGTCAGAAAGCTCGAAACCTACAAAAGGTATCTGGAAGCAGTTAGACAAGGCAAAGTTGGTCATCTAGACGAAAAATCTTCTGGAACACCTGTAAGGAGAACCAGAAAAGGAAGTGCAGGAAGCGCAACAAGTACTGTGAGTCAAAGGAAGTTTCCTAAAAGGAATCCTCCTTCTAAAAGGATTGTTCCCGTAAAGGAAGCCGAACCTATTCCCACACTTGAACCGCAAAGAAAGCTTGTGGACGAGAGCTCTGAAGATACTGATACAGATGAAGAGGTTCATTACTCTGCAACTGCAACCGAAGCACCTACCTCAGTAGCAAAACCTCCAAGTCCTCCAGCTGTCCAAGAAAAAGGGAAGACTCCAGCAATTGTACCCTATGATGAGAGCTCTGAAGAAGAAGAAGAGCAACTGGATAAATCATACAGGAAGAAGTTTAAAATCGTCAGACATCTTCAAAAGGCTAAAGAATTTGCTAAAGACCAAATGGGTGGCCCCGGTGGGTCAAGTGGTGCAGCTCAATCTTCACCAACTCCTGATGCGGTTAATCAACCCGATAAGGGAGCTGGTACCACCATTCTTGTGCAACAACAAAAGCCTGTAGAGGATACTATTGTATATGATTTTGAGAAACCGGAAACTGAGAAAGATAAAGATGCTGCTTACGATGATGTGCTTCTGGATAGTCCTACACGCTCACAGAAGGAAACTTCTGAACCACCAAAGGACCCGGAATCTCCTCACATCTCATCATCATCGGATTCTTCGTCTCATTCATCATAACCACCATCTAAGAAGTCAACCAAATCATCATCCAAATCCGTGAAGAAACCACCTAAATCTTGGATTTCTCAGACTCATGAAAGAATTGTGAAAGCTGTCCAACAAGTCAGAAAGAAGGACATACTTTACAGAAAACTGAATTGGTTTGCTGACCAAATACAGTACTTAAATGATGAGAAAGACAAGATGCAGAAAGAAAGGGAATTTGTTCAGAAGTTCATGAAGAGTCATCGCAAAGAGGAACTGAACAAAATGAACGAAGGTTACACTAACAAGTACCTTCAGGATATCGTTCCTAAAGTCCAAAAGGAACTGGAGAAGACTGCAAGAGATCATACCCACAAGTTTCTTCTCGACACTGTCCCCGGTGTGACTAGAGAAGTATTTTCCAGACAACTCACCCCTAACATCGTCGCATTGGTTAAACATACAATGGCCAAAGAAGCTGATCTCTCTGAATTTGAGTTAATCGCTAAACTAGTGATGCAAATGTCAAAGCGATCTGGAACGTTTACTTCGGATGAAGCTAAATTTTTCGAAGGTCTACTTGCTTTTCAACTCAGATCATCATGCAAGGAGTCAGCCGATCAACCCAAACGGCCAAGAGATGACGATGATAAGGACAAGGACTCTGCATCTAAACGTCAGAAGCAATCTGGTGAATCTCCTTCGATGCCACCTCCTCCACAACGGACTTCTTCTCAACAGAAGTCTCCTCCACCTCGATCTTCTACTGATAAACCTCGGGACGATTCCGAGTTACCACCCCTGACTCAAAAAACAGGTGATTACTTTGAGTATACGGGTGGTGACGATGAAGAGGTCCTTGAGCCCCAACAACAACCCACCTCTCCCAAACAAGGGCAGAAACCAGCATCATCATCTAAGCCTTCGAAAAAGAAGAAAAAGACGCTTCATACTGACGTCATATCATGGCTAGATGACGATAAAACTGAAGAATTTGAATGGTTTGCTACACTTGTCAACAACACTCCCTACCCTGAAGAAGGTCAAGAATTGGTAGACGGTAGTACCTTGGAGCATGCAAAGATTTTGCAAGAAAGGTTCCGTGTGAAGAAGATGACGAAATCTGAATTGAAGCGCATCAAGAATGAAGCATTCATACTTTTGAAAGACAGCTCGGAAAGTGCAATCGAGGTTGAATATCACCTTGAAAACATTGCTCGAGCCATGTCTAATAACATGGATTGGCTCAACCCAGAAGCAAACATCGACTTTACCAAACGGGACAATCCTCCATATTACACCGACTGGTCTCGACCTCTACCTACCATTGGCCAACCTGATCAGCCTAGGATTCCCTTCAGACATTTCTTCAACAAAGACTTAGATTTTCTTCAACACGGTGGCGATGGTTCAAGGAAATACGCTACATCTCTGACACTTCCATTCCCTGCTGCCATATACTCTGATTGTATAGCCATCGAGGAACGTGCTACCCACATGTTCTCTGACAAAGTGGTAGCGTATGACCAAGATGCAATGTATGGGATTCACCATTGGCCGGAACGTCGAAGAATCTACTACAGAAGCTGCTTGGTCCAGAAGTCTCAACATGCAGTGTTCAGTACTAAAAGTATCGTGGCCATCCAACATGTTGGTCTATCGTCTAAATGGGACTACACGTTTCTCAAGAAGATTGTGGTCAAAAGACAAGACAAAAGGGACTATGAATTCTCTGAAGCTGACTTTGAGAATTTGAACATCAACGATATTGAAGACATGTACCTTGCCAAAGTTCAAGGTCGCATGAGACAATTTCCAACTGAAGTACAACGTGAATTCATCAAGTCACTGCTCATCTTCATCAGACGCATTGTCATCAAAGAACGTGTTGAAGATCTTCAGCTTGCCGTTGAATCATATCAGAAACGTGTAAACTTCACTCCACCACAGCTTGATCTTCCCGACATCAACCAGCTTACACAACTTACGCTCATCAGCAAACCTTTCAGCGTCGTTTACCGCAGTGAACTTCAACGAAACTGCTTAATGGCGTGTGACGATCTTCACAAATTTGGGGATCACACTTTGAAGCTGGTCAGGGATGGATTGGCTTATCGGTTGAAGGATATACATGAAAAGATTGGGAACCCAAAGCGATGGAACTCTAAGGACAGAAGGGATGTGAGAAGGATCATCAGAATGATTGATGAAAGGTTGTTCAGAAGGGATCAATTCAGACGATTGGAGAGCTTTGTTGGTGGTCGACCTAGGATGAACATTACTGGCTTTCAACGCCCTGTTTGCACTCCTGGAAACATCACTGGACTCCCTGGTACTCCTTGAATTGTTTCTTTTCTCTATATATTTGGATGCATGATATAATATGTCTATGGCTTGTGCACACATAACAGTGTACAACCCGTAATTGTCAAGAAAGGACCCTGTGGTACGCTTCAGTGCCACAATCCTTATAAAAGGAGCGAAAGCTTCTTACTTTTGAGTAAAACCTATCAAACCTTTCATTTTTCAAGGTTTTGCTCAAAAAGACAAGTACTTCCCCATATGATTTTAAAACCTCAACCGTTTATATCACTAGTTGAGGGGGAGTATTTGATGAAAACTTTGTTCACAAATTGTTGACAGTGGTCACTCTTCCCGCAACACTCGAAATGGTCATATTTATTCTCAAACGTTTCAAAAATAACATTTTCATATGCCATTTTTGAGGGGGATAAAATTGTGTGATAAGAAATATGTTGTGCAAAATGCAAATGAATCTGTGTACCTCAGACTTAACCAACGAATTGACGGTACTAAACTGTTTGTAACTCGAAAAGACTTGTCCTGGACGGGTAATAATTTCAAGCTAGTTCGCTAGTAATGTAAACGTGTCTCGCAAAGGACTTGTCCAAGTAGAAAGTACCACTCGAGAAACTCTTGATAGACATGAACTCTGACGGGTATGACAACCTTTCGAGGTTTGTCTACACCTTCAAGGTAGTTATTAGAGCTAGTTGTCACCTAAAAGCTGACAATGTAACTCTTTAACTATGCTACGTAACCGTGTCTCGCGGGGGATTGTCTATCTTCAGTGGATCAATTCTAAAAGTGCGCGCTCTTTCCTCACTGTGCATTTAACCACTAAAACTATTAAGCACATGTGGAGGGGGAGTATTTATGCAAAACCTTATCTCTCACAGTGGTTCAAACATGTTATTCATTTACAAACCATTTGAGAGATTTTTCACAAACTGTGGTTTTAATGGCAACATAGGTTAGTCATGGAGTTATAAGGTGACTAAGGTTAGGAATAACCGTCCTATGATCCGCCAGAGCCGGAGGGATCTACCCAAGGACACTACCATTAGTTAGTGTTAGAAGTCCTTAGGAATGATTGTAAAAAGGAGAAAATGAGAATCGGAGAAAGAAGGAGTTGAAGAATCAAAAAGAAATGTAAAGCAAAGGGTGAAAAGAAACAGCCCTCCAGATTATTCAACTTAGGGCAGACACCGGGTTCAATTCATATGCTACTGGCTGTCACTTAGTGACACCGGTATTGAAGATTAAAAGTCGTCATGGACCCAGTGACGCACGCACTAAACCTTCTTAGCCACTCAAGTTTCTCTCAACAGAAGCTTGTTTCATTCTCACAGGGAACCCTACGTAAACTATTGGCTTTCTCTTAGAGATCGCTGGTATTGAAGAAGGAGACCCTCTCCCTAGTCTCCGCTCAGGAAAACCAAAACGCACTATTGAGTCTAGAGCCACGAGATTCATCAAAAGATCTCTTAGGAACACTTGACATTTTATCACTTGACGATCACCAAATAAGATTATCAGTGGTTCATATCGAGTCCTTCACAGATCTTAGCAATCTGTCGAGAACATTTATGAGAGGTTCACATCTGTGATCCTCAGTGATTGAATGGAAACTCCTGCCAGGGTCAACATCAAACAGCCCTGACAGCAGGTCACTTCGGTAACTCCCCGTGGATTACGCGGAGTGTGTCTCAAACGGTCTACAGTCGTGAGGTGATGCTTCGGTGTACCTCAGCGACTCATCTGAACTGTAGATGTACTTCGGTACATCGCGTTATCTCACTTGTGGGACTCCAGTTCAGGAACGGCCTTTGTAAGAATTAGAGTTGTGTTTTCACACTATGCTATTAACACTCTCGATGTTCAAACTTGTAAGTGCCGGAAACCGCTTATTACTAACCGTTTGAAATATTTTCTTCTTATGGAAGCTCCGGAGCAGAATGATCGTGCTGATTCTTCTCATGCTCACGCTAACATCATCACTAATGGAAGTTCTATTCAACAGCAACACAACCGTCAGAATGATTCTTCGTCAAACCAAAGAATCTACAAAGTCAAAACTTAAAGAACTTCATCAGCATTGAATTCCAACGTCAAAGAGCGTGTGAGCATGTTGAAGAATGACGTGGAGACACTGGAGCAGCGAAGCAGACCTGAGGCAGACAACAACATACTATCACTTTCATCACAAAGAACAATGAACAAAGAACTAAGTTTAAGATGACGTCAAAGCATAACCGTTCAAAGATAACTATCTCTCTACACTGGGGAGATTGTTCGAATCAAGGCAATTCCTCTCACAAGAAAGAAGAATGTCAGAAGACGTCAGAGCTACTGTTACATCAACGCCTTCACCGTTTACATTCATATATACTTGAGGGGGAGATTGTTGGAATCACTCCTAAACAGTATTTCAAGTATTTATATTTCATATGTAATAGGTAGCTTTATTATGGCCTTTATGTTTGTTTAAGGTCTAGCTTATGTAGAAGGCCCATAAGCTTAGGCCCAAGCCCACATAAGAAAGGATGGGAACTAGGAGTGTTGCCCTAGCTTCCCTCCTATAAATACTCTTGTAAACCCTCATTTGAGGGTTGGTTGTTCAAGTTTTCTTTTCATTCACGCCTCTACGCTTAACCGGTTTCTTTATACGTGTGTGTGTGTGTGATAACTTGTTCATCCGCCTCATCTCCTTTCTATATTACTTGTGTTTGTAAAACTAGTGACCTAACAAGTTCCTTGTCGACCTCAGAACATTTCCCACTTGATCTTGGCCATTGAATTCATCAATCTCATCAAAACCGTGTACTTGGACTTTTTGGCGCCAAAACGTACAAAAGTAGTAATGGGTGATTTTGAGGCAATTAAAGAATTGTGGATGTTTGTGGAGGTGTAGGGGACAATTTAGATAGTAGGTATGGGGCTGGGGTTGAGGTGGCAACAAAACCAGGAAAATAAGTATTTCTCAGTGGAAGAGTGGGAGGGAATCATTTAATGCTTAGTGATTTGGTGTATGTAGGGGGGATGAGCTGGATAGTAGAATAGGTGAGGTGGAAAAGTGGTGAGGTGGAGAAACCATGGTGGTTTTCGGTTTGCAGGTGAGGGTGAGGAAGAGGAACAGGGATGGTTTGGGAGGGAGTGGGTTTGACTGTTTGACTTGGGCTGGGTTTAGTTGTTGGGCTGGTTTGTTTATTTAAGGTCCGGTTGGGTTTAGCATTAACACAAGGACCAAAAATGTAATTTCTGAATTTTTGAAGGGTTGGATTTGTAACTTCCCAAAAGTTATTCCAAAGGTCAATCTTGCCAAGTTTCATTAGTACAAGGACCATAAAAGATAATTTTCCATTTTTAAACTTCCAAGGACTATTTTTGCCAATTTTGAAACTTGAAGGACCAAACTTGTAAATTCTCCAAACTTTTTACCCAAGGATCATTTTTGATAAATTTTGATTTTAAAAGGACTTGGGTTGACTTTTCTTCCAAAACAAATGCTCAGGGACTGATTTTGTTAAGTTTTGAAAGTTGAGGGACTGAAACTGCCAATTATGCAAACTTAGCTCGCTTTTCATCTGTTTTTAAACATTTTGCATCTGAAACATATAAAATACAATCCTTGGATATATTTTGTATTTTTCTGCATATTTGAGTGTTTTTAAGTGTTTTGGCAGCTCAGATAAGACAAAAATGATGAGTATTTACACACTCATCAATCCCCCACACTAAACTATTGCTAGTCCCTAGCAATGAAAATTTAATGGATTTAAGTCTCTTTACCAAAAGCCATTACTTCTGGAGTAGCCAATTGTTTCAGTTCAAGTAAGAACCTTGGTACAATGATAACCAAATGATTTTGAGCAAATCACAGCTTTCAACGGTTTTGATTTGTCTTTACCAGAAGCCGTTTGCTTCTGGACTAGCCAAGTCTTAGATAAAATATCTTTGGTGAGTCGATTTACCAATTATGGTTTTCCAACTGCCTTTACCACAAGCCATAAACTTGCGGGCTAGCCAACTCTTCACTAATTAAAGATATGGTGAGCTGAACACCATACAATTTTGGGCAAATTGCAAGCCGTCAACGGATTTGATAAATCTTTACCAAGAGCCGTTTGCTCCTGGATTAGCCAATCCTTATGTGTGTTAGACATGGCGGACTGATAACCATATGCTGAGTAAGTGCAAAACTCTTACTCCAAAAAAAATATTTTGGCCAAAAATGGGAGAATTGGGTGGTATAATTACATGATAAAATTCGTGAGAATTCCCCCCACACTAGAAATGAATATTGTCCTCAATATTCAAAGTACCGGCTGTTATGCCTAAACATAGAACGTAAAAGGGAAATACTACGACCATTTTTTTTTTGAAACTGAAATATTCTGGACACCTAGGTTCTTTTCCACCACCACTTCCAAATATTCTGGACTTTGATCCGTATTTCCCTATTTTTCCACCACATCTTCCGCAACTCACAAATCAAAACAACCCGGAAAATTTCCGCACTCATTACCCACATCACTTACATTGTGAACATTTCCAATCCACTAGGGATATAGCAATAGAAGTTAGGGAAGAAATGCGATTCATACTCAACCTCATTCTTGATCGCATCAATACCATTACTCATCAAAACCTCCATCCATAACCTTATGCAAGCATGGAAGGAATCATTATTACTATTTTCTATTTTTAGTACTTTTCTTTTGAGTCATTTTCAAGAACAAGTCTTGTTATTATTTTTACATGCTTGTATGTGGCATAAATACCACTACATTTTTGTTGTTTTATTACAAGGCCTTGTTTACATACCTTGGCTCCCAATCTTGATTCTCGTCAATCACAAGATTACTTATGCATGTTACTACTAACCTTTTCTTTGTAGGATTTCTTTTATTTTTCTTCACTTGACGCCCCAAACTAGGGGGAGCTACCGTCAAGGGGGAGTAAGCGATACATGGACTATATTTACACATTTTATTTCTCCGATGGGTTAGCTTTTTGTTTCGAAAAAAAAGGGGAGAAGAAGTAAAACTTAGGGGCTTTCAACAAATACATCTATTCTTAAGTTTTACTCATCATAACATTATGTTTTGTTATCAACAAAAAGGGGGAGATTGTTAATACAAATAAACCGTAAAAACGTTTATTAATATTTTGCGATCTCTTTGTGTTTTGTTGATAACAAATATAATGTTATCTTAAGTCCAATTATAACGATACATGTTATTTTTGTAAAACATTTACATATAGCCATTTAATACAAATTGTTGTAATAAATCATTTGTTGTAATAGTTTATTAGGATGGGTAAAAATCACAACCCATGGATCATATCCATAACCCATGGTATTGACCCATACCCACTTGACTAGATACATTGTACTCATTAGATACATTGTATCTAAAAGAATACCCATGGACCAACCCATAACCCATGACCCGTGACCCATAACCAAAAAACCCATGGGCAAAGAGGAGCGTCCCACGGATCCCTAGGATTACACTAGACGGATCCCTAGTGGGAGGGATCCGGGGAACATTGGCAAGTTTTGCCTATAAATGGAGAGCCATTTCTTCATTCTAACTCACCCCTCTTCTTACTAATTCTCTCATATACTCTCATTCTCTTCTAACAAAAGATCACTTGATCTAGAGAGTTCTTCCTTCTTTCTTTCTTTAGTGATTCTCATATAGGTCCTTCTCTAAGGCGAGATCACGAGCATTCTACAAGTCATCCAAGCAAGGGGTCCTTGTATGATTTGTTCCTCCACAAGATTTCTGTAGCAAAGATCTTGTATTTGATATTTCACATACTTGTTGTGTAATAGTCGTGTTGGTTTGGTCCACCGTGTTACGGACTCGGTATTTAGCTTTGTACCGGAAAAGGTGTAAGCAACGTTGTGAAGGCTTCTCTGCCAAGTTGAAGGAGTTTGTTGACATAGTGCTTGAACTCTCGAGTAGGTGACTCGGGGAGTGGAGTAGGGCAAGGAAGGTGTCCTTGTAGCCGAACTACTATGAATTGGTTGTGTCATTTCTATCCCTTGCTTTACTTTACTTACTTGCTTTATCATTAGATCTATACTTTCTCTACATCCATACGATTTCACATAATATCGAATATAAAGTTTTTGAAACTAACTTAAAATCGGCAAAACTATTCAACCCCCCCTTCTAGTTTCCACAATTGGCATCAAGAGCTAAGTTTATAAAAGTTTTAAAGTAAACCGTATTTTAAAAACTTTTCGATCACTATGGGTTCTAAAAATTACAAGGAAGGGCAATCTATGCAACGGCCACCTTTACTTGAAACTAATGGTTTTATATATTGGAAAAATAGATTCGAAACGTATGTGAAGTCTAAAGATATTGATCTTTGGTACATTATTGTTGAAGGCGATTTTGAGGCTACCTCAAAAGATGCTAAAGGAAATTTAGTTAGCATACCTCATGATATACTAAACGATGAAATGAAGAAAAAGCTTTCTAAAAATAGTGAAGCTAAAATGGTTTTATATAATGCTTTACCCAAAAAGGAATTCGAAAGAATTTCTATGCTTAAAACCTCTAAAGAATTTGGAATTCTTTAGTTGTAACTCATCAAGGTAATCAACAAGTTAAAAATAATAAAATTGATTTATTTGTTCAACAATATGAACAATTTTCAATATCGGATGAGGAAACTATAGATCATTCATTTGCTAATTTTAATACTATTATTACATCTTTACAAGCACTTGATGAATCTTTTTCTAGCCGTAACCATGTTAGGAGATATCTAAGGGCACTTCCATCCAAGTGGAGATCGAAGGTGACAGCAATCGAAGAATCAAAAGATTTGACAATCCTCACCCTTGATGAACTCATAGGCAACTTAAAAGTCTACGAGCTTGTCCTTGCTAAAGATTCCGAAGCCTCAAAGCTGAAAGAGAAACACAAATCTCTTGCCCTTAAAGCCAAAAGGACCTCAAGCGATGAAGAGAACTCCTCTTCGGATAGTGACGACGAGGAGTATGCTATGGCGGTAAGGGACTTTAAAAAGTTCTTTAGAAGGAAGGGAAGATACGTCAAACAACCGTATGACGACAAGAAAGGATTCCGGAAAAGCAAAGAGGACGAGAAGCCGAGGGATGATCGTGCTTGCTTTAAATGTGGGGACCCAAACCACTTTATTAGTAAGTGTCCCAAACGGGATGATCAAAAGGCGTTCGTGAGCGGCACGTGGGGAATGAGCGACGAGGAGGACGAATAAATTTGTCTCATGGCAAATGACGAGGTATGTCGCGAATACTATAGTAGCTCATCACTAGATGATGACTTATTGCATAATGAATATGACAAAATTTGCAATATTAGCTTAAAAGTAATTAACAAAAACAAGCTTTTGAAAAGTCAAAACCAACGCTTAGATAAGGAAATCATAGAATTAAAAGCAAAATTCAAACGTCTAGAAAAGGGTAAAATAGCAAGTGGTGAATGTGAACTTTGTGTTCAAGTTCAAACACTAGTTGATCAACTAGATTCTAAAATTGCTAGAATGAGTACGAATACTTTAGATATGATATTAGATAGTGTTAAAACCGGAAACAACAAAAAAGGTTTAGGTATTCAACAACTTGATCCATCAACTAGTGAAAACAAAGAAACACAATTTGTTAAGGCCCTAGAAAACAAGCCACTGTTGTGGCGGATCCCACAAATCCTATAAAAAGGGAACCGGCTAGTGTACAGCCAGGGATCCGTGGGTCTGCTGTAGCAAACAGTGGTAATAACATAGCTTCTTCATCTCGAACTGATTTTGTTATCGTTAATAAGAAGAAACCAACTCATTTTACCACTAGACAACCACCTCCAAAATATAATCCTATTTTTGCAAGAAACAAAGCTCCATCTTTTTCAAAACCTAATCCATCTAGGAGACCTAATAATGTTTACCCGAAAAGTAACCATCAAATGGGATGGAACCCAAATATGCAAAATGGTTTTCCTTTTCAAAACTTTGCTCCATGGAATGCATACTCACCTTATCCATACATGTTTAACATGAATGGAATGTTTAACACTAATAGACCCATGAACAAATGGGGACCAAACTTTTGAGTTAATTGTTTTCTATAGATAGGACTCCCAAAATGCTTGCATAATTTATCTCATCTTCACAAACAAACAACACCATGTCATCCAAAAGATCATACAACTTAGATGAATCACCTAGTACAAACAATCCTCTTCATGAAATCTAAACTTTTGTACTTCCACATTCCAAAATACCACAATTACACTCTAGGATATCCGCACGGATTAGCATCCGGCCTTGTTGCTTAGCAAAACCATCATCGAAAGGCTCATCACCAACAAATAACTCACCACAAGATGCTTCCATTATAGCACCTCCTTCATCACCAACGAGTACACCAACTTCATCACCTAAAGTCACTCTTTTGGAACTCCTTAAGACTCCAACAAGATCTCAACGATCAAAACAAAAAGAAATAGCCTTTTTGACACTTCCCACTTCTCCAAACACAATTTTCAATGACCTTGAAACATCACCACCCTTAGCTCCCATTAAGCTACAAGAACACCTAGGTTCTTTTCCACCACCACTTCCAAAAATTCCGGACTTTGATCCGTATTTTCCTATTTTTCCACCACATCTTCCGCAACTCACAAATCAAAACAACCCGGAAAATTTCCGCACTCATTACCCACATCACTTACATTGTGAACATTTCCAATCCACTAGGGATATTGCAATAGAAGTTAGGGAAGAAATGCGATTCATACTCAACCTCATTCTTGATCGCATCTATACCATTACTCATCAAAACCTCCATCCATAACCTTATGCAAGCATGGAAGGAATCATTATTACTATTTTCTATTTTTAGTACTTTTCTTTTGAGTCATTTTCAAGAACAAGTCTTGTTCTTATTTTTACATGCTTGTATGTGGCATAAATACCACTACATTTTTGTTGTTTTATTACAAGGCCTTGTTTACATACCTTGGCTCCCAATCTTGATTCTCGTCAATCACAAGATTACTTATGCATGTTACTACTAACCTTTTCTTTGTAGGATTTTTTTTATTTTTCTTCACTTGACGCCCCAAACTAGGGGGAGCTACCGTCAAGGGGGAGTAAGCGATACGTGGACTATTTTTCCACATTTTATTTCTTCGATGAGTTAGCTTTTTGTTTTGACAAAAAAGGGTAGAAGAAGTAAAACTTAGGGGCTTTCAAAACATACATCTATTCTTAAGTTTTACGCATCATAACATTATGTTTTGTCATCAACAAAAAGGGGGAGATTGTTAATACAAATAAACCGTAAAAACGTTTATTAATATTTTGTGATCTGTTTGTGTTTTGTTGATAACAAATATAATGTTATATTAAGTACAATTATAAGGATACATGTTATTTTTGTAAAGCATTTACATATAGCCATTTAATACAAATTGTTGTAATAAATCATTTGTTGTAATAGTTTATTAGGATGGGTAAAATCACAACCCATGGATCATATCCATAACCCATGGTATTGACCCATACCCACTTGACTAGATACATTGTACTCATTAGATACATTGTATCTAAAAGAATACCCATAGACCAACCCATAACCCATGACCCATAACCAAAAAACCCATGGGCAAAGAGGAGCATCCCACGGATCCCTAGGATTACACTAGACGGATCCCTTGTGGGAGGGATCCGTGGGATCCGGGGAACATTGGCAAGTTTTGCCTATAAATAGAGAGCCATTTCTTCATTCTAACTCACCCCTCTTCTTACTAATTCTCTCATATACTCTCATTCTCTTCTAACAAAAGATCACTTGATCTAGAGAGTTCTTCCTTCTTTCTTTCTTTAGTGATTCTCATATAGGTCCTTCTCTAAGGCGAGATCATGAGCATTCTACAAGTCATCCAAGCAAGGGGTCCTTGATTGATTTGTTCCTCCACAAGATTTCTATAGCAAAGATCTTGTATTTGATATTTCACATATTTGTTGTGTAATAGTCGTGTTGGTTTGGTCCACCGTAATACGGACTCGGTATTTAGCTTTGTACAGGAAAAAGGTGTAAGCAACGTTGTGAAGGCTTCTCCGCCAAGTTGAAGGAGTTTGTTGACATAGTGCTTGAACTCTCGAGTAGGTGACTCGGGGAGTGGAGTAGGGCAAGGAAGGTGTCCTTCTAGCCGAACCACTATAAATCGGTTGTGTCATTTCTATCCCTTGCTTTACTTTACTTACTTTCTTTATCATTAGATCTATATTTTCTCTACATCCATACGATTTCACATAATATCGAATCTAATGTTTTTGAAACTAACTTAAAATCGGCAAAACTATTCAACCCCCTTCTAGTTTTCCACACGACTTATAAATCAATGAAGATTATTTTTTTCGTTTGAATGACTGATTGGTCCCGAACCGTCAAGTTTTCTCACACAAGCTGGCCACTTGTGAATGGCCAACCGTAAGAAACTTAAAACAGTTCAGACACAAATGCAATGAAGATCTGGAGAGTATAGTGTTTCCCCGGGTCGTTATGTCCCAGCGAGCTATGCGAAGAATCACCAAACGAATAGTTATCGAGAGATTTGAACGGAAAAGAGATTTGATTTATTATAACTACAGAAAAAGTAAATAAATTACAAGGGCTTAAATACAAATTAAAGAGAATTAAAAAGATAAAAAATATTAAATAAACGCTATCACTATTTGCAAAATGATGCTTTTGATTTTTCTTTTATAAAACTTAAATTAAAAACTACGCGACGTACAAAAGAAAATGTGAAACTAAAGAAATATAAATCCTAAAAATATGAAAATGATATTTTTACAAACCTAATGATAAAAGAAAATTTTTAGAAAAAGAAAATTATTTTTAAAACTATTTAATTAATTATTATTAATTAAAAACTAATTTTAACTATTTAATAATAGCCTAAAATACAAGAAAATATGAAATAAAGCTAGAAAAATAAAATTATGACTTGGAAAAATCTAAAATAACTAAAGAGAATTTTCAAAACTAATTTTGTATTTTTCTGATTATTTTTCTATTTTATATAAATTAAAAACTATTTAAAACTACTTAAATTGCTTAAAAATATAAATTTAACTAAGAAAAATCTGGAAAAATATTTTTTTGACTTTTTATATTTATCTTAACTTAATAAAAATGAAAAATTATTTTTTTGAAACTTTTCTGAATTAATTGTATTAAAAGCTATTTAAAAAGACTTAAAAACTAATTTAAACAGGGAAAAATAGTAAACTGACTTGGAAAAATCTGAAAAATTCAAGAAAAGTTTAAAATAATATTATGAATCCAGGAAAAATAGGAAAACAGTGGGTTATGTGAAGGAAAATGAGACTGCAAAGCCAAGTGCTTATAAATAAGGACTTGAAATAAGCCAATGAGCACCAAAAGCCACCAACTGATTACAAAAGCTATAAATAGCTAAAAGTACCTAAATGAAACAAGTTTCAACTATCCTAAACCTCTGAAATACCCAATGCACATATTTGATGATTTGAGCTTATAAGCTAAAAACAGTTTCCAGGTACCAAATTTGAGCTTAAGTACAAGCTTCCCAATAAGCTAAAATTTAAAACCAAGAGTTGGAACCTAACCTAGACCTGGTTGGCTATCTATAATCCAAAGCTGAGACTTGGACAAGCTCAACTGAGCTTGTTGCAAGATCTGCAAATGACCTGTGCACACTCAGTTAATACTGAGTGTGTGCACAGGGCATATAAGGCCCAAATGACAAGCTCATTTGGAGCTTTTAAAAAATTGACAAAAATCCACAAAAATGATATAAATAAACTAGACCAGTTGAAGTTTTAAAGTCCCAAGTTTTACTGATTTTGACCCAGAAATGAATCCATGATAAATCTTTCTAGATTGGGTGAAAACAGGTTTTACACTTTTGACTTTTTAACAGTTATGAAGAAATTGACTTATATGAACTTTGCAACTGATTTTAAGGACTGAGATTGATGTAATAAGGTAAAACAAACTCAATGCAAGCAATGTCTATGAATTTTAAACACAAAACCAGTCTTTGAATTTATAAAAATCCAACAGATAAGCACATAAGACAGATTCAAATGAAGTTTGACTTTTAGTGTTTGCAAGTGCAGAATTATGACAGCAATGAGTCAAATAGAGATACACAAGCATAAACCAACATATCCTATCTACTGAACAGTCCTCTAATACAATTTAAGTAGCAAATCCAAACACCACTTTATTGACTGATATGCAATTTAAAATGAACTAACCACTTAACTAGCTGATGCTATTGATCAAACTAAGTTTAATTAACCTAAACACAACTTAATTAACATATTTGAACTATAGATTACCACAAATACAAGTTATGCAGTGAAACTTTGAAAATCACTTACAAAAGGTCCTTAGCCACAATGGCTTGCCAAAGAATCAAAAGAACCACTAGCCTAATCTAAACCATAACCTAGCTCATTGCCAACCCAAATCCATGCTCTGCATCAACCATATCCAATTCCATCACCAAATGAACCCAGTTTGACTTTCTTTGACCAAGAACTAAATTTGCTTGAAACTGATGTATAAGCTTACAAAAAGCTAAAAATAGCTTATATAAGCTTAGTTGAGTTTAAAAATAAGCTTATAAGAGCTTATGCATAAGAGTTGGAAACTGACATTTGCAACAGTGAGCACAAATATATGAAATGGAAATGCCACTTGAATTGATACTTGAAAATGGTTTATATTGATAAAATAACTTGAAGTGAGTACATAATAACAAAAGATTACAGCTATTCAACTTAACTAGAACTTTTATATTAAAAACGACATTGATGAAAATTAAAAACTACAAGACTACTCTATCTTGCTTCTTCTTGCTTCTTTTTATACACCAAACTTCTTCTCTCCTCTTTCTGAGCATATCCCACTAATTTCTTGGCCATTGGATGTCTGGGAGTGATCTTGGCCGTTTGATGCGTTTTTGGCGCCAAAAAGGGTATAAGGCAGTGGAGTGCTTGAGTGTTTAGGGGAGGAGCATTTAATGCGTTTTGGATGTTGTTGAGGAGGAGGGGACATGGAGTGGAGTAGGGTGGCTGGAGTTGGAGGTGTTGCAGACAAGGTGGTCGGGGAAGACAGGAAAAAGGAGGTGGTGTTGGCGGTTTTATTTTAAACCGTGGGTATTGGATTCGGGTTGGGTTTGGATATTGGACCGGGTATAAAGGGCTGTTGGGCTTATATTGGGTTTGGGATATATAATGGACCAAGGATTGGATTTGAATCCGATTTCAACACTAGGGACCCATTGTGTAATTCTGAAAATCCAGGGACCAAAGCTGTAAATTATGAAGTTGTAGTCCAAGGGCCTATCTTGCCATCTCCAATAATCCAAGGACCATTTTTGCCAATTGTGAAATTCCAAGGACTAAACATGAACATTTTAAAATCCAGGGACCAAAACTGTAATTTCTCAAAACTTTTGACATTTTTCACCAAAGGACTAATTTTGACAACTTATGATTTTAAAAGGACCTTTGGTGACTTTCTTATAAAACAAATGCCTAGGGACTGATTTTGCCATTTTCTGAAAGTCGGGGGACTGAAACTGCCAATTATGCAAACTTAGCTCATTTTTCATCTGATTTTAAACATTTTGCATCTGAAACATATAAAATGCAACTTTGAGATATTTTTAGTATTTTGATGCATTTCTGAGCATTTTTAAACGTTTTGCAGTTCAGATTTAACCAAAAATGATGAGTATTTACACACTCATCAATGACCTGAGAAGTAGGATATAATTTTTCAATAGCCCGAAAGAAATGAGCTGAGATCAGTTAATTATTCTTTATTTTTTGTGTCTAATTGATGATGAATTTTGGTATCGATCCTTAATGATTCATGGATATGCAATACCAGATCTGAGATCATTGTGATGTTTTTCAATTTCTTGTTTGAGTCTTGATGAAGTGGTAGTTTGGGTCTTGTTTGAGTCTGATTGTAGTATGAGATAGTTTGAGTTTTGTTTGCTTCGTCTTTTTCTTGTCGAACTGATATTAGTGAACTTCTTGTACCGATGATGTGGAAATAAACTGAGTTACTTGTTGGTTTTCTATTCTTGGACCAATGATGGTAATAACCGGAGGTCGAGTCTGGTATATTTGGTGTAGTGGTCGTGGTCTAAAGTCTTGGTCCTTGCAAAGAGTTTCTTATTCGTAAGACTTGCTCGTAACACATTCTTGCTCGTAAACCAGTCTTGTTCGTAAAGATTTCTTGGTCGTAATCTTGCTTATTCGTAAAGCACCTTATTCGTAAACCAACTTGGTCGAAAAACAAGGGCCTTATTCGTAACAGCTCATTCTTGTTCGTAACTTGCTTTAATCGTAAAAACTTTATTCGTAAGGTCCTTACTCGTAAAACTTAGTCATAAAGACTTTTCAAATTCGTAACATAAGGGTTTTACGAATTTCTTTCCAAGAAATTTGTAAGATTGTCCCTTATTCGTAAGAAGAGGGTTTTGACTTTTGTTGACCAAGATTATGGCGACTTTTCCGACCAAAAACTCTGTTCAGGTTGTAAACCCCAAAAACAACCTAAAAAGCTTTACTTTTGACCCATTGACCACAAATTCAAACCCACTTTGACCACAAATACTTTCACATGAATGGTTAAAAGTCATAAAATTATACATAAACTGTTATTAGGAAATAAACCACAAACAGGTATGTAAATAGAAATTGAAAGGATGTGACTTTTTTTTTACCAAAAGAAGATACAACATCTTTGTAAAACTGTTATCATTAAAAGTTAGGAAAAAATATTCCGTATACATAAAAATGATAAAACAATGTTCAAAACTGATATAAGAAACCACACAAATCATTAAAACAACACAACTAGGCTCTGATGCCACTTGTTAGGACCAAAAAACTAGAGATTTATGTGGTTTCGGGAGGTCTAGGTTGATTGAAGAAGATGAAAGGCTTCATCTTTCTAGTGAGAGAAAGTAGTGAGAGGATGGATAAAAAAAGATACTTTTATTGAGGATGAAACAATACAAGAAACCTAATGCTTAACAACACCCCTCATGGAGAGTCATTAGGGGTATTTATAGGCTCATCACACTATTACTTTACCCCATTTACATAAGTAGTCCCTACGGGTGCAACTTATTACGTATCTAGTCCAATTCATGTATGTGACGTTATCTTTATAAAAGAGTGAGGCTAACACTATCTTTCGATATCTCAACATTTTAATGATAACAAAATATAAAAACATGTTACGCCAAAATTAACGTAAACAAGTTTTAGTCGAAATATCCCGTTTCTACATATATCACTCTAGGTATAAACAAACAAATTTACAACTTGACAAATGATCAAAGAAGTGAATTTGTGTTTCAAACTTCACATTTTTAATCTGGAAAAATGTACAAATTACTTTTTGAATAATAGAGAAATGTTTTAATTGGAAAAATAAGTTTAAAAATCCCAACAACTATTCCCCCCCCCCAAAACAGCTCCAAACTTCCCCAAATAAACTTTCACCACTAAAAACAAAATTTGGAGCATCCTTGTATGGGACGGTACCACTAAATTTAGTGGTACCGTGAGGTATTTAGTGGTACCGTCCCCCTGTAACGGTCAGATTTTTTCTGCCTATAAATATCAGCCCACTTCACAATTTTTAGGCATCTTTTTTCACATAAAACTTCTTGTATTTAATTCCTTTAACACACTCATATTTTTTTGATCATTTAGATAGTTTTATTTTGTTTAAGAGTGATCCTTTCTCTCAACCAAGTGATAAACTTCATTCCTCTCATAGTGCAAGAGAAGAACACATTGTATCAAGAATATACTACGTGTTGTAGTTATAGTAGTGTGCACTTGTAATACTTGTTACATACTTGTTGTATCTTAATATACATCAAGTAGTATTGAGTCTTGTTTTGATAGCTTGTGTGTATCATTATGATTGTGTTGAGATCTTGGAGATCTCTTGTAGTTTGTGTGATAGTGTGTTGATCAAGTGGATCAAGTCTAGATCGTGTGGATCTAGTAGGTTGTGTGATAGTGTGTTGATCAAGTGGATCAAGTCTAGATCGTGTGGATCTAGTAGGTTGTGTGTTAACAAGGATCTTGTAGATCGTGAGTGACACTGGTACTAGCTAGATTAGTACTCGACATTTAGCTTAGTGTCAGAAATTGTGATAAGCGACGTTGTACGATTTTCTCCTCCTGAAGGAGTTTGTTGACATACGCTGCGTTCTCGAGTTTTATTTTTGAAAGAAGAGAAAATAAGCGGGTAGAAAAAAAAATAAATTCGTGTTCCTAAGTTTTTTTAGGAGAGAAGAGAAAAGAAGAGAGTAATTTTGGCTAAACTTCTCTCCAAAACTTTCTCTCCAAAAGTGGGATGATTTGTAGAGAAGTTATATTAGGAAGCTTTAAATACATAAAGTTACTTAAATGATCTAATATAAAACATAACTTTTATATATAACCAAGGGTATAGTTGTAAAATCATCTGTTATCTCTTCTTTTCTCTCCTAACTTGGGAACATGATATAAAAAAATTAATTTCATTCATCTCCTCTTCTTTTCTGCCCATTTTTAACTCTCCTCTTCTTTTCTTTCATTTAAAAAACTTGGGTACTCGGGGAGTGGAGTAGGGCGAAGAAGATCTTCGTTACCGAACCACTATAATTCTCTTTGTCTCGGTCCGATCTTTTCATCTCTTACTCTTTAAATTCATTACTTACTTTCAATAGTTGTAGTGTGTTTATTGTAGTATTGTTAAGTAGGATTCATATTGTTGTAGTTTGATTTCACAAAGAATTGAATCAAAGTTTTTCGCAAGTAAACTTTTATAACTAAATTAAAAAGTGGTGAAACTATTCAACCCTCCCCCCACTTCTAGTTTCCCACATGATTGATAATAGAGCTTAATAAAGTGGTGAGAAATAACGTGTGAACTCGAAATGTCAAATTCACCCTCTAGATAAATATGCAACAAAAATCAACAGTTTTGCATCACCCAAAAATTTGATAGACTCTGATTAGAAATCACTTAAGAATGGTAATCAAAAACCCAAATTGTGATTGACAATTAGAAATCCAAAGAATTAACAATTGGAAATGGTAATTGCAATCAGATTAAAATGTTTTTTTTTTATAAAAGTGAGAGATGATTCAAGAAGATGATTATGATTCGTTAACATACTCAACTGATCACAAAGAGATAAGTTTTATACAAGAATTTGTTAAACTAACTTTCGGAAGGAAAGTTAGTTTTAAAACTACTAATAAGAACTTGACACGTGTCCTTATTTAAACATATAAAATTGGCGCGTATCAACTCCATTCCCCTTAGAAAATTTCTTGCATCAAGAAATTGTGTCAAAATCAGGAAATCTCGCAATCAAATCTGAATAGACCTCCCAAGTAGCTTCTTCAATGCTTATGTTTGTCCATTGAACCAAAACATACATCAAAACTTTATTGTTAAGCTTGCACAAATGTTTATCCAAGATAGCTTATGGCTTGAACAATAGCAGACCATCTTCTCTTAAGGCTGGCAAGCTTCCCATTTGATGATTGTTCCTTTTACATATCTTGAGTTGATAGATGTAAAAACCTGGGTGTATTTGACTGTAGCTAGGTAGTGTTAGTTTATAGGAAACCTTACCTATTTTATCTGCTACTTAAAAAGGACCATGATACTTTGCAGACAACTTATGTTGTTGACCTTGCCTTACAGTCACTTTTCCATGAGGTTGAAGTTTCAGATACACCCAATAACCCACATTAAACTGTCTATCTCTCATGTGTTTATTAGCTTGAGCTTGCATCCTATCTTGAGATCTTCTTAAGTGAAACTTGAGCACTTGAATAGCTTGTTTTCTAGCTTGTAAAGTTCTATCAACCTTTTCAACTCTTTTGTCACCAGGTACGTAAGGCATATGAACACGTGCTGTTTGGCCATACATGATCTCATAAGGAGTTATTTGGGTAGTAGTATGATAGTTGGTGTTGTACCAATATTCTGCCATATGAAGACATTACAACCACTCCTTAGGCTTTTCCCCATACATACATCTTAAGTAGCATCCCAAACATCGATTGACTACTTCAATTTAACCATCTGTTTGTGGATGATATGCTGTGGATAACTTCAGTTTAACCTTTAGTGTTCCAAACAAGTCTTTCCAAAAATTACTTAAGAAAACCTTGTCCCTGTCACTAATTATGGCTTCTGGTAATCCATGTAACTTGTACACCCCATCCAAAAACACTTGAGCTACTTGACTTGCAATAAAAGGATGTGACAAAGCCATAAAGTGTGCATACTTACTAAGCCTATCCACCACTGCCATTATGACAGTTTTTCCATGTGAATTAGACAATTTTTCAATACAGTCCATGGATATTTCAGTCCATACCTTGTTTGGAATTGGAAGAGGCTATATTAGTCTAGGATATGCACTGAGATCAAGCTTTTGCCTTTGGCAAACATCACATTCTCTCACCATTTGCTTCACCATTCTCTTCATGCCTTTCCAATAAAACATTGATCAAAGCTTCTTAGTAGACACTTGCACCCCTGAATGTCCACCGATTGCTTCATTTTGAAAGTGGGCAATCAATTGAGTTCTCAATGCCACATCATTTCCAACCATTATCTTCCCTTTTCTTCTCAGAATACCAGCTTCAAAGTCAATTTGTCACCCTTGTAACTGTGGTTTTGTATGGAGTGTATTAAATTCTGCACATTGTCATCCCTTTGCCAACTAAATTTGACTCTTTCCATCATATCACTGGCTACTAAACTCACCACCATTTCTAACAATTCACCCGCTTGGTTGACTCTTGAAAGTGCATCAGCAATAGCATTATCACTTCCTTTCTTTTATGCAATTTCATAGTTAAACCCAGGCAGTTTTGGTAACCATTTGTGTTGGAAAGAGCAGTCATCTTCTTATCGGTATTTAAGGCTAAAGTGACCAGTTCTTGTTTTCAAATGCCTATCTAGTAGATACCTTTTACATTTTTACAATGCAGCAAGCACAACCAAAAATCCTTATCATACATGGACATTGCATGGTGTTTGGCAGATAAGGATTTGTTCAAATAAGCAATAGGATGACCATTTTGACATAAGACTGCCCCAATTCCAGTACCAGATGCATATATTTCAACAACAAATATGAATTCAAGAAACCCAAGTACAAGAGCTTTCATCATAACTTCTTTTAACTTCATAAATGCCTTTGCTGCTGTTTCAGAACAATGAAATGAGTTTTTCTACAACAATGTTGTCAAAGGTTGACTAATTGTTGCATAATCTTTGATAAATCTTCTATGGTATCCAATCAAGCCCAAATAACCTCTTAACTATTTAATTGTGGAAGGAATAGGCCATTTCTTCATAGCTTTAATTTTGGTTGGATCAGTTGCCACACCCTCACCACTGATAATGTGACCCAAATATTCCACCTTTGGTACAACAATTGAACACTTATTCTTTTTAGCAAACAATTTATTTTCCTTCATCACTTGCAAAACTTGTTTCAAATGCTCACAATGTTCCTCCAATGTCTTGCTATAGACCAGAATGTCATCAAAGAAAACCAAAACAAACTTCCTCAAGAATGGTTTAAACACAGTATTCATCAATGACTGAAAAGTGGAAGGTGCATTTTTTAATCCAAAAGGCATCAATAGAAAATCATAATGCCATTCATGAGTCCTAAAAGCAGTCTTGCCTATATCCTCATCACTCATTCTAATTTGGTGGTACCTTGATCTTAAATCCATCTTGGAAAACACAGTTGACCTACTCAATTCATTTATCAATTCTTCAATCACAGGAATGGGAAACTTATCTTTCACAGTCTACTTATTCTATTGTCTATAGTCTACACACATTCTTCATGTACCATCTTTCTTTTTAACCATGACAATAGAAGATGAAAAAGAACTCTGACTGTTCCTTATCACACCTGAATCAAGAAACTCTTTAACCATCAATTCAATGGCATCCTTCTGGTTTGGTGGATGTTTGTATGGGATAATGTTAATTGGAGGAGAGTTTGGCATAAGGGGTATTTTGTGATCATGTGACCTATGAGGTGGCAACTCAGTTGGCACTGCAAACACCTCCTCAAACTCATCCACAATTGATTTCACTTCCTTGTTGCTACCAATTTTTCCTTCCATTTGGCAACATGATACAGGGTAAATGCAAAACTTCATAGAGTACAAATCAACCTGTTTTCACTCAGGTTATTTGTGAGCCTTTTTCCCTTGCATCCAGTGCAATGTTATTGTGGAAAACTAGAAGGGGGTTTGAATAGTTTTTCTGATTAAAACTTCGTTTTAAAGTATTTAGATCGACTTATGTCAATCCATTTAGATCATGTGTTGGATATTGATAGATAAACTTATAAGTAAGTAATGCAAGAGATAAAGAATAAAGGAACACAAAACCACGACACGAGTATGTATAGTGGTTCGGATACAAGGACACTTTCCTTGCCTTACTCCACTCCCCGAGTACCCAACTCGAGAGTTTCTAAGCACTACATAACACAGGAGAAGCCTTCACAATGTCGCCTACTCTTTATCCGGTACAAGGCTAGACACTGAGTTCTTCCACGAGGTAGAACCAAACCTATCACAACGTCGCCTACACTTTACCCGGTACAAGGCTAGATACCGAGTTCCATTACAAAGGTGGAACTACTACCCAACACTACTACCCAACGCAACTACCCAAAGGAGACACACTCCTTTTTACAATACTACAAAGGATATCAATATCCTTTAACCCAAACTACACAACTCGTACATTGACGCACCAGATTGAATGTACACCTTCGGCACTTCACACCAATGCCTTCAATACGACATGCTATGGCGGGAGGAAAAAACTATCAACAAGATGTACTTAAGTGGTTTTGATGATGACGAAGCTTAGCAACTCATGACCTTGAGCTTGCACGTCTTCAAGAGGTGGTGATCTCGCCTTTAAGAGGAACCTAGAGAATCACACAAAGAAAAAACTACATAGAATGATCATTTGGATATGTGGTTAGAGAGGTTAGAACATAGAGATAAAGTATGTCTAAAAGGCGTAGTGAGCAAGAGAGAAATGGCTAACTATTTATAGGCAAAACAAGCCTACTCTCCCATGGTTCTGGCGGATCCTTCACCAAGGGATCCGACAAGTGCAATTCCAGGGATACGGCTGCTGGGTTAGCTTAGTCTAGATTTTGGGTTGCAAACCCGGTTATGGGTTATGGGTCATGGACTTTTTATCATGGATATCCAACAAGATAAAATGTACCTAGTTAATGGGTTATGGATCTTGGGTCATGGGTCATGGAATTTTGGCCATGGATCATGGATAATATCCAACATGACTTCATGTATGATGTCATGCAATGGGTCATGGGTTATGGATCATGCTCCATGGGTATGGGTTATTGACTTTGGTTCTTATCCAACAAGATTCATTGTACCTAGTCAATGGATCATGGGTCTTCGGTCATGGGTTATGGACTTTGGTTTTTACCCATACAAAGAACATATATTTTTATAAAATGTAAGTAAACAATATTACTTGTAAGTGTTTTATAAAAATGTCTTTGGTTATATATAACTTATTTAACTAAACATGTTTTGATGGTTTTGATATGTTTAGTAAAAGTGTGTTAGTAAATTACTGGCTCAAAGCTTTTACGTATTTTATTTATTTCGTTAAAATGATTTTACGTTTGTTATCGACAAAACATTAGAAGATCGTAAAATATAAATAAATGTTTTAATGGTTTATTTGTATTAACAATCTCCCCTTTTTAGTTGATGACAAAACATAAGATTATTTTAGGAAAAAAAAACTAAAATTCGTAAAAATTTGAATTTGGAGTTTTTACTCTCTTCTCCCTCTTTTTGTCGAAACAAAAGGAGCGTCGAAAAAAAACTAACACATAGTAGAAAACATTTTGAGAAAAACTTGTGAGAAGTAAAAAAAATGAGAAAGAGTTAGAGAAAGAAATGTAAAGAGAAAGAGTAAGGTAAGAAGGAGGTTCTCGTCTTAGCTCCCCCTTGACGGATGCTTCCCTTTGGTTAGGGCGTCAAGTAATTAGGAAGACTAAACGAGTATATTTCAAGTATTTTTCAATGGTATTAAATTTGACGAAATACTCCCCCTTGACGAGTGCTCCCTTTTGATGAGGGCGTCAAGTAGTTAGGAAGCCTAAGTGAATGTATTGCAAGTGTTTTGCAATGCTTTGCTTTGATGAAAAGCTCCCCCTTGTTGAGGGCGTCAAAGTCTTCATGTGTATTTTGAAAATCTACAAAACAAAGGTTAGAAAACAAGTATATGGTGCATTGTTTCCTGCAAATGAGCTTCAAGTTAGCTCAAAAAATGGTAATATGTCCATCGGTTCTGCCAGATCCTTCATATGAGGGATCAGTCCAGGCAAAAATTAGGGAACCATGTACCTGCAACTTAGTGGCAGCAATTTAGATATAAATAGTGACGTAAACGTCCAAATGAGTTATGTATTGTTGCACTAAACACATTCACATAACTATATAGCATACAAACATGTAGTTTCATTTAATAAAACAAGAGAAATGATACACAAGTCTCTAAAACTAAGAAAATGATACAAACATGTATTAAAGAAATGTTCTTAATAATCTAAGTTGCGCCTAAGACTAGAGGAAGACACTACTTAGGGACGGTTCGATTTGTTGACTTCATCAAATCGTTCAAGAAGGTGATGGAACATGAAACTCAATTCATCATGTACTTCATGGACTAACCCTTGGACATGTTGACAATGAAAGCAATCATTGTCATGACTAGCAAATGGTGGCGGTAAGAATGTAGTGGTTTGAGGAGGTAAGTTTGATGAAGAGGGTGGAGGTTCCACAAAGGATGGAGGGTTTTGTGGAGGTAATTTTGATGCAGTAAGAGGTGGTTCAACTAAGGATGAAGGTGGTGATATATGGGTTGGTGGTGGAGGTAAAGAAGTATCTAGTTCCATATGGTCCGGTTGTTGAGATTGGTGATTCTTCATACTCAAAAATGGACCATTTGATGGTGAAGGAGAGTAGGACACGGGTGCTAGTGTATTTCCAACACCAAGGTTTTGGTGAGAAGGTTGTTGTGGTACCATTTTCTTAATTGATGAGAATGTGGGCAATAGTGGTGGATGAGAAGGCATAGGGGGCAAATCTTCTAGTGGGTAGAGGTTTGGAGATAAAAGAGGTGTGGTGAAGGAGAGTACTCTAGGCTCTAGAGGTGAGAGTTTAGTTGCTTTAGTGGAGATAGGAGTGTTTGGTTTAGGAGGTATGGTAGTGTTTGGCGAAGGTTTCTCCAAGCTACAAGGTCGGATACTAATTCGAGCGTTTTTCCTAGCTTTGGATGGTAGAGATTGTTGGGAAGGAACTCTAGTGTTTGAAGCTTTAATGGGTGATGACTCGGTTGAGGAAATTTCATGAACAACACGAGCAATTTTCTTGGGAAGTCCTTTGGTTGATGAGGTTACACTAGGTGATTTTCTCATGGTGAAATGTTGGGAGTAAGAATATGAAGAAGAAAGTTTTAGCTACTGAGAATGAGTGTTTGAATGGTGATTTGGAAGCACAAACAAAATTGGTTTATAATAGAAGAGTTTAGGTAAATGAATTAAAACCTAAAGCGCTAAGGTTCTTCAAATTGCATGCACAAAAGTCAACTATAGTGTTGTTCTGTCCTAGGGAGTTATTTAAGACAATGTGGAGTGTTTATATTAGCAAAGATGGTTTGAAATGATTGTACCAAGAGAGATTAAGTCTTCTGTAAAGCCGGTTCTCACGGATCCCTCCCTTGATGGATCCGACTAGCATTAAACCAAGGATCCGACACTCAGATGCTAAAAGAATGGGTGACTGGGTTCTAGCAAGGTCTAGCGCCTATATATCTTGAGTGCTTTAGTCAACTAAGGTATCTTAAATGATATAAGACTTAAATGACTAAGCATAATGAGTGAGGGTAGCCAATGATGACTTTTATGGAAATAAAGGGAGTTTTTATTAACACCAATGAGTGATCAAGGATGACACTAAGAGTTTTGAGGATGGCAAATGATCATAGACCAGATGGTGATAAAAAATTTAGAAAATTCCTTAAAAATCATAAGAAATGAGAAATTAGTTTTTAGATCATTTTAAGGTGAAGATAACTAAAATCAATTTGCTAAAATTGAGAGAAATATCAAACTAGGTGTTTTGAAATGAGAGGAACAATGTGTAAACATTGGAGCAGAAAGATGGTGAGTTTTGAAGCAATGATAAATCAAAAACACCTTGAATGTGATCCTAAGTCATCCTATGTGTGAATGTGAGATTAACTGAACCTATGGAAAGTTTAAGTGTTTTTAATATATCATGTTTAACTAGTCCAATAAGGTCTGGAAGGTTGGATTGATGCAAGGAAGCCAAAAATGCACTTCTGTCCACCCGGATCCCTCGGATCCTTCACTTGAGGGATCCGGCTAGTTATAGCCCAGGGATCCGGCATCTGGGACAGATTCCTTAACAGAACACGTGCAATTTTTTGCTTTAGGTATCAAATTTTGAAACTAATGATTTCTACAGTAAGCATACATGTATGTAAGTAAAGCATAGTAAGAATAGTATGTAAAAGCAACATATGGGCATGTGACTAGAATGACAACCAACTTTTGATATGAGATCAAAAGTGGTAAAATTCCTATTTAGTTGTTCCAAGTTAAACTATCGGTGTTTTTATCAAGCTACGACATGATTCTTAGTTCTACCAAATGACAATAACACTGTTTATACTACATAACATGTTTCAAATTAGGATCATACAAATCAACTCCAAATTTCCATCTCATCTTCACATTTTCTTCTTGCCCATGAGGAAGTGAGCAATGCACTTGGACATTCTTTTGGTTTGTTGAAACTCTTGTGAAGGACTTGGAATGTCGGGTAATTGATCAATGTATGAGATGGGGTCAAGATGATAGTTATGGATGGGGTTGCTTGCTTCTCCTTCAGTTTCCTTTGATGAGTCGGTAGGAGGATGAGGCCTTTTCCCATCAACCATGAACCTTGATGTTCTTCCCTTGGTGAGAGGTATCATGATCCCCGATTGCAAAAGAAGTGATCATCCTTCAAAGGAAAGGGTTCCAAAGCAAAGACAAAGTTTGCTAGACGAGTGAGAAGCATAGCATATGGAAGCACCATTTTCTTCGTCCTAAAGACACTTGCCATCCTTTTGACCATGTAATAAGCTAGGTTAAAGGGAGTTTCGTTGATGAGGCAATAGATCATGTACACAAAACATGCATTGGGATGATCTTTATTCCCAACCAAGCAAAGAACATTATCTCTAAGGATTTGTTCCCATTTTTTGTAAAGTGGGAACATCTCAAAAAGCTCCATTTGAAATGGATCTCGGTGGATGAATTTGGAGTTTCTAGTGACTCGAGTTTGTGAGGTTCTTGAGATGAAGATGGCATCTCTTACCGTGGCGGGTTCATGAAGAGGAGTGAGATAGACATGGTGTTGTTCCCGTTTTCACAAATAGCTAAAAACAGTTATAAAGACTAAGTGTGAATCATGACTGAAGTAAAGCATATAAAGATAAGTTTTAACAAGATAAAACACATAGTAATTTTTAACGTTTATATTCTTTATTAAAACGAATAAAAAAGAATACATTACCCAAGTACTTGCGTAATAGTACTTGGGATTGAAATGACAGGTATGGTAAAACTCCTTACGAAGCTTAGGCTAAGTCTAAGCACAACTATAAGCACAACTATAAGCACAACTATTCAGGTACCACCGAGCTATCTTAGGGACATAGTCGTATTTGGAGGAGTGAAAGATGCTTGTGTGTGGTTTTCACAATTAATGCACAAGCTTAAATCTTTCACTCCTACCTTATGTCTATTTATACAAGTATGTTTTTAACTATATCTTAGAGGACAAACTGACAAGGTTACAGAAGACAAAATACTGATGTATTTTGTCTCTGTTTACAATGGCTATATTGAGTAAGTGACAAGGCTGCTTTCTTCTTGTCAGTGATGACACTAATCCTGGCTGTTAGCGTTTCAGGGAAAGTTTGACTTTGGGTTGATAAGGACTTCGTATTATCTGTTCAAACTTATCCCGCCTTGTCCCGCTCATTCTTCAATCTTCTTAGCCTTCAGTCTTTAATCTCCAGTCTTGTCTTCAGTGATAATAGTTGGTGAGGAGTTTTGGGATTAAGTGAGTTATTGTAATCACTCACTGAATCCACCATCTTCTTCTTGACTCAGTCTTCACCCCTTGAGTTCTGCCTCACTAAGTGAAGAGACTTTACTTCTTTGTCTCGTACTGAGTATCCTGAAGATAGCTCACTGAGTGGCTATGCACTCAGTGACTTTTTAGTATTTAAGGTTATAAACACTTAGGGTATTTTCTATTCAAATCCTAGAATTAAGGGGTTTGAGTATTCATTGAACCCAACAGTCTCCCCCTATTTGGATATACAAATAGCCTAAGTGTTTTGATCAGTGTATGTGAGCAAGGCTTCTTCTTACACTGAATGTACTAATAAACATAATAAGGAACAATGATTTTTATCAAAAAAAATACATCGTTTATTCATAAGACATTACAAGTTCCTAACAAGTACAAAAGAAGTAATGATAGATATTTTAGTGATGTCAATCAATGTGAATTCCCAAGGCTTCAAGCTTCGGCTTCTTAGACAGGAGAGTTGCTTTGTCATGATGATCTCTTACTTTCGCATTTAGGTCAGCACAAAACCTGATGTTTGCAGGAGACTGAATTTGAGAGGCCACTGTCAAGTAACTCAGCATTGTAGCCACGCCAGCCTAATCGATGTCGCTCCATCTTTGGAATGACTGGTTTTCATAAACATTAATGACGAAGAGTCCTCTTTCGGGCTCCTCTATGACCAAAACAAAATTTACCCATTCAGGTAGCTATCTGTTGTAGTCAAAACCAAGGACCTTGGTTTCAGGCTCAGATTCAACTCTTTTTGTTTTTCTTTGTGATGATTGCGGGCGCATCCCTTAGTCTTTTATATCTTTTGCTAAGAGCTTTCATCAAATCCTTGACTACCTGATTTTTCTTCTTCTCAATGATGGGACCAAGTTCATCAAGTTCAGTGATCCCAAAGTTAGTGAACTTCAGGGGATCATGAACCTCAAAGTCCCTTTTGTCTTCTCCCCTGTAGACGTTCATTGCAACAGGCTTGGATCTGGGGATGATGTAGACATCAGTGATTTGCTCAGGGGCTCTCATGCTGGTCATGGTCCAGTTATAGTGATCGATCCTTGCCTTTCTTATCTCAGTAGTCTTCTTATTCTTTTCATCCATTTTCTTTCTAAGGGCTGCCATCTCAGTATCCTAAGCTGCTTTGAACTTCAGGCCAGCTTGTCCTTTTTCAAGCTGCATAGGATCGATCCCCAACTTCTCAGCTTCTTCAGTAACTACCTTGACCAAGGCAGCTTTGCTTCTTTATTCTTCCTCAGCCTATTTCTTGAGTCTGACCGGCTCTAGTGTTATCATTATGCTCTTGCCCTTGTCCTGAGGAGGGACTGATGAAGAAGTTGATGTTGTTGTCACTAGTGTTGTTGTTGTTGTTGTTATTGATGAAGTGAAGATTGGTGTTGATGTTGGTGGGATTGAGGAGATGGGCACTGCAGTCACTACTGGAGTTGGCTCCCCCTCAGTTTGAGAGGGAGTCTCTTCAATGGATCTCTCCCCCTCAATTGTTGTTAGAGCGTCAGTGAGAGCAAGAGTTGTTGGAGCTGTTGAAGCAGCAGTCTGACCCTTAAAAGCCTGGTAGATCTTAGAAACCACATATTTGATTTCTGAGGTGTCTTGTTGAAGATTTGCGACTTTCTCCCTAAGATTTGCCTGAGATGATTCCAGCACAGTCATTCTAGGCCCGAGATTCCAGGTCATAGAAGAAGATGATTTAGCCAGATCAGCAACCCTTATATCCAAAGAGCTCAGAGTGGACTAAATAGCCTGAACTGAAGTGGCAAGACCCTGAACATTGGAGTTGTTAAGCATTGTGATCAGTTTAGTGAGACTGGAAGAGTTCTTCATGTAAGTTTCCGTAGCCTCAAGCACTTTAATGTTTAGTGCAGGGTCTTCCTTGACAGATTCCTTGATGTCATCAAGCTTGGTATGAGCATCTTGAAAGATTTTGAGAAATTTCTTCAGGTGATCATCCAGCTTGTGAAGATGGTCATAAATGAGATCCATGTGCTCATCATTATTTTCATAAGTATCAACCACTTCAGCGTTGAGATCAGTGCAGCTTGCAGCAACTTCAACATGTTGATCCGATAGCCTATCCGTAAGACCAGAATAAAGCTTCTGTGTAGCCCTTTTTAACCACATCACAAGTTGTCTTTCAGTGAGGGTAATAACGTTGTCATACTTCTTCAATTCCTCAAGGCAGAAAGATGTAGAAAATTCTGAAGAGTCAGATGAGTCTTCTTCAGGTTGGAAGGGTGACTCTTCAGGATTTGTTGGATTAGGCTGATGTTCTTGTACTTGTGGTTGAACATCAACGTCCATTTCCTCTCCAGCAGAAAAAATTTCCTCCTCACTGTCAGCATTCATCTCTTCATCAGAAAACAAAATATCATGAACATCAGCAACACTTAGAAGACCAGTGGGGGTTATGGGTTCCGTATCAGCGGGTGGTTTTTTTCCCCCTGAGTCTTTGTCCCCCAAGGAACCCTCAGACACTGATGGGTGTTTCCTAGTGTCTTCTATAGAGTCAGGATTGGTTGTGAGTTCCATATCAGCGAGTTGTCTCTTTCCCTCTGAGTCTTTGTCCCTCGTTGCTCCTTCAAGCATTGGTGGGAGTTTCCCAGTGCTATCCTTAGAAGCAGTGGTAGTAAGATTCTTATCAATGGGTTTTTTGTTTCCCTCTGAGTCTTTGGAATCAGTAGTTGTACCCTCGGATAAAATCTTTGATTGGTGAATGTCCTCATCAGGCTTGGTGGAAGGCGCTCCCCTACCAGTGGGTTGTGTGTTTCCCTCTAGATCTTGGGGAGTGTTTTGGCACTGATTATGATGTATCAATGTCCTTCGTTGTCACCGGGGTGGATGTTTCTTGGTCTCCCTTGGGTGGCTTGTCAATCTGGGGCTTTTTATGCCGTTTAGGCTCTGTTCCAGAAGCCTCATGTCCCTAAGACTTGGGTTTAGTCTTAGTCCCAGTCTGAGACTTCCCCTTTCTCTTTTTGGGAGCAGGGTTTGGAGACATTGAGTCCCTCTGGTTGTTTACAGCAACCATATGGGCCGTCAATTCAATTTTAGTGACCAGGGATGGGTTCTTTTGAAAATTATATTGACTCATGGTGGCTAGTAAAGCGCCAAATTTGAAATCCTGAGTATAGTTGCAACCTAGTAACACTTGTAAAGCACAAGAGACAAACCTAGAGTATGAAACGTATTTCACCCTAGTTTTTCTCTATTTCTTGGTTACGAGATCACTGTAAATGATCTCCCCTATGTCGACATTAGTTCCAGTCATCAAGCAGTAGGCCATCATCAACTGAATAGAATTGATCTATTCAGTGGATGAGTGGTTCCCGCCGAGAACCTGAATCACAAAAGTGAACAGGATCTTCCAAGCCACGGGAAATGAGTTCTTGGTGACTAGGTTTTGGTCCAAAAGTTTTGGATCTAAAGTAATTTTACCTAACTCAACCTTAACAATGGCTGGGTCAGGGTGAGCAACATAATTTCCCTGATTGTAGTCAAGCCCTGTCTAAGAGCAAAAGGTTTTATAGTCCAGAGTGACTATTTGTTCCCCATTTAAAATTGAGAATCTGATGAGAAACTCCCTGAGGGGTATAAGGTCAGTGTCATTAGTGGAGGGTGTCGGGTCATAGGCCACTGTAGTTGTCCAAAACTCCCTGAGAAAGTTATGGTACAGTATAGATGGGGAATTTGTAAAGGCATTTTTCAGTGGGCAGTTTAGCAAAAATTTCATGATTCCCTTATAGGCTGGGACATTATGTGGGTATTCAAAGTTTCCTATAACATTTTTTGTTTTAAATTCAGCATTCTCAAGACCTCCTACCCACTGTGGTGCAAACTGAAGACTTTGAGTTCTTGCCATTGCCATTAAGAAAAAAGGTTTAGTTTTTTTGATTTTTTTGACAAGAACAATCAAAGAAGGTAATTCCTTTTGAAAGTTTGTGGTGAAAACTTTTGTATATTGTTTGCAAAGATGAATTTTTGCTTAAACTGGTTTTAAAACAATGAACACACAATTGTTTCTTGATTTTGAAAGAATTTTGACAGAGTTTGTTTGCAGAAATCAATTTGTGTGTTTTTGAGTTTCTGAGAGGGGTATTTATAGAGTGGTGAAGGGGTAATTTTTGCACATGTGAGGATTTGTAAAGTTATTTTTCAAAACGTTTCATTTACCTCATTTAATGCAGCCACTCCATTACCCGCAGTTTTCTCCCGTTTTTCAAGGGAACAGTTGTAGTGCACAGTAAAAGTGCATTTGCAGGTTTAAAATATCCTAAGGATATTTGTTGTGAGATAGGACATTTAATGCCAAGTGGGATGAGGTAAGGTTGATTGGGACCCATGACATGGATGACAGAAGGGTTTTGAGACATATATTCTTATATTATATTGGTGTGTTTACCAACCTATGACATTAAGTAACTGAACTACGTAGAGCATATAGTTAATCATTCAATGCTCTTTATCCAATGTCAGGGACCCTGAATGAGTCTTACTCATTCAGTGAGAAGATGATTTTGGGGTTTTATTCAGGGATCAGGAACCTTTCCAGAGAGAACTGCTGAGATCAGGATTGGTTATCAGGTTGCTGACTTTAAATGCCAAGCATTCCCAATTCAGCTTTCAGTCTCCTAAAGGTAGGTTCATCTAAAGGTTTGGTGAAGATATTAGCAAGCTGATATTCAGTAGGGATGAAATAGAGTTCTATGTCTCCTTTCATGATGTGGTCCCTGATAAAGTGATATCTGATATCAATGTGTTTGGTTCTTTGGTGAAGGACAGGGCTGTTGGAGATTGCAATAGCACTGGTGTTATCACAAAAGATGAGTACCATCTTGTAATGGATGTCATAGTCACTGAGTTGACTTTTCATCCATAGCACATTGGCACAACACCCTACAGCTGCCACATATTCAGCTTCAGCTGAAGACATAGCCACTGATTGTTGCTTCTTAGTACTCCAATAAACCAGTTTTCCACCAAGAAATTGACAGGACCCCGACGTACTTTTTCTGTCCATGTTACAGCCAGCATAGTCTGTGTCAGAATACCCTTTGAGGTCAAAGCCTGAACATTTAGGATTATAAAGTCCAAAACTTAGGGTACCCTTCAGGTATCTGAGGATTCTTTTGGCTGTAGTAAGATGGGATTCCTTAGGATTAGACTGATATGTTGCAATCAGACATACTGAGAATTGTATGTCTGCTCTGGAAACAGTTAGATACATCAGTAATCCTACAATTATTCAGAAGTGTATCTGATTGACTGATTTGCCAGTGAGATCTGGTCCAAGGTTATTTGGAGGGACCATTGGAGTCTTTACAGAGGCACAATCAGAGATTTCATATTTCTTCAAGAGATTCCTGGTGTATTTCTCTTGACTGATGGTGATTCCTTTATCAGTTTGCCTGATTTGTAGTCCAAGGCAGTATGTGAGTTCACCCATCATGCTCATTTCAAATTTCTTTGTCATTAGTTTTTCAAACTGTTTGCAAATAGTATAATTTGTTGAGCCAAAGATGATGTCATCAACATACACTTAGACTAGTATCACATCTTGTTTTGTCCTATAGATAAACAGGGTGTTGTCTATCTTTCCTCTGACAAACTTGTTTTGGATCAGGAAAGTTGATAGAGTTTTATACCATGCTCTGGGAGCCTGTTTCAGTCCATATAGGGCTTTGTCAAGCTTGTAGACATAGTCAGGGTACTCACTACTCTCAATGCCTGGGGGTTGCTGAACATAAACATCCTCTTTAAGTTCACCATTTAGGAAGGCACTTTTCACATCCATTTGGTAAACCTTGAAGTTCATGTATGTTGCATAAGCAAGGAAGATCCTAATGGCTTCCATTTTGGCAACAAAATGTCTCATCATAGTCAATTCCTTCTTGTTGACTATAACCTTTGGCTATAAGCCTGCTTTGTTTTTAATGACAGTGCCATTTTCATCAGTTTTGTTTCTGAAAATCCACTTCATTCCTATGACAATGACATCCCGAGGACATTTGATCAAGGTCATGACTTTGTTTCTATCAAACTGTTGAAGTTATTCTTGCATGGCCTGAACCCAGCTAGGATGTTTTAGAGCCTCAGTGACACTTTTGGGTTCAACTTCTGAGAGAAAGTCTGCATATAGACACTTATTAGTTGAAGCTGCTGATAACTTAGCAGCCATGCTCCTTGTGAGCATGACTTCAGTGGTTTCACCAATGATATTCACAAGCTCAATGTCTTGAGATCTTGTCCACTTATTTTGTGGTCTAGGATCTGAGCTTGATGAGGTCACTGGGAGCTCAGGAATTGGTTCAGGGACTGGAGCAATAGAAACATGAGGATCATTGGGTGAGGTGGTTTGTTGTTCAGGTTGGGGTTCATGAATTACAGGTTCCTGAACATTTGGTTCAGTATTACCTATCCCAGTAGGGACTGATGGAGTATCAATAAATTTACTGATGGTGGGTTGAGGAAGGTTGTGAGGTAAAATGTAGTATGAGATATCTGCATCAGCTTGATATGAGGAATGGTTTTTAGAGTTGAACTCATCAGGAGGGTATGTAGATGAGTCATCAATTCCTATTTCTTCCACTGAAGTATTGGTGAACCTGATGCTTTCAGAAATCAGTGTGTAACCTAAGAAATATCCATCATCAGCTTTTGCATCAAATTTGCCTAAGTGATCCTTGTAATTGTGAATGAACACATGACACCCAAACACATGGAAGTAGCTAATATCAAGAAGTCTTCCTTTAAAGATCTCATACGAGGTTTTGTTATGCCTTTTGACAATGATTGATCTGTTTTGAGTGTAACAAGCTGTTTTAACAGCTTCAGTCCATAAGTGCTTTGAGAGTGCTGAGCCATTTAATATGGTTCTAGCAGCCTCAATGAGAGTTCTGTTTTACCTTTTAGCTACCCCATTTTGTTCAAGGGTATAAGGGGATGAGAAATTTTGGGAAATTCCTTTCTCATCAGAGAAACTCTCAAGCTCTTGATTTCTGAACTCAGTACCATTGTCAGTTCTAATTTGTTTAACTGTAATGTCATTCTGGTTTTCAGTCTTCCTTATGAATGACATTATGGTTTCAGCTGCCTGATTCTTTTTGGAAAGAAAGTATACCCAAGTTTATCTTGAGAACTCATCAACAATGACAAGTGTATACTTCTCATGCTGGTTTGATCTTGGACTGACAGGTCCAAATAGATCCATATGCAGGAGGTGAAGGCAGCTTTTGATGGAGAAATTTTGTTTTATTTTGAATGATGCTCTGTGATGTTTGCCTTTTTCACAGGCTGAGCATGGTTTATCTTTTGCAAAAACTAGTGATGGTAAACCAAGGACTTTGTTTTGTTTTGCCAAGTTGTTTATATTTTTGAAGTTCAAGTGAAGAGTCTCTTGTGCCACAGCCAGTTGACAATTTCAGTGGCTTTGGTATAGAGACATGTTCCATTCTGAGAGAGAGTTGACATATCAAGTATGTATACATCATCTTTTCTAGGAGCTATAAGAACAACTTCTTTGTTGGCATTGAAAATAGTACCTTGTTTATCATTGAACTGCACTATGTATTTTGCATCACACAACTGACTGACACTCATAAGATTGTACTTCAGACCATTGACATAAGCTATTCTAGAGAAAACTATTCCATTACAGTTTACTGAACCATAACCTTTAGTGGGACATGATGAGTTATCACCAAATACTACCTTGGGTCCTGGTTCCTTTACATACTTGTGCAGATACTCCTTTACACCAGTCTTGCTCCTTGAACATCCACTATCTAGATGCCAAATATGCTACTTGGCATGTCTCTACATCAATAGTAAACTAAATTAGTTTCTCTTGCTGACCCACTTACTAGTGGGCTTGGGTCTGATGGTCTGCTTAAACTTAGCAATTGATTCATGGTCAATGGTTGAGTGAAGTGTGCTACCATAGGTTTTGCATTTGCTTACTGAGGAAGACTCAGTGATTCGAGGTTGTTTTTAACTTCTCCTTGCTTGAATGACCCTATCATGCTGAGATGTCTCATGAGCTGGATTTTGCACATATTTCACAGCAAGTGTTCATGAGACAGTCATCAGGATGATGATCATTGAAGCCACAGTGTGGACAAGGAGGAAAAGGTTTTGCTTTAGGCCTTTGAGCCTGCTTAGAGGATGAAGCCTACTGATTGCCAAGATTGGTATGAATTGCTTCACTGAATGATCTTACATACTGTAAGTGATCAGAAGTTCTATGATCTTCCTTTTTGCAGATCATGCAAAATAGGATTCTGTAGCAATTATCAGTGGTATGGCTTGTATAATGGTACAGATCACACTTCTGTTTGGGCTTGGAGTTGCCTTTAGACTTCCTTACAAACTGCTTGATTTGGTCTTCTTCAGTAGGAACTGAAGATGTGGTAGTCTCAGTGGGGACTGAATCTTCTTGGGTTGGTTTTGTTGGTCTTTTCAAAAATTTTCTACCAAGAACTGACCTTTCTTTTAGAGAGTGAGGGTTGAATTGCAAAGGAGTAAGCTCAGAGCTAGGTGCAACACCTTGAAGAGATTTCAGAGGTGGAAGCGGTGCTTGAGATTCAGCTTCAGACTCGATGTGTTCAGTACTACTGGGTACATCAGGGAGTCCAAGCATGCTCTTGAGAGCCTGACTTTCAGGCTCACGTATCCTTCCAGAATCGAAGTTTGGAAGCTTACTCTTAGGGTTTACCCTTTCAACCCAATCATTGGATTTTGGCAACAACTCCTTTTTGGAGAGCATGCCAGCAGACACAAAAGGTTTGGGACTTTGATCATCACTGAGAGTATTAGTGAGTTGATCATCACCTATTAATCTCTTTTTTCTACTGGGGGCTTGAACAGTATCAAAGACTCTAGGATTCTTGGCAGTCCAGCTTTCAATAATTATTTTTCCTTATTGAGTTCTTCCTGAAGAGCTTGATTACGTTTTACTAATTCAGTATTTTGAATTTGTAGTGTAACAGCCTCAAGTTTGGCCTGTTTTAAAATAAGCAATTCATCCTTACACTTATTTAATTCAAAACTTAGCTTGTTATACTTAGAAAACATATTCAATAGTTGCTCTTCTACGAACTTAAGGTCAACATTAATATAATTCATGAAAGACTGCCAATCAGAATCATCATCCATAGAAAGTAAAATGTTTACCTTCTTCATTGTGCTGTTAACCCGTTCACCATTCCTAGCATGATTCTTTCCAACAGCTAGCTTGTCCTCTTCTGAGAGAGCCATCATTGCACTGACTTGCACCATTTCATCATCTGAGGAGACTGGCTCTTCATCCCAGTCAAAGACTTCAGCTACCAGGCCCTTGTTTTTACCCTACACAGATTTAACATTTTGTGTGTTTTTGAGGGAGTGGTCTCAAGAATAGCTAGTTTAGCCTTGGCTTTCCTATACTTAGCTTCAAAATCAACAGCTTTGTTTTGATCATATTTGTTTTAGAAATTTTGATGAGAATGATATACTTTTGGTTGAAATTTGCTAAAACCTAAGGACTGGTTTGACCCTGAGGGTTTGTAAGAGGGTTCAGAAATAGTTTTTAAAAAATAGTCTTTAGCAAAATGATCCTTTTTGTGACACTTAAAACACTCAGTGTCCTCATTAGCTTTAGCATTAGAAAAACTTTTGTTCCTTCGTATAAACCTTTTAAAGTTAGCAAGGAGTTCCATTTCCTGAATCTCAATGTTCAAGTCATTTAGGTACTCCTCGCTTGTTCTCTCATCAGCCTCATCATCTGAATTTTCCTGAAAATCCTGAACCACACTGTTTGAATAAAAGGCAGTAGAAATTGGTGTTGAAGTGGTTGTCAGGGACTTTTTGACTTCTTGAGACTTTTTCAAGTCAGGGTATCGTCTGTTGATGAGGTTATCCTCATAGACAAATTTACCATAGATTTCAGAAAGTTCAAGATTCTGAATATGATTCGCATTTCTAAGTCCCTGAGAAAAATTCAACCACTTCTCAGGGAGACTGTTAACAAAACCAATGATGCAGGTTTTACTGACCAGGTTTTAATATTTATAAAGTCTCGTTATACCTATGGTCTACCCTAGTGCACTAACGGGCAGTGTACCTGGTCGTGTGTAGTGTAGTAATCGGTAAAGCCGAGGTCGTCCCAAGAGCTATGTGTGTTGGATTATTACTAAGTCTAGGTGTCACAGATTAATAATGGTTTCGATAGGGATTTAATTAATTAAACTACTAAAGCAGAATAAAGCAGAATAAAAGCAGATAAATGATAAAGGGAAATCAATAGAGGAGAGTGGTGCTAACCTAGTTAATCCTCCTAGTTAGTTATCTCTACGTCTACTTACTTCCAATTGCTGCAGGTGGGGTCAAAGTCAAGAGGACAACATTTGGTTAATTCGCCCTAACCTATCAGCAAAGATGCCACCACAGGAGAAGTTAGGTGTCCCCTCATAAGTCCTGTTATTCTTGGTCCCATAAGCCAAGTCATTAAGTACCGCTACATGCTAGATTTATAATAGTGAATGCCCGGCCGTTAGGAACTTAGACACGCACCCCCTAATTCTTAAGTTCATCCAAACGATAGGTGATCAGTTGGTCAAATCGCACAAGTAGAAAGGGTCGTCAGTTGGTCATATCTTACCCTTCCCGTCTCAGTCCGCTCACGTAGGGTCAGTTGGTCATATCTCCTAGGCAATTGGCCTCTACCGCCATTCAAAACTACCGAACCAAGAATGGCTACCAATAAACTATGCATGCATACACTTAGAAATAATTGTACGGAAGTAAAGTAAACGCAAACAAAAAAATTAAGGAATCATAACTAGGCCAGCACCAAGAGGTGCTTAGCCGCTCATGTTAGGAATTAGAAAATTCAGTCGTTAAAGAGTCGGTCACCTCAAGTATAAGCAATCAATAGAAAGCTGATAGTCGTAGTTATGTTATGTTAGTAAGTAGTTTGTTAAGTAACACCGTGGAGGACGGACGGGTCTTTACCCACTGTATGCCTGATCCACAGCCCGTAGGTGGCGTTTATTTGTAAGACACTATAAATACCCTCTACCTCCCAAGGTAGAGGGTTGGAGCTTCAATACCATTTTTCTTTGTTTCACAAAGTTCCCAACTCTCTTCCCTTTCTCTCTCTAGAACTTTTTGTTAGCCTTAATATTTTTTATTAGAAGTGATGGTCATTCACATTTAGGAACTTTATATCGTGTGTTAAATATCGTGCTAGAATAGTCAACGGGCTCGTGGATTGGACTAAGCTAAATGGGTATTAGTTTAGTTAAGATTGCCTTATATCCAATCCAACCCATGTCCAAGCCCACGAAAGCCCATGGAAAGCCTTTTAGGGCATCATGTATTCCAACTATAAATACCCCTCAAATGGTCATTTGAGGGGTGTGATTGAGTGTGTGTGTGTGTGTGTGTGTTTTCTTTGGAATATACAACTTATTGTGTTCATCTTTCTCTCACAACATACACGGTTTTATAAACATCAAGTCACCAACATCTTAATCTTTCCTTCTTTATTTACGCATATGTTTGTGTTTGTGTTGTTCGTGTTTTACGCAATAACGTGTTGGGTTTGTGATAAGGTTGATATTTGTAAGGTCCTACAATTGGTATCAATCGCCTAACAATGGTTTAGGAGTGTTTGTGTTTGTTTTGAATTTTTGGTACCATACGCGTAAAGCTCTCGCTATACATCTTTGACACGCTTAAAGCTTTGATTTTTACACTTAAAAATTCAAGATTCTTGTGGTTTAAGGTTTATTTGGTGTTAAAGTTTCAGTTTTTTGCAAAAAGTTCGAAGCTTTACATGTTCTTCATCATTTTTAAACTCGTACGAATTGGGTAGGTCATTTCTACGCATAAGCTATCTAAGCACTTTGGGTGAAAAAGGTCAACATTTTTGTGTTATTCGAGTGTTTTTAAGGCTGTTTGTGCAAGAGAAATTGTTTGAATCACAGGAAATTTTTTACGCGTAGGTCAAAACCCTAGTTCTACGCGTAAGAAAAGTCAACACCCTATTTCTACACATAAGTTTCTACGCATAAGAGTTTTGTGCAGTTTCTTTGAGCTATAACGATGACTCAGTGCTTCCCTCACTTGGATAAGTTTGTGGAACACTTCGACTTTTGGATATCTTTTACACTGTGATAGTGTAAAGGATTTTTGGGCAAAACCCTAATCTTACGCATAAGCTTAGACTTACGCGTAGAACACTTTACGCTTAAGTATTTTTCTTACGCCTAAGCCTTGTCTTACGCATAAGCTAAATCTTACGCATAAGTTTTTCTACGCCTAACTTTAAACTTACGCATAAGCATTTCCTACGCCTAAGGAATCCTACGCCTAAGTCATCCTACTCGTAACTTCTTCGGTCTACGCCTAAGCTCTTCAATATTTAAAAAAAAAAAAAAATTCAAATTTTTGGACCCAAATTCAAATTTTTGAGGAGACTAAACGTTCAATTTTTACGCGAAATTCAAATTTTGGTTTAATTTGGAAAATTTTGGTCAAAAATTCAAATTTTTGGACCAAAATTCAAATTTTTTCGGTCAAATTTGGCGTCAAAATTATCATAACTCAAATTTTTCATACGACCTTAGAATTGATTTTTTAGGCCTGAGAACCAAGTTCACGAGTACGACTTTCAGAAAAACTTCAAACGGCAATATCTTATTAAACACAACTCCTTCATCGTTGAATCGATCCTACATCAACTTTATCAGAACATACCTTCATCAATGGCAACTCAACAAGACATTCATGCAGCCGGTGCCGAAAACCATCCTCCTATGTTGGAAAAAGGTGGTTATCTTCAATGGACAAGTCGAATGCTTCGTTACATCAAGACAAAACCTAATGGAAAATTGATGATCAAATCCATTCAGGATGGACCCTTCATACCTCGAAAAGTCCAAGACCCTGGAAATGCTGATGCAACACCTCCCGTCCCACCATTTTTTCGTCTTCAAAAAGAATCGGAATACTCTGAAGAGGATCAGAAAAAAGTCGAAGCAGATGATATGGCAATTCATATTGTCCAACTGGGTTTACCAAGAGATATCTTTGCTGCTGTAGACAGTTGTGAAACTGTTTTCGATATGTGGGAACGTGTTAGACGACTTTGTCATGGAACTGAAATTGGTCAACAAGATACAGAGAACAAGCTGCTAACTGCTTGGGAGAAGTTTACATCCACTCCAGGAGAATCCATTGAATCCTACAATGGAAGGTTCTGCACTTTAATGAATGAGCTGATCAGAAACAAGTTGACACCCAGAACTATCGTGAGCAACATCAAGTTCTTGAACAATCTACCAGAAGAATGGGGACGATATGTCACTATTGTCAACCAAACAAAAGACTTACATCAAGTGAACTTTGATCAACTCAACGATTTTCTGAAACAAAACCAAAATGAAGTGAATGAAGTCAGGCAAGAAAGATTAGCAAAGAATCATGATCCATTGGCACTCATTGCAAAGACTCAAACTCCAGTGAATACACAACAACAAGCTTCATCATCTTCCACTAACAACAACTTGCAGCAATAACAAACCTATCCACCAGAACAACAACATTACCAGGAACAAGGAATCACTGATCTTGAAATGGAACCAGAAGAATCTTTGTTACAAGTATTTTCTTTATTGGGTAAAGCATTCAGAGGTCGCTATTCCACACCAACTAACAACAACCAAAGGATTTCATCAAACACTCGCAACAGGCAAGTTGCACAGCCGGGTGTGAATATGGGTCATCAAGGACAAATGGTTGGAGTTATTGGGAATCAGCAGGGATATGCTATTGGATTTCGCATGGGTAATCAGGCGGTTCCGAATCAGGGTAATCAGATGGGTCAGAATGTTGGAAATAGAGCAGTGGGTAATCAGAATGGGAATGTTGCAGCTCCAGTCGTTGGGAATTATGGAAATGTGAATCAGGGCAATCAGGTTAAGTGTTATAACTGTCAAGGATTGGGTCACATGGCAAGGAATTGTCCAACTAAGCCGAAAAAGAAGGATCTTGCGTATCTTCAGAAAGCTATTATGTTGGTACAAAAGGAACAATCTGGACTTCAATTGAGTGCTGAGGAACATGACTTCATGGCTATTATGGATGATTTGGAAGACGTCGAGGAACTCAATGCAAACTGCATCTTCATGGCAAATCTTCAGGAGACTAAGTACGACACTGATTCAGACGCACCTCCTGTCTATGACGCCAATGCAGTATCTGAGGTACCAATCACTGATCCATGCTATAACAATGTCATATTTGATGTGTTTACTCATGACGAACAACATTTTGTGACATCAGCAACTACTTATGATACATACCTGGACAATCCGAGTTGTAGCAATACTAACTCTGAGACTCCAGATGTGGATCCTAGTGGAGACTGTGTGGCACAAAATACTGAAACTGATGAGGAAACACGTGCTTATTTTGAATCATTAATCAATAACTGTGGCATTGAAATTGAGAAAGTTAGAACGGTCAATCGCGAAGTTAAGGCCGCGAATGCTAAATTGACCGCTGAGCTTGAGAGTTACAAGGAGAACGCAAAAGCCTTTGAATTTCATAAAAACAAAGAATCAGAATTAGAAATTGGTTATCGAAATTTGGTTTCTAAAGAACAACTTTTGCAAATCAAGTATAACACACTTGATGTGAATTTGTACTTAAAAATTAAATCTTTAAACAAGGAAATTTCTGATTTAAATAACCAACTTTCTAAACAAAAAGAAATGTTTTCTAATCTTGAAAAAGAGAAGAAGCAGTTGATAACTGATTTTTCAAAACGATAAGATTCTCTTCTTGATGAAATTCTTGATAAAAATGAGAAAATCAAATCTTTGGACAATTTGCTTCTTACAACGGGTCATTCAGATAAAACAAACAAAATGCTTTCTAACGAAGTAAATCAACGTTTTCATACTTCACATAAAATGGCACTTGGTAACGACCCTTCTTCGTTCCTCAAGAAAGCTCAGAAATCTCAGAATGTGTTAAACAATGGAAATGTTTTACATGAACCCATTATTGTTCGTGATTCTCTTGAAACGTTAGAACTATCTGAGGAGAGTAGATCAAAAATGAAACAAAAGAATTCGGAAATCAAACCAATTGATTATAACAAATGGAACAAAATTAACGGAATTACTTTTGTTAATCAAAAAGAAATGTCAAAGTTTTCCATCACACCAAGTGTTTCAAACAAAGAGTCAACACCTGTTTCAAAATTTGTTTCAAAACCAGTTGTTGTCTCAAATTCTCTTTCGAACATTGAACAAATGTCTTCAAACAATCCTTTTAACACAAGTGATACGAGAAGTATTTTAGACAATGTGAAAACTAGAATTGCGGATCTTCAAGACACTGTTAAAACTAAAGCCACTATTACGCCTAACAACTGGTTCTCTAGTTTTGACATCGAACAAAGAAAGTTTTTTGAAACTCAAATTGCCCCTCAGCTGAATGCCATCAGTGCAAGGGTAATTCATTTTGAACAAGCATTTTTGAAAGAAACAACTGACTTTGTCAAGGACCATAAATCCCTGGTAAAGCAAGCTAATGACTGTGTTGAACAAATCAAAGTTTTTGAAAATTTAAATGACTCTCTCTTCGAAGATGTTCTGACTACTGATATTATGTCCATCATTTTGCAAACATATTCTGTTGAAGATCATGAAAGACTCCAGTCTGAGACCTCCGAAATTGTTTCAAAATATGAAAAAGCACTTGAGAAACTTGAAAAAGAAAATATCTCATATTTTAAACAACTTGATCGAAAAATTGAGGAATGCAAGTATGAAAAACTGTCATATGAGCGTGCCTACAATGACATGAAAGCGAAAAATGATCTTTTGAGGACTCAACTGGAATGTCAAAAAGGAAAGGCAGTGGATACTAAGATTACTAAACCATTGACTGAGGAGAAAGAAAATGTTCCCAAACCGGTTTTAAAACCAAAAATGTCTGTTTCTATGCCTCCTCCAAAAGTCAATGAGAAAAATGATTCATCAAAACTAGTCACTCCACCTGCCTTGCCTAAACAAAATATTGATAAAGGAAAAGCGGTTATCGAGAAACCAAAAGTTTTAGCTCCTGGCCTTTCTAAGATGAGTACCACTAATGCGTCTGCCTCCACATCTAAAACATATGGAACAAACGACATAAGTTTAGAAAAGCACTCTAAAGAGACTAGTAAAGCTGAAACCACCTCCCTTCATAAAAATGTGAATCCTAATGCGTGTGCCTTACCTTCTACAGGACTAGAAAGCACCTCTAGGAGCAGCAGACTAAAGCCTAAGAGCAATACAAGGAACAATAGAGTGTCGACTGCCTCTAGGAGTAGTTGCTTGAATAAAGAGAAGAAAGTAGAAGAACACCCTAGGAATTTACCGCTTTTGAATAAGAAAGACATTTCATCTGAATGTACTGAACCTATGAAACTTGCTAAGTCTAATGCATGTGTTGAATCTCTTTGTTTAACTTGCAAGTCTAATGCATTGTGTTTCCAAGAATGTGAATGATAAGCCTGTTAAGAAGAACCTATGAAACTTGCTAAGTCTAATGCATTATATTTCTAAGAATGTGAATGATAAGCCTGTTAAGAAGAACCTTCCAAAAAGATCTTACACTAAACAAGTAGGAAGACTAGTTGCAAAACTTAGGCTTTTCACTACTGACAGGAACTATAGTGTATACTTTAGGGATGATATTTGGAAACCCACAGGTAGAACTTTGACACTCCAGAATGGTATAATGAGTGATAAACCAGAATTCCCTGTAGAAAACCTCTTTGAGTGTGATCAGGATTTTACCTCTAACCCAAAGGAACAAAAATCAAAATGGTTTCCACAATATTCTTTTTCTGTTACTGGCAGGTTATCGAAATTTGTCTTTGGATCGTCGACTCGGGTTGCTCCAAGCACTTGACCGGGAATCTGAAGCTGCTGATCAATTTCGTCTGGAAATTCATGGGAACCGTACGTTTTAGAAATGATCATGTAGCAGCTATCATGGGTTATGGAGATCTACCTTTTGGAAATTATTTGATCACTCGGGTTTACTATGTCGAAGGGTTGGGACACAATTTGTTTTCAGTCGGGCAGTTCTGTGATGTAGATTTAGAGGTTGCTTTTAGGAGAAATGCTTGCTTCGTTAGAAACTTGGATGGCACTGATCTCTTAACTGGGAATCGTGATACAAACTTGTATGCTATCGACATCAATCAAATGGCCTCTTCATCACCAATATGTCTTATGACACGAGCATCTGGAACACAATCCTGGTTGTGGCATAGAAGGTTATCCCATCTCAATTTTGACACCATCAACAATCTAGCCAAAGACAACATCGTCAATGGACTTCCAAAGTTCAAATAAACCAAGGATCACTTATGTCCATCATGCGAACAAGGAAAAAGCAAAAGAGCATCATATAAACCAAAATCCGTACCTAGTTCGGAAGCAAAGTTTCATATGTTGCACATGGACTTATGTGGCCCAATGAGAGTTGAAAGCATTAATGGGAAAAAGTATATTCTTGTTATCGTCGATGATTATTCTAGATATACATGGGTTAAGTTTCTGAGATCAAAAGACGAAGCACCAGGCATCATCATCACCTTTCTGAAACGTATTCAAGTACTTCTTCAATCTCCAGTAAGGGTTGTAAGAACAGACAACGGCACTGAATTCACAAATCAGGAGTTAAGAACTTATTTTGAAGATGTTGGAATTACACATCAGACATCAGTTGTTAGAACTCCACAGCAGAATGGGGTAGTTGAAAGAAGAAATAGAACTCTTGTGGAAGCTACTCGCACAATGCTAATCTATTCTAGTGCACCGTTATTTCTATGGGCTGATGCTGTTGCCACTGCTTGTTTCACTCAGAACCGATCCCTAATCCATCCAAGATTCAATAAAACCCCATATGAAATAGTGAACAATAGAAAACCTGATATCTCTTATTTTCACGTGTTTGGTGCTTTGTGCTATCCGGCAAATGACAGAGAAGATCTAGGTAAATTGAAAGCTAAAGGTGATATTGGAATCTTCATTGGATATTCAGATAACTCGAGGGCATTCAGGGTGTATAACAGGAGAACTAGGAGGATCATGGAGACGATGAATGTGAAATTTGATGAACTTTCACATATGGCTTCTGAGAGACTCGCTCTAGAACCCGCACTAAACCCGCAGACTTCTGGACACATCAGTTCAGGACTCGTACCTCAAAGAGCTCAATCAACTTCGTTTGACAATCCTAAAGAACAAGAATGGGAGAATTTCTTCGAGTTAATGTTTGATGAATACTATGATGGAACTTCGACAAATGCATCAAACCATCATTCCGCTGCACCCGCTCAAAATCATCCTCCACCACCAACAGAAGATGCATCTACAAACGGTCGAAACCAATGCACCAACTCCATCAACATCATCTACATCTACATCAAGTTCTTGCACCGAACCTACCTATTCCCTAGCCAAGACTCACTTTGTTCGTCACCGTTGTCGTAGTCGGGTATCTTTATTGCCAACTATTCCAAAATTTTCCATGGTAAAACTCCCCAGCAAATTCAGGAATAAACTGGTGAAAACATAGGCAATAACGAATTATAGCAAGGAAAAGTGAAAAATCCAGAGCACTTCCGTTTTACGACCTTACTGTGAATAAACCTGTCTTTCCGCGCTTATATACTTCTTTTACCGGTTTCAGCTTTAGTCTGTGAGTGTCAGCGACTTACATCTTCCGCTGCCGCAGTCCAAGATAAACGCTGCGGCAGCCTCTTAATAACACTGCCCAGTCTTGCGTTTTGAGCACAAAAGTTCTCTGCCGCAGATCAACACTCGACTGTGAGTGTCTGATTTCGACTTTGGCCATTTTCTTCATATATTCGCGCCTTTCTGTCCAAATAAGTGTCATTCCAGCATTTTGCCTTCACGAGACCTAAAAAGTGAAAAGGAGAGAACTAGGAGGATCATGGAGACGATGAATGTGAAATTTGATGAACTTTCACATATGGCTTATGAGAGACTCGCTCTAGAACCCGCACTAACCCCGCAGACTTCTTGGACACATCAGTTCAGGACTCGTACCTCAAAGAGCTCAATCAACTTCGTTTACCTACCCGCTCAAAATCATCCTCCACCACCAACAGAAGATGCATCTACAACGGTCGAAACCAATGCACCAACTCCATCAACATCATCTACATCTACTCAAGTTCTTGCACCCGTTCTACCAGCAGTTGATGAGCAAAACCAAAACCAGAATGATGTAACGTTAGATGAAGACTTATTTGAAAACCCGTTTGCTACGAAATCAGCTGAATCATCCTCAATCTTACGAGAACCATCTAACTCACATACATTTAACCAACGGTATCCTTCTACTCTGAAGTGGACAAAAGACCACCCAATTGAACAAGTTATTGGTGAACCTTCAAGGCCAATTCAGACGAGACGTCAACTTGCCACCGATTGCGACTTGTGCATTTACATTTGCTCAATTAGCAATATAGAGCCAAAGAACATTCGCGAGGCAATGGCAGAACCCGCATGGATAGAAGCGATGCAGGAGGAACTTCTCCAATACCGTATACATGACTCTTGGGAAATGGTTCCAAGACCTATTGACATTCGTGTCATCGATCTCAAATGGTTATGGAAGAACAAACGGGATGAAGAAATGACTGTCATTCGCAACAAAGATCGTCTTGTGGCCAAAGGATACAGACAAGAGGAAGGGATAGACTTTGAAGAGTCATTCGCGCCGGTAGCTAGACTTGAAGCAGTCCGGATATTCTTAGCCTATGCAGCTCACAAAAACATCACGGTTTATCAGATGGACATTAAGACCGCGTTCTTGAATGGAACTCTGAAAGAAGAAGTGTACGTGAGTCAGCCAGAAGGCTTCATCGACTTGGAACATCCAGACTACGTCTACAAACTCAAAAAGGCAATCTATGGATTGAAACAAGCTCTGAGAGCGTGGTATGACGAACTGTCCTCTTTCCTTATCCAAAACAATTTCACCAAAGGAACAGTTGATCCTACCTTGTTTACACAAAAATGCAAAAACGACATTTTGATTGTTCAGATTTATGTGGACGACATCATCTTTGGGTCAACTAATCCGAATCTTTCAAAACATTTTGAAAATCTCATGAAAAGCAAATTTGAAATGTCCATGATGGGGGAACTAAAATTCTTTCTTGGTTTACAAATACATCAGTCCCCTCGTGGAATTTTTATAAATCAAGCTAAATACACAACTTAGATTTTGAAAAATCATTGTATGGATAATTGTGACTCGGTCGGAACACCAATGGTAACTTCACCAAAAATTAGAGCCGATTTGTTTGGGAAACCTATTGATCCGAAGAAATATCGGAGCATGATTGGTTCTCTCATGTATCTTACTGCTAGTCGACCCGATATTCATTTTGCTGTTTGCTTATTAGCACGGTTTCAGGCAAAGCCTACCGAACTGCACCTCAAAGAGGTTAAAAGGATCTTTCGGTACCTGAAGACATCCATTCACATGGGACTTTGGTATCCGAAGGAATTCGGATTTGATCTAATTGCCTTTTCAGATGCGGACCACGCAGGTGATCAAGTTACAGCAAAAAGTACATCTGGAGGAGCACAATTTTTGGGTGAAAAGTTAGTCAGCTGGTCTTTAAAGAAACAAGATTGCACTGCACTTTCAACCGCTGAAGCTGAGTATGTGTCTCTATCTGCGTGTTGTGCTCAAGTTCTATGGATGAGAACACAACTCACAGATTATGGCTTTACTTTCGATAAAATACCTATGTATTGTGACTCGAAAAGTGCCATAGCCATATAATGCAATCCTGTTCATCACTCAAAGACTAAGCATATCCGTGTCCGCTACCACTTCATCAAAGAGTACGTCGAAAATGGTACTGTTGAATTATTCTTCGTGAAGACTGATTACCAACTCGCCGATCTATTAACTAAAGCCCTTCCAAAAGAAAGGTTTGACTATTTAGTTCGACGAATTGGAATGCGAAGCCTAACCCCTGAGGAGTTAGAACGTCTTCTCGAATCTTCTTGAAAATGATTTTCCAAAAAGCTTCGCTGTAAATATTTTTGAAAAACAAAATACAAAATTTGAAAAACCAACAAAAGCAAAATATAAAAATATAAAACTATCAAAAATACAAAAACAATATAAAATCAAAAAATCCAAAAATATTCTTCTCACGACATGTCTCTCGTATAATCGATATTCTGTACGTTTCTAGAAATGTCATTCAACAATGATACGGGCATGTACAGATGCTTGAGCGAGAGTTCTTTAATATGTTTTCTAAAACATGTCGTTTCTCAAAATTTCTTCAATAATGGTTTTCGTATACATCAGTACGAAACCCGGACCAAAATGATGACTTTTGATTATTTTTCAGATCAAAACTCGTGCTTTTTAATGAAAATCACTAGTGTACGCTTCAGTGCACTACATTTAAAAATGGTGAGAAATCATCATCATCTTGAGCACTTTTTTAAGATTGTTCAAAAAGATTTTCAAAATCTTTCAAATATTTTGTGCTCAAGATAACTCCCTCTAAACCCTTTAATTGATTATGCTTTATTAAAGGGGGAGTATAAAACAAAATGTTCCAAATTCATGCTTAAATCATATCCGTTTTTCTCCCCAAAATATTCTAAAAATGATTTTTAATCCGTGGATATAAAAAATATCACGGTTATGCTATTTTTGAGGGGGAGGAGACGTGATTAAAATGTGATAAAAAATGTTTAATGATCGGTGTTTGAATCTTAAATGAGCTCGACTCAGTTGAAACCAATGAATTGACGAGGAATAATGTACCATCTCGAGAAACTTTCTATGGACTTGACCAGGACGGGTAATAATTTCAAGCTAGTTCTCTAGTGATGTAAACGTGTCTCGAATCGGTCTTGTTCATTTAAAGTCGATCAATTCAAAAAGTGCGAACTCTACCCTCTATGTGCAGATTTCTGTCAAAACTTATATGCACATGTGAAGGGGGAGTGTTTCTGAAAATATAAAACTCTCGAAGTGTTCCAAACATGTTTTCAATCATAAACATTTTGAGAGATTTTCAAGAAAAATGGTTTTATGGCAACAATAGGACAGTCATGGAGTTATAAGGTGACTAAGGATAGGAAATTCGTCCTATGATCCGCCAGAGCCGGAGGGATCTACCCAAGGACAATACCCATAGTTAGTATTAGAAGTCCTTAGGTATGATTAAAAAAAGGAGTAATGTGAGAAAGGAGAAATAAGGGGTTGAAGAATTAAAAAGAAATGTAAAAGAAAGGGTGAAAAGAAATAGCCCTCCATATTCAACCTTAGGGCAGAAACCGGGTTCAATACATATGCTACTGGTTGTCACTAGATGACACTGGTATTGAAGACAAAGACGTCATGGACCCAGTGACGCACTGCACTAAACCTTCTAGCCACTCAATTCCTCTCAAAAGGGATTTGTTTCATTCTCACTGGGAACCCTACATAATCTATCGACTTTCTCTTAGAGATCGTTGATATTGAAGAAGGAAACCCTCTCCCTAGTCTCCGCTCAGGAAAACCAAAATGCACTATTGAGTCTAGAGCCACGAGATTCATTAAAAGTTCTCATAGGAACACATGACATCTCATCGCTTGTTGTTCATCAATAAGAACACAAGTGATACATTCTAGAGTCCTACGCAGGTCTTAGCAATCTGCCAGAACATTTATGAGAAGTTTCACATCTGTGATCTTTAGTGATTGAATGGAAACTCCTACCAGGGTCAACATCAAGCAGCCCTGACAGTAGGTCACTTCGGTAACTCCCCGTGGATTACGCTTAGTGTGTCTCAAACGGTCTACAGTCGTGGGGTGATGCTTCGGTGTACCTCAACGACTCATCTGAACTGTAGGTGTATTTCGGTACATCGCGTTATCTCACTTGTGGGACTCCAGTTCAGGAATGGCTTTTGTAAGAATTAGAGATGTGTTTTCACACTATGCTGTTAACACCCTCAAATTTCAAACTTGTAAGTGCCGGAATCCGCTTATTTCTAACATGTTTTTATGTTTTCTTCTTATGGAAGCTCCGGAGAGGATTGATCTCTCCACATGCTCATACCAACAACACATGAGAGTTCTCATCAAAATCAAAGGCTACTCAAAGGTTAAAGACTCGAGAACTACATCATTGGTAACCAAAAGACAAACAGAAGTGTGAGCATGGTGGAGAAAGACGTGGAGACACCAAACCAACGAAGTTGACAATGGCAGACAACCACATTATCTGATCACAAAGCATGAAGGAACAAAGAATCAAGACTATTCTATATCTACGCACAAAGTTCAAGCTCGAGAAAAGTAAAGACCAAATCAAGTGGAGCATCTTTTGAATGACCACCCCTTAGGGGGAGATTGTTAGCCTTAATAGTTTTTATTAGAAGTGATGGTCATTCACATTTAGGAACTTTATATCGTGTGTTAGATATCGTGCTAGAATAGTCAACGGGCTCGTGGATTGGACTAAGCTAAATGGGTATTAGTTTAGTTAAGCTTGCCTTATATCCAATCCAACCCATGTCCAAGCCCACGAAAGCCCATGGAAAGCCTTTTAGGGCATCATGTATTCCAACTATAAATACCCCTCAAATGGTCATTTGAGGGATGTGCTTGAGAGTGTGTGTGTGTGTTTTCTTTGGAATATAAAACTTATTGTGTTCATGTTTCTTTCACAACATACACGGTTTTATAAACATCAAGTCACCAACATCTTAATCTTTCCTTCTTTATTTACGCATATGTTTGTGTTTGTGTTGTTCGTGTTTTACGCATAACGTGTTGGGTTTGTGATAAGGTTGATATTTGTAAGGTCCTACGCTTTCTCTCTCTAAGGTTACTTGAACGCCCCACATGGTTATGGTTTAATGTGTTTGTGAAATTCTATATCTTACAATTGGTATCAAGAGCCATGGTTTGATCACTCATCTTTCATGCTCTTTGTTTTGGTGGATTTCATAAGGTTTTTGGGGTATTAAGTGTTTAGAAGAGTTTGATTCATTTGGACAAGCTCTAGTGTTAAAGTTTGAATTTTGCTTGTACTTTTGTGTTTAGGATCATCATATGTGTTTATGTTTTGAATTGGAAGGCATAAATCACTGTGGTTTGGTTGTTTTTGATTGACAAAGTGATTACTTTTGAAATTTGTACAAAGCGAGTTGAGTCTCGGATACACATTTCTTCAAAGCGAGTTGTTTTGTTACTGAATGCGAGTTGTTATATGCGACTTGGCTACTTAGCGAGTTAAGCTTTTAAGCGACTTGGTGGTTAAGCGAGTTGTGTCTGTTTGCGACTTGCTATTAAGCGAGTTGATCCCTAAAGCGATTTGTTTCTTTAAGCGAGTTGATTGTGTTGCGTGTTGATACTAAAGCGAGTTGGCTATTTAGCGACTTGTTTCATTAAGCGAGTTGACTATGTTGCGAGTTGATTCATTAAGCGACCTGTTCCTTTGTGCGAGTTGGTTGTTTAGCGAGTTGATAATTAAGCGTGTTGTATGTTTAGCTACTTGTCTACTTAGACTTGTTACTTCTTTGTGATACATTCTTACGGTTGTTCTTTTGGTTTAGTAAAATCCCGTGAAAGAATCAATTTCCTGGATTAATCAAAGAATTGTAAAATCCCGTAGAACGTGTAATCATGGCAAACATCGTTCCTACTATTGTTTCTTCCGTAGCTGAGGACATTCAAGCAGCAGGGTCAGATACTCGTCCACCTATGCTTGACAGAACTGATTATGACTCATGGGCACAACGAATCCGATTGTACTGTCTGGGAAAAGAAAACGGAGTCAACATTCTCAAGTCAATCGATGAAGGACCTTATCAGATTGAGACTACCAGAGACTTAATTGATACAGCTGCAGATGGAACAATGATCTATGGAATAGACATACCAAAGACATATGATGAGCTCGATGATAAGGAGAAAAAGAGATTCGATGCTGATATCAGGGCTTCTAACATCGTATTTCAAGGTCTTCCAAAAGATATCTACAAGCTAATCAATCACAACACCGAAGCCAAGGCAGTGTGGGATAATGTCAAGATGCTTCTGTCTAGTTCTGAATTAACTATGGAAGACAGAGAATCACAACTCTATGATGACTTTGAGCACTTCAAGATGAAACCAGATGAGAGCGTCTATGAGTATTACGTGAGATTCCACAAGCTTGTCAATGACATGAGGAATATCAGAATGACCATGCCAAACATTCAGTTGAACTCTAAATTTGTAAACAACATGAATCCCGAATGGCACAAGTTTGTCACTTCTGTGAAGCTAACCAAAGGATTGAAGAATACAAACTATGAGCAACTCTATGCATTCCTTCTTCAGAATGAGAGACATGCTATGTTTGAAAAAAGGATTCTTAATCAGTTCAAAACCAACCAGGGAGAGACAAGCTCATCGAATGATTCAACTGCCTTCAACTCAAACATTGGAATCACAACCAAAGCCTCACAAGTCATACGCATGGGTAATGGTAATCACAAACTCATTCCCGACCCAATGTTCAAACAAGCTGATGCTGATGCACACGTGGGAAACTTCATTAATCAACTGGCTCTCATGATCAGTCAAAACATGAACTCTCTCCCACACACCAACAACAACCTCAGAATAGCATCTAATCCACACAATCAGGCCACTGTCAGAGACGGAAAGGTTATGGTACAACCTGTTCAAGAAAGACAGTATGAACAAGGAAGAGGTGGAGTTGGTAGAGGTTTTGCTGCAAATCAGAATAGGAGAAGGAATGGAAATCAAGGACAAGTAAAGCCGATCAAGTGTTACAACTGTGGTGGTGAGGGACATATTGCAAGGAACTGCACATCGCCAAAACGCCCTCAGAATGCCGAGTACTTCAGGGATAAGATGTTGCTAGTGCAAGCTCAGGACAATGGAGCAGCTTTGGATGAAGAGGAGTTACTGTTTCTTGCTGAAGGGAATGCCAAGACATATGATGCTGATGTTGATGAACTGCCAATTCAGGAGATTGGTCATAATCATCAGAATGCCTTTCAAGTAGCTGATTGTGATGCATTTGACTTTGATGTAGATGATGAACCTACTGCTCAAACAATCTTCATGGCTAGCATCTCACCTATGGTTTCTCCAAAAGTTTCTTCACCACAACAAACTGGTCCATCCAAAGACAAAATCATTTCTGAGGTACTTAAACTATACAATGAAGCTGATGAGCAAAAGATACATGATGAAGTACAATCAACTGTAATTATTGAGTCAGATATTGAAAATATGGGCAATGTCGATGTTGTCCCATATGATCAATATGTGAAACAAAGTGAAAGTGAGATTGTACCATGTGATGTATCTTATGCAGTCAATGATGACTATGCTTTTGACGAATACACTGCATGTACCCCTGATGAGTCTGTTATCTATGAACTTAATGCTTATAAAGAACGTGTTGCTATTTATGAACAACGAGCTAAGTTTGAGTTAACCACTCGTGAGCAGGAGATGGATGACCAAATGCGTACAACTATTAGACAAAGTAAGTTTAGAGAAGAAGTATTAAAACAAGAGTTAAACTCCTTACAAGAAAAGCTTTCTAAAACTGCTAAGCAAAAACAAGAACTTCAAGAAAATGTTAAAATGCTTAAGCAAGAATTCTGTGCTAAGGAATCAAAACTTTTGAATGATTTTTCTAATCTAAAAACCTTGAAAAACAAGCTTGAAAATAAGTTGTACGTACAAGGAAATACCATTCAAACTGCTCACTTAATCACTAAGCACAGAGTTTTAAGTGATAACCATAGTACTCCCCTTGTTGAGGAACCAAATCCAGAGGTCATTAAAAAGGCTAGAAGTGCTCATAAGGTAATCTATGATGGTAATGAAATCCTTAAGCCTAGACAAAAACCTAGTTGCATTGAGTGCACTGAGGAAGATAGAAAATTAGATGATGCATCTAGGGAAAAAATGAATAAGAAGCTAGATGATCCTGGATGTAAAAAGAATAATATAATGATCAAACCCCATGATTACAAGAAGGAAAACTGGATCTCCTTAAACAAATTTAAGCCTCAAACGTTGTTAACACCTGAACAAGTGTTCTGGAAAAGGGACTTAGATGAGCAAAAAGCTAAAAATCTTGTTGAAACAAACCCTCCCCTTAGGAAAATGCCTGCAGCGACTGTGTATCCTCCAAATACACCAATGCATTTAGTTCCTAGAACTATTGCCACTAAGAGCAAGACCTTAATCAGTCAATATGTTATTTTTCAACTATTTGTCGATTTTGAGAAAACTTGTAAGAAAAGGATCACACCCACTGGGATTACTGAAGGGGAAAGGGGTTTTGAGCAAACAAAAGAATACTATCTAACTGAGGTCATGCCTTTCTTTAAACAACTAAAAGATCAATTTGAGAGTCTTAAAAAGGGGATAGATTCAGATATTAAAGGAATGGAAAAGGAATTTGATGCAATGATAGTTGAGGTTAGTGACTATGAGCGAGCACTAAAATATAATGAGATTGAGAGGAAGAACTTGCATACATTGAATGAGACTCTTATTTCTGAATGTATTACTCAAGATGTGTTTTACACTGCTACGAATTGTTCCATTAATGCTTCTCGATTTCATGAATTATCTGTTGCTCTGAAAGTCTCCCATGATCGTGTCATTGAGCTTGAAAAAATAACTCTAAACTGCATGATAAAGTTGAACAGGATGATCATGATAACCTGGTAAAACATTTTTCTAAATTAGAAGTTGAGCATCTTGCTTTGCAATTAAAATATCAACATCTAAAAGAAAATGTTAAAACCTCAAATATCAAGACATCTTTGGATGTCCCTGAATTTGATGCAGTTTTTGAAATTAGCAAACGTGATGAACATATTCGAGCTCATTGTATCACGATCAGAAAGTTGAAAGCCCAAATCTCTCAATTAAAGGGTGAAATGAACAATGTGTCTGGCTCCCAAATGCCTCCTCCCTTAGATTCTCGGAATTCTCAAAATTTTCATCTACAAAACTTGGTCAATGCTTTACAAAAGGAAAATGAGAGTTTTCTCGAAGAAAATGAAAAGGTTAAACATCATTTCAATGAGTTATTTAAGTCAATAAAAGTCACTCGTAATAAAAATAATGAACAAATAACTTCGTTGCAAAAGGAAATTGAGAATCTAAAGAGTCAGGTAAAAGGGAAAATGCCAATGACCAATGGGGAGAATGGTCCATCAAAGGTGCATGGTTGTAATAAATATGCTTTGTCTGTGAAATATGTTCCTCCTCACCTTAGGAATAACAAACTTGCCATTCAAACATATTTCTCATACCTTAAGGATAGTCTAGAATGTCTCCGTGAGATTGTAGAAGAGGATAAGTTAGAGAAACCACTTGATAATGCAATTGGCCATGCATGCTTAGATGCCAAATGATCATTCAATGCCCAATGTTATGAATGTGAACTATAGTAGGCCTTCAAATAGTTCAGATCCCAGCACCTCCAGTGTTAAGAAAGTGAACCTCAATGTGCCTTCGAATAGTTCACATCCCAGCACATCAAAACAGGAAAGGCAAAAAGTAGCAAAACCAACTAATGTTCCCGTTCCCTCTACAAGAGTAATCAGTGACATTAAAGCGAGCATGTCAAAGTCTCAAGGCAATACAAGGAATGATAGGGCCTCGCAAGCTAAGAATATGCATTGGAAGAAAGTAGAAGATCACCGTAGGGAGAATTTGAATAAAACGAATCGTGTTGATTCTAGTATTAGCCATAGGCGTACTGTAATTAATTCGAATTCTAATACTATTTGCAAACCTTGTAATGATGTCTGCGTGAATTCTATTACTAATCATGATGGTGGTGTGAATGCTTTGTCTAATGCGCTCAAATCCCCAGTTAATATTGTTAATGCAAAAAATCATTCTAAGAAGGCTAAAAGGCAAAGGCGAAAGAAAGTTAGAAAATAGTGGAAAACCACAGGAAGAACATTTAGTAAGATAGGTTATCAATGGATACCTGTTGGCCATAAGGTTAACCAGACAATGCCCACTAGAAAATGGATGCCTACTGGTAGAACTATTCCCTTAAGTAGTGAACATACTTTGAATAGGGCAAATACGGACACTAGTACTGCATCTATTCATAATGATTCCATTGCTTCTATTTCTGATATGGATGTTTCTATTTCTGATGTAGGTGTTCCAATCACTGTTACTAACCAAATGGAACCCATTCTTGCATGGGGATCCCAATTATCCAGTTATCCATTCTTGTCTGTGTTCAACTGCAGATCGTTCAAATCGTTCTGTGGTACCTGGACTCAGGCTGTTCCAAGCATATGACTGGAAACCGGTCGCGGCTCATGAACTTCGTGAGTAAGTTCATTGGGACAGTTAGATTCGGGAACGACCATTTTGGAGCTATTATGAGTTATGGAGATTATGTGGTTGGTAAAAGTGTGATTTCCAGGGTATATTATGTGGAAGGTCTTGGTCACAATCTGTTCTCTGTTGGTCAATTCTGTGATTCCGATCTAGAAGTGGCTTTTAGAAAACATTCTTGTTTCGTTAGAGAACTTGATGGTGTGGAATTATTAAGAGGTACTCGAGATTCAAACCTATTGATAGGTTACTAAGTTTACAACACAAGCACAATAGAAAGAGATAGAGAAGAAGATCGGATGAACAAGACACAAACCAAACACTATGCGTATGAAACTAAAGACGGTTATGCGTAGCTATAGTGAAAGAGAAATGAATTGAACAACCAACCCTCAAGTGAGGGTTATTACAAGGTATTTATAGGAAGGGGAGCTAGGGCAACACTCCTACTCCCTTCCTTTCCTTAATGGACTTGGGCCTAAGCTTATGGGCCTTCTACATAAGCTTAAGCTAAAACAAACATAAAGGCCATAATTAAGCTAACTATTACATATGAATCACTAACACTTGATTTAGGTTTAGGAGTGATTCCAACAATCTCCCCCTAAGTGTTGGTGATGAATGAATATAAACGGTTAAGGTGCGAATGTAATAGTAGCTTTGACGTCTTCTGACATTCTTCTTTCTTGTGAGAAGAATTGCCTTGAATCGAACAATCTCCCCAGTGTAGAGAAATTGTTTTCTTTAAACAGTTTTGCTTTGACGTCATCTTTAACTTTGTTCTTTGATCATTGTTCTTTGTGATGGTAGTGATAGTATGTTGTTATTGTCTGCATCAAGTCTGCCTCAGGTCTGCTTCGCTACTTCAGTGTCTCCACGTCATTCTTCAACATGCTCACACGCTCTTTAACGTTGGATAACAGTATTGATGAAGTTCTTTGAGTCTTTAACTTTGTAGATTCTTTGTGTTGACGAAGAATCATTTTGACTTTTGTGTTGCTTTTGGATAGAACTTCCATTAGTGATGATGTTGGCATGAGCATGTGAAGAATCTGCACGATCATTCCGCTCCAGAGCTTCCATAAGAAGAAAACATGAAAACGGTTAGTAATAAGCGGATTCCGGCACTTACAAGTTTGAACTTCGAGAGTGTTAACAGCATAGTGTGAAAACACAACTCAAATTCTCACAAAGGCCGTTCCTGAACTGGAGTCCCACAAGTGAGATAACGCGATGTACCGAAGTACATCTACAGATCAGATGAGTCGCTGAGGTACACCGAAGCATCACCTCACGACTGTAGACCGTTTGAGACACACTAAGCGTAATCCACGGGGAGTTACCGAAGTGACCTGCGGTCAGGGCTGTTTGATGTTGACCCTGGCAGGAGTTTCCATTCAATCACTGAGGATCACAATTGTGAACCTCTCATAAATGTTCTCGACAGATTGCTAAGATCTGTGAAGGACTCGATAATGTACCACTGATGTTCTTATTGGTGAATATCAAGTGATGAAATGTCAAGTGTACCTAAGTGATCTTTTGATGAATCTTGTGGCTCTAGACTCAATAGTGCGTTTTGGTTTTCCTGAGCGGAGACTAGGGAGAGGGTCTCCTTCTTCAATATCAACAATCTCTAAGAGAAAGCCGATAGATTATGTAGGGTTCCCTGTGAGAATGAAACAAGCTTCTGTTGGGAGAAACTTGAGTGGCTAAGAAGGTTTAGTGCATGCGTCACTGGGTCCATGACGACTTTTAATCTTCAATACCGGCGTCATCAAGTGACAACCAGTAGCATATGAATTGAACCCGGTGTCTGCCCTAAGTTGAATAATCTGGAGGGCTATTTCTTTTCACCCTTTTCTTTGCATTTCTTTTTGATTCTTCAACTTCTTCTTTCTCCGATTCTCATTTTCTCCTTTTTACAATCATACCTAAGGACTTCTAAATTCTAACTATTTGTGGTGTCCTTGGGTAGATCCATCCGGCTCTGGCGGATCATAGGACGGTTATTCCTAACCTTAGTCACCTTATAACTCCATCACTAACCTATGTTGCCATAAAACCATTTTCATGAAAATCTCTCAAAGTGTTTGTGAATGAAAAACATTTTAGTACCACTGTTGAGAGATAAATAATTTGCATAAACACCCCCCCTCCACATGTGCTTAAGAGTTTTTACAGAAATCTACACAGTGAGGAAAGAGCGCGCAATTTTTGAATTGATCACCTCAAGATAGACAATCCCCCGCGAGACACTGTTACGTTGCATAGTTAAAGAGTTACATTGTCAGTTTTTAGGTGACAAATAGCTCTAATAAATACCTTGAAGGTGTAGACAAACCTCGAAAGGTTGTCAAACCCGTCAGAGTTCATGTCTTCCAAGAGTTTCTCGAATGGTACATTCTACTCGGACAAGTCCTTTGCGAGACACGTTTACATCACTAGCGAACTAGCTTGAAATTATTACCCTTCCCGGACAAGTCTTTTCGAGTTACTAACGGTTAAGTATCGTCAATTCGTTGGTTAAGTCTATAGCACAAAGATTCATTTGCAGTTTCACAACATATTTCTTATCACATAATTTTCTCCCCCTCAAAAATGGCATATAAAATGTTATTTTTGAAAAGTTGAGAATAAATATGACCATTTCGAGTGTTGCGAGAAGAGTGACACAAAGAACATTTTGGTGAACAAAGTTTAAATCAAATACTCCCCCTCAACAAGTGATATAAACGGTTGAGGTTTTGAAAATCATAAGGGGAAGTACTTGTTCTTTTGAGTAAAACCTTTGAAAAGTGAAAGGTTTGATAAGGTTTACTCAAAAGTAAGAAGCTTTCGCTCCTTTTATAAGGATTGTGGCACTGAAGCGTACCACAGGGTCCTTTCTTGACAATTACAGGTTGTACACTGTTATGTGTGCACAAGCCATAGACATAAAAAATCACACATCCAAATGTATATGAAATAGAAGCAGTTCAAGGGGTACTAGGTAGTCCAGTTATGTTGCCAGGAGTGCGAACCGGGCGTTGATAGCCGGTGAGATTAATCATGGGACGACCACCTACAAAGCTCTCTAGTGTTCTGAACTGGTCCCTTCTGTACAACCTTTCATCAATCATGGTGATGATCCTCTTCACATCCCTTCTGTCCTGAGAATTCCATCGCTTTTGAGACCCAATACCTTCATATATCGCCTTCAACCGATAAGCCAAGCCGTCCCTAACCTTCTTCAATGTGTGATCCCCAAACTTGTGAAGATCTCTACACGCCATCAAGCAATTTCGTTGAAGTTCACTGCGATAAACGACGCCGAATGGTTTGCTGACGAGTGTGTATTGTGGAAGTTGGTTGATGTCGGGAAGTTCTAGCTGAGGTCTGGTGAAGTTGACACGGGTCTGATACGACAAAACAGCAAGTTGTAGATCTTCTACACGTTCCTGTATGACTATGCTTCTGATGAATATGAGCAAGGACTTGATGTATTCACGTTGAACTTCAGTCGAGAATTGTCTCATGCATCCCTGTACTTTGGCAAGATACAGATCTTCAATGTCGTTGAGAGACAAATTCTGAAATTCCGCTTCACTGAATGCATAATCTCTTTCGTCATGTCTTTTGACCACGATATTCTTCAGAAAAGTGTAGTCCCATTTAGACGAAAGATCAACATGTTAACAGCAACGATTCCTTTAGTACTGAACACTTCATGTTGAGACTTCTGAACCTGACAGCTTCTGTAGTAGATTCGTCGGTGTTCCGGCCAATGGTGAATCCCATACATTGCATCACGGTCATACAATTCCACATTGTTAGAAAACATGTGGGTAGCCTTTTCCTCGATGGCTATGCAGTTAGAGTATATGGCTGCCGGGAACGGAAGTGTCAGAGATGTAGCATATTTCCTTGAATCATCACTGCCGTGTAGAAGAAATTCCAAGTCGTTGTTGAAGAAGTAGCGAAATGGAATCTTAGGCTGATCTGGTTGGCCAATTGTCGGTAGAGGTTTAGACCTGTCGGTGTAATATGGAGGGTTGTCTCGTTTAGTGAAGTCGATGTTTGCTTCGGGGTTGAGCCAATCCATGTTGTTAGACATAGCTCGAGCTATATTATCAAGGTGATACTCAACTTCAATAGCACTTTTCGAGCTGTCTTTGAGCAGTTGAAATGCTTCAATTTTGATTCGCTTCAACTCGGATTTCGTCATCTTTTTCACACGGAATTTTTCTTGCAAGAACTTCGCATGCTCCAATGTACGACCTTCTACCGCATCTTGACCTTCAGGTGGGTAGGGAGTAGAATCAATAAGCTTCGAGAACCAATCGAATTCAGTGTCATCCTCGTCTAGCCAAGATAAGACGTCAGCCATGGGCGCCTTCTTCTTCTTTTTCTTTGGCCTAGATGAGCATACTGGTTTCTTAACTTTGTCGGGAGAGGTGGATTGTCGTTGGGGCTCATGGACTTCCTAATCGTCACCACCCATATACTCAAAGTGATCATTGGTTTTCTGAGTCAGGGGTGGTAACTCAGAAGAATCCTGAGGTTTTTCAGTAGAAGAGCGAGGAGGAGATCTTTGTTGAACTGGAGTCCGTTGGGGTGGAGGTTACATTGAAGATGATTCACCAGACTTCTTCGGGCGTTTAGGCTCGTCATTCTTATCCTGATCCTTATCTTCATCGTCACGTGGACGCTTAGGCCTTTCAGCTTCTTCTCTGCATGCTGATTTTAGTTGGTATTCCAGCAATGCTTCAAAAAATTTACCTTCGTAGGAGGCAAATGTTGCAGTTCGTTTCGACATTTGAGCTACCAGCCGGTTAACCAATTCAGCATCTAAGAAGATTATGGGATCAACTGGATTGATGTTCACATGCACTGGAGTTGATTTCATAGTCTGTTTGGCCAGGTGTAAGAGATTCGGATAGAGTTGTTTGGTGAACAGCTCCTTAGTAACTCCAGGAACGATGTCAAGAAGGTACTTGTGAGTGTAACCTTTGATCATCTCGTCCATTTTCCCTTGAAGATCATCTTTCATGAGCTTCTGGACATACTCCCTTTCAACTTTCATCTCGTCATTCTCGTCATGAAGGTACTGTACCTGATCAGCAAGAAAATTTAGCTTCTTGTAAAGCACGTCTTTCTTTCTGACCTGTTTGACAGCTTTAATAATTCGTGTCTTAGCTTGAGAAATCCAAGAGGCAGTTGGCTTCTTCACTAATCTGGATGTGGATCTGGTTGTTCTTTTTGATGGTGGTGGTGAGGAGTGAGAAGATGAATCCGATGATGATGAGATGTGAGGAGACTCCGGGTCCTTTGGTGGTTCAGAAGTTTCCTTCTTTGAGCGTGTAGGACTATCCAGAAGAAACGTATCATAATCAACATCTTTATCTTTCTCGGACCTTTCAGTTTCTGGTTCTTCAATGTCATACTCAATAGTATCTTCCACGCGCGTTTGTTGTTGCTCCAAAGTGGTGGCACCAGATCCCTTATCAGGTTGATTAACCGCATCGGGATTTGGTGAAGGTTGAGCTGCACCAGTTGACCCTCCGGGGCCACCCATTTGATCCTTAGCAAATTCTTTCGCAACGTGTTGGAGCCTAATGATTTTGAACTTCTGCCTGTATGTTGTATCCAGTTGCTCTTCATCTGAGCTTTCATCTTCAGGCTCAATAACTGGAGTCTTCCCTTTGCCGTGTTCAGCTATAGGACTGGGAGATTTGACTGCTGAAGGATTAGTATCGGTTGGAGTTTCAGAGTAGAAGATCTCTTCTTCTGATTCTGTACCTTCAGAGCTTTCGTCCACAAGATTTCTTGGCGGTTCAAGCTTAGGCTTGAGAATGGGAACAACTTCCTTGGCGAGAACTGTCCTCTTGTGTCCAGGTTTCCTCTTAGGGAACTTCCTCGGACTCTCAGTGCTTGCAGCACTTCCTGTACTCCCTCTTCTGGTTTTCCTTGTAGGTGTACCAGACGATTTATCATCGAGAAAACCAACTTTGTTCTCTTTCATAGCAACCAAATATCTTTTATAAGAATAGAGCTGTTTGAGTTCATCTGAGAGAAGGAGATCCGACAACACAACACCTTGTTTCTTGGTAGTTGACTCCTTAAATCTGACTGTTAGAGTGGGTTCGGACAATATGTCAAGATTGTCGGGGTCATTGATTCTTTTGGGGATATCAGGGTTGTATCCAAGTGCTCTTTGAATCAACAGTTTAGTATATCTGATATAAGGAATCTTTGAGCCAAGCTTTTTGAGGAATGTCATCATGTCATCCCATATCAGAGCTTCAACTTCGAAGTGCTTCATATTGATCAGAGCCCAAAAGATTTGAAGTTCCATGAGCTTAGGATGCTCATAGCCACTGTCACGACCAGAAACAGATTTTGTGATGATGATATAAAGGGTTCTCCAAGGCTGAGGAATGTTTTTAAGATCCACGTGTGAATACTTAGTGATAACTCCTGAAGCTTCGTCATACCCAATATCAAGCAAAAATTGCAGAACAGTTTCTTCAAAAGGTGCAGTAGAGAATTCAGTTGGTATGATGTCAGGAACGAGGAGGACATCCCTTAAATCTGCAGGAGTGATGGTGAGTTGCTTGTGATTGAGCGTCACCGTTACAACATTCTGTCCTTTGATCTTTTGCATTGTAGTCCAAAACTGTTGAATGTAGATCTCAGGCACTGTAGCAGAATTGGAGAGCATATTCTGATAAGGATGATTTTTCAGAATATCAACAGCAATGAGACAAGAAGATTCTGAGCAGGTGAGAGTATAAAAATCAACACGAAGGTTATTCTTCACAATCTTCATCGGATAACCATTTGGGAAGATATCAGCAATGGTGAGAACATTTGGTGCATCCACATTCATTTGAGCGGCCATGTCGTGATCTGAAATAACATTAGCCAAAAGAACCAACATATCGAAAGACATTATGTTAGTCAACAGATGGTTTTTTGTCTAATTATTGAATGTCCAATGTCAATGATTGTTACGAGTCCAAAGTCACTTGTATGTTCAATAGACCAATGACGTCGTGATAAGTTTTGTGAGTTAGTTAACATTAAGTTTTAAAGTTTATGTTATCACTTATTTTTCACAACACATTACACATTTAAGCTTATTAGTGACAGTATTGGTTTCGTGACGTTATGATTTATTTATTTACAAGTTTGCAAGCGTAACAATTCATAATGAAGGTTTGATCAAGGCTTAGGCGTATAAATGGTAGCTTATGCGTAAACATGAGAAGTATACGCGTAGACGCTAGCTTATGCGTAGGATCCTTACTTACGCGTAAGAAATATTACGCGTAGGAAAAGGGGACCTTATGCGTAAAGCTTACGCGTAGGCGTATATAAAACCTTACGCGTAAGGCTTACTCGTAAGAGTAGACCTTATGCGTAGAGGTCACTGTTTACGCATATCCTTCACAGGATACGCGTAGTCCCTCTGTAGAACCTTACGCGTAAACGCTACGCGTAAGATTTCTCTTACGCAAAACATGCTACGCGTAAGGTGATCCTTATGCGTAGATGGTTAACAACCTTGATTTTGATTTTTTACGAGTAGCAAACCTGAAATAAATTCATCACAGCATCAATATTAACACCCTCATTCATTGTATAACAGATTTACTCACAAACACTCAATCAAACAGTTACGCGTAAAGAACCTTATGCGTAAACTAAAACCCTAAAGTTTATGAATTACGCGTAAGATTTTTAGCCATGGAATTTGCACCAAAGTTTTTCTGGTAGTTCTAAGAAGTCATGTGAGTGATATAACCAAGTATTAACATCCAATTCGCAGTGACACAAAAATACCCAAATCTCAAGAACATTAAACCCTAATCTCTAATTCTCAATCAATTAGTGTTTCTGGGTTGTTTTAAAGCCTAGATATCATTAATTCACCATGATAACAACATCACACAACTATCTTTTTGACCAAAAACATTCACATTTGAAAATACCCAAACCCACGCATAAACCTTAGTTTTTCAAATTCAATCAATACGTGATTCTGGGTGCGTTTTGAGTAGAAAATTGGTATCAATGATGTTAAAGAAATGTTTTGACACTATTATCTTAACAACAAAACTCACAAACATGATCATCTGTTCTTACGCATATGCGTAGAACACAAGATCAACCATATACGCAAATTTAACCGTTGGATTCGTTTGAAAATCAAAACCAATGTTTAAAAACGTGTTACAAACACAAAATCACTTACAGATTTATGATCAAAACTTCGGATTTGTTGAACGATTTATAGGCGTAGGATTAGTTTGGTGTTTGTAATAAATGTGAAGTGGTGAAGTTAGGTGGAGGAGTTTTTATTAAAATAACTTTAAACTTTTGGCAGTTTTAGTCCCTCCACCTTTTCCATTTTCATCCAAAGCCTTTTAACTTCCATTTTGGTTACCAAACGAAGAATATTTGGAGAAAGAAACTTGACGACACTCCCCCTCGACTTAAGAAATAATGAAAGGTTATAAATTTTAGTCCGAGGAGTGTCAATGAACCAGAAATGTGACCACCATTATTAAAGAATCAATTGGGATAAGGTAACATGCAAGTACACAGTTATTTTGAAACAGTTAAGTATTTATTTTCTCCCCCTCAACACTTGATCGGAAAAATACTGAATTTTGAAAGATTTGAGTGTTGATGGAAGAGATGTACTTGCCATGTTTGAAGAAAGATAGATAGAAGAATATTTTTGTTGTTTTATCTGATTTTATATTTTTATATTTTGTTTTTGAAAAAATATTTACAAAAGAGATTTTGGTGTTTGACTGGTTTTTAAGACTGTTTTAAGAGTTCATCCAGTTCCTCTTGAGTCAAACACCGCATACTAATCCGGTGGACCAACTCATTAAATCTAGCGGGAGGCAAGGCTTTGGTGAGAAGATCTGCCAATTGGTATTCTGTACCCACGAAGTATAATTCAACTGTACCCTGTTCCACATGATCTTTGATGAAGTGATAGCGAAGATCGATGTGCTTAGATTTCGAATGCTGAACTGAGTTGCATGAGATCGCAATGGCACTCCGATTGTCGCAGTACATCGGGATTCTGTCAAATACGTAACCATAGTCTTTGAGTTGTGTTCTCATCCAGATGACTTGAGCCCAGCACGCCGACATGGCTACATATTCTGCTTCGGTTGATGACAGCGATGTACAATCCTGCTTCTTCGATTGCCAGGACACCAGTTTATCACCAAGAAATTGTAGTGCTCCTGAAGTACTTTTCCGTGAATCTAAACATCCTGCGTGATCAGCATCTGAAAAAGCGATTAGTTCAAAACCAGAATCCTTCGGATACCAGATCCCCAAGTTAATGGTTCCCTTGATGTATCGGAGGATTCTTTTAGCCTCAGAGAGGTGGGTTTCAGTTGGTCTTGACTGATAACGCGGGCAGAGACAAACGGCAAAGACAATATCAGGTCTGCTAGCTGTTAGATACATGAGAAACCCAATAATACTACGGTATTTGGTAGGGTCCACCAATTTCCCATGTAAATCAGCATCTAGCTTCTTGGTATGAGCCATTGGTGTGGCATAAGTGTCACAGGTTTTCATTCCAAATTTGTTTAATAATTCAAGGGCATATTTGGACTGACTCAAGAAAATACCACGGGGTGATTGATGAACTTGCAGTCCTAGAAAGAACGTAAGTTCACCCATCATGGACATTTCAAATTTTTTCTTCATTAGTTTTGCAAAAGCGATTGAGTACTTTTTATGTGTAGACACAAAAATGATGTCATCCACGTAAATTTGAACAATTAAGATATGTGCCCCGTGATATTGTATAAAAAGAGTAGGGTCGATCGAACCTTTGGTGAAATTATTGGCAATGAGGAAAGATGATAGCTTATCGTACCATGCCCGAGGAGCTTGTTTGAGACCATACAGAGCTTTGTTCAGTTTGTAGACATGGTTCGGGAACTCGGGATCAACGAATCCTTCTGGTTGGCTGACATAAACCGTTTCTTTAAGTTGTCCATTGAGAAACGCAGTTTTGACATCCATCTGAAAGACCGTCATATTCATATGAGCCGCGAATGCGAGAAATATCCGAACAGCCTCAAGACGAGCAACCGGAGCAAATGATTCTTCAAAGTCAATACCCTCCTCCTGTCGATAACCCTTAGCTACCAGACGTGACTTGTTTCTGATTACGTTCCCTTCAGCATCCAATTTGTTTTTCCAAATCCATTTGAGACCAATGACGTAGACCCCTGTTGGTCTTTCAACCAGTTCCCATACTTCAAGACGTTTGAATTGGTTGAGTTCTTCTTGCATGGATTCAATCCAGTTGTCTTTTGTCATTGCGTCTTTAATGTTTTTAGGCTCAGATTGGCAGACAGTGAGTGCATAAATGCAATGTTCACCATCTGTGTGAAGACGTTGTCTCGTAACGACTGGTTGATTCGGGTTGCCAATAATATTTTCCAGAGGATGGTCTTTTGTCCATCGATGTGTAGAGGGTTGATGTTGGTATACATTGTGCAGATTCTGAGGATTCAAATTGTTTGTAGATGATTCAGCGACATCAGGTGCAGCAGTCTCATTAGCAAATGGGTTAAAGAACGCATTTGGATCAAAATCTGCAGGTGGGGATACTTCATTAAGAACATCATCAGCTGGTTCATCATTGTTGGAAGCGGTTTGTTCAACTGTTGTGGTGGAGTCAACTGGTGGTGCTTCTTCAACCGTAGTTGTTGTAGCAGGTGTATCAGGTATAAGAGTATTATCAGGTTGAGCAGCGGAAACATCGGATACACCTGGAGCACGTTCATCAATATCGTCACTGAATAGAGGAGCAAATAATCTTTCCATTTGTTGATGAGTAAGCTGAGGGCTTTGTTCAGCTGATGATGGGGTTTGAGGGAAGTTTAAGCAGTTGTGACCGGGTTCCAAGCTGTTATACTCAGAAGCCATTTCCGTAAGTTCATCAAAATGAGCATGAATCGTTTCCATAACCTGCTTTGTTCGATGATTCTAGATTCAGAAACCTTTAGAATTATCACAATATCCAATAAAGACTCCAATGTCAGCTTTGGCTTTGAGCTTTCCAAAGTCTTCACGATCATTATTCGGATAGCAAAGAGATCCAAATACATGAAAGTGTTTGAGATTCGGTTTTCTGTTGTGGACAAGCTCGAAAGGTGCTTTGTTGTGGTATTTTGTAATCATAGAACGGTTTTGAGTATAGCATGCAGTAGATACATCTTCTGCCCATAAGTAATCTGGGAGTTTAGCATTGATTAACATTGTTCTTGCAGCTTCCACTAACGTTCGGTTTCGTCTTTCAACAACTTCGTTTTGTTCTAGTGTACGTGCAATAGATGTCTGATGCTGAATTCCCACTTTCTCATAAAATTCACGAAGAGTTTGGTTAACAAATTCAGTTCCTTTGTCTGTTTTGATTTGTCTGACGTTGTTTCAGAGCTGAACCTGTATTTTCGTGAGAAAGGTGATGATCATTTTTGGAGCTTGGTCTTTGCTTCGAAGAAAGTAGACCCAAGTCCAGCGTGAATAGTCATCAACAATTACTAAGATGTAGCGTTTGCCATTTATCGTTTGCACGCGCATCGGGCCACACAAATCCATGTGAAGAAGATGAAGCACATGCTGAGATCTGTGTTCCACCTTTGAAGGAAAATGAGCACGAGTGCTTTTCCCTTGTTCACAAGCTAAGCAAAGGTGATCTTTAGAATACCGGAATCGTGGGAGACCTTCAACTAGTTTGTGTCGAGCAAGATTGGTTATAGTTTGAAAGTTTAAATGTGAGAGACGACGGTGCCATAGCCAGGATTTTGTTGATGTTGCCTTTGAAAGTAAGCAGACGGGAGATGAAGCAACCATGTCTTGCATAGAGATAGTGTAAAGACTTGACTTATGCGAGCCAGACATAAGGCCGTTTCCTTGTAGATCACGAATGAAACAAGATTTCTCCCTGAAAGCAACCTCCAAATCTCCATCACAGAACTGACCTACTGAAAACAGATTGTGACCGAGGCCTTCCACATAATAAACCCTGCTAATTTCGATGTTCCCATTGATATAGTCTCCATAGCCCATGATAGCTGCGAAGTGATCATTCCTGAATCTGACAGTGCGAATGAACTTTGCAATAAAGTTTGATAACAGTTTAAGATTGCCTGTCATGTGTCGGGAATATCCGCTATCAACAATCCAGAGAATGATCTGTATCACCTGCATTACACACAGACGACACAGATGGAATAGAAGTAGATGTGGAACCCGAAATATTAGAGGGTTCCAGAGCAGTTATAGTAGACATACACACATCAATAACTTTAGGCATCCATTTAAATCCTAGTGTAGTATGTAACCATTTTTGCCATCTCCAACTAGTATTTGCTTTAGTCTTAGTGAATGCACTAGGTGGTACTACTTTCTTTGGAGGTGATACTGGAACTACAGGGACAACAATGCGGTTCTTAGAATCTAAAGAGGGCAGTCTACCAAGCATAGACTTAGAATGATTAGTGGGCCTAGAGGTATTCCGATTCTTAGGATTCCTTAAACAAGAGATAATAGTTTTAGCAACACATTTGTCATGACAACCAGAATACATACTTTTACGACACATAACACAAGATGCATCAGACTGAATATCAAAAGTACTTAAAGGTTTAGCATTCGTTACATCACTTTTTCTATTTCATTTGTCAGACGCAATATCTAAAGTGGAAGCAACGTGAGTCTTATTCATAGTCCTAGGGTGTTCTTCTACTTTAGCATTCCTTATTGATATTTTCTTAGGTCGCAACTTCCTATTCTTCGATGTAGTGCTCCTAGGCGGTGAAGTGCGGACGTTTGGAAAAGAGGCAATTATTCCTGTTGCAGTAGAGGGAAGCACATTAGTATCTTGTGATTTGGCAGTAGGGATTCTAGGTTCACGATTACTAAGTGTTACTGGTGCTATTATCTTAATCACGGTAGGCGGAAGTTGTTCATACTTTCCTAACATTTCTCTTAACTTAAAGATAGTGTGCACCAATTCTTGATTTTCAGAACGAAGATTTCTCGAAAAATTCATGACTTCCTTAGTGTGTGCAAGAAAATGATCAAGCTCGTTTGATGATTCATCACGAGTCTTTTTAAGTAAATCAAATATGACACCATATTCCTGTTTAACTTTTACAAGTTCTTGTTCATATTTTGAGATTTGACATTTCAAAGACACGTTTTGATCATCCAGTTGCTCAAATTTTGGATTAAACGTTTTGGATTGCAACTGGTTGATTTTGTTTTGCAAAGCAAGTTCACGATTGTGACAATCTTTTTGACACCATTAAAGACGACGTTTTGCATATGAAAGCTCGTTTGTCAATCGTTCATTTTCAGCTTTTAAAGACTCGATCTGATGCACATTATCAGTATTCTCAACAGTTACCACAGAATCAACAGTATCAGCAGAGATATAATCAGATGCATATGACAAAGAATTCAATAACACAGCATTATGGACATCAGCACAGATAACATCTTCCAAGAGTCGATCAACATCTTTTCTCAACATTTTCTTTTTACGTTTAGTATTAGAAATAGATGTTTCTGTTTTCTCGAAAACGACCTTCATCAATCCAAGTTCCTTATGAAAGTCCCGTTCCCAAGACAATGCACAATGTTTCAAATTTTTAACATTTGGTAAAAGATTTTTCTGAAAAATGTCTCTTTGTTCTCGCGCCAGAGGCGATTGAAAATGTTGTACTTTGATTTCAGAATGATTTTCTATCTCATGTTGTAAAAGTTTGAGGTCATCCATGAAAAGGTCAAAATATCTAAGAATTTTGCGATTTTCAGGTTTTGAATTTACTTCACTGATGGAAGGTAAAGGACCATAAGTTTGTGCATAATCTGGTTTGGGATTAACATTAGAAGACTCAGACGTTTTTATGATAATCCTTGGTGTGTTAGAAGAATCCGTTGGTGTGACGAAAGTGACCGCTTTTGAATAGTTAAAAGGTTTGTTCTAAACAACAGTTTCTAATTTTGATCAACTGTCGTCTTCTGCATCTAATTCCTCTTGACGATGATATTCAACAACACTCATAACAAAATTATCAATTTTATATTTTGCACTGGAAACTTCAGGATTTGGTTTGAATGCTTTTGTTGAAAGCTTAGGTTTGTAATCAGCAAGATTCGGTCCATATCCATGTGGATTGGGTTTTAAAGTAAACTTTTGAATAGCTGTGACTGACTCACCATGTTTGTAAACAACATTTGTAAACTCTTTAAGTTTGTTTTGCAAGCCGATAATTTCTTCCAGATGATCATCTATTCGTTTTGTTGAATGCTTTTTGTATGCAGAGAACTGTTTTTGATAATTTAACAACTCAGCCTTAGCTTTTTGATTTTCCAAGGTGAGAGCGTTAATTTGCTTTTTATGTTCATGTTTCAGTTGTTCTATTTCAGACAAGAAAGCATTCTTCGAAGCGGCTAGATCACGCATCTGTCGCTCTAAATATTTTTCGTTTTGATGAGATTTAGCAAAAGCGGCTTCAAAACCTTTTTCATGTTTGTCTTGAGTTTTGAAAAAATTGAGTTGCATTTGTAAACATTCAAAATCCTTGGTTAACAGTGCATTTTTACTTTTCAAGTCCTGATTTACTGCACGACATTCTTCCGCTATGGATTGTTGGTTTTTAAGCAACAGATCAACATCTGGACGAGGCAAAAGTTCGGTGTGTTCAACGTGAGTCACAACATGATCATTATTTAGATCTTCAAGTATAACCACAGAGTCAATTTTATTATCAAGGGAAACCATAAGGTCATCTTGATCGTCAAATGTAACTACGGGGTCTGGTTGAAAATCGTCAGAATGAGATGTGGACGACTCATTTTGAACATTCTGAGCCTTGCCAGATTCAGATGTTGGCGGAGATATTAGATCAGAGATAAATATGGTTTGTTCGGGTACCTGAGACAAGCCATCAGTGTCATACACTGGGCCTGTGTCACTGTCACAATTCTCAATTTCCGGTCATTTTCAAATTTTACTACTCATTCCCAGAGAAAATTTATATTTCATTAACGTATATATTTCTTTTAAATGAACGCTATCGTACGATCTTTTATTTTGAACAATTAATCTGACACTTCACAAAACTTATCCTGATATATTTTTATACTCAATTTAAGACCATAAAAATTATATTATGAGTTTACCCAATGTTTTAAATTTATTTCGTATATAAATTGTTATGTATAAATACTTACGACGGTTTTTGTAATTTCAACTCGATAAATATTTACTTCACTCAACTCATGTAAGAAAGGTATTTTTATAATTTTTATGACTTCAACATATTTTATTTTGATCCGTTAAAATCTATTTCTAGTTAACGTTACAATTAATACCTAATTAGACTTACTTAATACAATTTATACTTAAACTAATGAGATATTTAACTACAAAATCCACCTCACCCCCCCCCCCCCTATGTCCCAAGGCCGGCCACCCCTTTGTCAACATGGGTGAGTCATTTTTGTTTACAAAATATCTTCACTTATATACATATTATACTAAAAATATCACACATACTTCTCATAAATCACAAAGTGTAATAGCAAAGTTTTCTCTTCTTCCTCTCTTCACCATTGAACCGGCCAACCATCAAGGATCAAGGAGGTGATCATCAAATTTTTCTAGACAAGTTTATAACACTCTAGTATCACTCTTTGTATAGGTTTTGAAATAAAAACCTTGGGTGATTAGGATTAACCCTTTTGTTCTCATAAACCTCATCAAGTATTTTAGTAAGCATCTCATGTCCATTTTTCATCTTTCATATTCATTTCATATTCATTTCATCATATTTGAGCAAAAACATGCAAGTCATATGATGTTGTACCACTTTTTCATTGATTTTCAAGAGTTATGAATATATAAGTCATCCTATAATTATTCCTTGTTATATATTACTTTTGGTGATGCCTAGGAACCCATGACACCCTAAGAAGGTGTATGGTAGGATTAGAATAGCTTCGGAGTTGTTTTGAATGGGTTAGAATAGGTTTGGCGCGAGAAAAACTCATTTCGACACGTTTTAAATAGGGTCTGTCCATATTTTTAATTCTGGGAAAATCCGACAGTGGGTATAATATTTTGGGCTAGATATTTAGAAAATACACTTTAAAACGAAAACGTGGCCGCTTGAACGGATTAAAACGGAGCTATAACGAAGAAGATATGAATTTTTCAAGTTTGACGATGAAAACTATTAATTTCAGAAATTTCAGCATGAAAATGTCACTCTTTACGAGTCAAAAATGAGTCTTAAGCTTTATAAATTGTGTCGAATTATCAAAAATATATTAGTATACCTTGACACGAATCTAAGGATGTAGAAAACGTAGAAAACGGACTTGTAACGATTAAATTACACGCGATAAACCAAGTTGCCGTAACTTTATTCTATTAGCAAAATTAATATATTCTCTATTAAAAACATACTACGGCAACTAAAGGACCATGTTGGAGGACGTTTTTAACAATGATGTAGAACTTTTTATAACGTGATGTCTTCTAGTAAAAGTAAGTTCGCCAAGCATATTTTCCAAAATGTCCAACCGTTTGTCAAGCGGAGTTGTAACGAATAAAATATAGTCACTCAAACTTTGCCGGAAATCACCCTTAAACAATATTTTGAATACAAGTACCATACTAAACCTATATTTATCTCCATGATCGAGACCTCTAGGATGTAAACTTAAATGCTAAAACTTTGAGATAATAACACAAGCTTTCTAAAACTGTTGAGTTCGTTTCCTAACACTCGATGTGCACCATTTTGCGACTATCATAGGAGGTTGTTTCAACATAACTATTTGTAGAGTATTTTAAAACGACGGGATGTCATAAACATATTTTGACGATAAACATTATTTCCAAAACGTACAAGTGGTATGGATATCATATGGATTTGCATGCACGACATTGTATCACGCATTCACGACAACATATCATAACTCAAGTCATGACATTCATTTTAGGTCGCAGATAGTTTCCGAGCCTCATTTTAGTGCACTTCATTTTGTTAGCATATCAATCATACCAGGTGAGTTCCATAGCCCCACTTTCAATTGTTTTTATACTACTTTTGGGGGAGATACATGCTCAACTACTTACTTTTATTTACACAAGTACTCTAAACTTTTACTGATTACCGTGAGTTTTCATAGCCCCACTTTCTATTACTTATTTGTTTTATAAACTCTTTGGGGGAGATACATGCTCAAATACTTGCTTTTACTATCACAAATATTCTAAACTTTGACATATTACTGTGAGTTTCATAGCCCCTACTTTTATACGTTTTGAATTACTTTTGGGGGAGATACATGCTCAACTACTTGCTTTTACAAATACGAATACTCAAAACATTTACACTTTTATGCTACGCTATACTTTTTATACTTGATTGCATTATACTTGATTGTGTTATACTAAACTTGAAAGTCTCCTTGGATAACACACGCATTTGGGTTTCGGAGATGAAGTAGAACCAATGCTATTACTTTCCTTGTGAGTTCATACCCCGCTTTAACTCATTTAAATTCCTATAAACTATTTGGGGCGAGATATATGCTTATTTATCCAAACATTTAAACTCTTTTGCCAAATAACATTACTTATACTTTAGACTTGGTGCGTGTAGTGACTAGACTTAAACAAACATCCCATCATTTATATGTTGGAAGGCCATTTATTTGGATACAGCCCAACGTGAGTCGTTGGAGGAACATCCCAATATTTATATGTTGGAAGGCCATTTATATGGATACAGCCCAACGTGAGTCGTTGGAGGAACATCCCAACACGAGTTGTTGGAAGACCCTTGTGGTGATATTTATACTTTTAATTACCTTAATGCGCATATTCATGATTGACATACTATTTTGGCAGTGGGTTGTGAACACACAGGTTGCAAGTTTTGTATGGGCGGAACTTGGAACTGAGTGGATTTACAATGCCTTTGCTTTGTGACCTCATTTGACCTTGTGTGCTTGAACATAAACTAGACATGTTTTGGCAGTGGGTTGTAAACACACAGGTTGCAAGTTTTGTATGGGCGGAACTTGGAACTGAGTGGATTTACAATGCCTTTGCTTTGTGGACTATTCTAAATGACCAAAAACTTTGCCTTTGTTGCATGAACTCTCTTTAAAAGCTTTACTTGTTAACCAAACTCTATGAACTCACTCAACCATTGTGCTGACACTTTTAGCATGTTTTATCTCAGGTATCTAAGGCATTCACTTCATGGCATGCATTTGGACATTTCATAGAGTCGCGGAGACGACGCGTCTCACTTGGGTTTTATAAACTTTAAAACATCGTTTGGCTTGTAACAAACTTATTTCCACACAAGTTGATTTTCATTTGGAACCTACATTTTGTAAACTCTGATTATTTTAATGAATCAAACGATATTTTCAAAATGACACTTTAGGTCGTTCGATATAACTGTAACTTTGATGCTATGACAGTCCTCCCCAAGGTATTCCATTCCGCTGCAAAACAGGTAATTTGGGGGTGTGACAGTCACTCATGTGTAACTCATGCATATTAGCCATCAACATGACAGCTGCATTGGCCTGCAAGTCCTCCATATCATCATCTGAGTCTGCATCTACCATAAAGCTCTGTTCTTTGTTTGTGAGAGTTCCACCAGCTTCATCCTTAAGAGCCAAAAGAAGAGCCTCTTTGTGATAAGCACTGCCCCTAGTCCTCGGCTTTGGGCATGCATTAGCCAGGTGTCCCTTCTCATTGCAGTTGTAGCATCGAAGACCATTCAACCCATTATGAGAATTTCCTTGTTCCACCAATTGAGCTATGTTGTTATTCCTACCCATAGCATTAAACCCTTGACCACCACCTATCTGACGACCATATCCACGATTCTGAACTTTAACTCGTCCATTGTTCACAACAGCCTGATTCCTTGTGTTTGATGAGGAACGAATGCGATTGTTGGATTTGTTTGTATAACGGCCAAAAGCATTAACAATCATAACAAATCCTTGTTGCAATGCTTCGAACGGATCGGATTCCTCATTAGCTTGACTATAAAGTGCCTGATCACTGTTGTTGCTATAAGGAACCAATTGAGTTTGTTGAGATTGTTGTGATTGATCATGTGTTGTGATGGTGGCAGTTGGTTGAGTTGCTGGTTGAGGAGGATAACTGTTTTGAGCATACAAGGCAAGTTGTTGATTTTCCGGATGTGAAGATGAGGCAATTTGAGCACGGAGAATCCTTTCCTTATCAACTTTGTTAGGAATTAGAAATTCCAGGTATTAAAGAGTCGGTCACCTCAAGTATATGTAATCGTTTGAAAGCTCGTAGTCGTAGTTCTTTTATGTTAAGTAGTATTTAGTTAAGTAACACCGTGGAGGACGGACGGGTCTTTACCCACTGTATGCCTGATCCACAGCCCGATGTGTGGCGATTTATGTAAGACTATAAATACTCTCTACCTCCCAAGGTAGAGAGTTGGAGCTCATAATAAGAATTTTCTTTCTCTCACTAAAGTTCCCTAAACCTCTAACTTTCTCTCTCTAGAATTCTACTTATACGCCACCTTGTTGTTATGGTTTGATGTGTATGTGAAAACTAATATCCTACAATTGGTATCAAGAGCCATGGTTAGATCATATCTTACACATCTTTGGATTTCTAGTGGTTTTTAGGTGGTTTTTGAGTTTGAAAAAGTTTAGTGGTTTTTGCATCATTTGGGTGATTTCTAGTGTTAAAGTTTGGATTTTGATAGTACTTTTATGTTTAGAATCATCACAAGTGTTTAGGTTTTGATTTGGTAAGCTTGTATCATCGTGGTTGGGTAGTTTTTGGATTGAAAAGTGATGTTTTTGTGGTTTTCTTGCTAGCGACTTGACATTCGGACTTCATTCTTCGTAGCGACTTGCTTTGGAATTTCGTAGCGAGTTACAGTTTTGGAGCTAGCGACTTAGATCTAGCGATTAACAGTACAAGTAGTGGACTCTCCACTACGGGTAGCGACTTGGTGGTAGCGACTTGGTCTGTAGCGAGTTGCTCTTTAGCGACTTGTATCTTTAGCGACTTGAGTAGCGAATTGCTGCCAAAATTCTGCTAGCGACTTGAGGCTTAGCGAGTTATGATATGTGCTTAAACACATATTTTTTCATTAGTAAATCTGACCCAAAACAACCAAGAAAGAGCCGTTTATTGCTAATATTTGTGGTTTTCTTGAGTTTGTGCTTGTGCAGGTACGGATATGTTAAAACACGCAAAAAGGAACCAAATCAGACGTAAATCCGAGCACGAGAGATCAAGAGAGTTTTAGCTGAGCCGGAAGGTCGGGATTATGCATTGTGGAAGATTTTATTCTCTAAGGATGATTTTTGAAGCTTCAGTCAAGTTTGAAGAAAAGTCAAGAATAGTCCCTGAACTTTCAGTATTTGGCATAATTGATCCCTGAAGTTTCAGAAATTACAGAATTCACCCTTGGATTATTTGAGATTGACAAGATTGGTCCTTAATGAGCATTGTCAGAATTACATCTTTGGTCCCTTGGAAATCTGAATGTACAAGATTGGTCCTTTAAAGTTAACTTTGGTTTTATGTTAAATCCAAGTCCAAACCAACATATATCTCTTGGCCCAATATATCTAAAACCCGGTTTAAGCCCAATCTAAACAAGCTAACACCCGGTTTGATATTATTACCCAAAAACCAAACAACCCGGTTTCATATTACCCGAGTCAAACAACCACTAAACCGGTCAACGAGTTTTGAAATAATATTAAACAAACCCGAAACAAACCCGCGCCAAGTTCTTCCCTCTTTTACCCAGGATAAACCCTAATTACCCACCCCAAGTCAATTGGTCAAATTAACCGTGATTAAGGGCAAGATAGTACTTTCTCTGACATTCCCTGACACATGGGCGTTGCCAGGTCAGCGATCCGCGTGCATTCCTTCAAATGCTGCTCTCCCATTGGTCGAAACAAGTCATCAATCATGATCCAAGGGTTGATATCTATTTAGGAGCGTGGGATTTGATCTGAGGGTGGAAACGAGCTCAAAAGAAGCACAAGTGAAGAATTCTAGATCTTTCCAAGGCCTTAGCTCAGTTATAAATAGGACCTTATTCATTCACAATGTATCTCATTTTTTTTATTTTTTTCTTCTCTCTAGTTTTTTTAGCTTAATTAGTAGTAGTTTACAATTTCAATGTTTTAAATCTCTTGTAATTCGTATTTTGTAATCAATTCCTTAGATTAATAAAAATTCAGATTTCATTTTCAAGTGTTTGTTTAAGTTTTCATGATCTAAATCTGTTTTTAATCTTTGTTTAATGCTATTTTCAGTATTTTCAACATGTTTTTAGCTTAACTCTTCATAAACTCAAAAATACAAAAAAATCAAATAAAATCATTTGAAAAATAAAAATCATAGTAGATCTGTTCTGTGGAGTGATCCCTACTGATCTACTGTTTTAATAAGTTCATATAAGCTTAATATAGCTTATTGTGAAGCTTATTCTTCTTTCACACTCAATTCACAAAACAAACAGTTCACTGAATTCCAACTGTGGTTGCTGCATAACTGTTCTGATCTGCTGGTATTGGATTTGGATTGGGATGATGTTGATGCTGTTATTAGGTTGAATCTGAGCTGGAATTGGGATAGGTTAGAGGTTGATTAGGTTAGAGGTTTCTTGTTTCATGTTTGCAAGCCATAGTGGCTAGGCAATTTGTAAGTTCTCAAATCTGTTTTAATCATTGAATCTGTTATTGAATTTGTTGTTTGGTGATAATTAGTATTGTTTGATCTGTGTTTGATGATAGTTTAGCTTAATATAGTAGTAATCTGTTTTTAGATCTCATATCAGTAGTTAAAATAGTGTTTGGATTAGGACTGTGATCTTTGATAGAGATTAGTTAATCAGTTGTGAGTAGTTTATTCATGCTTATGCAGGTAATTGATAGTCATTTTAGGTCATTGTTATAGCAGATTTACTCAAATAGTCAAAATCCTTTTGAAACTGATCTTGTTGGTGAATCTGTTAAAATCAGTTGGTATAAAAGTTGCATATTAGCTTAAAAACAAGTAGATCTAGCTTATGGTCATCATCATTAGTGTAATAACATCATAATCAGTTAAATATATTGGATCATAATTCACTTTAGTCAACATCATAGATCTGTCATCAAAAGTCAAATTTGTCAAAGCTGTTTTTCACCAAACTTGTGAATCACATTTCTGATTCATTTCTGAGATTCAGTTTTTCAAACTTTGGATAAATGATTTTCAACTGGTCTAGTTGTGATAATTGCTTTTTGTCAATTCTGTTCAAGTCATTTTAAGCTTCTAATAAGCTGTTCATTCAGACACTATTTCCCCTGTTCACACTCAGTAAAACTGAGTGTGAATCAGGCAATCTTGCAGCTGTTGCATTAGTCTCATTTCTAAGATTTAGAACTTGAAACTTGGCTTAATTGTAGCTGGCCAGGTGTTCTTTAAGACTGCACTGCTTGTTTTTGCTTTAGCTTTTTGGTTAAGCTTGTGCTCAAGCTCAAACCTAAGGCCTTAACCACTGTTTGGCTAGATATAGCAGTTTGCTTTGAATCATTGATCTGAGCTTGTAGATTGTTAGGAGTAAGTTTAGTTAGCTGCTATTAGTTTATTTTAGCATTCATTAACTTCTGTCACTATTTGGTAGCTTATTTCATTGTTTGGCTTATTTTCCTTAGCTTATTTGGTAGCAGTTGCACTATAGCTTTCATTTCTTACACATAATCTGCTTATTTCTTATTTTTCATAGATTAAGATATAGATTTTAGAATTTTCCTGAGAATTTCATAATTTTTGGTCATTGTTAGCTATTTTTCTCATTTTAAAGTAGTTTTTAATCAATTTTTAATAGCTTAAATTGCAAATAATTGAGAAAAAGTTCCAAAAAAATAATTTTTCAATTTTCTCAGTTTAAGAAAAATATAAAAAGAATAAAAAATATTTTTCCTTATTTTTCTCCCTTCGTTTGGTATTTTTCTCAATTTAAATTAGATTAAAATAGTTTTAAATTTGTAGAAAATAGAAAATTAATCTGAAAAATAAAAAAATAGTTTTAAAAAGTCTTTTGAGTTATTTGTGATTTTTAGAAAATAGTTTCATATTTTTCTCTTTGATTTTATAATTTTTAGTATTTTAAATTAGTTTTAATAGTTTAAAATTAGATTTTAATTCTAAAAAAATCAAGAAAAATCCTAAAAAATAGTTTTAATTCTAAAATAGTTTTCTAATATCATTTTTAGAGTAGAAGTAATTTTAGGCATTTTTAGGGTATAATTTAGACGTAGTTGCATTTTATTTACGTTTTATTAATTACGTTTTAGTTTAATCGCACTTAGGATTTCCCGTAGTTTAGATTTCCTTAATTACTTTCCCCATTCCCGTAGTTAATAAAATCAAATCATTAATCCAAAATATCGAGCATTAAATTTCAAACCAAGAACGACGTTGGCAATTCACGCCTCGTTGGGAAAACGATTCGGGTTGACTAATCCGTACACACGATCACACACGGGATTTGATTTATTATTCTTTTTCCTAAGAGAATTTGAATCTATCTTCGTGATTATTTTTGATATCGATATTGAGGTTTTATCCACACACATAACCCTTAAGCCTTCATTATCAAAGACTCAGTGTCCGAGCCGTTTTAAGCTTCTTACGGCTAGTCATTCACAAGTGGCTAGCTTGAGTGAGTTAAGCTTGACGTTGCTTTGTTCACTGAATCAAATTTTGGCGCCGCTGCCGGGGAGGTTGTGTCACGACAATTTCGTTTGAGGTTTGACAATTAGTGACTCGAGATCCTTCATTCGTGAAGTTACCATCGTTTTTGTAAATTTATATTTTTCAAAAACCCAAAAACATCTAAAAACACCAAAACATTCTTCCTAGAGTGTTTACAAAACCATAAAAATTAAAAAACCAACAAAACAAACCCGAACGTCAACTGTTATGTCGGCTCACCTTGAAGGTACAACCTATACACGGGGTATATGGAAAGTCTTGACATTAAATTGCAGACTGAAGAACGATCCACTCTTCGTTCCCGCTCCGCTGCGCGTACTTTTGAGAGCTACCGAGCACCGGTTGACGTGAAGGTTACAAAAATATTGTTTTTTTTTCTTAAATATAAAAACCCAAAAATATTCTTCTTTTATCCTCTTTAACCGATAATTCTTTCTTCTTATCCCTCTATATGTTTAATTCTAATGGCGGACATGCGTACGATGTCAGAATTGCTCCAAGTACCCACCGAGGGTTACGAAGATGCTATCGTTGTACCGGAGATTCTTTCCGAAAATTTCGAGATACAAACCGGTCTAATTCAACTAATTATGTCGAATCCATTCTATGGTTTCGAGAAGGACGATCCCTATGCTCACATCCGATGGTTTGATAATCTAATTTCGACTATAAAATATAAGGATGTTCCTCATGACACAATTAAGTTGATGTTATTCTCATTTTCTCTCGAGGGGGTAGCCCGGAATTGGCTCGATAAAGAACCCCCTCGATCGATCACTGCTTGGGAAGATCTCGTTTCAAAATTTGTAAATCGTTTCTTTCCTTATTCTAGAACGAAAAATCTTAAGAACGAAATTACGAACTTCCAGCAGCGTTTTGATGAAAGTTTTGGTGAAGCATGGGAAAGATTCAAAGATCTCCTACGAAAATGCCCACATCACGGTTTCTCGAAATTACTCCAGATTGATATATTCTACAATGCTTTAACGCAAACCGATCAAGATTCACTTAATACAGCCGCCGGTGGCAATATCTTGTATCGTACCACAAGGGATATATTGACAATCATCGAGAACAAATCAAAAGTTATGACATCAAGAAATAAACCGGTTAAGATGGCTGAGCTTACCGATGATATTCGATGCATGAAGCAAAAGTCAGAGTTCGTTGATACCGTTACCAAAAGATGTGATTATTGTGGTGGTCCCAATCCTTTTTACGATTGTCAAACCTCCGATGACGACGTCTACAATGCTACAACAGCCCAATATCGCAAGACTTTCGTTTTCGATGATGATGAGGATTCCATTCAAATGAAAGAATATTATGAGAGTTTATCGGCTGAACCCACTCCCGTTTCTGAACCTTTCATTTCCGACTCTTCCCCTTCACTCACGCCGGTTGAGAGAAGTGACGTTCTTTTGGAAGAGGTCGATGATTCTATTTCTACGGACATTGTTGAACCCATTGACTCTTTCATAATGGGGGATGAGCATCTTAGTACTATTCCGGAAACGGAAGTGTCTAGTGTTGAGATCCTTATCCCAATCCCAATTGAGTCTGGGGTTGTTGATATTTGTGATGAGCCTTCTCTTGATATTTCAAACGATTATGTTGAGATGTTCTCCGATTCCGATGACGATTCTTATGGAGACATCGATTTCGTCGACGACTTACATTTTGAGCACATTAACATAGAAGAAGAAAATGATTTTGAGCCAGAAGAAGAAGCGATTGAGCTTAATGATATAGAGATCGAGGATGAAGCATTACGAGAAACATTGTCGAATGTTTATCTTCTCATTTCCAAAATTGAAGCCCTTAACGATAATTCGAGTTCGCATCCTATCTCCGTTAAAGATAGTGATTTCTCTCCCGAGTTTGAGACTTTCAGATTTGATGAAGAGATTAGTGGCAATCCCACTATTGCTGATGTTTATCCTCCGATTCTTGAGAAATTCTACTTCGATGTTGATATGAGCAAAGTTTTGAACGAGATTTCCGATACTCCGACAAATGACCCGATCATTGAGGAAGCCGACTCATTTCTTGCTCTTGATGACTTGATACCACCGGGTATTGAGGATGTTGTTATGAATGATCCCGAGGGGGATATGATGTTTCTTGATGGACTGCTCGATTCTTCTTTCTCTCATGAGTCCACCATCATGTATCCCATTGAGCCTTTATGCGAAGACAAAATTTTTAAACCCGGGATATTAGACATAGATGAGCTTTATGCTAAAACCGTTGTTAAAGAAAAGGATCCTCCGATGGATGCCTTCGTTGTTGAGCCTACACATCTTATGCTTTACCATGAGCTCCCGTTTTTCTTGGAGTTTTCTCTTATCTATCCATCATCCCTTCGTCCACCCGCAAAACCACCGGATGATGGATCATTCTTTCATGTTATACCTTATGTGCTGGAGCCCGACATTTTCTTTCCCACCCGACCCACCCAGTCTCATTCTTTCGGGAATGAGGACACCATTTTTGACCCTGGTATCTCTACCACTTTCTTCCCCAAGGACAAATGAATTCGGGGACGAGTCAGGCTAGCGACTCGTTGAAGAAAAACAGTAGCGCTTCGTGGGAGGCACCCCATGCTTATCCTTCTCTTCTTTCTATTTTCTAATAAGTGACGTGAAGGGGTCTGCCTCTTCGATTTCTCGTGTTTGGTTGTTTGTGATGTTGTGTTTAGGATGTTCCCGATATGAAGACTCTCGTGCTCGAAGTTTGTCATTTTCTCCACTCGAGTTTCATGATCGATGCTGATGGAAATCCGATATCCTAATCTTATCGACTAACGTTTATCTTTGAGCATACTTAATAAACGGCTTTTAGATTTTCGTGATACCCTTGCTTTAAACATTGAGGACAATGTTTCGTTCTAGTCTGGGGTAGGGTAATCTTCGATTTGATTTGACCGCACTTGCTTATTTTTGTTGTGTTTCTCTCGTAACCCCGTTTTTCCTTAGAAATTGAAAAATTGTGCAAAAATGTGAAAAATTTAAAAATTTTTGTAAGCTTTTGTTAAGTCTTTTTGATTGAAAAGTTTTGCTAGTCTCTTAGATTAGAAGCTATAAAATGCGAATTCTAGCTCACAAGGCCAAGATTTTGCAAGTTTCCCTGAGTGACTTTAAATATGCATAACTTGATTTCATTAGATGAAGCATTTGCTAAGTTAATATATATGTTTTGACACCTTGTTGACTTTCCGCTGGTGAGAGTAGGAATAGAATTCTGACTTGACCGGGCGTGTTGAGCCCTAGCTTGTTCCCTTAACCATAGGTAATCTAAAAATTATCGGCTAAGCATCTGCGGATCTCATTATTTGGGATTTTAAATTTGCAGAGATCGAGAAATGATAGAGTTACTTATGAGTTTAGATTCTAAGCGTGGAGTAGTTGGTTCTCTTTAGAGCCCATCGAAGGTACTTATGGCTTTTTGTTCCCACAAAATTGTTTCACCCCATATCTGTCATAATAATTAGAGATGTCGAGTTTTTGGCGATAGTTAGTTCTTTATCTTCTTTAAAGAATCTTTGTTTTAAAAATTGGGTACACATCAAGGATCCGTAATAAATAAATGAGTAATCAGTGATAAGTGATAAAGTAATAAGTAAAGTTGTGAGCTGCGGTGTCGAGATCGGACCCTTGGATCTTTAGCCGGGATTGAATGAGGTCTTAGCCTAGCCAGCCGGGATCCTCATTTCATGAAGCCTATAGTCTTGGAATTACCCCGTGAAGCTCCGTGGTTCACAGCTCACATAAGTAAAGGTATAAGTGCAATATATATATTATAAAAAAAAAAAAAAAAGAAAAAAGTGATGAAAATGAAAAAGTCAAATGTTTAAGTTAATAAAAATTCCTTGATGTGGACCTCATTTTTACGACAATGGTTCTTGAGAGAAGGCGGATAACTAATTATCGACTTAGCTTTGTATCTTTATCGGAATAAAAGTTATCGAAACGAGAATTTGAGAAATTCATTTCTCACAAAAATAAAAAAAATCTAGAGGAAAATAGGAAAATGGGAACAAAAGGTAAGTACACAAGTAACTTCCATGGGTAGTGTTAGCATCTAGAGTCATATGTAACAATGATTTTGAAAATAAGGCTATTTCTATGTTTCGATTCAGCTATTAATCAATAGGCGGAAGAGAGTTCTTGGTAACAGCATTTTTACTCCAGGTGTAGTTCCTTAAAAATAATTGAATTTGTAAACTGAAAAAGTAAAAGTAGTGAAAAAAGTAAAAAAAAAAAAAAATA
>BPTQ01000005.1:197158432-197649792 GCA_019973895.1 Chrysanthemum seticuspe | reverse complement strand
CCGCACCATGCAAAACCTTTTGCACCTTTCAATTTGGGCTCTATGTAACCTGGTAAGTTCTAAAACTCGTCTCAACCAGGACATCGTATAGCTGAACTAGAAGGAGGTCTTGAATCGGTACACGTGTTGTGCAAAGTACAAAGTTTGAACTTCTTCACAGAAAGTCTGCTTAGCGAGCAATAAGGTAACCTGCTTCAAGTCGAACTGCTGTTTGAGTTAAAACACCTCCTTGGACATCTTTAGTACCTGGCGCTCCAGTTCGTCAACTTTGTTTCAGCATAAGGATAACACTTTCAAGCAACCTTAAGAGCTGCTCCAGGACTCAAATGAACCCTTGCCCTTCTGGTCTACGCTGCGTTCATAGGTGTAGAAAAGCGGCTGTGGCAATCTGGATTGTTGCTAACTTAAGTCCCTGACTTAAGGAATCCAAAAAGGAATTCAGTCCCTGAATTCAATCGTTGTTAGGTCTAACGGTGTCGGCGAAAAGATGTGGATACTTGCGTCGCATCTGGTCTTCCCGTTCCCAAGTAAACTCAGGACCTCGTCGAGAATTCCAACGAACTTTCACAATAGGAATACGACTTTGTTTCAACTGCTTGACCTCGCGGTCCATGATTTCTACAGGTTCCTCCACAAAATTGAGTTTGTCGTCAAGCTGAACTTCGTCCAATGGAATAACGAGCGATTCGTCTGAAAGACACTTCTTCAAGTTTGAAACATGAAACGTGTTGTGCACATGGCTAAGTTCTGGAGGAAGATCAAGTCGATATGCTACAGGACCAACTCTGCTCAAAATCTTGAATGGTCCAATGTATCTCGGGTTTAACTTTCCACGTTTTCCAAAACGTACCACGCCCTTCCAAGGCGATACTTTCAACATAACTTTGTCGCCCACTTGAAATTCCAAATCCTTGCGTCTAACATCCGCATAACTTTTCTGTCGGCTCCTTGCGGTTCTAAGTCGATCACGAATTTGAACTATCTTTTCGGTGGTTTCCCGTACCATTTCTGGACCAGTGAGTTGTGCGTCTCCTACCTCGGCCCAACAAACAGGTGATCGGCACTTACGACCATAGAGTGCCTCAAATGGTGCCATCTTGATACTGGTGTGATAACTATTGTTGTACGAGAATTCAATCAATGGCAAATGGTTAGCCCAACTATTTCCAAAATCAATCACACATGCCCTCAGCATGTCTTCTAATGTTTGAATGGTCCTTTCACTTTGACCGTCGGTTTGTGGGTGATATGCGGTGCTCATCTCTAATCTGGTTCCGAATGAATCTTGCAATGAATTCCAGAAGTTTGAAGTGAATCGACTATCTCTGTCGGAAATGATAGATATTGGTGCTCCGTGCCTCGAGACTATTTCCTTGACATAAAGTCTAGTGAGTTGCTCCATGGAATAAGTCTCTCTAATCGGTATGAAATGGGCTGACTTGGTAAGGCGATCAACAATTACCCAAATAGCGTCGTAACCTCCCGATGTCTTAGGAAGTTTCGTAACAAAGTCCATTGTAATGCGTTCCCATTTCCATTGAGGAATTTCCGGTTGTTGGAGTAATCCTGACGGCTTCTGGTATTCGACTTTTACCTTAGCGCAGGTAAGACATTTGCTAACGTACGTGGCAATTTCCGCTTTCATGTTCGGCCACCAATAAAGCTTCTTAAGATCTTGGTACATCTTATCCGATCCTGGATGAATAGAATACTTTGACTTATGCGACTCATGCATAATCAATTCCCGTATTCCGCCATACAATGGAACCCACATTCTATCCTTGAAACATAGTACTCCATCTGCTCTCTTTACAAAACCATTAGCGCTTTCGGGCATACCATAAAGCTTTTCACTTGGTCGGTTTTCCTCCTTAAGTGCCTCGACTTGTGCTTCATGGATTTTCGATGGTAAAGGAGAAATAATCGTCATTCCCAATGATCGAACTCTTAAAGGTTTAGGCCTCTCTTTCCGACTAAGAGCATCAGCCACAACATTGGCTTTTCCCGGGTGATACTTGATTTCACAATCATAGTCGCTGAGTAACTCCAACCAACGACGTTGCCTCATATTAAGCTCCTTCTGATCAAGAATATACTGCAAACTCTTGTGATCAGTAAACACTGTGCACTTGGTACCATAGAGGTAGTGTCTCCAAATCTTGAGCGCAAAAACTACGGCTCCTAATTCGAGATCATGAGTGGTGTAATTCTTCTCATGAGTCTTAAGTTGTCGAGAAGCATACGCTATCACCTTCTCGTTTTGCATTAAAACAGCCCCAAGTCCTTTATGCGAAGCGTCACAATATACAACAAAGTTCTCAATGCCTTCGGGTAGTGCCAAAATCGGCGCACTGCAAAGCTTTTGTTTCAACATCTGAAAAGCAGCTTCTTGTTTCTTTCCCCACTCGTACTTCTTGTTTTTCTGCGTCAACTTGGTCAAAGGTCTAGCTATCTTCGAAAAACCTTCGATGAACCTTCGGTAATACCCGGCTAGTCCTAGAAATTGTCGAATTTCCGTAGGATTCGTTGGAGTAGCCCAATCTTTCACGGCTTCAATCTTTGCGGGATCAACTTGTAGTCCTTGACTATCAATGATGTGAACAAGAAATTGCACTTTGTGGTTCCAAAAATCACACTTCGAAAACTTAGCATACAACTTCTCATTCTTGAGTAGCCTTAAAATAGTCCTTAAATGCTCTTCATGCTCTTCTTTGCTCTTGGAGTAGATCAAGATGTCGTCGATGAACACAATCACAAACTTGTCCAAGTACGGCTTACAAACTCTATTCATGAGATCCATGAAAACCGCCGGTGCATTAGTCAATCCAAACGGCATCACTTGAAACTCGTAATGACCGTAACGTGTTCTAAACGCTGTTTTCGGAATATCCTCTTCCCGAACTCGAAGCTGATGATAACCCGAACGAAGATCAATCTTGGAATAAATACTTGAACCTTGCAACTGATCGAATAAATCGTCGATTCTGGGGAGTGGATAACGATTCTTCACCGTTAACTTGTTCAATTCTCGATAATCTATGCACATTCGGAAGGATCCATCCTTCTTCTTCACAAACAAGACCGGTGCTCCCCAAGGCGAGGAACTCGGCCTAATGAATCCTTTGTCTAGAAGTTCTTGCAATTGATTAGACAACTCTTGCATTTCGGATGGCGCTAAACGATACGGTGCTCGTGCAATCGGTGCAGCTCCAGGCACTAAGTCAATTTGAAACTCTACTTGACGTGCCGGTGGAAGTCCCGGTAAATCCTCGGGAAATACTTCAGAAAATTCACGGACAATAGGAACATCTTCAAGTCGCTTCTCCTCCGACTTCTTCTCGGTTACATGGGCTAAGAAAGCAAGACAACCTTTCTTAATGTACTTCTCCGTTTTGATACTCGATATGATACTAATTCTCGTTCCACTTCGTTCCCCACGAATAATCAAAGTTTCGCCGTTGTAGGGAAGATGTACAACTTTCTCATCACAAATGATCTTTGCGCGATGCTTAGATAACCAATCCATGCCTATGACGACGTCAAAACTACCAAGCTCTACGGGCATGAGGTCTATGTTGAAAGGATGATTAAGAAAATTGAATGTGCAACCGCGAACAATGGTGTTGGTGCAAACTACGCTACCATTAGCTAATTCGACGTTGTATGATGTGTCTAATGTGGTTGGCTTCCAAGATTTGTTCCGATATTGAGTGCTTCCAAAAGTAGTTCATCACTAATATTGTTACCATGCTAGCAAGAAAATAGATATCCGCTTATACTATGTCGAAGAATGTCTGTTCTAGCTTCACTTGTAGATGAGGAGTCATTGATTGTCCGACATGTTCAAACCTGTGACATCTCTTGATATAGAGGTGAGGTTACTTGTAATTTCTAGAGGACACAATGCCTTAGGGGGAGTTTATATCGATAACCTTAATTTAACTTAATTTTCCTTTAAGGAAAACTCATTGTAGGGAAATTCACCTATTGTTGAGGCCATGCTTAGCAGAATGTTCTACAATCTCAGTTAGAAAACTTGGTATATCCCTATAATGTTGCTTCGTGGGTATTCGCTTCGTACTAAAATCTCGTAATTCGGTCTAACTAATACTTTTGGAATGATAGAGTTTGGATTCTAACCCAAAATAGTGGTTCGGAAGGTCTCGTGATGTCTTAAGATTTTTGTTGGGTTTTGAATCATTCTACCACCTAGTTCTAGTCCTTGTTGGTAATTCCAAAATCCTTCCATTGTTTTCTTGTATCGAGAAATCCTCCTCACAAGTGGTATAGGAAGTCTTTCCTAAAATGTCACTCGTCAAATCCTAACTTATCGGTTGAGTGAGAGGTAAATGGCGTAAGCACCTTTAGAGTGTTAACAAAAAGAAATGTTTATGCACGATTTATCTGATTATAAAACTTTACTTTTAAATGAGAATTGTTTTTAGGAGATTTGAAATGATACTTGTTACTTCCATGACATAATTCTTCCTGAATTATACATAGGTGATCAGGCCATGTATAATTAAGGACAAATGATGTGATGCTTGTTTTTGTTGAAATAGTATTATGTTCCTCCGAAGTTTTAGATGGTATTCAACGTTTTGATTTGTAAGATAATGACTCAATGATCTTTCAGAGTAACACGAAAATCGTTTCGCCTGAGTATATTAAATAGTTGCTAAAATGACTGAAACCAATTGATAAGTTGGTAATAAAACAACTTGCTTAAAACTTTATGAAACAACGTTTCTGAGATGGTGATAAAATAATTCGAAGTAAAATCAAGTGAAATAATTTTATGAAATAGTAGCAGGATAATTTGGAATAAAATTTGTTGGATGGTTTGTAGGATACATAGGAGAACCTTATCGAGTATTAATAGTCTACTAATTGGTCGAGAATAAAGTTGGCCTAGCCCCTAGTAAGGCAGTGATGTATCGTAGAGATAATAAATGATAAAGATTACATTAGCTAGAAAGGTGCTTATTATCTGTTCATGTTGATGGTCTAATCGTGTTTCAAGTGTAGGAGTAGTAGGCGGTCTAGCAACAATAGCCCTAGAACTCTCACAGTCCTCAACCCTATGAGATGGTGTAGTGTCTATAGTCTTAGTGGTAAATGGTAATGGTGTATCAAATCATGCACGCTTCTCAAGCTACAAGTCAGGTGTATGAGTATCGTATATGAGATGTGATGGTACGGATGGTGCTCGAAATGATAATGATAATGATGAAATCCTTGTGGTGAGTTAAGAAAATAGGTTCATTAGGACTAAGCCTATAAGTTCTACCCAATGGTATGATCTGTCCCAACTGAGTGATAAAAATTGTCCTGATCCTATCGTGAATCAATAGCGATCGTGATGGTGTAGGTGCAACTTCGCCCTCCTCAAAGGGTTCGGTCTCAGTGTCGGTCATGATAGGTGGAAAGACTGGAGTAGATCCAATGGAAGATACGATCTCAGTGGAGTGTGATGAAACATCATCCATGATGGGGTTAGCTGGAACATCATTCGAACTAGATTCCGATGATATGTTGATAGGGTGAGAATCTGAAGACATGTCTGTGACAACCGATGTGAAATAAATGTAAATAATCTCAAACAAAGTGTAAGTGAATCCGCATGATAACAATGAACATGTACTATGATGAAATGATGAGATGCTATGATAATGTAGCTATAGTCTAGGGTCAATGATGCAACCTAGTTCTCTATAACTGTAGCTCTGGTACCAATCTGTCACACCCCCAATTTACCTGTTTTGCAGCGGAATGGAATTCCTGGGGATTGACTGTCATAGCACCACATCACAGTTATATTGAACGACCTAAAGTGTCGTTTTAAAAAAAACACATCGTTGGATATTTCATAAAAACAATCAGAGTACAACATCGGTCCCAAAAGGTTTACAAAGTTTGCGGAAATACATCCATGTTACAAATCCAAACGATGTTTTGAAATAAAGTACCATAATGTACATAATGTAAGTCGACGCCGCGACTCAAAATATAGGTCCCTAAACCATGTCATGATGCAAATGCCTCAGTTACCTGAAAATACATTGCTAAAAACGTCAACAATAATGTTGGTGAGAAATCATAGGTTTATGTAAATGTTTTATACGACTACACAAGTATAGAATATGCATGACAATCCAGTCACGTAAAAAAATAATGTTACAATTGCTCTAAGCCCATGACCCCGAAACTAGACTGTTCAATAATGTATGCCCCTGCAGAGTGTTTGCCAGACAACTCCGTAACGTGATCAAATGAAATGCATCCGTTTGCCTGGTTGGGATTCACCAACCCGGATACCAACCCGGATGGAGGCTTCACCCTCGATAGATCTATCCACTCATCCTCGCTTCAAAGATTAACGGTTCATGTTCAAGTAATGGGGACTTTCAAATTGGCAAATGTGGTAACTTAAGCAATGTAATTGAATTTAACATACTTGGTATCGTACAAAAAAAATGTAGTGCAATGTATTCTCCCCCGTGGGTTTGAAAATAATCGAAAGCATGTAAAACGGGGCTATGAAAACTCACTTGGATAAACTGGAATAACGGCAAAAGTGAGTACACCGAGGTTTATAATGTAATGCGTCAACCGGGACCTATTATCAATGATATGATATGTCATGAGTTGCAATGTAATGCTATGCATGCACTTCGTATGTTATTTATACCATTTACGGGTTTTGAAAATATTACACGTCGTCGAAAAATAATCTTTTGACGTCTTGACCCTTCAAAAATAACTTTACATGTTTTTACGTCAAAATGTCATCCTACAATGGTTTTATAATGATTGTTGGTGAAATTACCACTTTTCGTCGCAAAACAACGTCGTCGGAAAAATCATGAAATTAACAAAAATGGCTCCGGAAAACTAGTCGTAAAACGGTGTACGTCGATCGTTAGAGAACGAACTCGACGGTTTTGGAAAGTTTGTATCGATATCTAAAAGTTTCAGTTCAAGAGTTTTCGTCCAAAAGGTCTCGATCATAAAGATATCAAAGGCTAAAGATGGTGGTTTTTGCTAATTGTGTGCAGAAAATAAGTTTCGGCCAAGTTTGAACTTCCGTAAATAATTTACCATAACTCCGCTTGACAAACGGCTTTTTGTTTTGGAAAATATGGCCGATGAACTTGATTTTACTAGAAGACACTTCGTTATAAAAAGTTTCACATCATGGTTAAAAACTGCCGCAAACATAGCCCTTACAGCTAATAAAATACTTGTGACGTAAATTAATATAGTTTTTCAGAAAATAATATTTACGGCAACTTTATAAAAACGTGCATATATTTGTCGTTTCAAATCCGTTTTCTACGTATAATATGTCCTTAGCTTCGTATCGAAGTAAACTAATATATTTTTGAGAAGTCGAAATAATTTGTGAAGCTTAAGGCTCGTTTTTGACTCGAAAACACTAAAAACAGCAAGCTGAAATTTTCTGAAAATAAACATTTCGTCGTCAAACTTTAAAAATTCACCACGGCTTCGTTATAACTCCGTTTTTATCCGTTCAAAAGGCCACGGATTCGTTTTAAAGTATATTTTCTAAATATCAAGGCCAAAACTTCGTACCAACAGTAGGTTTTTCCAGAAATTCGGATTAAGGACAGAACGTAAAATATAGTTATCGAAAATAGTTTTTCTCGGACAAAACCTATTCTAATCCCTTCAAATCAACTCCGAAACTAATCTAATCCTACCATACACCTTCTTAGGGTGTCATGGGTTCCTAATCACCATCAAGACCAAAGAATACCATGGGAATAATTATAGGATGACTATAAGTATATAAAACTCAATAAATCATGAAATAAATGGTATAAATCACATAACATGCATATAAGCTCCAAAAATGAAAAGAAACATGTGAAAATGAAGAGGAAACATGAAAATGATGAAAAACAAACTTACTAGTGAAAATGGAGAGGTGTAAGTAACAAGGATTAACTTAAATATCCTTGGTTTTTATTTCAAAACCATATAAAGGATATAATCTAGGTTGAAAAACACTTGTGCTTGAACTTGATAAAAAAAATCTTGATCCCTTGTTTTTCTTGATGCTTGGCCGGTTTGGAGAACACAAAGAAACAAAGGAGAGAACTTTTTAACTAGGTGAATTATTTAAGATGTAAGAATGAATAAAAGAACTTGGAGTATGATCTTATACAATCAAATGAATTTTTACTAACTCCATTTAATGCCAACCCTCTAGGTGGCCGGTTTTTGTGGGTTTGTGTCTCTCCAAAATATATTTTTTTTTTTTTTAAATCTATTACTTGTATAATTATTTGTAAGACTTGTAAAGAAAGTGTAAGTAATGGTAATACTTGGTGCAAGTAAGTTGTTATTAGATCAAAATATAATGTAATGAGATGATAAAAATTGTAAAAATACTTTCCTTGTGAAAATTGAGTGATAAAATAATTATCGTATAATTTTTAAGAAAAACGACGTAATAATTAAACTTTAACGATTTAAGTACCAAATAAATTTGAAACATTAGGAAAACTAAAAATATAGTTTTTATAAACTAAATGTAAGTTTAAAAATACTTCGGGATCATTTTTGAAAGTAACGGGTTAAATATACAAAATAAAACTCACGCGATAAAAATTATTAAATATAAAAATTACGCGTTGAAGGTGAAATGAAATGTCGTGAATGAATTAATGAGATGCACATGATGTCAATGAAATGTAGACTAATCATAGTCCATATGAAATGTACGTGATGTCATGATCATGAATTCGCCGCTAAACCTCCAAGGTTACGCGAATTTGAAACAAGTAAACCAAGTTTACTAAAAATGTTGAAATAATGAGACATGAATCGTGTCGAGAAATGACCTGAAAGTACGGATTGTCACAAAGAATCTATTTCCCGGTTTAATCATAGAGTTATAAAATCCTGTATAATCAGTTAACATGTCTACCAACGTTCCTACTATCATCTCCACTATTGCCGAGGATGTTCAAGCAGCTGGCTCAGATACTCGTCCACCCATGCTTGACAGAACTGACTACGATTCTTGGGCTCAACGAATCAGATTGTACTGCCTTGGAAAGGAAAATGGTGTCAACATTCTCAAATCAATTGATGAAGGACCGTATCAAGTTGAGACGACTAGAGATATACTTGATACTAATGATGATGGAACTCCTATTTACGGAATGGACAGACCTAAAATGTATGATGAGCTTGATGATAAGGAGAAAAAGAGATTCGATGCAGATATCAGGGCTTCTAACATTGTTCGTCAAGGTCTTCCTAAAGACATCTACAAGCTGATCAATCACAACACCGAAGCAAAGGCAGTATGGGATAATGTCAAGATGCTTCTCTCAGGTTCTGAATTAACTATGGAAGACAGAGAATCACAACTCTATGACGAATTTGAACACTCCAAGATGAAACCAGATGAGAGTGTCTATGAGTACTATGTGAGATTTCATAAGTTGGTGAATGATATGAAGAACATCAAGATGACTATGCCTAACATTCAGTTGAACTCAAAATTTGTGAACAACATGAATCCCGAATGGCACAAGTTTGTCACCTCTGTGAAGCTCACTAAAGGATTGAAGAATACAAACTATGAGCAACTCTATGCCTTCCTCCTTCAGAATGAGAGACATGCCATGTTTGAAAAGAGGATTCTTGATCAGTTCAAAGGTCAGGGAGAAACAAGCTCTACTAATGATTCAACTGCCTTCTTCACAAATGATGGGACTACCACCAATGCTTCTCAAGTTGCACCCACGAAAGATGATAATTACAAACCCATTTCTGATCCAAGGTTCAAGCAACCTGATGCAAATGCTGTCATGGAACATTTCATCACTCAACTGACACTCACGGTTAAAGAGAACAGGACACTTTCACCTCACACCAACAAACTTCACACCTGCAATGAGATCCGAACCGCCTCCAATCTTCACAACCATGCTTTGATCAGAGATGGGAAAATTATGGGGCAACCAGTTCAGGAAAGACAGTATGATCAGGGAAGAGGCGGAGCTGGTAGAGGTTATGTTGGTAACCCGAATTGAGGAAGGAATGGTAATCAAGGTCAAGCTAAGCCAATCAAATGTTATAACTGTGGTGGTGAGGGACACATTGCAAGGAACTGCACATCTCCAAAGCGTCCACAGAATGCTGATTACTTCAGAGATAAGATGCTGCTTGTACAAGCTCAGGATAATGGTGCTGCTTTGGATGAAGAGGAATTGTTGTTTCTTGCTGAGGGCAATGCCAAGACCTATGATGCAGATGTGGATGAGCAGCCTATTCAGGAGATAGGTCACAATCATCAGAATGCCTTTCAAGTCACTGATTGTGATGCATACGACTCTGATGTGGATGATGGACCTACTGCACACACAATCTTTATGGCTAGCATTTCTCCAATGGTTTCTCCCAAGGTCTCCTCTTCACCACAAGCTGGCCCATCCAAAGACAAACTCATCTCAGAGGTACTAAAACTAAACGATGATGCTGATGTGCAAAAGATGCATGACAAAGTACTATCAACTGAAACTATTGAATCAAATATTGAAAATATGGGTAATATCGACATTGTCCCATATGATAAATATGTGAAACAAAGTGAAAGTGAAGTTGTACCAAGTGATGCATCTTCTGCAGTCAACAATGACTATGTTTTTGATGAATACACTGCATGTGCCCCTGATGATTCTGTAATTTCTGAACTAAATGCCTATAAAGAACGTGTTGCTATTTATGAACAACGTGCAAAATTTGAGTTAACCACTCGTGAGCAGGAAATGGATGACCAAGTGCGTACAGTCATTAGAAAAAGTAATTTTAGAGAAGAAGTATTGAAACAAGAATTAAATTCCTTGCAAGAAAAACTTTCTAAAACAGCTAAGCAAAAACAAGAACTTCAAGAAAATGTGAAAATGCTTAAGCAAGAATTTAATGCAAAGGAATCAAAACTCTTGAGAGACTTTTCTAATCTGAAAACTTTGAAAAACAAACTTGAAAACAAGTTGTACATACAAGGAAACACCATTCAGACTGCTCACATGGTCACTAAACATAGAGTTCTAAGCGATAAGCATAGTGTTCCCATTATAGATAAACCCAACCCTGAGTACGGAAAGATAGCAAAAGCAGCTCAAAGTGTGATCTATGATGGCAATGAGATTCTTAAACCTAGACAAAAACCTAGTTGCGTTGAGTGCACAGAGGATGATAAGAAACTAGATGAAATCACTAGGGAAAAGATGAATAAGAAACTAAATGATCCTAAATGCAAAGAGAAAAAAGTAATTATCACTCCTCATGACTACAAGAAGGAAAACTGGATTTCCTTGAACAAGTTTAAGCCTCAGACATTGTTGACTCCCGAACAAGTCTTCTGGAAAATGGATTTAGATAAGCAGAAAGCTGAAAATATTGTTGAAACAAACCCTCCCCTTTGGAAAATGCCTAGAGCAACTGTGTATCCTCCTAATACACCAATGCATCTTGTTCCTAGAACAATTGCCACTAAAAGCAAGACCTTAATTAGCCAATACGTTATATTTCAACTATTTGTTGATTTTGAGAAAACTTGCAAGAAAAGGATCACACCCACTGGTATAACTGAAGGAGAAAGGGGTTTTGAACAAATGAAAGAATGTTATTTAACTGAGGTCATGCCTTTCTTTAAACTTCTAAAAGATCACTTTGAGAGTCTTAAAAAGGGGATAGAAACTGATATTAAGGGAATGGAAAAGGAATTTGATGCAATGATTGTTGAAGTTAGTGACTATGAGCGTGCACTAAAATATAATGAGATTGAGAGGAAGAACTTGCATACATTAAATGAGACTCTTATTACTGAATGTGTTGCTCAAGATGTGTTTTTCACTGCTTCAAATTGCTCTATTAATGCTTCCCAATTTCATGAACTATCTGTTGCTCTGAAAGTCTCTCATGATCGTGTCATTGAGCTTGAAAAAACTAATTCTAAACTAAACGAGAAAATTGAATTGGATGATCACGACAATTTGGTTAAACATTTTTCTAAACTAGAGGTTGAGCATTTTAATTTACAACTAAAATATCAACATCTTAAAGAAAATGTCAAAACTTCAAATATCAAGACATCCTCAGATGCTCTAGAGTTTGATGCAGTTTTTAAAATTAACAAACGTGATGAACAGATTCAAGCTCATTGCAACACGATCAGAAAGTTGAAAGCCCAAATCTCTCAATTAAAGGGTCAAACGAACAATATGACAGGCTCCCAAATGCCTCCTCCTTTAGATTCTCAGAATTCTCAAACGTTTCATCTTCAAAACCTAGTAAATGCATTACAAAAGGAAAACGAAAGTTTTCTGGTAGAAAATGAAAAGGTTAAACGTCATTTCAATGAGTTGTTTGAATCAATAAAGGTCACTCGTAACAAAAATAACGAACAAATAGCTTCATTGCAAAAGGAAATTGAGAATCTGAAGAGTCAGGTAAAAGGGAAAATGCCAATGACCAATGGGGAGAATGGTGTATCAAAGGTTCACTCTTGTAATAAATATGCTTTGTCTGTGAAATATGTCCCTCCTCATCTCAGGAACAACAAACTTGATGTTCAAACATACTTCTCATCCCTTAAGGATTGCCTAGAATGTCTGCGTGAGATTGTTGAAGAAGATAAGTTAGTGAAACCTCATGATAATGCAATTGGACATGCATGCTTATATGCCAAACGATCTCAAGAAATCTTAGAATGCTTGATCACAATATGCCCAAAGTCATTAGGTGAGAGAGTTAATCCTTTGATTCCATGTTCGATGCCTATTGCCAAGTATGATATTCATTCGATGCCCAATGTCTTGAATATGAACCCTATTGTGCCTGTAAGTAGTTCAGGTTTCAGATCTGTCAATGCTATGAAAGAGAACTCAAGTGTGCCTTCTAGGAGTACAAATCCCAGCACTTCTAGTTTTAAGAAAGTGAACCTTAGTGTGCCTGCATGTAGTTCAGATCCCAGCACATCTAAACAGGTGATGCAAAGAGTAGTAAAACCAACTAATGTTCCCATTCCCTCTACAGGAGTAATCAGTGATATTAAAGGGAGCAGGTCAAAGTCTCAAGACAATACAAGGAATGATAGGACCTCGCAAGCTAAGATGGTGCACTGGAAAAGAGTAGAAGAACAATCTAGGAACTTTAAGCTTGAATCGAATAAAACGAATCGTGTTGATTCTAGTATTAGCCATAGGCGTACTGTAATTAATTCGAATTCTGATACTATTTGCAAACCTTGTACTGATGACTGCTTGAATTCTGTTTCTAATCATGGATGTGGTGTTAATGTTTTGCCTAATGATGATAATTGTCCAGTTAATGTTGCTAATGTTCATACTAAAAAGGCAAAAACGAAAGAAAGTTAGAAAACAGTGGAAACCCACAGGAAGAACATTTAGTAAGATAGGCTATTATTGGATACCTGTTGGTCATAAGAATAATCAGACAATGCCCACTAGAAAATGGATGCCTACTGGTAGGACTATTCCCTTAAGAAGTGAGCACACTGTGAACAGGGCTAATAAAGACACTAGTACTGCATCTATTCACAATGATTCCAGTGCCTTAATTTCTGATATGAGTACTTCTTTTTCTGATGTGGGTGTTCCAAACATTGTTACTAACCAAATGGAACCCATTCTTGCATGGGGATCCCAATTATCCAGTTATCCATTCTTGTCTGTGTTCAACTGCAGATTGTTCAAATCGTTCTGTGGTACCTGGACTCAGGCTGTTCCAAGCATATGACTGGCGACCGGTCACGGCTCATGAACTTCGTGAGCAAATTCATCGGAACTGTTAGATTTGGGAATGATCATTTCGGTGCTATTATGGGTTATGGAGACTATGTTGTTGGCAAAAGTGTAATCTCCAGAGTTTACTATGTAGAAGGTCTTGGTCACAACTTGTTCTCTGTTGGTCAATTCTGCGATTCGGATCTAGAAGTAGCCTTCAGAAAACATACCTGCTTCGTTAGAGAACTTGATGGTAAGGAACTTTTAAGAGGTTCACGTGGTTCTAATCTATACACCATCTCCATCGAAGATATGATGATGTCTTCTCCAATTTGCTTGCTGTCAAAGGCTTCTAAAACAAAGTCATGGTTATGGCATCGTCGTCTCAATCACCTGAACTTCGGTACCATCAATGACCTCACCAGAAAGGACTTAGTTGTAGGTTTACCTAGACTCAAGTACGAAAAGGATCATCTTTGTTCAGCATGTCAATTGGGAAAAAGCAAGAAGTATGCCCATAAACCCAAACCTACTAACTCTGTCACAGAAGTTCTTCATATGATTCATATGGATTTATGTGGACCAATGAGGGTGCAGAATATCTTTGGGAAGAAATATGTGTTAGTTGTGGTTGATGATTACTCTAGATTCACCTGGGTCAAGTTCTTAAGGACAAAGGATGAAACTCCTGATATCATCATCAAACTCATCAAACAGCTGCAGGTTCGACTTAACAAAACCGTCAGAATTATCAGAACAGACAATGGAACTGAGTTTGTCAACAAACAACTTAGTGAATTCTATGAAAGCGTTGGAATCAGCCATCAAAGAAGTGTTCCACGAACTCCTCAACAGAACGGTGTAGTTGAAAGATGAAATCGAACTCTTGTTGAAGCCGCTAGAACAATGCTGATTTACTCAAAGGTTCCAATGTTTCTCTGGGCTGAAGCAATTGCCACTGCATGCTACACACAAAATCGTTCCCTGATTCACACTGTTCATGGAAAAACTCCATATGAACTTGTCCACAACAGAAAACCTAATCTCTCGTTCCTTCGTGTGTTTGGTGCATTGTGTTATCCAACTAATGAGGGTCAAGACTTAGGCAAACTTAGGGCTAAAGCTGACATTGGAGTATTTGTAGGATATGCACCAAACAAAAAGGGATACCGAATCTACAACAAAAGAACCCGAAATATCATGGAAACAATTCACGTTACGTTTGATGAGCTGACCGGTCAATTCGCTCCTGGACACTCCAGCTCAGGACCCGCACTTCTAAACAGTCCCATTGGTTCATCCCTTGTTCCATTCTCCTCTCAAGAAACTCCATATGTACCTCCATCTGAAGATGATTTAAAGAAATTGTTTGATCCTATGTTTGATGAACTTTATGATTCAAGTACTAATGAGGTGTTGATCCCTACAACAGAGGATGCTCATATTCCTGTGAATGAAGTCAATCCCTCAGTCTCAATATCGTTAAGTCAAGAAGCGCCCTCTGCTGATCCTTCAGTCTCATCAACAAATCATCATTCTTCAAATGTACATCATGGAAATGTTTCTGGCATCAATGATGAAGTTAATCCCTTTGCTACTCCTGAAGATGCTCCATTTGAAAACATATTTGCTCCGGAATCATCATCAGAACCATCTTCTTCAGGAGACATCGACTCAGTTACCTCAGTCCCTCAACAACTACCACATGAACACCTCAGAAAATGGACTCACGATCATCCATTAGACAACATCATTGGAAATCCCTCTCGTCCTGTATCAACCCGGAAACAACTTGCAACCGATGCCTTATGGTGCTTCTTCAACTCCGTACTCTCTAAGATCGAACCAAAAGATGTTAAAGCCTCCATGAATGAAGATAGCTGGTTCAATTCCATGCAAGATGAAATTCATGAGTTTGATCGACTTGATGTATGGGAGTTAGTACCTGCTCCAGACTGTGCTATGATTATTGCTCTTAAATGGATCTTCAAAGTGAAACTTGATGAGCATGGTGATGTGTTGAAGAACAAGGCTCGATTAGTTGCTAAAGGATACAGTCAAGAGGAGGGTATTGACTTTGAAGAATCTTTTGCTCCAGTTGCTCGAATCGAGGCAATCAGAATCTTCTTGGCTAATGCTGCTAGTAAGAACATGGTAGTCTATCAGATGGATGTGAAGACGGCATTTCTGAACGGAGATCTTAAAGAAGTCGTCTACGTCAGCCAACCTGAAGGATTTTTGAATCAAGAGCATCCTACTCACGTTTATCATTTGAAGAAGGCTCTTTACGGTTTAAAGCAAGCTCCAAGGGCATGGTATGATACACTATCAAAGTTTTTTCTATCAACCGGATTCAGCAAAGGAGCAGTTGATCCTACATTGTTCACCAGGAAGTCATGCAAACATTTAATTCATGTTCAAATTTATGTTGATGATATTATTTTTGCCTCGACAGACCTAATGGAATGTGATCGTTTTTCGAATGAAATGAGTTCAAAATTTGAAATGTCAATGATGGGACACATGTCATTTTTCTTGGGATTACAAATTTCACAAAGTCCCGGAGGCATTTTCATAAATCAATCTAAATATGCAACAGAGATCTTAAAGAAATTTGGATTTGATTCAAGTGACCCTGTTGACACCCCCATGATTGATCGAACCAAACTAGATGAGGACCACTAAGGGATCATGATTGACCAAACGAAATATCGTAGTATGATTGGATCCCTGATGTACCTCACTGCTAGTAGACCAGACATCTTGTTCGCTGTTTGCATGTGTGCTAGATACCAGGCTAAGCCTACTAAAAAGCACCTTGAAGCAGTTAAACTGGTCTTTCGGTATCTCCAAGGAACCATCAACATGGGTCTTTGGTACCCGAAGGACACCGGTATGTCACTAACGGCCTATGCAGATGCTGATCATGCAGGTTGTCAAGATACACGTCGAAGTACGTCTGGAGGTGCTCCGTTTTTGGGTGATAAGCTTGTGAGCTGGTCTTCAAAGAAGCAAATGAGTACTTCTATTTCCTCTACAGAGGCTGAATACATAGCCATGTCATCCTGTTGTGCTCAAATCTTATGGATGAGATCTCAATTATCTGACTATGGCTTTGTATTCAACAAAATCCCTTTGTACTGTGATAATAAAAGTGCTATTGCTCTCTCATGCAACAATGTTCAACACTCAAGAGCAAAGCATATCGACATTCGACATCATTTCATCAGGGAACAAGTAGAAAAAGGTGTGGTGGAACTCTATTTTGTGAGGTCTGAATACCTGTTAGCTGACATCTTCACCAAAGCTCTTCCAAGAGAACGTTTTGAGTTTATTCTTCCACGTCTTGGCTTGAAAAGCCTTCAACCAGAAACACTCAAACGTCTTCAGGAGGAAGACGAGGAGTAAAGGTCTATCTTCATCTATCTCTTGTATATATCTATTCGAAAAATCAAAATACAAAATTATAAAACCCTCAAAAATCAAATAGAAAAATATAAAACTTTCAAAATCCATAAAAATTTGAAAAATTCTAAAAATCTTCAAAAATTATTGTCATTTTGTCATGTTTCTCTCGATTCGATAATATCTACGGTCTTGATGTTGTCATTCAAAGAATGACACGGGACTTTAGATGTTGTTCGAATTTTTATATATATATATAAAAAAAAAAAAATCAAAAAATCAAAAAATATTTTTGGGAGAAAGAGAAACTATGGTTTATTGTCATTTCAGGCAGTAACCCGCTTTTCAAAGAATGAACAGAGCTATGCTTTACCATACTTTCAAATTCCATGCTCTGATTCTATAAACATTTATCTGCTGAAAACTAACTGCTTTGAAAAATAACTCGGTCTCTATTTTTGATAATCATCAGGACTTATTTCCAAAATCTCTATCTCTCAATCAACAACCTATGTCATTGATTGAGGGGGAGAATGATTTCAATTAAATTAAAAAGTTATTTGGCATTAAATTGTTTTCAAAAGATATACATGCATGTTTTACCAATGGAGTTTTTAACTCTTAAAATCCGATCCTTATCAGTTAAAACGCTTTCATAATCAAGTCACAATTCTCCTTAAAAGCTTTCAAAATCAATTTAAATCTATAAGAGATCACAAATCTCAAATGATTTGATAATTGTGATCGGGGGAGAATGTGTGATTTAAATTGGATTTAAACTGATAATTCGGTAAATGGTTTTATAAGGATGTACATGCTGTCCTTCCCACATGTGACAAACGATTTCAAATTTTCAATGCACATGTTGAGGGGGAGCATCTATCTTAAACCTATGATTTGAAACGTGATCATTTATCCCAATGTGCAGGTTCCCTCTAGTATGTGCAAAACTCTTTTCTAATCTCGAGGCACATATTGAGGGGGAGCAAATTTATGGAAACCTCATCCTTCCCGGAAATGCTTTATCTTCTTGATTTGATCAGGGAAGTGACGTTGATATCTTTTAGAAAATGGTAATCAAAGAAGTAAATTCTTCCTCTTGCCTCCGTGTGCAAAACGATTTCAAACATTTGATGCACATGTTGAGGGGGAGCACCTGTTCTAAAACTATCAAAAACAATTCAGGCATAAAATGTTTTGATAATATATCACAAGTATCTGGATTGATTTTCAAATGGTTTTCAATTGGTTCCAATGGCAGATGAACAATACCAAATTGACCGACCAACTTTACTTTATGTACGGTGATATAAGGATGATAAGGTTAGGTATGTGTTCCCATGATCCGCCAGAACCGGAGGGATCTACCCAGGGACAATCCACTAGTTAGTGTAGAAGTCCTTAGGTATGATGATAAAAGGAGAAAAGTGAGATATGGGAAGAGTGCGGACTGAAATAGAGCAAGTACTGGAACAAACCCAACAAGGTTCTTGCTATGAAGTCTCGGTAAGCACTGAAGGGGTTGAAGAATTAAAAAGAATTGAATGAGAAAAGGGTGAAAACAAATAGCCCTCCATTTATTCAACCTTAGGGCAGAAACCGGGTTCACTTCATATGCTACTGATGGTAACATCGGTATTGAAGACAAGACGTCATGGACCCAATGACGCACTGCACTTCAACTTTCCAAACCACTCAAGTTCCTCTTAAAAGGACTTGTTTCATTCTCACGGGGAACCGACATTATCTATCGACTTTCTCTTAGAGATTGTTGATATTGAAGAAGGAGACCCTCTCCCTAGTCTCCGGCACAGGATCCAAATATGCACAAATTGAGTCTAGAGCCACGAGATCATCAATAAATCTCATTAGGACACTTTCAATGAAGACTCTCTGTTTCACACAATGTGGAAAGAGAGATTATATTTTGAGTCCGACGCATTATCCTTGTGGTATTGCCAGAACATCTGAGTAATGTGTATACATATTCATAATGAAGATGGAAAGCCTTCTGGAGCCAACATCAAACAAGCTCCTGGTAGGTGGCGTGTGAGATCTATTATATGGATCAACCATGTGACAACTGAACAGAAACAATGGGGCGATTCAATCTCTTGAATCAATCCTGGTTCAGGTTATGGATTGACGGATACCTTTGAAAAACCGGTCTTTGTGCTTAACAACTCTTTTCTTTAGCACATCGACCGTGTACTCATTTTTCAAACCAAAAGGTGTTTTTATGATTGATAATTGATTTTCAATAAAACCTTCGTTGTATTGCAAAAACAATTTCTATTGAGCAATACACGATTGTTTTTCAAATCTCTTTTCATCAATCAGTGGACTTAAAATTCGCTGGTTCACTCACTCCGTGTTATCTTCTTTGAGATGTTCCGGTTTGAGAACAGCTAGAGCAGCTGCGAAACCCTGTCAAGGAAATTCTTCGGAATTATACCTGATCACAGGCAGTACATGTACTGATCAACGGGGAACCGTGGGCCGTGTACCTCAATTCAACGAAAGTGATCAAAGACACTTTCGTGCAATTTATTACTAACTGTTGTATGCAGGTACACCCGACGTTTGCAACTGATCAGAATGAAGCTGTCAATCCATAGCCGCATGCTCACTTAACACATTCATCTCAAAAGAAATCATGATTAGTGCATCAATGACTCTGATATTTTCACTCCATGCTTCTGCTACGCTGCTGCCAATATCATGATTCAACAAATGCTTCCGCTACTCTGATGAGAAGATATCATGATCCAGAATGTGAGCATGTCGGTCCTAAAGTCACAACATCACATAATACCAACACCACAAAGGATGTGTCAGAGATTTTTGATAGCTGATGATCTCAAAACATGGCTCAAAATTATTATCACGTGGATCAGTAAAAGACCTCCACTTGGAGTAACCAAACATGCAATGTGAAGAATCAATGACTACGAGCTTAGAAGCAAAGGACTACATCAAGAATGCAAACAATTTTTAATGTAATATCTATTTGTATTCAATGTAATTTTGGTACATGATTGAGGTGACCTCCCTTAGGGGGAGATTGTTAGGAATTAGAAATTCCAGGTATTAAAGAGTCTGTCACCTCAAGTATATGTAATCGTTTGAAAGCTCGTAGTCATAGTTCTTTTATGTTAAGTAGTATTTAGTTAAGTAACACCGTGGAGGACGGACGGGTCTTTAACCACTGTATGCCTGATCCACAGCCCGATGTGTGGCGATTTATGTAAGACTATAAATACTCTCTACCTCCCAAGGTAGAGAGTTGGAGCTCATAATAAGAATTTTCTTTCTCTCACTAAAGTTCCCTAAACCTCTAACTTTCTCTCTCTAGAATTCTACTTATACGCCACCTTGTTGTTATGGTTTGATGTGTATGTGAAAACTAATATCCTAAAAACTTCCTTTTGATGAGGCTTCAAGTAATCGTACAACAATCCGTATGTAGAATGATGCATGTTCTTCGCTTGAAGGAGAAAAATGACATACTTCTCCCATTCAGGACCAAGACTACTTAGGAACTTAATATTAACTGCAATTCTTGGCATGATGATGTTGTGTTTATCCAAATCATTTATGATGTCTGAGAATTGATGATGATAAGACTCTAGTGTCTCTCCAGGTTCAATCATAAAGTGTTCATAAGCCAAGTAAATTTTGGATTCCATATCCTCCTGATTGAGTGCAGATCCTTCCATAAGAAGATGAATATGTTCCCACATTGCCTTTGTAGTCTTTTGAGCATCAACACTTCGAAGAATTGGGTTTGGTAATCCTAAAAGGATATATTGCATTGCAAGCTCATCAGCTTCATAGTGTAGAAGTTCTGTTGCGTTCAGGTCTGCAACAGTAGCAATGTTTGATTGTTCATCTCTTGGTGGAATAGCATTTGGATCTCTGGGTACAATGACAGTAGGCATCTGAAATGGACCTTCCAAGATAACTTTCTTTAAGAACTTTCCATGTGGCTTCTTCAGATCACAAAACCTAAAGAACCTAATCACCCATTGATCGTACTTTCCTGGAGTGAGCATTGGAGGTCTATCAAGTGATCCAGCCTCATGAATTGATTGTTGGCTGCTTAAAGCTTCACACATCTTTGCAAACCAATTGGGTTCCTTCATAGTGTTCCTTGATGGATGTTGATTGAACTCGTTTGTGTAGGGTTGTACTTGAAGACTTGGTGGTGGTTGAACCATTTGAGGTTGTGGAATTGCAGCAAGTTGTGGAGTATGTTGTTGATTAAATTATTGTTGATAAATTGCTTGTTGTTGATTCCATTGTTGATGTTGTGGACTTAATTGTTGTTGACGTTGAGTATAAGTGTAAGGGAAATAGTTAGAGTATGGTGGTTGTGACATGTTGAAAAACTTGTGTTATAAAATGGATATTTGTAGTCGAATGAACCTTAGTTGATGAAGTATCCTTAGGCGTAGAAATCACAATAAACCAAGTAGCACTTATGCGTAAAAACACCAAAGTTACGCGTAACAGCAAAAGTTACGCGTAGGTTTAGCTTACGCGAAGTAGGAGAAAAAACAATAAAGTTATGCGTAAACAGTAAGTTAGGCGTACAAAACTTAGGCGTAGGATTACCTTATGCGTAAGACAAAGCTTAGGCGTAAGATGAATCTTATGCGTAGGATTTTCTACGCGTAATCTTAAGCTTATGCGTAAGTTTAGGGTTTTTAGCCCAAGTGATCTTTTACACTATCACAGTGCAAAAGATATCCCAAGTCGACGTATTTTCAGGCTTATCCAAACAAGAAAACACAGAGTAAACCACGAAACTGAAGATCAAACCAAGGAATAAGTTACGCGTAAGTTTAGGGTTTTACTTAAACTTACGCGTGGGATTTAGCCAAAAGTGATTTCTGTCAAATGATGTTTCCAAACCAGGTTTTCGTGATGAAATAGCTTCAATATCACCAAAATAACACAAAAGTGTGAAACTTGATGATCTAAAGCTCACAAAACAGTTATGCGTAGAACCAAACCCTCGTTCAAAACCTAGCTCAAAAACAAAGATCTACGCGTAAAGTTTGAAACTTTATGCCAAAAACAGTTATTTTAACACCTTAAAACGTTGAAAGTACAAGAATCTTGGATTTAAAAGTGTAAAAAATACGTTTTTAAGCGAACCAAAGTATCAACACCGAACCGTATGTTCTACGCGTAGGACCAAAACCCACTTCAAGAACAAGACGTTCACCCAACTATTTGGCTCTGATACCACTGATAGGTCACTAAGTTTACAACACAAGCACAATAGAAAGAGATAGAGAAGAAGATCGGATGAACAGGACACAAACCAAACACTATGCGTATGAAACTAAAGACGGTTATGCGTAGCTATAGTGAAAGAGAAATAAATTGAACAACCAACCCTCAAGTGAGGGTTATTACAAGGTATTTATAGGAAGGGGAGCTAGGGCAACACTCCTACTCCCTTCCTTTACTTAATGGACTTGGGCCTAAGCTTATGGGCCTTCTACATAAGCTTAAGCTAAAACAAACATAAAGGCCATAATTAAGCTAACTATTACATATGAATCACTAACACTTGATTTAGGTTTAGGAGTGATTCCAACACCTATACACCATCTCTATCGACGACATGATGAAGTCCTCTCCAATCTGCTTGCTATCAAAGGCCTCTAAAACAAAGTCTTGGTTATGGCATCGTCGTCTCAATCACTTGAACTTTGGTACCATAAACAACCTTTCCAGAAAGGATCTTGTCAGAGGATTACCCAGATTAAAATATGAAAAAGATCATATTTGCTCAGCCTGCCAATTGGGAAAAAGCACGAAATATGCCCACAAACCAAAACCCACAAACTCTGTAATGGAAGTTCTTCATACCCTTCATATGGATCTGTGCGGACCAATGAGAGTTCAAACGATAAATGGGAAGAAATACATTCTAGTAGTTGTTGATGACTACTCTCGATTTACTTGGGTAAAGTTTTTGAGGACAAAGGATGAAACTCCATATGTCATCATCAAACTAATCAAACAGCTTCAGGTTCGACTCAACAATACAGTCAGAATTGTTCGAACAGATAATGGCACAGAGTTTGTTAACAAAGACTTAATTCAGTTTTATGAAAGTGTTGGAATCAGTCATCAAAGAAGTGTTCCACGAACTCCTCAACAGAACGGTGTAGTTGAAAGACGAAATTGAACTCTTGTAGAAGCCGCAAGAACAATGCTAATTTATTCAAAGGTTACAATGTTTCTATGGGCTGAAGCCATTGCCACTGCTTGCTACACCGAAAATCGTTCCCTTATTCACACCTCTCATGGAAAAACTCCATATGAACTTATTCATAAACGAAAACCTGATCTCTCCTACCTTCGTGTATTTGGTGCCTTGTGTTATCCAACGAATGATGGTCAAGACTTAGGAAAATTAAGAGCAAAGGCAGATATTGGAGTTTTTTTTGGTTATGCACCAAACAAGAAGGGTTACAGAATCTACAACAAGAGAACTCGAAATATCATGGAAACAATTCACGTTACGTTCGATGAGCTGACCGGTCAAATGGCTCCTGGAAAATCCAGTTCTGGACCCGCAATTCAAAACAGTCCCATTGGTTCATCCCTTATACCAAATTCCTCTCCAGCAACTCCATATGTACCTCCAACTGAAGATGATTTGAAGAAATTGTTTGATCTGATGTTAGATGAACACTATGAGCCAAGTGCTAATGAACTGTCAATTCCCACAACAGAGGCTGCTCATATCCCTATGAATGAAGTCAATCCTTCAGTCTAAGTATCACTTAGTCAAGAAGCGCCTGCTACTGATCACTCTATCTCATCAACAAATCATCAATCTTCAAATGTGCATCATGGAACTGTTTCTGGCATCAATGATGAAGTTAATCCCTTTGATACTCCCGAAGATGCTCCATTTGAAAACATATTTGCTCCTGAATCATCATCAGAACCATCTTCTTCAGGAGACATCGACTCTGCTACTTCAGTCCCTCAACAACAGCCACATGAACACCTTAGAAAATGGACTCACGATCATCCATTAGACAACATCATTGGAAATCCCTCTCGTCCAGTATACACATGGAAACAACTGGCAACCGATGCCTTATGGTGCTTCTTCAACTCCGTACTCTCTAAGATCGAACCTAAAGATGTTAAAACCGCCATGAATGAAGACAGCTGGTTCAATGCTATGCAAGAAGAAATTCATGAGTTTGATCGACTTGATGTATGGGAATTAGTACCTGCTCCATATTGTGCTATGATCATTGCTCTAAAGTGGATCTTCAAAGTAAAGCTTGATGAACATGGCGATGTATTAAAGAATAAGGCTAGATTGGTTGCAAAAGGATACCGTCAGGAGGAGGGTATTGACTTTGAAGAATCATTTGCTCATGTTGCTCGAATCGAGGCAATTAGAATCTTCTTGGCTAATGCTGCAAGTAAGAACATGGTAGTCTATCAGATGGATGTAAAGACGGCATTTCTGAACGGAGATCTTAAAAAATTCGTCTACGTCAGCCAACCTGAAGGCTTTGTGAATCCAGAGCATCCTACTCACGTTTATCGTTTGAAGAAGGCTCTTTACGGTTTAAAGCAAGCTCCAAGGGCATGGTATGATACGCTATCAAAGTTTCTTCTGTCTACCGGCTTCAGCAAAGGAGCAGTTGATCCAACATTGTTCACCAGGAAGTTAGGCAAACATTTAATTCACGTTCAAATTTATGTTGATGATATAATCTTTGCCTCGACTGACCCCAATGAGTGTGACCGTTTTTCTAATGAAATGGGTTCTAAATTTCAAATGTCGATGATGGGACAAATGTCATTTTTCTAGGGATTACAAATTTTACAAAGTCCCAGAGGCATTTTTATAAATCAATCTAAATATGCAAATGAGATTTTAAAGAAATTTGGATTTGATTCTAGTGACCCTGTTGACACTCCCATGATTGAGCGTACTAAACTGGATGAGGACCACTCAGGGATCATGGTAGACCAAACGAAATATCGTAGCATGATCGGATCCCTGATGTACCTCACAGCCAGTAGACCTGATATTTTGTTCGTTGTATGCATGTGTGCTAGATACCAGGCTAAGCCTACCAAAAAGCACCTTGAAGCGGTTAAACGGGTCTTTCGATACCTCCAAGGTACCATCAACATGGGAATTTGGTACCCGAAGGACACCGATATGTCACTAACAGCTTATACAGATGCAGATCATGCAGGGTGTCAAGATACTCGTCGAAGTACATCTGGAGGTGCTCAGTTTTTGGGTGATAAGCTTGTGAGCTGGTCGTTGATTGGTGCTAAACAATCAAGCTATATCACTCAAGCTAACCACTTGTGAATGGCTAACCGTAATAAACTTAAAACTGCTCAGAAACCAATGCAATGAAGATCAGAGGAATATAGGGAATTCCTGGGTCGTTTAGTCCCACGGAGGATGAATTGGTATATAAACACTTGATCAGATGATAGAATGATCACTAAGGATAGTGATCAATAAGTATTTTGATGGATAATTATACCTAAAGAAAAGATCTACAAATTACAGCGACTTAAATGCAAATTAAAAGAAATTAAAAACTTAAAATATATTAAATAAACGCTATCACTATTTTTACAATGATGTTTTTGTGATTTATAAAATAAAATGACTTAAATAAACTATTTTAACTAAAATGTAAACTTAAATTACCTAAAAACGTGATTTAAAATGAAAACGTAAGTTATTTATAAAAATTACGCGAGTGCGCAAGCAAAAACGTAAAATTTATGAAATAAAAGTCCTACAAGTGTAAAAACAATTTTATTACGTACTATATGACAAAAGAAAATTTTAGAAAAAAGATTTATATTTTTTAGACTTTTATATTTTTTATTATGAATTAATTAAAATTTTACACTAATTAAATGTTTAAAAATACTAAAACTATTTAGAAAAATCTGAAACTTTTTTATAAAATACTTAATACTAATACAATTTTATAAAAAATACAAAAACTGAAAAAGCTAGTTCAAATAAGCTAGAAATAAGCTAAATATCTCGTATAAGCTTATTAGACAAATATGGGTTATATATTAAATAATGTAAAAGAAAACTGAAAAAGTCCCTAGGGCAGTTGGTGTGTGTGTGGTGTGGTGAGCTGGGTGGCCAGGGTTCGAATCCCAGCAATGACTTTTTGCAACTATTTTATTTTTTTGATTTTTCTTTACAATCTTGTTAAGCTAATGATTATAAGCACTTTTTTCAACTACAACTTTTTATGAAACTGATTAATAAGCTCAGAAACAGCTTAATATTTTAACAGTTTTGACTTATGAGCTTATTATGAAATTTAAAACTCAAACAGGCTTGTAAATTGAAACCAAAGCTGAAATAAGCTATAAACAAACTACTGCTACTTATATGAAGCTAAATTACACAGTTAAGCACACTAATAAGCTAGAAATAAGCAATAAGCATTTATGAAACACCTTTGTACCAAACAGACTTGTACAGACTTTGTAGGCTAAAATAAGCTAGGTAAATAAGTTCAAAAGCTCAAAACCAAGACTGAGTCAACAAGCTAGCTAGGTTGGCTTATCAAAAAGTCAAAACTCATGCACTGTGGTGCACTGATAAGCTTTTCACAAGCTTATGAAAAAGCTTATATGTCACTGAGTTGCTTGGTTATACAGAAAATGGGACAAATAAAATGTCACTTGCAGCCCTATCTAACAAGCTACAAAATGGAAAATTAAACTTGGGACATTGAAATGGCTTGGTCAGCTTTCTAAAAAACCAAATTTGACAAGCTAAGGTGCACTGGAGAGCTTTTTACAAGCTCTTGAAAATGAGTGTAAACCTGTGCACAGGGCACAATTTTGAAATGGTACTCAAAATAAGCTAGAATTTAAGCTAGTAAATAAGCTATATAGAGAATATAAAAAATACTAGGTTAAAGATAAGCAGTTGTATTTTACTATCCTAAAAAGCTCAAATATTGAAACTTAATATATAATCCTATATAAAATAATCTGTTTATTCAAAAACGACCAAATGGGAATTTTGACTTTTTTGATTAACACTATAAGTTGACTAAGATGAACTTTAAATCAATACTAAGGACTGATTATGATATATTAACCTATATTATGATGAATTTAAGCTAAATTACCATATTTTAAGCAACTATGATAAGTTTTATCTTTTAAAATCTTAACAGTGATCACTTAAAATGAGATTGAGAGTGATTTTGACTTTTTACCAAAGAGGGACTGATTTTTAAAGTTGAACTGAGTTATTGTATCCTAATGAAACATGAAACAAGCACAAGTAACAACTGAAATGGCCTCTATCACAGTTAACAAAGGAAATCCAAACACCACTTTTTATGACTGTTTTGGAATTTTTCAAAGCTAATGACTGATTTAGACCATGCTATCTATTACAGACCTTATATTGTTATATATTAAGGCTAAATAAACATAAAATAACAACAGTAACAGCATAAAACCTAAGATTAACAATTATGCTAATATGACTGTGAAACTGAGATTTTTATTAACTATTAATTAAAAAGAACAAGCTACTGGTTTTATCACTTAATTTAACTTAACTACAACTAATAAACATTCAAACACAAAGATTTGAGCTAATGACTGTCTTGAACAGTAAAAGGCCAAATTGGATCAAAAGAGCTTACAAGTGATTTCAAGTGAAAGATGAGAACCAAGGACTGAGAACATATCCTATAGCTTCCCAAGAAGCACTAAACCAATAAGCAATCCAAAATCAGCTCTGCTTCAGTCTTCTTGTACCTTCTTCATTGATTTTTTATTTTCTCACTATTTTTTTAGTATTTTTATGATTTTTCTGTTTTTGATACTAGACAAAGTTTTAGAGTTTCTAAAAGCTTGAATAAGCTTTCTAGGGAGCTTATGTGGCTTACTCAGTCCATAAGAACAACTACAAACAACATTTAATCATTCATGATATTTTCAAAATAAGGAAAATTTGCATAATCTGAATTATAAGTTGATACTGGATTTGATGTTTCACAAAAGATTAATTATGCAATAAAAACTTGAAATACAGAGTTTGATAAGCTAAAACATACACTGAATTTGAAAATAAGCTAAAACGACTTAATAAAATGAAAATTACACTAGATAGTTCTTCACATAGCTTCCCACTTGTATTTATCGACCTCATTTGACCTTGTCGACATCTCTGAGCTAATCCCACCACTTTCTAGCCATTGGATTAAACCAGATCACCATATTTGCCATTTGTCAAATTTGGCGGGAAAAGTCATTGAGTTGGTTTTTCTCATTAATGGGGATTGGATGGATGTGGAGGTGGAAAGACAGCTGGGGAAGAGTGTTTTAGATGGCAAGGTGGAAAGCAAGTGGTAAAAACCACTGGTTTTGGTGTTTACAGAGGTGGGAGAGACAGTGTACAGTGATGGCGGTTTTCTCGTTTTTAAATATTGGGCCGGGTTTGGGTAATGGATTGGATTTGGGCTTGTTTAATTAAAATGGTGTCCGTTTGGTTTAGTGTTAATAACAAGGACCATATATGTAATTCTGCCAAAGTGAGGGGCTGATCCTGAAACTTTTCCAATCTTATCACAAGGACTAAACCTGCAACATGTGAATAGTACAAGGACCAAATGCATAAAATTCCATTTTTTAAATGTCCAAGGACCATTTTTGACAATTTTCAAACTCCAGGGACCAAACTTGCAATTTTTCTCTAAACTTATCATAAAGGACCAATTATGCCACAATTGAATAGTACAAGGTGTAGTTTGAATAATTTCTATTTTTAAACTCACCAAGGACTCATTTTGACATTTTTCAAAGTCTAAGGACTAAAATTGTCATTTTGCAAATTTTAACTTTAAAGGTTAATTTTGACAACTTTTGAATCCCATGGACCTTAAATGACATTTTACAAGTTTTTGAATTACCAGGGACTAATTTTGACAACTTTTGTAACTTGGGGGACTAAAACTGCCAATTATGCAAACTTGATACGTTTTTCACCAGATTTTGATATATTTTCATTTAAAACATATAAAACACTTGTTTGTGATATTTTCATCATTTTGAAGCATTTCTGAGTGTTTTCAGATGTTTTTGGCATTCTAAACAGTACAAAAATGATGAAGATTTACACACTCATCAATCCCCCATACTAAGATATTGCTAGTCCCTAGCAATGATTTGAGAAAAATTAATGGATTTCATCTCTTTACCAAAAGCCATTACTTCTGGAGTAGCCAATTGTTTTAGTTCAAGTAAGAACCTTGGTACAATGCTAACCAAATGATTTTAAGCAAATCACCAGCTTTCAACGGTTTTGATTTGTCTTTACCAGAAGCCGTTTGCTTCTGGACTAGCCAACTCTTAGATAAATTATCAATATTATCTTTGGTGAGCCGATTACCAATTATGGATTTCCAACTGCCTTTACCAGAAGCCATAACCTTGCGGGCTAGCCAACTTTTCACTAGTTTAAAGATATGGTGAGTTGAACACCATACAATTTTGGGCAAATTGCTAGCCATAAACGGATTTGAGATATCTTTACCAAGAGCCGTTTGTTCCTGGATTAGCCAATCCTTATGTGGATTAGACATGGCGGACTGATTACCATTTGCTGAGTAAGTGAAAAACACTTACTCCAAAAAAACTTTTGGCCAAAAACGGGGGAATTGGGTGGAATAATTACATGATAAAATTCGTGAGAATTCCCCCCCACACTTAGAAATGAATATTGCCCTCAATATTCAAAGTACCGGCGGTTATGCCGAAACATAGAACATAAAAGGGAAATACTACGGCCATTATTTTGTTTTTGATATATACACATTTTTTTTTTTTTTTTTTTTTTTTTTTTAGATATACAACAGCATGGGAAAACTCCCCCACACTAGGGTGGTAGAAAGGGGTAAGAAGACAGAATCATGGGTGAAAACCCATATGGTGTGTGCTACTGTTTTTTATTCCCGAGTCACTAGCTTGACTCGATCCCCGCATTCATTGGTTCATGGGGAATGTTTGTAGATCCGGGACAATCACGGGTGGAATGTCCTCTCCAAAGTAATGCTTTAATCGATGACCATTTACTTTAAAATTAGGACCATCGGGTTGAGATAACTCAATGGTACCATAAGGATAAACCTTAGCGATAGTAAATGGACCAGACCAACGGGACTTGAGCTTTCCCGAGAAAATCTTCAATCTTGAATTAAAAAGAAGGACTCGATCACCAACGTTGAAAACGCGGTTCTTGATTTTTGAGTCATGAATCTTCTTTGTCTTTTGTTTATAGATCAAAGAGTTCTCGTAAGCTTGATCACGAAGTTCATTTAGTTCATTCATTTGAACTTTTCTGTGATCACCAGCTGTCTGTATATCGAAGTTTGCATGTTTTAAGGCCCAGTATGCCTTGTGCTATAGCTCAATCGGAAGATGACATGCCTTTTCGTACACTAGCTTGTATGGAGTACACCTGATGGGTGTTTTGTAAGCTGTACGGAAGGCCCAGAGTGCGTCATCTAGCTTATCCGACCAGGATGTACGATTTTCGCCTACTGTCCTTTCAAGAATTCTTTTAATACCACGGTTGGAAACTTCCACCTGCCCACTTGTTTGGGGGTGGTATGCATTAGAGAGACGGTGGGTAACACCATACTTTTACATGACTCTTTCAAATTGGTCATTGCAAAAATGTGTACCACGATCACTGATTATTGCTCTCGGAGTTCCAAACCTGGCAAAAAGAGATTTCAAAAACTTCACAACAACTCGGGCATCATTGGTAGGTAAAGCTTTCGCTTCAACCCATTTTGACAGATAGTCAACAGCCACGAGTATGTATTTGTTACCGCGAGACGAAGGAAATGGCCCCATAAAGTCAATACCCCATATGTCAAATATCTCACAAACTTGAATGGCATTTTGCGGCATTTCATTTCTTTGAGATATATTTCCGTGACGTTGACAAGCGTCACAGGCTTTGACAAATTCGTGGGCATCCTTATAGATAGAGGGCCAATAAAATCCGGAATCAAACACCTTCTTGGCAGTGTAGTTTGGACTATGATGGCCCCCGGTGGGTCCAGCATGGCAAGCTTTGAGAATGTCAAGAGCTTCTTGTCCATAAACACACCTTCGGATGACTTGATCCGCACAGATTTTGAATAAGAAGGGGTCGTCCCAGAAGTAATGTTTAACATCCTTGAAGAATTTATTCTTCTGTTGGGTCGACATCCCTTTCACTATGAAGTTACCCGCATGGTAATTTGCAAAATCAGCAAACCATGGGGTAGAAGAGTTTCCACGAAAAGAAACCGCATTGAGTGTCTCGAGAGGAAATGTTTCATTTATTTCTTTTTTCTCGAAAACATCTTGGTGAGGGTTCTCTAATCGGGACAGATGATCAGCAGCCAGGTTCTCAGCTCCTTTTTTATCACGTATGATGATATCAAATTCCTGGAGGAGGAGAACCCAACGGAGCAATCTCGGCTTTGCATCTTGTTTTGCAAAGAGATATTTGAGAGCCGAGTGATCCGTATACACTACACATTTGGTCAAGATTAAGTACGGCCGAAACTTTTCAAATGCTACACCACGGCTAATAGCTCTTTTTCTGTGGTAGTGTAATGAGTTTGAGCTTCAGTCATAGTCTTACTTGCGTAGTGGATAGGCTGAAAATGCTTAGCTCTACGTTGCCCTAAGACTGCACCTATAGCAAAATCACTTGCATCGCACATGAGCTCAAAAGGCAAGTCCCAGTCGGGAGCAACGAGAATGGGTGCTTCAGTAAGCTTTTTCTTCAATGTTTCAAAAGCTTTGATGCACTCGGGTGAAAAGATAAAAGGAGCATCCTTCTCAAGAAGATGAGTCATAGGCCGAGCGATTTTAGAAAAATCTTGTATGAATCTACGATAGAAACCGGCATGACCTAAAAAACTCCTAATACCTTTGACGGTAGTAGGATGAGGCAGTTTAGCAATAACATCGACTTTTGCTCTATCTACCTCAATCCCATTTTTTGAAATCTTATGGCCAAGGACTATGCCTTCTTTGACCATAAAGTGGCTTTTCTCCCAGTTTAGACAAAGATTGGTGTCTTCACACCGTTTGAGCATTTTATCTAGATGGGAGAGACATGTTTGAAACGAATCCCCAATGACCGAGAAGTCATCCATAAACACCTCCATTGTTTCCCCGATCATGTCGTGGAAAATGGCCATCATACATCGTTGGAACGTGCCAGGAGCATTACATAAGCCAAAAGGCATACGTCTATAGGCAAAAGTTCCGTATGGGCAGGTGAATGTGGTATTCTCTTGATCATGTGGATCAATGGGAATCTGAAAGTACCCCAAGAAACCATCAAGGAAACAATAGTATTCGTTTCCTGCTAATCTCTCAAGCATTTGGTCCATAAAGGGTAGAGGAAAATGGTCTTTACGGGTAGCGTCATTCAACTTACGATAGTCAATGCAAACACGCCATCCCGTAACCAGACGAGTTGGAATTAACTCGTTATCTTCATTTGTGACAACAGTTATGCCACCCTTTTTAGGAACACAATGAATTGGGCTAACCCAAGGACTATCTGAGATTGGGTAAATCAATCCTGCATCAAGAAGTTTGATAACCTCTTGTTTGATAACATCATGGATTTTTGGATTTAATCTTCTCTGATGTTGAACTGCTGGTTTGAAGTCATCCTCCATCAAGATTTTGTGAGTACAAAATTCAGGGTTGATACACTTAATGTCGGAGAGTTTCCAAGCAATTGCTTGCTTGTGCGACTTCAAGATCTTTATGAGAGCAGACTTTTCATCTTTACTCAAATCTCTAGCAATAATGACAGGTAATTTATCATCACCTTCAAGAAATGCATACTTGAGATGAGGAGGTAAGTCCTTAAGCTCAACCTCAGGAAATTCTTCAGTTTTCTCAACTGACTTGATTTCCTTGTTATGAAGTTCGACGGGAGGGAGTGATGATGGATCATCATTAAGCAACTTCTCAATGAGAAGTATGTCCCCCTCGATGTCGATGGGAGCGTGATCAATTTCCCATGGAACAGAATCACTAGACAAGTAAGCTTCAATCTCTTCCAAGATGAAGTCACTTTCCTCAAAAGGAGTGAGAGAAGGAGTAGAATTGGCGATAATAGGTTGAGATGAATGAGTGAGATTATCACTCGAAGAATTATGATCATAACCAAGAACTTCTTGAGAGTACTCTTCAGAAGCAACATCAATGATATCTATTCGGTTAACCGACTCAGAATCATATTTTGCAGAGTACCTCGAAGTTTGATCAAGGTTAAAGGTGACAGCTTCATTACCAACACGTAATGTGATTTCTTGCTCAAATACATCAATGAGAGCACGGCCCGTTCTCAGGAATCCTCGACCAACAATGAGAGGAACCCGATGATCGGCATCAAAATAAACAACCACGAAGTCAGCTGGAAAATGGAACTTTCCTACTTTTACAAATACGTCCTCGGCAATGCCAAGAGGACGGGATATTGTACGATCTGCAAGCTCAAGAGTCATGCATGTAGGAGTAAGTTCCGGAAGAGAAAGTTTCTTCCATACTGAATAAGGCATCAGATTGATGCTTGCACCAAGATCTGCTAGGGCAAAGCATTCAACCATTCCTGGAAATACACAAGGTAAGAGAAATTTTCCAGGATCTCCAAGCTTTTCTGGAAGCTTTTTCAGGATAACTACAGAGCAGTTCTCGTTAAGAGGAGTTTTAGCCATTTCAAACAGCTTTTCCTTGTTGCTTAACATGTGTTTGAGAGTTGATGCAAACTTGGGCATCAGCATGATAGCATCCGCAAAGCTTATGTCAAAATGTAATTCTTGGAAAATTTGAAAAAATTTGTCCATTTGATGACTGGCTTTTTCACGGAGCTTTTGCTCATTCAAACGCGATGGGTAAGGAATAGAAGATTTGGATTTGGTATTTTCAACGGGAGCAACAGGTGGTTCAAAAACAACTCCTGGATTAGACTTGGGTTTCTGGACAACTTGAGGCTGGACATCATTGGTTCCTCCGTTATTAACAGGAAGTTCCTTGTTCTTTGTCGCCTTGGTAACTTGACTCATATCTCCTAGTGGAGGAGGCATTGGAGTCGAAGGTCCATTGTGTGTCCTAGGTTCACTTTCCACTACCTTCGGGAGTGAAGAAGAAGAAGAGGTAGTAGGAATAGCGGGTCCATTGTATGAAACACCACTTCTGGTTGTGATCGCCTTAGCATCGCCCCTCGGGTTAGCGATCGTGTTGCTCGGAAGTTTTCCTGAGCCCGAGGGTTGATCATTTAAAGACTTCTTGAGATCAACAATCTGACTGACCAACAACCTGTTCATTTCATCTTGGGATTTCATGAACTGCTTCAGTAACTCATCAGATGATGGTACTGGAGGATGTGGAGGGAAATTCTGAGGTCGGATGTTTTGATTAGGACCTTGTTGTTGAAAATTCCCTTGATTAGGATTCACATTCCCATGAAATTGATTCCCTCGATTGAAATTGTTTTGATTAAGGTTTCCTTGATGTTGGAAACCTTGATTGGGTCCAGGATAGAAATTACCTTGGTTTTGATAACCTTGGTTCATTCTAGGTTGATTCTGATTCCGGTTAGGATTCTGGTTAAAACCTGGTGGTGCCTGATAAGTGTTAGCACGGTAGCTTGGTTCATTTTGAGGACGGTATTGATTACCTCCTTGATTTGAAGTACCGGCTATAGCATTTGCTTCAAAAGGACTACCATCGGTGGCAGTACAGTTGTAGTATGCATGAGGACCACCACAAGTAACACAAACTTCAACTTTCTTCACTTCACCATGTGATGGTGTCTGAGTGAAGGTGACTTTCTTTTGGTTAGCAAGAACCAAAGCCTGAACAATATCTGTGAGTTTGTCAATCTTAGCATCAGTGCTAGATGTACTCACAGGAGATGAAGTAGAAGGTCCAGCATTAGACTGAGTCTGATATGTCTTTGTGCGGAAAGAACGGACCTGGGACTTGTTTTCAATGATTTGTAAGGCTTCTTTTGTGGTTTTGCTAAGGAAATTACCTCCCGCGGAGGCATTCAAAGAGTCTTGGTCAGCTTGTCTCAGACCATTATAGAAAGTATCCATTTGCATTAACTCGGTAAAACCATGATGTGGACACTTGCGGAGCAATTCTTTGTAACGATCCCATGCCTCCCCGAATGATTCATCAAATCTCTGAGAAAATTTCATTATCTCGTTCTTAAGACTTGTAGTTCGGGATGGAGGATAGAATTCGTTAACGAACTTGGTAACTAGATCCTCCCATGTCTCAATGGAACGAGGGGGTTGTTTCTCAAGCCAATTCCGGGCTTGTCCCTCTAGAGAAAATGGGAACAGAAGAAGCTTGATAGCTTCATGTGGGACATTCTTGTATTTGATGGTAGATGCTATCTTGTTAAACCATCGAATGTGTGCATGAGGATCATCCCGCTCAAAACCATAGAATTGGCTTTGGGTTACTAGATTAAGCAACCCGGTTTTGAGCTCAAAAGTATCAGCCACAATGGCTAGGACAACAATGGCATCTCCGTAACCCTCTATGGGTGCTTGGAGAAGCTCATTCATGGGTTTGTCTTCTGCCATTTCGACAGGGGGTGGTGGTGGTAGACGTTCCTCAGTCACGGCTGAAGGAGCAGAACGTCCTCTACGTCTACGAGGAATATTTGCTAGCTCCGAAAGTGGACTTGTAGAACTGGAAGAACGAGTGCGCATGCACTAAGTATAAAAATCAATTTTCAAAACAAATGCGAGGCAAAACGACAAGTGAACTTAACCAATAATCACAAATGAAATGGCTTCTTTGAAAAAGGTACACCAAATCACAAGGACACAAAGGCAAGTTTTAAATCTGATGTTCGGGAACTTATTATGGTCACACCCCCAGTTAGTAGGTGTACTGCCTTGATTTGCGGTGGTTGATTTTTATGTATATATTAAGTACCACTGAAAAGACGTAGGTAATGATTTGTGCAAAGGGTTTAAAAATTTGGAAAATATTTTTGGAATCGTCTCGTTTAACCAAATCGTATTTCTTTAAGAATCACCTTAAAAGAAACACAAGCTAGAAAACGTTACGATTGTTTTGTTGTTTTATATTGTTTTTGGTGTTTTTAACACTTTAGGAAAAGTGTTAATGAACTTTTTGATTTATATTAACTTTACAGAAAACTGTTTACAAACGATGGTATATGTGCAAGTACGGGTCTGGAAATGCTTAAAACACGCTTACAGCCTCCCCGGCAGCGGCGCCAAAATTTGATTGGTGCTAAACAGTCAAGCTATATCACTCAAGCTAACCACTTGTGAATGGCTAACCGTAATAAACTTAAAACTGCTCAGAAACCAATGCAATGAAGATCAGAGGAATATAGGGAATTCCTGGGTCGTTTAGTCCCACGGAGGATGAATTGGTGTATAAACACTTGATCAGATGATAGAATGATCACTAAGGATAGTGATCAATAAGTATTTTGATGGATAATTATACCTAAAGAAAAGATCTACAAATTACAGCGACTTAAATGCAAATTAAAAGAAATTAAAAACTTAAAATATATTAAATAAACGCTATCACTATTTTTACAATGATGTTTTTGTGATTTATAAAATAAAATGACTTAAATAAACTATTTTAACTAAAATGTAAACTTAAATTACCTAAAAACGTGATTTAAAATGAAAACGTAAGTTATTTATAAAAATTACGCGAGTGCGCAAGCAAAAACGTAAAATTTATGAAATAAAAGTCCTACAAGTGTAAAAACAATTTTATTACGTACTATATGACAAAAGAAAATTTTAGAAAAAAGATTTATATTTTTTAGACTTTTATATTTTTTATTATGAATTAATTAAAATTTTACACTAATTAAATGTTTAAAAATACTAAAACTATTTAGAAAAATCTGAAACTTTTTTATAAAATACTTAATACTAATACAATTTTATAAAAAATACAAAAACTGAAAAAGCTAGTTCAAATAAGCTAGAAATAAGCTAAATATCTCGTATAAGCTTATTAGACAAATATGGGTTATATATTAAATAATGTAAAAGAAAACTGAAAAAGTCCCTAGGGCAGTTGGTGTGTGTGTGGTGTGGTGAGCTGGGTGGCCAGGGTTCGAATCCCAGCAATGACTTTTTGCAACTATTTTATTTTTTTGATTTTTCTTTACAATCTTGTTAAGCTAATGATTATAAGCACTTTTTTCAACTACAACTTTTTATGAAACTGATTAATAAGCTCAGAAACAGCTTAATATTTTAACAGTTTTGACTTATGAGCTTATTATGAAATTTAAAACTCAAACAGGCTTGTAAATTGAAACCAAAGCTGAAATAAGCTATAAACAAACTACTGCTACTTATATGAAGCTAAATTACACAGTTAAGCACACTAATAAGCTAGAAATAAGCAATAAGCATTTATGAAACACCTTTGTACCAAACAGACTTGTACAGACTTTGTAGGCTAAAATAAGCTAGGTAAATAAGTTCAAAAGCTCAAAACCAAGACTGAGTCAACAAGCTAGCTAGGTTGGCTTATCAAAAAGTCAAAACTCATGCACTGTGGTGCACTGATAAGCTTTTCACAAGCTTATGAAAAAGCTTATATGTCACTGAGTTGCTTGGTTATACAGAAAATGGGACAAATAAAATGTCACTTGCAGCCCTATCTAAAAAGCTACAAAATGGAAAATTAAACTTGGGACATTGAAATGGCTTGGTCAGCTTTCTAAAAAACCAAATTTGACAAGCTAAGGTGCACTGGAGAGCTTTTTACAAGCTCTTGAAAATGAGTGTAAACCTGTGCACAGGGCACAATTTTGAAATGGTACTCAAAATAAGCTAGAATTTAAGCTAGTAAATAAGCTATATAGAGAATATAAAAAATACTAGGTTAAAGATAAGCAGTTGTATTTTACTATCCTAAAAAGCTCAAATATTGAAACTTAATATATAATCCTATATAAAATAATCTGTTTATTCAAAAACGACCAAATGGGAATTTTGACTTTTTTGATTAACACTATAAGTTGACTAAGATGAACTTTAAATCAATACTAAGGACTGATTATGATATATTAACCTATATTATGATGAATTTAAGCTAAATTACCATATTTTAAGCAACTATGATAAGTTTTATCTTTTAAAATCTTAACAGTGATCACTTAAAATGAGATTGAGAGTGATTTTGACTTTTTACCAAAGAGGGACTGATTTTTAAAGTTGAACTGAGTTATTGTATCCTAATGAAACATGAAACAAGCACAAGTAACAACTGAAATGGCCTCTATCACAGTTAACAAAGGAAATCCAAACACCACTTTTTATGACTGTTTTGGAATTTTTCAAAGCTAATGACTGATTTAGACCATGCTATCTATTACAGACCTTATATTGTTATATATTAAGGCTAAATAAACATAAAATAACAACAGTAACAGCATAAAACCTAAGATTAACAATTATGCTAATATGACTGTGAAACTGAGATTTTTATTAACTATTAATTAAAAAGAACAAGCTACTGGTTTTATCACTTAATTTAACTTAACTACAACTAATAAACATTCAAACACAAAGATTTGAGCTAATGACTGTCTTGAACAGTAAAAGGCCAAATTGGATCAAAAGAGCTTACAAGTGATTTCAAGTGAAAGATGAGAACCAAGGACTGAGAACATATCCTATAGCTTCCCAAGAAGCACTAAACCAATAAGCAATCCAAAATCAGCTCTGCTTCAGTCTTCTTGTACCTTCTTCATTGATTTTTTATTTTCTCACTATTTTTTTAGTATTTTTATGATTTTTCTGTTTTTGATACTAGACAAAGTTTTAGAGTTTCTAAAAGCTTGAATAAGCTTTCTAGGGAGCTTATGTGGCTTACTCAGTCCATAAGAACAACTACAAACAACATTTAATCATTCATGATATTTTCAAAATAAGGAAAATTTGCATAATCTGAATTATAACTTGATACTGGATTTGATGTTTCACAAAAGATTAATTATGCAATAAAAACTTGAAATACAGAGTTTGATAAGCTAAAACATACACTGAATTTGAAAATAAGCTAAAACGACTTAATAAAATGAAAATTACACTAGATAGTTCTTCACATAGCTTCCCACTTGTATTTATCGACCTCATTTGACCTTGTCGACATCTCTGAGCTAATCCCACCACTTTCTAGCCATTGGATTAAACCAGATCACCATATTTGCCATTTGTCAAATTTGGCGGGAAAAGTCATTGAGTTGGTTTTTCTCATTAATGGGGATTGGATGGATGTGGAGGTGGAAGGACAGCTGGGGAAGAGTGTTTTAGATGGCAAGGTGGAAAGCAAGTGGTAAAAACCACTGGTTTTGGTGTTTACAGAGGTGGGAGAGACAGTGTACAGTGATGGCGGTTTTCTCGTTTTTAAATATTGGGCCGGGTTTGGGTAATGGATTGGATTTGGGCTTGTTTAATTAAAATGGTGTCCGTTTGGTTTAGTGTTAATAACAAGGACCATATATGTAATTCTGCCAAAGTGAGGGGCTGATCCTGAAACTTTTCCAATCTTATCACAAGGACTAAACCTGCAACATGTGAATAGTACAAGGACCAAATGCATAAAATTCCATTTTTTAAATGTCCAAGGACCATTTTTGACAATTTTCAAACTCCAGGGACCAAACTTGCAATTTTTCTCTAAACTTATCATAAAGGACCAATTATGCCACAATTGAATATTACAAGGTGTAGTTTGAATAATTTCTATTTTTAAACTCACCAAGGACTCATTTTGACATTTTTCAAAGTCTAAGGACTAAAATTGTCATTTTGCAAATTTTAACTTTAAAGGTTAATTTTGACAACTTTTGAATCCCATGGACCTTAAATGACATTTTACAAGTTTTTGAATTACCAGGGACTAATTTTGACAACTTTTGTAACTTGGGGGACTAAAACTGCCAATTATCCAAACTTGATACGTTTTTCACCAGATTTTGATATATTTGCATTTAAAACATATAAAACACTTGTTTGTGATATTTTCATCATTTTGAAGCATTTCTGAGTGTTTTCAGATGTTTTTGGCATTCTAAACAGTACAAAAATGATGAGTATTTACACACTCATCAGTCGTCAAAGAAGCAAATGAGTACTTCTATTTCCTCTACAGAGGCTGAATACATAGCCATGTCATCATGTTGTGCTCAAATCCTTTGGATGAGATCTCAATTAACTGACTATGGCTTTGAATTCAACAAAATCCCTCTGTACTGTGATAATAAAAGTGCTATAGCTCTCTCATGCAACAATGTTCAGCACTCAAGAGCTAAGCATATCGACATTCGACATCATTTCATCAGGGAACAAGTGGAAAAAGGTGTGGTGGAACTCTACTTTGTGAGGACTGAATACCAATTAGCAGACATCTTCACCAAAGCTCTTCCTCGAGAACGTTTTGAGTTTATCCTTCCACGTCTTGGTTTAAAGAGTTTACAACCGGAAACAATCAAGCGTCTTCAAGAGGAAGACGGGGAGTAAAGGTCTTTCTTCATCTATCTCTCTGTATATATTTATTCAAAGAGCAAAATACAAAATTTGAAAAACCCACAAAAGAAAATATAAAAATGAAAAATTCCAAAAATTATTGTTATTTTGTCATGTTTTACCTTATTCGATATCATCTACGTACTTTTAGATGATCTTCAAATGCACATAGTTTTTGTTCTTAAAAAAAAATGAGGCGGAGAAAAATGGTGGTTTATTGTCATTTCAGGCAGTAACCCATTTTCAAAGAAAGAACAGAGCCATGCTATATCTGGTTTTTTCAAATCTCATGCTCTGATTCTATAAATACAATTTCTTACTATCTAATGAAAACTAATTGCTTTGAAAATTTACTCGGACTCTATTTTTGAAAATCATCTGAACTTAAGAGTTGCCATAAATATCTATCTCTCAATCAACAACTTATGTCATTGATTGAGGGGGAGAATGATTTTTCAATTAAATTAAAAAGTGTATTTTTCAAACAATGGTACCAGACCGTGGTTATTATTATTATGTTTTCAAAAGATATTCAAGCATGTTTAATCTTTGGAGTCTAAAGTCTCAAAATTCGATCCTTATCAGTTAAAAAGTTTCTCAAGATCAAGTCACAATTCTCCTTAAAAGCTTTCAAATTCAATTTAAATCTACAGAGATCACAATTCTCAAATGACTTGATAATTGTGATCGGGGGAGAATTTGTGATTTAAAATGGATTTAAACTGATAATTCGATAAATGGTTTTATAAGGATGTATAAGCTCTCCTCCCCGCATGTGACAAACGATTTCAAATTTTCCATGCACATGTTGAGGGTGAGAATCTACTTTAAACCTTAAATTATTGAAACGTGATTGAATTGTCTCTTTGTGCAGGTTCCTTCTAATATGTGCAAAACTCTTTCAAACTTCGAGGCACATATTGAGGGGGAGCAAACTTTTGAAAACCTCATCCTTCATCAAAATGTTTTATCTAAAGTAAATTGATTGGGAAGTGATGATGATCATTTTAGAAAATGTTAATCAAAAGATTGGACCTTTCATTCTTAATCTAACGATTTCAAAGATCTCTTGCCTCCATATGCTAAAACAATTTCTGAATTATATGCATATGTTGAGGGGGAGCATTTCTAAAAATATCAAAACAATTGAGATACAAAATGCTTTGATTTTATATCACAAGTATCTTGATTGATTTTCAAATGGTTTTCAATTGGTTTCAAGGCGGAAGAACTATACCAAAAGACCGACCAAATTTAAGTTATGTATGGTGATATAAGGATGATAAGGTTAGGTATTTGTTCCCATGATCTGCCAGAACCGGAGGGATCTACCCAGGGACAATCCACTAGTTAGTGTAGAAGTCCTTAGGTATATTGATAAAAGGAGAAAAATGAGATATGGGAAGAGTGCGGACTGAGACTGAGCTAGTACTAGAATAAACCTAACAAGGTTCTAGTTATGAAGTCTCGGTAAGCACTGAAGGGGTTGAAGACTGAAAAAGAATTGAATGAGAAAAGGGTGAAAATAAATAGCCCTCCAATTATTCAACCTTAGGGCAGAAACCGGGTTCAATTCACGTGCTACTGATGGTAACATCGGTATTGAAGACAAGACGTCATGGACCCAGTGACGCACTGCACTACAACTTCCCAAACCACTCAAGTTCCTCTTAAAAGGGCTTGTTTCATTCTCACGGGGAACCGACATTATCTATCGACTTGCTCCTAGAGTCTGTTGATATTGAAGAAGGAGACCCTCTCCCTAGTCTCCGGCATAGGAACCAAAATATGCACAATTGAGTCTAGAGCCACGAGATCATCAATAAATCTCTTTAGGACACCGTCAATGAAGACTCTCTGTTTCACACAATGTGGAAAGAGAGATTATATCTTATGAGTCCTACGCATTATCCTTGTGGTATTGCCAGAACATCTGAGTGGTATGCTAACATATTCACAATGAAGATGGAAAGCCTTCTGGAGCCAACATCAAACAAGCTCCTGGTGGGTGGCATGTGAGATCTATCCAATAGATCAACCATGTGACAACTGAACAGAAACAATGGAGCGATTCAATCTGTTGAATCAATCCTGGTTCAGGTTATGGATTGACGGATACCTTTGAAAAACCGGTCGTTGTGCTTAAAAACTCTTTTCTTGAGCACATTGACTGTGTACAAATTTATCAAAATAAAAGGTGTTTATGATTGATAATTGATTTTCATTAAAACCTTCGTTGTATTGCAAAAATAATTTATAATTGAGCGATACACGATTGTTTTTCAAATCTCTTTTCATCAATCAGTGAATCTCAAATTCGCTGGTTCACTCACTCCGTGTTGTCTTCTTTGAGACGTTCCGGATTGAGAACAGCTAGAGCAACTGTGAAACCCTTTCAAGGAAATTCTTCGGAATTCTACCTGATCACAGGCAGTACTTGTACTGATCAACGGGGAACCGCGGGCCGTGTACCTCAATTCAACGAAAGTGATCAAAGACACTTTCGTGCACTTTATTGCTAACTGTTGTATGCAGGTACGCTCGACGTTTGCAGCTGATCAGAATGAAGCGGTCAATCCATAACCGCATGCTCACACAACACATTCATTTCCAAAGAAATCATGATTAGTGCATCAATGACTCTGATATTTTCACTCCATGCTTCTGCTACGCTGCTACCAATATCATGAATCAACGAAAGCTTCCGCTACTCTGATAAGAAGAAATCATGATCCAGAATATGAGCATGTCGGTCCAAAAGTCACAACATCACATAATACCAACATCACAAAGGAAGAGTCAGAGATCTTATATGGCTGATGATCTCAAAGCAGGCTCAACAATCATTCTTACGTGGATCAGTTAAAGACCTCCACTTGGAATTCCCAAACATGCAATAATGAAGAATCAAAGACTACGAGCTACTGAGCAAAGGACTTAATCAAGAATCCTAGAACAATATAATGTAATATCTGTTTGTATTCATTGTAAATTGAGGTGACCTCCCTTAGGGGGAGATTGTTAGGAATTAGAAAATTCAGTCGTTAAAGAGTCGGTCACCTCAAGTATAAGCATTCAATAGAAAGCTCGTAGTCGTAGTTATGTTATGTTAGTAAGTAGTTTGTTAAGTAACACCGTGGAGGACGGACGGGTCTTTACCCACTGTATGCCTAATCCACAGCCCGTAGGTGGCGTTTATTTGTAAGACACTATAAATACCCTCTACCTCCCAAGGTAGAGGGTTAGAGCTTCAATACCATTTTTCTTTGTTTCACAAAGTTCCCAACTCTCTTCCCTTTCTCTCTCTAGAACTTTCTCTCTCTAAGCTTACTTGAACGCCCCACATGGTTATGGTTTAATGTGTTTGTGAAATCCTATATCTTACAGCTCATATTAATCATGCAAACCAATTCAATATTCAAAGGTACAAAATACATGAATTGAAAGTAAAAGAAATATAAAACGCTAATGCTTATCGTAGGGGAGTGATTTCTCCCTTGGAGACAGCTCCGTATGTTCCTCTAGACATGCCTTGAGCTTTTTCCCACGTTCTCTGAGTGTTGTGTGTGGAATGGGATGATTAGAATTGTTGGAATTCATGGGGTATTTATAGGCCAGATCTGGGTTACGGCGTAACCAATAAAGGAGTTACGACGTAACCTTCTATTTCATCGTATTTTGCACTAGATCTGCTGGTTATGGCGTAACCTTATGAGCGGTTACACCGTAGTCTTCAATAAAATCAGTTACGTCGTAGTTGATGGAGTAGTTAAGGCGTAAGTATCAGCGGCGTGGAACCTCATTTGACCTAATATAGTTACGTCGTAACCTTTGGGAAGAGTTACGCCGTAACCTTCTGAGAGTTGGTTTTCTGAGTCACGCAATAGTTACGGCGTAATGTGAGAGACGAGTTACGCCGTAACTTTTTCAAAGTAGCATACCGTGATAAATCTTTAGATAATTCTCCAATTCCGCGTCTCTTTAGCTCCAATGCTCGTAATTTACCTGAAAGTGGAAAATAATAGAAAACAAGCGTAAATCCATATAAATGATATAAATTACAAGCATTAACGGGGGAAATTGATACTTAATATTCAGGACTATTTGATGTTGTCAAATATCCCCCCACTTGAACTCTACTTGCCCTCAAGTAGACCTTATTAGAAAGATTCCTAAAAAGATATCTCCCATAACCTGGAAAATATAAGTTTATAAATCCCTTATGCTAGAATAAAACAAAGCCGAACACCTCACGAAAGGGGAACAAAACACTCAAATCTCTCAACAATTCTAAGTGTCAATTTCGGGGTGATCACTCAATCGCACAGTCATAGCATGTATTCTATCATAAGCTTGGTGGTTACACAAATCTCCACCACTAGAGTTAAGGGCTAAACAATTCTCGAAGGCAATATGGGTGGACACGACAAAGGTTAAGGGGTGACTCGTCATTACTAACATGTCACGGCGAAGTGGACAAAATCAATGATACATGACCAAATCTATGGCCAAGACACCAAAGATTGCTCGCTGCATCACCTAGACACGCTTCATGACTAAAGGGTAGGATAAGACATGGGATATATAAATGGTGTAAAATAAAAAACAAGCAGGTAGTCTAAATCTATAACCAAGTCATCACCACTTACCGTCTGCCCAAAGTTCAAGCTTTGAAGTCAAGAAACCGGATCATGAAATATAAGGTAGATGTGTCATTAGAGGACGTCGTGATGGGCACACTACCTTTTCTCCAACTATTGGCATAACTACCAACTCCAATCTTCAAATGTGACCGAGGTGGCCTCCTCGATACTAAATCTATAAAGCTCATAACATAGTGCATATATCATCGCACTTTACAATAACATAACAACTTTTTTTTTTTTCGAATCATTTTTCTTTTTCTTTTTTTTTCTTTTTTTTTTTTCAACATAACAATAATAACATAGCATAATATCCCCCCACTTGAGATGAACAATGGGAATTCGGGGGGTCTTCGATGATCTTCAGGAATGTAGTCGATGAAAGCGTGATTTCCGAACCTTTCCACTCGAACCTTGAACTTAGGCAAATGATGACTTCCCAATCACAAATAAAGACTACAGGGTAGGCTAAGGTGTAAAGGTGTATCGAAACAATAATCAGGTTAACAAAATGAAAGGAATGGCTCAGAAGGGTGTATCTAGGGGTATCTTGCACTAAAGGTGAGTGCAACAAAAGAGTTTCACATGGGGGTCGAGAAGTCGAGGTGACTAATCGATAGGCACACAATGGTAGGCTGTTTGGGTGATAATCCTATAATATTGCCTTCTAAAACTGAAAAGTCCAAATGCATCGAGCTAACTCAACATACCTCGTCTATGGTCTCGAAATGATGCAAAGGCCAAGTCCTAAAGTTTACAAGCTACCGGCACACTCATAATTTGGTGGATTTGGGGTAAAATATTGGAAACGGATAAGGCTAATCTCACCATATATATCAAGGGTTGTATGTGCTCGGCTAAGGTCTAATATAGTTAGGTTAAGAAAAACATGTCAAAATTTTAAAAATGGCATAATTTTTCAAAATAAACTAGAAAAATGAGGGCGAAATAATGTTCAAGAGATAATTCTACTCCCGTCCCCCCACTTGAATTGTACAAAGTCCCTTTTGTACTAAGAATTAAATAAAGGTGAATAAAAAAGTAGAATTAGAGCGAGAACTTCCCTGAAATTTGCTTCATAAAGAAGGAAGGCCCACAAAAAAGAGACGTGCCTTCGTATAAGCATCATGAACAAACTTCAATCCCTGAAATCACACTACCGACAAGCATAATTCTAAAAAGACAAAATGAAAAATGAAAAACAAACCAAACTCACTTTCGTAGGAATCACGGTTGCATTTAGCATATGCAACAAGCCTTTTAAACCACTTGGTGTCCCAAGTGGACGAGTGAAGTCTCGTGAGGGTTTACAGGGAATACACCCACAAAGTTCATTTAAAATACTAATACAAGGTTATTGTGTTTTAAAATGAAAGAATTAAAGCAGAGGAAGGTTACGTCGTAACTCTTTTGAGGGAGTTACGCCGTAACTGGCAAAACCTGACATAAGCTGCAAAGCGAGTGGTTACGGCGTAACCACTGAGATGGTATTACGCCGTAATTATTAATGCGTCAAGAATTCTGCTGCTAAAAGGTTGGTTACGGCGTAATCCCATAGATGAGTTACACCGTAACTCTGGTCAGATCAGCAAACTGCAGCAGCAAGTACTTCCTCGTTTCCTGCAAAAAATGGGTTAGAAAACACAAAATCCTACAGAAATGGAAATAAAACAAAATAAAAGGGATAATTCGGGTTGTCTCCCGAAAGAGCACTTTTCTTTATTTACGAGTCTTTAAGTTAGACTCAGAGCCGCGGGGCTACCAGTGCTTGTTGGTCATTTCGTGGATATGGCAATCTCCATGCTGGATCCAACTTACCAAATTCTCATCCCGTTTGTAGTCGTCCCCCAATTCTAAACAGCCCGAGTAGAAACTCTTGATTTTTTGGTAAGGGTGTTCAATGCCTTTTTCTTTGTCTTCCTCACTGATATCGAGCAGTGGTTAGGCTTGGCTCAATTGCCTCTTGGTCCAATTTTTAAAGTTCTTGATCGTTCTCGGCATTTTGAAAATAGTTTTATCATCGTTAATCTTCAACCATACTAACCCTTCTTTTTCATTTTTATCTAAACCCGACATTTCCTGAAAAGGCTTTCCTAAAATTACTCCCGTAAGTCCATCTTCCACAAATTCACTTACGTCGTCTAAAACCATAAAGTCTACCAAAAATGAATGAGTTCCAACAAAGACATGGATGTTAGTTGCAAACCAAAGAAAGTTATTCCCCTTATATTCTAACTCTTTCCTCATAACTCGGTTGTAGCATTCTTTTGACATGATATTGACTGGGGAAGTAGTGTCAATAAATGGGTGGAAGTCGATGAACCCGATTTTGCATGAGATCTTGAGATAATAGGGGTTTCTATGATGTATGCGGGTTCCTACTTCATGAAATCTAGGTTGATTGGGTTGCGAAAAAGCCTTAACAGAGTTATCTTGCCAATGGGCCATCTCGACGTCACTTGAGAGGTCTTCAGCACTTAATCCTAAGTTATCCTCTTCCTCAAACTTGACGAAAACATCAAAATCTCTCCCCGAATCAACCTCTCCAGGATCCGGGGGTCGCTAAGAAATTCTTCTAAAGCTTCACCAAAACTGCCTACAGGGTCAATTGCACATACCTTTTCTGGGGTAGACAAATGTTCATTAGGTCTGAAAGTAGCAATTTCTCCATTAGCTTCAAGAGTCAACTTTCCAGCAAAGACATCCACCTTAGTATGGGCAGTGGCAAGCATAGGCCTACCTAAAATGACTGGTATTATGTTGTCTTCCGGAATGTCAAGAATCACAAAATCTACTGGGAAAAGGAATTTCTTAATCTTCACCAACACATTTTCAACGATGCCCAACGGCAATTGCATAGATCGATCTGCCATTTCAATTTTCATCTTGGCCGGCATTAAGTTACCAATCCCCATATACAAAAACATCGAACGAGGCATTATGCTAATACTTGCTCCAAGATCAGCTAGGGCATTACACATGTTTAGACTCCCGATCAAGCAAGGGAGAGTGAAACATCCTGGATATTTTTCCTTTTGTGGTAGCTCGTTCCTCAAAACCGCTGAACATCTTTCGTTGAGGTGAATTGTCTCATCAATGCTTAATTCTTGTGCAATATCATCATGATTAGTATTAATAGAATTATTGATAGGTAAGTTTACCGGTAAAGTTTGGTCCAGAAGTGACTGTCTTTCCATGCTGATTCGTCGCTTAACTTTTTCCGAAAAGGTCAAAGGTTCTTCAAGGATAGTTTCTACAGTGTGGACAACTTCCTCCTCCCGAGCTGCTAGACAATCAGAGATGGCTTCTGAACATGAACTAACACTCTTCTCTACTTAATCCTATCATCGTGAATTTTGAGAGAAGAGACTGTATTATCCACGAATGTTCTCATCAATTTTTCAATCCTATCATCCCGTTCTCTTGATTCCTTGATGTGGTCAAGAATTTTTCTCTCAAGATCGCTCCCGGTTTTGGTCCCAAACCGGCTCTTAACCCTCTCGACCCTGCATGCTTCAGCTTCTCTTTCTAACCTTCATTTTTAGAAAATTTCCCCATAATTGTATTCTTGCTTTGTTATCGTCTTCATTACCTTATGATCGAAATTGTCTCTCGGTCCGTGCCCTGTATCCATGTGCCACTTGTAGCAATGTTCAGAAATCTGCTAAATACATTCCAGGGCCTGGTCAGGAGTCATGCTAGGAATAGGTCTCGGTGAATCGAGAAGTTCTCGTGTTAGCGCATTAATCCCACGATAGAAGACGTAGACGATCTGATGTTTGTTTAAATCATGGGTAGGGCATCGATAGAGTAGCTCATTAAATCTTTCCCATGTTTGGTAAAGCGTTTCTTCTCCAACCTGAATGAATTGATAGAAAATTGCAGGACGAATTCTTTTCTAAGTTCATCCCATGCTCCTTTAAAATCGTAAGGGAGTTTGTTATACCACCTTTTTGCTGCCCAGTAAGAGCCATAGGAAAAATCCTTGCAGTGACTGAATAGTTCGGAGTACCTCTGACGTTGAAAAGAGAGGATAAGTGGAGAACTTCTTCTACGTGATCCTGAACGTCCTCATCTTCGTCTCCAGAAAACTTAAGTTCGTGTAACTCTCCAATAATATGATCTGGAATACAGTATTTTTCAGTGTGAGAATCCTGTGTGAAGCTTCGTCGGCAGTTCTCATTTGGTCGCTCCAAATACTGCTCCATAGTTAGGTCATCGATATTATTTTCATTGATGACCTCCAGTTCTGCGTCAGACTGGTCTGATTCGTAAAATGAGAAGATGTTGTGAATAGGAACCGGAGAGTAAACTTTCCTTCTCCGAAATCGCTTCTCCGGGTCGTTGAATGGGGTGGCCAGAAAAGGCCTCGAGCTGCGAGTCTTGTATCCTGACAGTTTAAGAAAGAAAATGTTAGAATTTAGTAAATCCAGTTATTAAAGAGTCGGTTACCTCAAGTATATGTAATCATTAGAAAGCTCGTAGTCGTAGTTGATTATAAGTTAAGTAGTATTTAATTTCTAACACCGTGGAGGATGGACGGGTCTTTACCCACTGTATTCCTGATCCACAGCCCGTAGGTGGCGACTTATGTAAGAACTATAAATACTCTCTACCTCCCAAGGTAGAGAGTTGGAGCTCATAATAAGATTTTTCTTTCTCTCACTAAAGTTCCCAACCTCTAACTCTTTCTCTCTCTAAAACATCATCTTATATGCCTCTTGTGTTTATGGTTTGATGTGTTTGTGAAATCCAATATGTTACAAATGGTATCAAGAGCCATGGTTTGATCATCTCTCTTACATATCCTTGGATTTCTAGTGGTTTTTAGATGGTTTTTGAGTTTGAGAAAGTTTAGTGGTTTTTGCATCATTTGGATCATTTCTTGTGTTAAAGGTTGAATTTTGGGTGTACTTTTGTGTTTAGAATCATTGTAAGTGATTGGGTTTTGATTTGGTAAGCTTGAATCACTGTGGTTGAGCTTGTTTTGGATTGAAAAGTGTGTTTTTGAAGTTTTTCATGCTAGCGACTTGGTTCTCGTAGTGTATTTCATCATAGCGACTTGCTTCAGTAAAAGGTAGCGAGTTGGAGTGTTAATTGGTAGCGATTTGGTCCTAGCGACTTGTCTATTGAGACAAGCCGACAAATAGTACAAGTTAGTGGATTCTCCACTACGGCTAGCGACTTGGTGAGGTTAGCGACTTGATTCAGAAATTGTTAGCGACTTGATACTAGCGACTTGGATCTTAGCGAGTTGTTCTTTAGCAACTTGGTGCTTAGCGACTTGATTTCATAATACTCAGCGACTTGGTGTTAGCGACTTGGATCTTAGCGAGTTGTTCTTTAGCAACTTGACTGTGTCTTAGTGACTTGGCATTATAGCGACTTGTGTCTAGCAACTTGGTGCTTAGAGACTTGATTTCATAATACTTAGCGACTTGGTTCAAGGATTCTTAGCGACTTGGTTGATCTTTTGTTTATAATACGGTTTTCTCTTGATTTAGTAAAATCTCGTGAAATAATCTATTTCCCGGTTTAATCATAGAGTTATAAAATCCTGTGTAATCTATTAACATGTCTACCAACGTACCTACAATCATCTCCACTGTTGCTGAGGATGTTCAAGCAGCTAGCTCAGATACTCGTCCACCCATGCTTGACAGAACAGACTACGACTCTTGGGCACAACGAATCAGATTGTACTGCCTTGGAAAGGAAAACGGAGTCAACATTCTCAAGTCTATTGATGAAGGACCTTATGAAATTGAGACTACAAGAGATTTAATTGATACAGCTGCAGATGGAACAATGATCTATGGAATAGACAGACCAAAGACGTATGATGAGCTCAATGATAAGGAGAAAAAGAGATTCGATGCTGATATCAGGGCTTCTAACATTATACTTCAGGGTCTTCCAAAAGATATCTATAAGCTTATCAATCACAACACTGAAGCCAAAGCAGTATGGGATAATGTCAAGATGCTTCTCTCAGGTTCTGAATTAACCAAGGAAGACAGAGAATCACAACTGTATGATGAGTTTGAGCACTTCAAGATGAAACCAGATGAGAGTGTCTATGAGTACTACGTGAGATTCCATAAGCTTGTGAATGATATGAGGAATATCAAGATGACGATGCCAAATATTCAATTGAACTCAAAGTTTGTGAACAACATGAATCCCGAATGGCACAAGTTTGTCACCTCTGTGAAGCTAACCAAAGGATTGAAGAATACAAACTATGAGCAACTGTATGCCTTCCTTCTTCAGAATGAGAGACATGCCATGTTTGAAAAAAGGATTCTTGATTAGTTCAAAACCAACCAGGGAGAAACAAACTCATCAAATGACTCAACAGCTTTTTACACCAATGTTGGAATTACCACAAAAGCTTCTCAAGTCATACCCACGGGAGATGGTAATCACAAACTCATTCCTGATCTAAGGTTCAAGCAACCGGATGCTGATGCTGCCGTGGGACATTTCATCAATCAACTGGCTCTTATGGTTAAACAGAACTTGACCCTTACACCTCATACTAACAGTCTTCACACTAACAATGAAATCAGAACTGCATCCAATCTTCACAATCATGCTATGATCAGAGATGGGAGGGTTATGGTGCAACCTGTTCAACAAAGGCAGTATGAACAAGGAAGAGGTGGAGTTGGTAGAGGATTTGTGGCTAATCAGAATCAAGGAAGAAATGTCAATCAAGGACAAGCAAAGCCAATTAAGTGCTACAACTGTGGTGGTGAGGGACATACTGCTAGGAACTGCACATCTCCAAAGCCTCCACAGAATGCAGAATACTTCAGACAAGATGTTGCTTGTGCAAGCTCAGGATAGTGGAGCAGCTTTGGATGAAGAGGAATTGTTGTTTCTTGCTGAGGGAAATGCCCGAACCTATGATGCTGATGTTGATGAACAGCCAATTCAGGAGATAGGTCATAATCATCAGAATGCCTTTCAAGTAGCTGATTGTGATGCATTCGACTCTGATGTCGATGATGAACCTACTGCTCAAACAATCTTCATGGCTAGCATCTCACCTATGGTCTCTCCAAAAGTCTCTCCACCACAACAAGCTGGTCCATCCAAAGACAAAATCATTTCAGAGGTATTAAAACTATATGATGATGTTGATGAGCGAAAGATGCATAATGAAGTACAATCTCTTGAAACTTATGAATCAGATATTGATGATGAGGGTAATAGCAATATTGTCCCATATGATCAATATGTGAAGCAAAGTGAAAGTGAGGTTGTATCAAGTAATGCATCTTCCGCAGTCAAAGATGACTATGTTTTTTATGAATACACGGCATGTGCCCCTGATGATTCTGTTGTCTCTGAACTGAATGCCTATAAAGAACAAGTTGCTATTTATGAACAACGTGCTAAGTTTGAGTTGACCACCCGTGAGCAGGAAATGGATGACCAAATGCGTACAATTATTAGAAAAAGTAATTTTAGAGAGGAAGTATTAAAACAAGAGTTAAACTCCTTACAAGAAAAGCTTTCTAAAACTGCTAAGCAAAAACAAGAACTTCAAGAAAATGTAAAAATGCTTAAGCAAGAATTCAATGCTAAGGAATCAAAACTTTTGAATGATTTTTCCAATCTAAAAACTTTGAAAAACAAGCTTGAAAATAAGTTGTATGTACAAGGGAACACCATTCAGGCTGCTCACATGATCACTAAGCATAGAGTTTTAAGTGATAAGCATAGTATTCCCATTATTAAGGAATCCAACCCTGAGTATGGTAAGAAAGCAAAAGAAACTCAGAAGGTAATTTATGATGGCCATGAAATCCTTACGCCTAGGCAGAAACCTAGTTGCACTGAGTGCACTGAGGAAGATAAGAAATCAGATGAAGTCACTAGGGAGAAAATGAATAAGAAGCTAGAAGATCCTGAGTGTAAAAAGAATAATATAACGTTCAAACCCCATGATTACAGTAAGGAAAATTGGATCTCCTTAAACATGTTTAAGCCTCAGAATCTATTAACTCCTGAACAAGTGTTCTGGAAAAAGGATATGGATATGCAAAAAGCCGAAAATCTTGTTGCAAAAAACACTCCCCTTAGGAAAATGCCTGCAGCTACTGTGTATCCTCCAAATACACCAATGCATCTAGTTCCTAGATCTATTGCCACTAATAGCAAGACCTTAATCAGCGTGTATGTTGTTTATCAGATGTTTGTTGATTTTGAGAAAACGTGTAAGAAGAGAATCACACCTACAGGGATAACTGAGGGGGAAAGGGGTTTTGAGCAAACTAAAGAATGTTATTTAACTGAGGTCATGCCTTTCTTTAAACAATTAAAAGGTCAATTTGAGAGTCTTCAAAAAGGGATAAATTCAGATATTAAAGAAATGGAAAATGAATTTGATGCGATGATAGTTGAGGTCAATTATTATGAACAGGAACTCAAATATAATGAAGTTGAAAGGAAGAACTTGCATATCTTAAATGAGAATTTGATTTCGAGTTGTGTTGCTCAAGATGTGTTTTATACTGTTACTAAGCACTCTATTACTGCTTCTCGATTTCATGAATTGTCTATTGCATTGAAAGTTTCCCATGATCGTGTCATTGAGATTGAAAACATATTTGCTCAGGATGATCACGATAATTGATCAGGATGATCACGATAATTTGGTAAAACTAAATGAGAAAATTGATCAGGATGATCACGATAATTTGGTAAAACATCTTTCTAAACTAGAAGTTGAACATTTTGATTTACAACTAAAATATCAACATCTTAAAGAAAATGTCAAACCCTCAAATATCATGACATCCTAAGATGTTCCAGAGTTTGATGCAGTTTTTCAGATAAACAAACGTGACGAACAGATTCAAGCTCATTGTAACACGATCAGAAAGTTGAAAGCCCAAATTTCACAATTAAAGGCTGAAAAGAACAATGTGTCTGGGTCCCAAATGCCTCCTCCTTTAGATTCTCAGTATTCTCAAACTTTTCATCTTAAAAATTTGGTTAATGTTTTACAAAAGGAAAACGAGAGTTTTCTAGAAGAAAATGAAAAAGTTAAACGACACTTTAAAGAGTTATATGATTCAATGAAAGTCACTCGTGACAAAAACAATGAAAAAATAACTTCTTTACAAAAAGAAATTGAGAATCTAAGGAGTCAGGAAAAAGGGAAACTGCCACTTGTCTTTAATGAGAATGTTGCATCAAAGTCATCCTCAGACTGCAAATATACTGTGACCGTTAAATACATTCCTCCTCATCTTAGGAACAATGAACTTGTATTTCATAACTATTGTGCTCACCTTAAGGATAGTCTAGAATGTCTCCGTGAGATTGTGGAAGAGGACTTCATAACTAAGCCTCTTGATAGAGAAATTAGGTTTGCTTGCATTCAGGCCAAACGATCTCAGGAGCTACTAGAATGTTTAATAGCAACATGTCCTAAATCCTTAGGTGGAAAAGGTAAAGCTGTGATGCCTTGTTCTATGCCTAGTGCCAAGGTCACAAACCATTCTATTCCCAGTTTTAAGAAAGTGAACACTAATGTGCCTTCAAGTAGTTCAGATCCATGCACGTCTTGTTCAGGAATGCAAAAAGTAGATCAACCAACTAATGTTCCCATAATTCCCTCTACAGGAGTAATCAGTGACATTAAAGCAAGCGGGTCAAAGCCTCTAGGCAATACCAAGCAAGATAGGACCTCGCAAGCTAAGAATGTGCATTGGAAGAGAGTAGAAGACCAACCTAGGAATATTAAGTTTGAGTTGAATAAAACGAATCGTGTTGATTCTAGCATTAGCCATAGGCGTACTGTAATTAATTCGAATTCTGATACTATCTGCAAACCATGTAATGATGACTGCTTGAATTCTGTTACTAATCATGAATGTGGTGTAAATGTTTTGTCTAATGCTATCAAATGCCCGGTTAAAATTGTTATTGTTAAAAATCAAGCTAAGAAGGCTAAAAGGAAAAGGCGAAAGAAAGTTAGAAAACAGTGGAAACCCACAGGAAGAATATTTAGTAAAATAGGTTATCAATGGATACCTTCTGGCCGTAAGGTTAATGAGTTCTGCCCTCAATTTGCTAAGACAATGCCCACTAGAAAATCGATGCCTACTGTTAGAACTATTCCCTTAAGAAGTGAACATACTTTGAATAGGTCGAATACGGATATTAGCACTACATCTATTTCTGATGATCCCACTGTTTCTACTTCTAATGTGGGTGTTCCAATCACTGTTACTAACCAAGTGGAACCCATTATTGCATGGGGTTCCCAATTATCCAGTTATCCAATCGTTCTGTGGTACCTGGACTCAGGCTGTTCCAAGCATATGACTGGTGATCGCTCGCGGCTCATGAACTTTGTGAGTAAATTCATCGGGACTATTAGATTCGGGAACGACCATTTTGGAGCTATTATGGGTTATGGAGACTATGTTGTTGGGAAAAGTGTAATCTCCAGGGTATATTATGTGGAAGGTCTTGGTCATAACTTGTTCTCTGTTGGTCAATTTTGTGATTCCGATCTAGAAGTGGCTTTTAGAAAACATACTTGTTTCGTTAGAGAACTAGATGGTGTGGAATTGCTAAGAGGAACCCGTGGTTCAAATCTATACACCATCTCTATCGAAGACATGATGAAGTCCTCTCCCATCTGCTTGTTGTCAAAGGCTTCAAAAACAAAATCATGGTTATGGCATCGTCGTCTCAATCACTTGAACTTCGGTACCATTAAAAATCTTTCCAGAAATGATCTTGTAAGAGGCTTACCCAGATTAAAATATGAAAAAGATCATCTTTGTTCAGCATGTCAATTGGGAAAAAGCACGAAATATGCCCACAAACCAAAACCCACAAACTCAGTAATGGAAGTTCTTCATACCCTTCATATGGATCTGTGCGGACCAATGAGAGTGCAAATGATAAATGGGAATAAATACATTCTAGTCGTAGTTGATGACTACTCTCAATTTACTTGGGTAAAGTTTTTGAGTACAAAGGATGAAACTCCAGATGTCATCATCAAACTTATCAAACAGCTTCAGGTTCGACTCAACAATACAGTCAGAATTGTTCGAACAGACAATGGCACAGAGTTCGTTAACAAAGACTTAATTCAGTTTTATGAAAGCGTTGGAATCAGTCATCAAAGAAGTGTTCCTCGAACTCCTCAACAGAACGGTGTAGTTGAAAGACGAAATCGAACTCTTGTGGAAGCCGCAAGAACAATGCTAATTTATTCAAAGGTTCCAGTGTTTCTATGGGCTGAAGCAATTGCCACTGCTTGCTACACCCAAAATCGTTCCCTTATCCACACCTCTCATGGAAAAACTCCATATGAACTTGTCCATAAACGAAAACCTTATTTATCCTATCTTCGTGTGTTTGGTGCATTGTGCTATCCAACAAATGATGGTCAAGATTTAGGTAAATTAAGAGCTAAGGCAGACATTGGAGTTTTTGTAGGTTATGCATCAAACAAGAAGGGTTACCGAATCTACAACAAAAGAACTCGAAATATCATGGAAACTATCCACGTCATGTTCGATGAGCTGTCCGGGAAAATGGCTCCAGGACAATCCAGTTCTGGACCCGCATCTCAACCTTCATCAAGTAGTCCTATCAGTTCTACTCTTGTTTCTAATCCCTCTCCAACAACTCCTTATGTACCTCCTTCAGAAGATGATTTAAAGAAATTGTTTGATCCAATGTTTGATGAACACTATGAGCCGAATGCTAATGATATGTCAATGCCATCAAGTGAGGGTGCTCCTATCCCTGTCAATGAAGTCAACGCTTCAATTTCAATATCATTAATTCAAGAAGCACCTGTTGCTGATCACTCTGTCTCATCAACAAATCATCAATCATCGAATGTACATCATGGAATTGTTTCTGGCATCAATGATGAAGTTAATCCCTTTGCTACTCCCGAAGATGCTCCATTTGAAAACATATTTGCTCCTGAATCATCATCAGAACCATCTTCATCAGGAGATATCGACTCTGCTACTTCAGTCCCTCAACAACAGCCTGATGATCACCTCAGAAAATGGACACATGATCATCCATTAGACAACATCATTGGAAACCCCTCTCGACCAGTATCCACACGGAAACAACTTGCAACCGATGCCTTATGGTGCTTCTTCAACTCCGTACTCTCAAAAATCGAACCAAAAGACGTTAAAACTGCCATGAATGAAGACAGCTGGTTCAATGCCATGCAAGAAGAAATTCATGAGTTTGATCATCTAGATGTATGGGAATTAGTACCTGCTCCAGACTGTGCTAAGATTATTGCTCTAAAGTGGATCTTCAAAGTGAAACTTGATGAGCATGGTGATGTTTTAAAGAACAAGGCTCGATTGATTGCAAAAGGATACCGTCAAGAGGAGGGTATTGACTTTAAAGAATCATTTGCTCCAGTTGCTCGTATCGAGGCAATCAGAATCTTCTTGGCTAATGCTGCTAGTAAGAATATGGTAGTATATCAGATGGATGTAAAGACAGCCTTTCTTAACGGAGATCTTAAAGAGGTCGTATACGTTAGCCAACCAGAGGGTTTTGTGAATCCAGAGCATCCTACTCATGTCTATCGCTTGAAGAAGGCTCTTTACGGGTTGAAGCAAGCTCCAAGGGCATGGTATGATACACTATCAAAGTTTCTTCTATCTTCTGGATTCAGCAAAGGAGCAGTTGATCCGACATTGTTCACCAGAAAGTCAGGCAAACATTTAATTCACGTTCAAATTTATGTTGATGATATTATTTTTGCCTCGACTGACCCCAATGAATGTGATCGGTTTTCAAATGAAATGGGTTCCAAATTTCAAATGTCAATGATGGGACAAATGTCATTTTTCTTGGGATTACAAATTTCACAAAGTCCCGGAGGCATTTTCATAAATCAATCTAAATATGCAAATGAGATTTTAAAGAAATTTGGATTTGATTCTTGCGACCCTGTTGACACTCCTATGATTGAGCGTACTAAACTGGATGAGGACCACTCAGGGATCATGGTAGACCAAACGAAATATCGAAGTATGATTGGATCCCTGATGTACCTCACAACCAGTAGACCAGACATTCTGTTCGTTGTTTGCATGTGTGCTAGATATCAGGCTAAGCCTACCAAAAAGCACCTTGAAGTGGTTAAACGGATCTTTCGGTATCTCCAAGGAACAATATGGGACTTTGGTACCCGAAGGACACCGGTATGTCACTAACAGCCTACGCAGATGCTGATCATGCAGGATATCAAGATACTCGTCGAAGTACGTCTGGAGGTGCTCAGTTTTTGGGTGATAAGCTTGTAAGCTGGTCTTCAAATAAGCAAATGAGTACTTCTATTTCCTCTACAGAGGCTGAATACATAGCCATGTCATCTTGTTATGCTCAAATCCTATGGATGCGATCCCAATTATCTGACTATGGCTTTGAATTCAACAAAATCCCTCTATACTATGATAATAAAAGTGCTATTGCTCTCTCATGCAACAACGTACAACACTCAAGAGCAAAGCACATCGACATTCGACATCATTTCATCAGGGAGCAAGTAGAAAACGGTGTGGTGGAACTATACTTTGTGAGGACTGAATACCAATTAGCAGACATCTTCACCAAAGCCCTTCCTAGAGAACGTTTTGAGTTTATCCTTCCACGACTTGGTCTTAAGAGCCTACAACCGGAAACACTCAAACGTCTTCAAGAGGAAGAAGAGGAGTAAAAGGTTTTCCTTCATCTATCTCTTGTAAATATCTATTCGAAAAGCAAAATACAAAATTACAAAACCTTCAAAAAGCAAATAGAAAAATATAAAACTTTCAAAAATCCATAAAAATTTGAAAATCTTGAAAAAATCCAAAAATATTGTCTTTTTGTCATGTTTTCCTCGATTCGATAATATCTACGGTCTTTGTGCTGTCATTCAAAGAATGACACGGGACTTTAGATGTTGTTCGAATGTTTAAAAAAAAATAAAAAAAAATAACTAAATAAAAAATAAATTTTTGGGAGAAAGTGAAACTATGGTTTATTGTCATTTCAGGCAGTAACCCGCTCTTCAATGAAAGAATAGAGCAATGCTTTATCCTGGTTTTCAAATCTCATGCTCTGATTCTTTAAACAATTCCTTACCATCTAATGAAAACTAATTGCTTTGAAAAATAACTCGGACTCTATTTTTGTAAATCATCTAGACTTCACGTTTGTCAAAACTATCTATCTCTCAATCAACAACTAATGTCATTGATTGAGAGGGAGAATGATTTCAATTAAATCAAAAAGTTATTTGTCATACAAGTGTTTTCAAAAGATAATCATGCATGTTTAATCAATGGAGTTTAAAGTCTCAAAATCCGATCCTTATCAGTTAAAACGTTTTCATAATCAAGTCATAATTCTCCTTAAAAGCTTTCAAAATCAATTTAAATCTACAGAGATCACAAATCTCAAATGATTTGATAATTGTGATCGGGGGAGAATTTGTGATTTAAATTTTATTTAAACTGATAATTCGGTAAATGGTTTTATAAGGATGTACAAGCTTTCCTCCCCACATGTGCCAAACGATTTCAAATTTTCCATGCACATGTTGAGGGGGAGCATCTATCTTAAACCACAAAGATTTGAAACGTGATCAATTTATTTCAATGTGCAGTCAATATGTGCAAAACATTTTCAAATATCTATGCACATATTGAGGGGGAGAAACTATTTTGAAACCCACATTCTTTATATAACTACTCTTAGATGCAAGCCAACCCCTCAAACATATAAATTATTTCTATTACAAAATGATGCTTGACGCAAATGTTGAGGGGGAGCTCTTGTTCTAAAAATATCAAAAACAATTCAGGTACAAAATGCTTTGATAATATATCACAAGTATCTGTATTGATTTTTCAAATGGTTTTCAATTGGTTCCAATGGCAGATGAACAATACCAAATAGACCGACCAACTTTACTTTATGTATGGTGATATAAGGATGATAAGGTTAGGTATTTGTTCCCATGATCCACCAAACCGGAGGGATCTACCCAGGGACAATCCACTAGATAGTGTAGAAGTCCTTAGGTATGATGAAAAAAGGAGAAAAGTGAGATATGGGAAGAGTGCGGACTGAGACTGAGCTAGTACTGGAATAAACCCAACAAGGTTCTAGTTATGAATTCTCGGTAAGCACTGAAGGGGTTGAAGAATGAAAAAGAATTGAATGTGAAAAAGGGTGTAAAGAAATAGCCCTCCATTTATTCAACCTTAGGGCAGAAACCGGGTTCAATTCATATGCTACTGGTGGTTACCAAGGTAACATCGGTATTGAAGACAAGACGTCATGGACCTAGTGACGCACTGCACTTCAACTTCCCAAACCACTCAAGTTCCTCTTAAAAGGACTTGTTTCATTCTCACGGGAACCGACATAATCTATCGACTTTCTCTTAGAGACTGTTGATATTGAAGAAGGAGACCCTCTCCCTAGTCTCCGAAATAGGATCCAAATATGCACAATTGAGTCTAGAGCCACGAGATCATCTATAAATCTCATTAGGACACTTTCAATGAAGACTCTCTGTTTCACACAATGTGGAAAGAGAGATTATATCTTATGAGTCCTACGCATTATCCTTGTGGTATTGCCAGAACATCTGAGTGATATGCAAACATATTCACAATGAAGATGGAAAGCCTTCTGGAGCCAACATCAAACAAGCTCCTGGTGGGTGGCATGTGAGATCTATTCAATAGATCAACCATGTGACAACTGAACAGAAACAATGGGGTGATTCAATCTTTTGAATCAATCCTGGTTCAGGTTATGGATTGACGGATACCATTGAAAAACCGGTCGTTGTGCTTAAAAACTCTTTTCTTTAGCACATCGACTGTGTACAAATATTTCAAAATAAAAGGTGTTTATGATTGATAATTGATCTTCACTAAAACCTTCGTTGTATTGCAAAAACAATTTCTATTGAGCGATACACGATTGTTTTTCAAATCTCTTTTTATCAATAAGTGAATCTCAATTCGCTGGTTCACTCACTCCGTGTTGTCTTCTTTGAGACGTTCCGGTTTGAGAACAGCTAGAGCAGCTGCGAAACCCTGTCAAGGAAATTCTTTGGAATTTTACCTGATCACATGCAGTACTTGTACTGATCAATGGGGAACCGTGGGCCGTGTACCTCAATTCAACGAAAGTGATCAAAGACACTTTCGTGCACTTTATTGCAAACTGTTGTATGCAGGTACGCCCGGCGTCTGCAGCTGACCAGAATGAAGCGGTCAATCCATAGCCGCATGCTCACTCAACACATTCATCTCGAAAGAAATCATGATTTGTGCATCAATGACTCTGATATTTTCACTCCATGCTTCTGCTACGCTGCTGCCAATATCATGAATCAATGAAAGCTTCCGCTACTCTGATGAGAATATATCATGATCCAGAATGTGTGCATGTCGGTCCATAAGTCACAACATTACGTAATACCAACACCACAATGGAAGAGTCAGAGATGTATTATAGCTGATGATCTCAAAGGTGGCTCAAAACTCATTATCACGTGGATCAGTAAAAGACCTCCACTTGGATTAACCAAACATGCAACAATGATGAATCAATGACTACGAGCTTCAGAGCAAAGTACTACATCAAGAATGCAAGAACAATTTAAAATGTAATATCTGTTTGTATTCAATGTAATTTTTAATGTGTGTTTGAGGTGACCTCCCTTAGGGGGAGATTGTTAGGATTTAGTAAATCCAGTTATTAAAGAGTCGGTCACCTCAAGTATATGTAATCATTAGAAAGCTCGTAGTCGTAGATTATTATAAGTTAAGTAGTATTTAATTTGTAACACCGTGGAGGACGGACGGGTCTTTACCCACTGTATGCCTGATCCACAACCCGTAGGTGGCGACTTATGTAAGAACTATAAATACTCTCTACCTCCCAAGGTAGAGAGTTGGAGCTCATAATAAGATTTTTTTTCTCTCACTAAAGTTCCCAACCTCTAACTCTTTCTCTCTCTAAAACATCATCTTATACGCCTCTTGTGTTTATGGTCTGATGTGTTTGTGAAATCCAATATGTTACAGAAAATAAAAAACAGACTTAATATAAAATCCTAAAATAGCTCCCCGGCAACGGCGCCAAAAACTTGATGCAGGTTTTACTGATCAGGTTTTAATATTTATAAAGTCTCGTTATACCTAAGGTCTACCTTAGTGCACTAACGGGCAGTGTACCCGGTCATGTGTAGTGTAGTAATCGGTAAAGCCGACGTCGTCCCAAGAGCTATGTGTGTTGAATTATTACTAAGTCTAGGTGCCACAGATTAATAATGGTTTCGATATAGATTTAATTAATTAAACTACTAAAGCAGAATAAAGCAGAATAAAAGCAGATAAATGATAAAGGGAAATCAATAGAGGAGAGTGGTGCTAACCTAGTTAATCCTCCTAGCTAGTTATGTCTACGTCTACTTACTTCCAATTACTTCAGGTGGGGTCAAAGTCAAGATGACAACATTTGGTCAATTCGCCTTAACCTATCAGCAAAGATGCCACCACAGGAGAAGTTAGGTGTCCCCTCATAAGTCCTGTTGTTCTTGGTCCAATAAGCCAAGTCATTAAGTACCGCTACATGCTAGATTTATAATAGTGAATGCCCGGCCGTTAGGAACTTAGACACGCACCCCCTAATTCTTAAGTTCATCCAAACGATAGGTGATCAGTTGGTCAAATCGCACAAGTAGAAAGGGTCGTCAGTTGGTCATATCTTACCCTTCCCGTCTCGGTCCGCTTACCTAGGGTCAGTTGGTCATATCTCCTAGGCAATTGGCCTCTACCGCCATTCAAAACTACCGAACCAAGGGTGGCTACCAATAAACTATGCATGCATACACTTAGAAATAATTGTACGGAAGTAAAGTAAACGCAAACAAAACAATTAAGGAATCATAACTAGGCCAGCACCAACAGGTGCTTAGCCGCTCATATTAATCATGCAAACCAATTCAATATTCAAAGGTACGAAATACATGAATTGAAAGTAAAAGAAATATAAAACGCTAATGCTTATCGTAGGGGACTGATTTCTCCCTTGGAGATAGCTCCGTATGTTCCTCTAGACCTGCCTTGAGCTTTTTCCCACGTTCTCTGAGTGTTGTGTGTCGAATGGGATGATTAGAAATGCTGGAATTCGTGGGGTATTTATAGGCCAGATCTGGGTTACGGCGTAACCAATAAAGGAGTTACGCCGTAACCTTCTATTTCATCGTATTTTGCACTAGATCTGTTGGTTACGGCGTAACCTTATGAGCGGTTATGCCGTAGTATTCAATAAAATCGGTTACGTCGTAGTTGATGGAGTAGTTACGGCGTAAGTATCAGCGGCGTGGAACCTCATTTGACCTAATATAGTTACGTCGTAACCTTTGGGAAGAGTTACGCCGTAGCCTTCTGATAAGTTGGGTTTCTGAGTCACGCAATAGTTACGGCGTAATGTGAGAGACGAGTTACGCCGTAACTTCTTCAAAGTAGCATACTGTGATAAATCTTTAGATAATTCTCCAATTCCGCGTCAGCTCCAATGCTCGTAATTTACCTGAAAGTGGAAAACAATGGAAAACAAGCGTAAATCCATATAAATGATATAAATTACAAGCATTAACGGGGGAAATTGACACTTAATATTCAGGACTATTTGATGTTATCAACCAACATTGATTTCATGTTTGGACAACTTGACACCATCATTTGACAATTCATTTAACAAAGTTTTATAACGGGTATATGTTTGAGAGAGGGGTTTCTGAGTCTTTAGCCCTGAAGGTATTATACTTAAGTTTCAGGTCCATAATCCTGTTTTCCTTGGTATATGAGGGACCTTCATAGTTGTGGACCAGGTCATTCCAGGTTTGTTTGGCTGTACTACAACTTATGACAGACTCCATTACATCATTAGGAAGACAAGATATGATGATGCTTTTGAGTCTTTGGTCCTGGTTGACCACCCTTCTTTCATCCTGAGTCCACTGAGCTTCAGGTTTAGGTAGACCTTCAGCAGTGTTTGGGACAAATGGACCTTCATTAATACACTTAATGTAGTAAGGTTCCATCCCAGTCAAGTAGAAAAGCATTCGCTTCTTCCACTTGTTGAATTTGCCAACTTCGAGTCGAGGGGCAACAGAAGCATAGGCTCCACCCTTTTTGTCGACAAGTTGGGGTACATCACTTTCAGCCAATGTTTGGATCCTGATTTTAAAAAACGTTTTTGAGAGGCTTAAAAAGGGTTCTATAAATCAGCCTGCTCTAATACCACTTGTTGTTCCCGTTTCACAAATAGCTAAAAACAGTTATAAAGACTAAGTGTGAATCATGACTGAAGTAAACCACATAAAGATAAGTTTTAACAAGATAAAACACAAAGTAATTTTCAACATTTATATTCTTTATTAAAACGAATTAAAAAGAATACATTACCCAAGTACTTGCGGAAGAGTACTTGGGATTGAAATGAAAAGTATGGTAAAACTCCTCACGAAGCTTAGGCTAAGTCTAAGAACAACTATTCAGGTACCACTGAGCTATCTCAGGGACATAGTCGTATTTAGAGGAGTGAAAGATGCTTGTGTGTGTTTTTCACAATCAATGCACAAGCTTAAATCTTTCACTCCTACCTCATGGCTATTTATACAAGTATGTTTTTAACTCTATCCTAGAGGAAAAACTGACAAGGTTACAGAAGATAAAATACTGATGTATTTTTTCTCTGTTTACAATGGCTATATTGAGTAAGTGACAAGGTTGCTTTCTTCTTGTCAGTGATGACACTGATCTTGGTTGTTATCGTTTCAGGGAAAGTTTGACTGTGGGTTGATAAGGACTTCGTCTTATCTGTTCAAACGTTTCCCGCCTTGTCCCGCTCTATTCTTTAGTATTCTTAGCCTTCAGTCTTTAATTTTCAGTCTTGCCTTTCAGTGATAATAGTTGGTGAGGAGTTTTGGGATTCAGTGAGTTATTGTCATCACTCAATGAATCCACCATCTTCTTCTTGACTCAGTATTCACCCCTTGAGTTTCGCCTCACTGAGTGGAGAGACTTTACTTCTTAGTCTCGTACTGAGTATCCTGAAGATAGCTCACTGAGTGGCTATGCACTCAGTGACTTGTTAGTGTTTAAGGTTATAAACACTAAGGGTATTTTCTATTCAAATCCTAGAATTAAGGGGTTTGAGTATTCACTGAACCCAACACATGGTGATCATCAACCATATCATGGATTTTGACGAGTGACCAATCATTTGAATACATACACACACCATGGTATGGGATGCGGAGGATTCGGGCAAGCTCGACAAGAGTTAGGGTGTAGTTTTGATTGTTGATGACAAAGGCAATATATATGGTTCCATCATCATTTCTAATGATGCGGACACTCTTTTAAAACTCGAGGACAAACACGGGACAAATTTGTTCATTGATATGAAGAAGACAATCAAAGTTGATCCTAGAAAAGACTTCGGGGATATCGGTACCATCGAGGAAATATTGATCAATGACACGTCCTTCATGGAAGAACTGTTTTTGGAGCATTTTGAAGGTTTTTCGGTCTTTGCAGGTAAGACCATCCTTACGGTGATGCAACGGTATATAGTGAGCGGTGTCTTGATAATCTTGTTGAGTTGAGCTAGGCATGAATGATCCTAAACAATAAGACCACAATGTGGTGTTAATTTTGAGAAGAGTTCTTTTTGATGGTTCATCACAATTTTGCTCAAAACATCCTTCTTTTTGAATTCATTATGAGTTCTAATTTGTATTAACAATGTTTGTTCTTTGATTAGTTATCTTAGATAGCTAATTAAAACAATGTGGTAGCAAATTGTGACAAACCCACTTGAATCAAAATTCTAAAGATGTTAAAATTGTATTACTAAGAACTTGAGAATGGAAATCACAATGTAGTGAAGATAAAACTTACACAAGTGATTGGATTGCTTGAATTGATGAAGAGAAAACTCCTAGGAACAGTAGTATTGAGTTTAGGGTTGTGTATGAGAGAGTAAAGTGGAAGATGAGAATGTACAGTGAATTATCAGTTACCTATTCTGTTTTGCTGATGTGCCGTTCCCACAGATCCCTTGAAAAAGGGATCTGGCACGTCATAGTCAATGGATCCGGCTATTCAGTAAAATAACATTTTTAGTAGGTTTGATAATTTTGACGCAAGATTTTTTGATGTCAAAGGTTTTGCTCTTTTCCGTAGAGTTTATCTATTATAGATGTGATACAAGGTTTGACGAGTCTTCGTGTTTACTAAACACATTTGACGAGGTACTTTTATGAGTAAACCATGAATCGAAAGGAGGAATAAGAATCATGTCAAATTCCTTTTTGACATGATATATAAAGAATTAAATAGATTGATATTGATGTATATTACTAATGCAACAAAAAATATCTCTATGCGAGAAATGATGGATCAGGACTTTTAGTTAGCAATATTTCTTTTCGAGTAAAGGCGTATATTGACTAGCTTATAATGTTTAAGGAAATCAAGGAGGAATGCTATTCCTGATGATGTGTTAAGATGAATAAAAACTTTTTAGAATATTTTGTGACATTGATGTTAGACACCAAATCTACGAATCTTTACACATAATATTAAATATATGCAAGGTCTTTATAAGAATGCTTATCATAATAGAGAGGCATATACCATCATTTTATCTACAAGCAATTAGCATGTTTTTTATCAACTAATTGTAATTAGGAGAACATACCTTTGCTATATATCCTTTTTATGATTTTTGAAAATCATAGACGTGAAATACTTCATGAGCTTTTAAAATACTTAATCGTATTTTGTAGAAGTAAGTTGTGATTACTTTGAATTCTTCTTTGGGTGTTGACTTCATTTTTATTCGGATAGAACAAAGTCATTGGAACAATCCTAGCATGAAGATTTCTCAAAAAAAAATGTTAGAATGATTTATCAATATCCAACAGTTGTTAAAATATAAAAATTTCTAAAACATGAATGTTTGTTTTAGGAAATTTCATTCTTTGTAGTTTTCAAACATACATGGATCGTATCAAGTTTTTAGAGTACAATATACTCTAAGAAACTTGGTAGCGAAGCTCTGATGCCAATTGTGGAAAACTAGAAGGGGGGGTTGAATAGTTTTGCCGATTAAAACTTCGTTTTATAGTATTTAGATTGACTTATGTCAATCCATTTAGATCATGTGTTGGATATTGATAGATAAACTTATAAGTAAGTAATGCAAGAGATAAAGAGTAAAGGAACACAAAACCATGACACGAGTATTTATAGTGGTTCGGCTACGAGGACACCTTTCTTGCCCTACTCCACTCCCCGAGTACCCAAATCGAGAGTTTCTAAGCACTACACAACACAAGCTCCTTAATGTGGCGGAGAAGCCTTCACAACGTCGCCTAATCTTTATCCGGTACAAGGCTAGACACCGAGTTCTTCCACGAGGTAGAACCAAACCTATCTCAACGTCGCCTACACTTTATCCGGTACAAGGCTAGATACCGAGTTCTATTACAAATGAGGAACTATTATCCAACACTACTACCTAACACAACTACCCAAAGGAGACACACTTCTTTTTACAATACTACAAAGGATATCAATATCATTTAACCCAAACTACACAACTTGTACATTGACGCACCATCTTGTTGATACTTCACACCAATGCCTTCAACACGACACGCTATGGAGGGAGGAAAGAACTATCAACAAGATGCACTTCATTGGTCTTGATGATGACGAAGCTTAGCAACTCATAACCTTGAGCTTGCACATCTTCAAGAGGTGGTGATCTCTGCTTTAAAAGGAACCTAGAGAATCACACAAAGATAAAACTACATAGAATGATCCTTTGGATTTGTGGTTAGATAGGTTAGAACATAGAGAGAAAGTATGTCTAAAAGGGGTAGTGAGCAAGATAGAAATGGCTCACTATTTATAAGCAAAACAAGCCTACTGTCCTATGGTCCCGGCGGATCCCTCACCCAAGGGATCCGGCCAGTGCAATTCCAGGGATCCGGCTGCTGGGTCAGCTTAGTCCGAATTTTGGGTTGCAAACCCAGTTATGGGTTATGGGTTATGGACCATGGGTCATGGACTTTGGATCATGGATACCCAAAAAGATACAATGTACCTAGTCAATGGGTTATGGATCTTGGGTCATGGGTCATGGACTTTGGGTCATGGATCATGGATAATATCCAACATGACTTCATGCTTGATGTCATGCAATGGGTCATGGGTTATGGATCATGCTCCATGGGTATGGGTTATGGACTTTGGTTCTTATCCAACAAGATTCATTGTACCTAGTCAATGGATCATGGGTCTTGGGTCATGGGTTATAGACTTTGGTTTTTACCTATTATTTACCCATTACAACATATACAAAGAATATATACATTTTTATAAAATTTAAGTAAACAATATTACTTGTAAGTGTTTTATAAAAATGTCTTTGGTTTTATATAACTTATTTAACTAAACATGTTTTGGTGGTTTTGATATGTTTAGTAAAAGTGTGTTTGTAAACTATTGGCTCAAAGCTTTTTACGTATTTTATTTATTTCGTTAAAATGATTTTACGTTTGTTATCGACAAAACATTATAAAATCGTAAAATATAAATAAACATTTTTATGGTTTATTTGTATTAACAGTTATGTCTCTGGTACCCCTTAGAATAACTTTCTTCATATTGTACCCAAATTCCATGACCAATTTTTTAAAATTCCACTTGATATCATCCAAAGTGGTTAGCCATTGAATACCAAGTACCATATCACAACCACCAAGTGGTAAAATCATCACATCAACAACAAAATTATGCACATGAATATTCCAACTGAATTGAGTACATTCATGAGTACTTAAAAGTTTTTGGCCATTAACTACTGAGACTTGTAAAGGTAAAGTACTTATCATCTGACACCCTAACCTTTTAGCAAACCTTAGAATATAAAAAGTTATGTGTACTACCTGTAGCAATCAAGATATGTAACACCTGTTTGCCTACCATTTCCTTAACTCTTATAGTTTGAAAAGAGTTAACACCAGATAATGCATTCAATGAGATATATGGGCCATGTATACCTGGATCAAAGACAACATGACACAACTCCACATTCTCAATTTCTTCATTCACCTCAGTCTCCTTATTCCCTTCGGTTATCACTCTATCCAAACACTCCTCTTGTGCAACACTTTCACCCATTACCACCAAAGAATACATCTGACCACTACATTTATGTCCAGGACTGTATTTCTGATCACAATAGAAACACTGATGCTTATCCCTTTTATCTTCCAACTCCCTTTGAGTCAATTTTCTCCTATATGGCATATTACCATTCCTCTGCACATTGTTAGTGGTTTGTGCAGGTGCAGGCAATGCAAGTGGGCTATTGGTTGGTTTTGGCAACACACCATTTCCTCTGTTACCATTCCCAAAATTTGCAGGCCTAGAGTATGATGTACTAGGAGTATATCTTGACTTCATAATAGCATTGGTAGGCTCTTCCAATCTTGCCATACAAAACACATCAGCTAGAGTAGTTAACTTGAAAACTCTTATGGGCATGAATACTCACCTTTCAAACCACCCAAGAAAATGCTAACTGCTTGTGATTCAGTCAATTCTACCTTATTCAACAACGGTTCAAACAAATCTTGGTAAGACTGCATACTTCCAGTCTCTCCACCAAAGGGTCATCAAAGGCTACACCAAATCTTTTCAACACTTCTTGATCATACAACTCCCAAGAACTCTCTTCCCCAAACCTTATAATGAACTGCTCATGCCATGTTAATGCCCTATCATACACATGCATTGCAGCCATTTGAACCTTCATTTCTTCTAGCACATTATCTGTTAGGTCACAAGTTTTACAACACAAGCTTATAAGAGAAGAGATAAGGCGATTGAGCAAGCTCTAACACATACACACGTTAAGTAATAATACGGTTATGAGAAGATGTATGTGAAAGAAAGGAAAACTTGAACAATCAACCCTCAAATGAGGGTTTACAAGAGTTTATATAGGCAAGGAGCTAGGGAAACACTCCCTCTCCTTCCCTATTCCTTATTGGGCTTGGATCAAGCTTATGGGCCTTCTACATAAGCTTGACCTTAAACAAACATAAAGGCCATAATAATGCTACCTATTACATATGAAATATAAATACTTGAAATACTGTTTAGGAGTGATTCCAACAATCTCCCCCTCAAGTATATATGAATGTAAACAGTGAAGGTGTTGATGTAATAGTAGCTGTGACGTCTTCTGACATTCTTCTTTCTTGTGAGAGGAATTGCCTTGATTCGAACAATCTCCCCAGTGTAGAGAGATCGTTATCTTTGAGCTGTTATGCTTTGACGTCATCTTTAACTTTTGTTCTTTGATCATTGTTCTTTGTGGTGAAAGTGATAGTATGTTGTTGTCTGCATCAGTCTGCCTCAGGTCTGCTTCGCTGCTCCAGTGTCTCCACGTCATTCTTCAACATGCTCACACGCTCTATGACGTTGGAATTCAATACTGATGAAGTTCTCTAAGTCTTTAACTTTGTAGATTCTTTGGTTTGACGAAGAATCATTCTGACGGTTGTGTTGCTTTTGAATAGAACTTCCATTAGTGATGATGTTGGTGTGAACATGAGAAGAATCAGCACGATCATCCCGCTCCAGAGCTTCCATAAGAAGAAAACATTTCAAACGGTTAGTAATAAGCGGTTTCCGGCACTTACAAGTTTGAACTTCGAGAGTGTTAACAGCATAGTGTGAAAACACAACTCTAATTCTTACAAAGGCCGTTCCTGAACTGGAGTCCCACAAGTGAGATAACGTGATGTACCGAAGTACATCTACAGTTCAGATGAGTCGCTGAGGTACACCGAAGCATCACCTCATGACTGTAGACCGTTTGAGACACACTCCGCGTAATCCACGGGGAGTTACCGAAGTGACCTGCTGTCAAGGCTGTTTGAAGTTGACCCTGGCAGGAGTTTCCATTCAATCACTGAGGATCACAGATGTTAACCTCTCATAAATGTTCTCGACAGATTGCTAAGATCTGTGAAGGACTCGATATGAACCACTGATGATCTTATTTGTTGATCATCAAGTGATTAAATGTCAAGTGTTCCTAAGAGATCTTTTGATGAATCTCGTGGCTCTAGACTCAATAGTGCGTTTTGGTTTTCCTGAGCGGAGACTAGGGAGAGGGTCTCCTTCTTCAATACCAGCGATCTCTAAGAGAAAGCCAATAGTTTATGTAGGGTTCCCTGTGAGAATGAAACAAGCTTCTGTTGAGAGAAACTTGAGTGGCTAAGAAGGTTTAGTGCATGCGTCACTGGGTCCATGACGACTTTTAATCTTCAATACCGGTGTCACTAAGTGACAAACAGTAGCTTATGAATTGAACCCGGTGTCTGCCCTAAGTTGAATAATCTGGAGGGCTATTTCTTTTCACCCTTTACTTTACATTTCTTTTTGATTCTTCAAGTCCTTCTTTCTCCGATTCTCATTTTCTCCTTTTTTTTTTATAATCATTCCAAAGGACTTCTAACACTAACTAATGGTAGTGTCCTTGGGTAGATCCCTCCGGCTCTGGCGGATCATAGGACGGTTATTCCTAACCTTAGTCACCTTATAACTCCATGACTAACCTATGTTTGCCATTATAACCACTGTAAGTTAAAATATCTCTCTCAAAGGGTTTGTTAACGAAAAACATGTTTGAACCACAGTGAGAGATGAAGTTTTGCATAAATACTCCCCCTCCACATGTGCTTAATAGTTTTAATGGTTAAATGCACAGTGAGGAAAGAGCACGCACTTTTTGAATTGATCCACTAAAGATAGACAATCTCCCGCGAGACACGGTTACGTTGAATAGTTAAAGAGATATATTGTCAGCTTTTAGGTGACAACTAGCTCTAATAACTACCTTGAAGGTGTAGACAAACCTTGGAGGGTTGTCAAACCCGTCAGAGTTCATGTCTATCAAAGGTTTCTCGAATGGTACTTTCTACTCAAACAAGTCCTTTGCGAGACACGTTTACATCACTAGCGAACTAGCTTGAAATTATTACCCGTCCAGGATAAGTCTTTTCGAGTTACAAACAGTTTAGTACCGTCAATTCGTTGGTTAAGTCTGAGGTACACAGATTCATTTGCATTTTGTACAACATATTTCTTATCACACAATTTTCTCCCCCTCAAAAATGGCATATAAAATTGTTATTTTTGAACGGTTTGAGAATAAATATGACCATTTTGAGTGTTGCGGGAAGAGTGACCACTGTGAACAATTTGTGAACAAAGTTTTCATCAAATACTCCCCCTCAATTAGTGATATAAACGGTTGAGGTTTTGAGAAATCTTATGGGGAAGTACTTGTCTTTTTGAGCAAAACCTTGAAAAGTGAAAGGTTTGATAGGTTTTACTCAAAAATAAGAAGCTTTCGCTCCTTTTATAAGGATTGTGGCACTGAGGCGTACCACAGGGTCCTTTCTTGACAATTACGGGTTGTACACTGTTATGTGTGCACAAGCCATACACATATGTAATCACACATCCAAAATTATAAGAAGGAAACCATTTAAGGGGTACCAGGAAGTGCAGTGATATTCCCAGGAGTGCGCACCGGGCGTTGAAAGCCGATGATGTTCCTCCTGAGTCGACCACCAACATAGCTTTCCAATCGGCGGAACTGATCCCTTCTGAACAACCGTTCATCAATCAAGGTGATGATACGTCTCACATCCCTCCTTTCCTGAGAGTTCCAGCGCTTAGGATTCCCAACTTTCATGCGTATATCCTTCAATCTGTACGCCAATCCATCCCTAACCATCTTCAAGGTATGATCCCCGAATTTGTGGAGCTCACTACACGCCATTAAGCAGTTTCTTCGAAGTTCACTGCGGTAAACAATGCCGAAAGGTTTGCTGATGAGCGTGAGTTGTTTAAGCTGGTTGATGTCGGGAAGATCAAGCTGTGGTGGAGTGAAGTTTACATGTTTCTGATATGATTCAACAGCCATCTGGATATCTTCGACACGTTCTTTGATCACGATGCGTCTAATGAAGATGAGAACTGACTTGATAAATTCACGTTGAACTTCAGTCGAGAATTGTCTCATACGACCCTGTACTTTGGCAAGATACATGTCTTCGATGTCGTTGAGGGACAAGTTCTCAAAGTCAGCTTCAGAGAATCCATAGTCCTGTTCATCTTGTCGTTTGACTATGATATTCTTTAAGAATGTGTAGTCCCACTTAGACTTGAGATCAATGTGTTTGATGGCCACGATGTCCTTCGAGCTATACACTTCATGTTGAGACTTCTGAACCAGGCAGCTTCTGTAGTAGATTCTTCGACGTTCAGGCCAATGATGAATCCCATACAATGCATCTTGGTCGTATGCTTGCACGTTGTCAGAAAACAAGTGAGTTGCACGTTCCTCGATAGCTATGCAGTTAGAGTAAATGGCCGCTGGGAATGGAAGAGTCAATGATGTAGTGTATTTTCTCGAACCATCGCCACCATGGAGAAGAAATTCCAGGTCTTTGTTGAAGAAATATCGGAAGGGAATCCTTGGTTCGTCTGCTTGGCCAATGGTCGGTAGAGGTTTGGTCCAGTCGGTGTAGTATGGAGGGTTGTCCCTTTGTGTGAAGTCAATGTTTGCTTCCGGATTGAGCCAATCCATGTTGTTGGACATAGCTCGAGCGATGTTCTCAAGATGATATTCGACCTCGAGGGCGCTTTCAGAGCTGTCTTTCCATAGTTGAAAAGCTTCATTCTTGATTCTCTTCAATTCAGATTTTGTCATTTTCTTCACATGGAACTGTTCTTGCAACATTTTTGCATGCTCCATTGTTGAACCATCTACCAATTCTTGACCTTCATCAGGGTAGGGAGTTTGATTGACAAGTGTGGAGAACCATTCAAACTCTTCGGTTTTATCGTCATCTAGCCATGATACGACTCCGGGCTGAGTCGTCTGTTTCTTCTTTTTGGAAGGCTTTGATGATGAAGCTGGTTTCTGCACTTGTTTGGGTGAGGTGGGTTGTTGTCGGGGCTCAAGGACCTCTTCATCGTCACCACCCGTATACTCAAAGTGATCACCAGTTTTATGAGTCAGGGGTGGTAACTCGGAATCGTCCCGAGGTTTATCAGTAGAAGACCGAGGTGGAGGAGACTTATGTTGAGAAGAAGTCCGTGGTGGAGGAGGTGGCATAGATGTGGATTGACCAGACTGTTTCTGACGTTTAGGTGCAGATTCCTTATCCTTATCATCGTCATCTCTTGGCCGTTTGGGTTGATCGGCTGACTCCTTGCATGATGAACTGAGTTGAAAAGCAAGTAGACCTTCGAAAAATTTAGCTTCATCCGAAGTAAACGTTCCAGATCGCTTTGACATTTGCATCACTAGTTTAGCAATTAACTCAGATTCAGAGAGATCAGCTTCTTTGGCCATTGTATGTTTAACCAATGCGACGATGTTAGGGGTGAGTTGTCTGGAGAATACTTCTCTAGTCACACCGGGGACAGTGTCGAGAAGAAACTTGTGGGTTTGTTCTCTTGCTGACTTTTCCAGTTCCTTTTGGACTTTTGGAACCATATCCTGAAGGTACTTTTGAGTGTAACCTTCAATCATTTCATTTAGTTCCTCCTGACGATGACTTCTCATGAATTCCTGAATAGCTTTCCTATCTTTCCGCATCTCGTCATTCTCATCATGTAAGTACTGCATTTGTTCAGCATACCAATTAAGTTTTCTTTGAAGCATGTCCTTCTTTCTAACTTGTTTGACAGCTTTCACAATTCTTGCATGTGTTTGAGAAATCCAAGATTTAGGTGGTTTCTTCACGGATTTGGATGATGATCTGGTTGACTTAGTTGATGGTGGTGGTGATGAATGAGATGAAGAGTCCGATGATGAGGAGACATGAGGAGACTTTATGTCCTTAGGAGTTTCTGAGGTTTTCTCCTTTGAGTGTGTTGGACTGTCTAGAAGAAACTTTGAGTAATCATCCTCGTCATCCTTAGACTTTTCTTTCTCAGTTACCAGTTTCTCAAAATCATACTCAATAGTGTCCTCCACAGGCTGTTGTAGTTGCAGAAGAGTGGTGGCACCAGCTCCCTTATCGGGTTGATTAACCGCATCAGGAGATGGTTTAGAGTGGGCAGCTCCACTTGATCCTCCAGGGCCACCCATTTGATCTTTAGCAAATTCTACGGCCTTGTGAAGGTGTCTGACGTTGTGAAACTTCTTCCTGTATGCATGATCCAATTGCTCTTCTTCATCTTCAGAGCTTTCATCCTGAGGTACAAGTGCAGTAGTCTTCTCTTTTCCTTTAATAGTTTGAGGACTTGGAGGTTTTGGTACTGATGGATTTTCATCCTTTGCAGTTTCAGAGAATGTGATCTCTTCATCTGTGTCAGTAGCCTCAGAATCCTCGTCCCTGAGCTGTCTTTGCGGTTCAAGTGAAAGGATCGGAGTGGCTTCCAGAGAAGGAACTTTCTTCTTAGGGGTGGGTTTCCTCTTTGGAATGGGTTTCTTCTTTGGAACATTCCTTTGACTATCTGTACTTGTGACACTTCCAGCACTTCCTTTTCTGGTTCTCCTTACAGGTGTACCAGAAGATTTTTCGTCGAGATGACCAACTTTGCCTTGTTTGACTGCTTCCAGATATCTTTTGTACGTTTCGAGCTTTCTGACATCTTCAGTTAGAAGAAAATCTGGCAGCACAGCACTTTGTTTCTTTGTAGACGTTTCCTTGATTCGTACAGATAGAATAGGTTCCGTCAACATGTCGTGATTGTCGGGGTCATTGAGCCTCTTGGGAATGTCAGGATGAAGTCCAAGTGCTCTCTGGATCAACAATTTGGTATATCTGATGTAGGGAATCTTTGAGCCAAGTTTGTTGAGAAATGTCATCATGTCATCCCAAATCAGAGCTTCGATAGCGATGTGTTTCTTGTTGACCAATGCCCAGAATATTTGAAGTTCCATGAGCTTAGGGTGCTTATAGCCGCTGTCACGACCAGAAACAGACTTGGTGATGATCATGTAGAGTGTTCTCCATGGTTGAGGAATACTCTTAAGCTCTACGTGAGAGTGCTTGTTGATTACCCCTGTAGCCTCGTCATAACCGATATCGATTAAGAATTGGAGAGTGAGCTCTTCAGCAGGTGAGGCATATAGTTTGGTTGGATCGACTTCAGGAATTAGGAGAACAGCCCTTAAGTCTGCAGGTGTAATGATGACTTGTTTGTGATTCAGAGTCACCATCACAGCAGTTTGTCCTTTGACCCTTTCCATAGTGTTCCAGAACTGTTGGATGTAGATCTCAGGGACAGTTGCAGAGTGAGTAAGCATGTTCTGATATGGATGAGTCCTCAGAATATCAATAGCAATAAGACATGAAGATTCAGAGCAAGTGAGGGTGTCAAAGTCAACACGGAGGTTATTCTTTCCTATCTTCATTGGATAGCCATGAGGATAGATATCAGCAATGGAGAGAACTTCAGGTGCATCCACATTCATTTGTTCAGCCATGTCGTGATCTGAAATAACATTAGCCAAAAGAACCAACATATCGAGAGACATAATGTTAGTCAACAGAAGGTCTTATTGTCTAGTTATTGAATGTATAGTGATAATGATTGTTACGAGTCCTAAGTCACTTGTATGTTCAATAGTTCATTGATATCGTGAAATGTTTCGTGAGTTAGTTAACTTTAAGTTTTAAAGTTTATTTTATCACTTATTGTTCACAATATATCAAACGATTTAAGTTTATTAGTGACATTTTTTGGATTCGTGATGATATGATTAGTTTATTTACAAGTTTGTACAAGTAACAATTCATCATGAAGGTCAATCCAGGGTTAAGCGTAGCTTTGGCAAAGTTATGCGTAGACAGGTATGATATGTGCTTAGGCGTAGACTGACGCGTAGAATCCTATCTTACGCGTAAGAAATGTTACGCGTAGGAAAAAGAGACATTATGCGTAGAGCTTATGCGTAGGCATATATTAACCTTACGCGTAAGGCTACTCGTAAGAGTTGACCTTAAGCGTAGGGGTCACTGTTTACGCATATCCTTCACAGGATACGCGTAGTCCATTGTAGAACCTTATGCGTAGACGCTACGCGTAAGACAAGTCTTACGCATAACAAGCTACGCGTAAGGTGATCCTTATGCGTAGATTAATAACCACCTTGATTCTGAATATTACGTGTTGCAAGCCTGAAATAAATCATCATTTCAACAAAGTTAAAACATATAACATTCGTTTAAGACAAATCAAATCACATTTACATAGTAGAACAGTTACGCGTAGAATATCTTACGCGTAGACTAAACCCTAATTCTACGCGTATCAAATCTAGCCATGGATTATGCACCAAAGTTTTTCTGGTATATCATAGAAGTTGTGAGAGCATGTAGACCAAGTTTTAACACTTATTATGCAATGAATCAAAAATACCCAAAGTTTATGAACTTTAAACCCTAGTTTCGAATTGATGACCAATTCGTGTTTCTGGGTGGCTATAGACTATGGAAATCATCAATTCAACAACGCAAAAGCATAACCCAACAGTCTTTTAGACCAAAACACTTCACATTTGAAAACACCCAATTCGACTTATAAACCCTAAATTTCAAAAATCATCAATTAGTGAATCTGGGTGGATTTTGATGGTTAACAAAGTATCATTGATGTATTGTGAACGTTTTGACACAATCATTTCACCCCAAACACACACGTATTGATTGTGTGTTCTTACGCATAAGCGTAGAACACCAAATCACGCGTAGAACACGTTTTAGCCGTAGGATTTACATGAGATTCAAAACCATTGTTTAAAAACATGATCCAAACATAGAAACACTTACAGATTGATAATCGAAAGCACGGATTTGTAAAACGAATATGGACCGTAGATGATATTAGGTGAAATATTTAATGTGATGGGAATAAATGTGGTGGTTGGAGTATTTTGTATAAAATAACTTTAAGGTTTTGACAGTTATAGTCCCTCCACCTTTTCCTTTTACACAAAGCCTTTTAACTTCCATTTTGGTTACCAAATGAAGATTTTTGGGAAAGAAACTTGACGACACTCCCCCTCGACTTGAGAAAATAATGAAAGGTTGTTAATTAAAGTCCAAGGAGTGTCTTTGAATCAGAAAGTGTACCACCATTTGTAAAAGAATCAACCGAGATGTGATAACATGCAAGTACACAGATGTTTTGAAACAGTTAATGGATTATTTTCTCCCCCTCAACACTTGATCGGTAAAAATACTGAATTTTGAAAGATAAAAGTGTTGACGGAAGAGATGTACTTGCCATGTTGAAAGAAAGATAGATTAGGAGAATATTTTTGTTGTTTTTATAGGATTTTATATTTTTGTATTTTGTTTTTGAAAATTTATTTACAAAAGAGGTTTTGGTGTTCGACAGGTTTTTAAGACTGTTTTAAGAGGTCATCCAGTTCCTCTTGAGTCAAACACCTCATACCAATTCGGTGGACCAACTCATTAAACCGAGCGGGAGGCAAGGCTTTGGTGAGCAGATCTGCCAATTGGTATTCAGTACCCACAAAGTATAATTCAACGGTACCCTGTTCCACGTGGTCCTTGATGAAATGATAGCGTAGATCGATGTGTTTTGATTTCGAGTGCTGAACTGAGTTGCACGAGATTGCAATGGCACTCCGATTGTCGCAGTACATCGGGATTCTGTCAAATACGTAACCATAGTCTTTGAGTTGTGTTCTCATCCAAATGACTTGAGCACAACAGGCGGACATGGCTACATATTCTGCTTCGGTTGATGACAGCGATGTACAATCCTGCTTCTTAGATTGCCAAGACACCAGTTTATCACCGAGAAATTGTAGAGCTCCTGAAGTACTTTTCCTTGAGTCTAAGCATCCTGCGTGATCAGCGTCTGAAAAAGCGATTAGTTCAAAACCAGAATCCTTCGGATACCAGATCCCCAAATTAATGGTTCCCTTGATGTATCAGAGGATTCTTTTAGCCTCAGAGAGGTGGGTTTCAGTTGGTCGTGACTGATAACGGGAGCATAGATAAACGGCAAAGACAATATCAGGTCTGCTAGCTGTTAGATACATGAGGGACCCAATAATACTTCGGTATTTGGTGGGGTCAACTAATTTCCCATGTAAATCAGCATCTAGCTTCTTGGTATGAGTCATTGGTGTGGCATAAGTATCACAGGTTTTCATTCCAAATTTGTTTAACAATTCAAGGGCATATTTGGACTGACTCAGAAAAATACCACGGGGTGATTGATGAACTTGCAGTCCTAGAAAGAACGTAAGTTCACCCATCATGGACATTTCAAAATTTTTCTTCATTAGTTTTGCAAAAGCGATTGAAAACTTTTTATGTGTAGACCCAAAAATGATGTCATCCACGTAAATTTGAACAATTAAGATGTGTGCCCCGTGATATTGTATAAAAAGAGTTGGGTCAACCGAGCCTTTGGTGAAATTATTGGCAATGAGGAAGGATGATAGCTTATCGTACCATGCCCGAGGGGCTTGTTTGAGACCATAAAGGGCTTTGTTCAGTTTGTAGACATGGTTCGGGAACTCAGGATCAACGAATCCATCTGGTTGGCTGACATAGACCGTTTCTTTAAGTTGCCCATTGAGAAACGCCGTTTTGACATCCATCTGATAGACCGTCATGTTCATATGAGCAGCGAACGCGAGAAATATCCGAACAGCCTCAAGACGAGCAACCGGAGCAAAAGATTCTTCAAAGTCTATCCCTTCTTCCTGACGATAACCCTTAGCAACTAGCCGTGACTTGTTTCGGATGACATTCCCTTCAGCATCCAATTTGTTTTTCCAAATCCATTTTAGACCAATGACGTAGACCCCTGTTGGTCTTTCAACCAGTTCCCATACTTCAAGACGTTTGAATTGGTTGAGTTCTTCCTGCATGGATTCAATCCAGTTGTCTTTTGTCATTGCGTCTTTAATGTTTTTAGGTTCAGATTGGCAGACAGTGAGTGCATAAATGCAGTGTTCACCATCTGAGTGAAGACGTTGTCTCGTAACGACAGGTTGATTTAGGTTGCCAATAATGTTAGTCAGAGGATGGTCTTTAGTCCATCTATGTGTAGAGGGTTGATGTTGGTATACATTGTGCAGATTCTGAGGATTCAAATGGTTTGTTGAAGATTCCGTGACATCTGGTGCAGCAGTCTCATTGGCAAACGGGTTGAAGAACGTATTTGGATCAAAATCTGCAGGTGCGGGTACTTCATTCAGAATATCATCAGCTGGTTCATCATTGTTGGAAGCGGTGTGTTCAACTGTTGTGTTGGAGTCAATTGGTGTAGGTGCATCTTCAACAGTAGTTGTTGTAGCAGGTGTATCAGGTATAGGAATATTATCAGGTTGTGCAGCGGAAACAGCGGATACACCAGGAGCACGTTCATCAATATCGTCACAGAACAGAGGAGCAAATAACCTTTCCATTTGTTGACGAGTTAGCTGAGGGCTTTCTTCAGCTGATGATTGGGGTTGAGGGAAGTTTAAACGGTTGTGTCCGGGTTCTAAGCTGTTATACTCAGAAGCCATTTCCGTGAGTTCATCGAAATGAGCATGAATCGTTTCCATTACCTCCTTAGTTCGACGATTCCAGATTCGGAAACCTTTAGAATTGTCACAGTATCCAATAAAGACTCCAATATCAGCTTTGGCTTTGAGCTTTCCAAAATCATCACGATCATTATTCGGATAGCAAAGGGATCCAAATACATGAAAGTGTTTGAGGTTCGGTTTGTAGTTGTGGACAAGCTCGAAAGGAGTTTTGTTGTGGCGTTTTGTGATCATAGAACTGTAACGCCCCGACCCGCCAAGGGTAAAGGAATCACAAATAATGGTGTCATATCAAAGCAAACACAAATAACCAAAAGAAGTCTTAACATAAATGCGGAAATAATCCAAGTCAAATGACTTCAATACATAGGTCCCAGCGGAAGCATAATAAACTTCAAACATAAAATCCGAAATAAATAAGTCTAAATGGCATCATAAGAAATCAAAGCTAAAATCTCTAAGGTAAGTCCACTCAAGCACTCATCCCAAAGCAACCCAGCTTCCAAATGCTTAGATACCTGCCGCGGAAGAAAAGAAAAGTGCGGCTGAGCTTCAAAAGCCCAGTGAACAGATATGAAAGCAAAAGCGAATACTAAACGATAACGGATACGAATAAAGTGAATGAGCAATAGCAAAATCATAATCATTTTCAAAGCATAAATCGTAATTTCAAAAGATATTTATAGTCAACTACCACGAGCCCAGAACTTATATCAGATCATATTCATATTCACGTAAGGCAACATTTGTAGGGGAGACCTACCAGAGTTATGAAGGACGTGCATGCACGCAGCATCAATCATCAGATAACATATAACAGATAACATATAACAGATCTAGGATGCATCCATACGCCCCTTCCTACATATTCACAAATATGCTTCACCATCCAGAGACGTGGCAGAACATCACTCTACTGCCCTAGAGTCATATCAGAGGCGCATCACTGATACGGACATGGAACCCCCATGACTAGTTAAATATTTGGCTCGGGTGTCAAACTATCTTAGGTCAAATCAGAATGTCATAACTGACACAGATCATATTTTATCAGAAAATCATTCATATTTCCAAAATCATAGTTTTCATATCAGATAGTTCAAAAATCAGATGTTTCATAATTCAGAAATCAGAGTTCAGATAGGCAATAGCTCAAACAAATCAGAATGGGTTCATAGCAAAGGCTTAGGAAACCCTAATACGAAAGAGAACATTAAGAGAAAACCTCTACTGAAAAGGTCAGAATATCTGTACCTTATTCCAACGCAAAAGATCAAAAGCAGAAAGACGAAAAGCAAAGGATTACTCCCTCTTCACAGAACCTATAGACAGTAACGGTCGTCCAAGTTATTTATGATTCCATAATCGTCAAAATGGTCTTTTAATATTTAGTATTCATACTTTAATGATCTTCATACTTTTAGGGTTTATTAATGAGTCTTAAATATTTTATAATTAATGTTGTAGATTAGGGTTCGTTATATCATTTATTAAAGTCTAGGTTTAAATGTGAAAATAGTTTTATAAGTCATAACTCACACATGAAATAACAACTTACTATATTTAGCTCAAACCCTAATCGACTCTTATGTATGTTCTAGGGTTTCCTTATTCTTTAATTCCTCATTAATATGCATTTACTTTATATGTTACGTCTTAATGACCTTCCACTTAACCTAATACGTAATTAATAACCTTCTTTACTTTTACGCTTTACCATATACGTTTATGATTTCATGTGACCATAAGTTATTAGGGTTTAGTATACTTCATACGCTTTACATATTAAAACTAGGGTTTATGTCTACGTGACCCTTACGTATTTATTACACGTCCAAAACTCTTGTATACATGTTCGGTTCAACTAGGGTTTTCGGCTAGCATATTTTACGCAATACCTAGTTCATCTAAACATGTTACATAATCAAGTTATAATGTTTTAAACCCTATTCGAAAGTCATGCATGCCTCGGTCCAAACTCATGCATGCCTCGGCTTAGCTCAACTCGACACAACCAAGACCCGATTCAATAACACTTATCACTTTACATGATCCTTATTAATTACAAGTTAAATGGATTAGGGTTTCTTGTTTTTCTCGGTTAGCATCTCTCGGCCACAAACAAAAGAAAACAAAACGCGACTAAACAAAGTATATCTTGACATATACATGCAAGGTACGTTAAAGGAAGATGAATAAACGTTATACCTTAGCTCGTTGAAGCAAAATCTCAACACCAATGGTGGTATAGGTCTCGGCCGAGCAAGAAGAAAGAGAAAGAATAGGCAAAGCAAAACTAGGGTTTCAATTTAATGAATATGTGATGTATTTATAGTAGTAGCAATTAGTTTAGGTTTAGGAAAGGTTGGGTTTGGGTTGGCTTGGGTCCAACCGGTCACAAACAAACACCCCTTTGGCCTTCGGCCCCTTGGCTCACACGAACACAAACAAACACCCCTTTGGGCTTCGGTTTGGCGCAAAACAAAAGAAAAGAAACGATTCATTTAATAATCGAACGGCCCAACATATTAGCGAAACATTTACGTCCTTCGTCGTACCAAAGAACCTCACGAAATTATATTTGTTAAGTTTTGTTTATTAGGTTTTTAATTTCGTACTTTATTATAAACGTATTTTACTATTCTTGGTTCCAAGGGTATTTTAGTCTTTATATAGGTTTTAGATTTTTTCGGGTTTTACAGAACGGTTTTGAGTATAGCATGCAGTAGATACAGCTTCTGCCCATAAGTAATCTGGAAGTTTAGCATTGATTAACATTGTTCTTGCAGCTTCCACTAACGTTCGGTTTCGTCTTTCAACAACTCCGTTTTGTTCAGGTGTCCGTGCAATAGATGTTTGATGCTGAATTCCCACTTTCTCATAAAATTCACGAAGGGTTTTGTTAACAAATCCAGTTCCTTTGTCTGTCCGAATAATCCTGACGGTGTTACGGAGCTGAACCTGTATCTTTGTGAGAAAGGTGATGATCATTTGTGGAGCTTGGTCTTTGCTACGAAGAAAATAGACCCAAGTCCATCGTGAGTAGTCATCAACAATTACTAAGATGTAGCGTTTGCCGTTGATCGTTTGCACACGCATCGGGCCACACAAATCCATGTGAAGAAGATGAAGCACATGCTGAGAGCTGTGTTCCACCTTTGAAGGAAAATGAGCACGAGTGCTTTTCCCTTGTTCACATGCTGAGCAAAGGTGATCTTTTGAATACCGGAATCGTGGGAGTCCTTCAACTAGTTTGTGTCGAGCAAGGTTGGTGATGGTTTGAAAGTTTAGATGTGAGAGACGACGGTGCCATAGCCAGGATTTTGTAGATGTTGCCTTTGAAAGTAAGCAAATGGGAGAGGAAGCAACCATGTCTTGCATAGAGATAGTGTAGAGACTAGAATTACGCGAGCCAGACATAAGGTCATTTCCATGTAGATCACGAATGAAACAAGTTTTCTCCCTGAAAGCAACCTCCAAATCTCCATCACAAAATTGACCTACTGAAAACAGATTGTGACTGAGGCCTTCCACATAGTAAACCCTGCTTATTTCAATGTTCCCATTAACATAATCTCCGTAGCCCATGATGGCTGCGAAGTGATCGTTCCCGAATCTGACAGTGCCAATGAACTTTGCAATAAAGTTTGATAACAGTTTAAGGTTGCCTGTCATGTGTCAGGAACATCCGCTATCAACAATCCAGAGAATGATCTGTATCACCTGCATTACACACAGACGACACAGATGGAATAGAAGTAGATGTGGAACCCGAAATGTTAGAGGGTTCCGAAGCAGGTATATTAGACATACACACATTGAGAATTTTAGGCATCCACTTAAATCCTAGTGTGTTATATATCCATTTCTGCCATCTGTAACTACTCTTTTCTTTAGTCTTAGTGAAAGCACTAGGTGGTACTACATTCTTAGGAGGTGAGGCGGTAGCTACTGTGATAGCAATGGTTGCCTTAGAATCTAAAGAAGGTGGTTTACCAAGCACAGACTTAGAATGTTTAGTGGGCCTAGAGGTATTTCGATTCTTAGGATTCCGTAATCTAGAGATTATAGCTTTAGCAACACATTTGTCATGACAATCAGAATTCATACTCTTTCGACAAATATCACAAGGTGCATCAGACTGAATATCAAAGGTACTTAACGGTTTAGCATTCGTTACATCACTATTTCTATTACATTTGCCAGACGCAACATCTATAGTGGAAGTAACATGAGTTTTTTTCAGAGTCCTAGGGTGTTCTTCTACGTTAGCATTCCTTATTGATCTTTTCTTAGGTCGCAACTTCCTATTCTTCGTTTGAGTGCTCCTAGGCTGTGAAGTGCGGACGTTTGGAAAAGATGCAACTATTCCTGTTTCAGTAGAGGGAAACACATTAGCAACTTGTGATTTGGCAGTGTGAATTCTTGGTTCACGATTACTAAGTGTGACTGGTGCTAATCTCTTAATCACGGTAGGCGGGAGTAGTTCATACTTTCCTAACATTTCCCGTAACTTAGAAATGGTGTGAATCAGATCTTGATTTTCAGAACGAATATTACCAGCAAAATTCATGACTTCTCTAGTGTGAGCAAGATAGTGATCAAGTTCGTTTGATGCTTCATCTCGAGTCTTTTTGAGTAAATCAAATATGACACCATATTCCTGTTTAACTTTTAAAATTTCTTGTTCATATTTTGAGATTTGACTTTTCAAAGACACGTTTTGATCATCCAGTTGCTCAATTTTAGGATCAGAAGATTTTGCACTCAATTGAGCGATTTTATTTTGAAAACTAAGTTGATGGTTGTGAATATCTTTTTCACACCATTGAAGACGACGTTTTGCATTGTAAATTTCCGTGTGTAATCGTTTATTTTCTGCTTTTAAAGACTCGATCTGAAGCACATTATCGGTGTTCTCAACAGTAACAACAGTGTCAACAATATCAGCAGAGATATGATCAGATGCATATGGCAACGAATAGAATAGCACAACATTATGGATATCAGCACAGATAACATCTTCCAAGAGTCGATCAACATCTTTTCTCAACAGTTTCTTTTTGCGTTTTGTGTTAGTAATAGATGTTTCTGTTTTCTCGAAAACGTTTTTCATTACCCCAAGTTCCTTATGAAAATCCTTTTCCCAGGCAATTGCACAACTTTTCAAGTTTTTAACATTAGGTAAAAGATTTTTCTGAAAAATGTCTCTTTGTTCTCGCGCCAGAGGCGATTGAAAATGTTCAACTTTGATTTCAGATCGATATTCTATCTCATGTTGTAAAATTTTGAGGTCAGCCATGAAAATGTCAAAATATCGAAGAATTTTTCGATCTTCAGGTTGTGAGTTTACTTCGCTAATGGAAGGTAAAGGACCATAAGTTTGTGCAAAGACTGTTTTGGGATTAACAATAGAAGACTCAGGTGTTTTGATGATAACCCTTGATGTGTTAGAAGAATCCGTTGGTGTGACGAAAGTGACCGCGTTTTTATAATTAAAAGGTTTGTTGTAAACAACATTTTTTAATTTAGATCGACTCTCGTCTTCTGCATCTAATTCCTCTTGACGATGGTATTCAACAACACTCATGACAGTATTATCAATTTTGTATTCTGCACTGGAAACTTCAGGAGTTGGTTTGAATGTTTTTAGTGAAAGCTTTGGTTTGTAATCAGCTAGATTTTTTCCATATCCATTTGGATTGGGTTTTAAGGTAAACTTTTCAATAGCTGTTACTGATTCACCATGTTTGTAAACAACCATTTTAAACTCTTTAATTTTGTTTTGCAAACCTAGAATTTCTGCAAGAAGGTCATCTACCCGATTCGTTGAATGCTTTTTGTATGCGGAGAACTGTTTTTGACAATTTAACAACTCAGCCTTAGCTTTTTGATTTTCCAAGGTGAGAGCGTTAAGTTGCTTTTTATGTTCATGTTTCAGTTGTTCTAATTCGGACAACAAAGCATTCTTCGAGGTGGCTAGATCACGCATCTGTCGTTCTAAATATTTTTCGTTTTGATGAGATTTTGCAAAAGCGGCTTCAAAACCTTTTTCACGGTTTTCTTGAGTTTTGAAAAAGTTGAGTTGCATTTGTAAACATTCAAAATCCTTGGTTAACAGTGCATTTTTACTTTTTAAGGATTGATTTAATGCATAGCATTCCTCCATTTTGATTTTATGGTCTTGAATTAACCGAGCAAAATCCGGATGAGGCAACAGATCATCTTGTTCAACGTGAGTCTCAACATGATCATTCTTTAGATCCTCAAGTACGACCACGGAGTCAATTTGATTATCAAAGGAGACCATAAGGTCATCTTGATCGTCAAATGTAACTACAGGGTTAACTTGAAAATCATCAGAAGAAGATGTAGAAGACTCATTTTGAACAGTCTGATCCGTGCCGGATTCAGATATTGGCGGAGATATTAGTTCAGATATGATGATGGTTTGTTCGGGTACCTGAGACAAGCCATCAGTGTCATACACTGGGCCTGTATCACTCATGTGCAGCTCATGCATATTAGCCATCAACATAACAGCTGCATTCGCCTGCAAGTCCTCCATATCATCATCTGAGTCTGCATCTGCCATAAAGCTCTGTTCTTTGTCTGTAAGAGATCCACCAGCTTCATCCTTAAGAGCCAGAAGTAAGGCCTCTTTGAAATAAGCACTGCCCCTAGTCCTTGGCTTTGGGCATGCATTAGCCAGGTGTCCCTTTTCATTGCAGTTGTAGCATCTAAGACCATTTAACCGATTCTGAGCATTTCCTTGTTCCACCACTTGAGCTCTGTTGTTATTCCTACCCACAGCATTAAACCCTTGACCACCGCCCATCTGACGACCATAATCACGATTTTGAACTTCAACACGTCCATTGTTCACCACAGCTTGAGTCCGTGTGTTAGATGAGGAACGAATACGATTGTTTGATTTGTTGGTGTAACGGCCAAAAGCATTAGCAATCATCACAAATCCTTGTTGCAATGCTTCGAACGGATCTGTTTCCTCAGTCGGTTCACTGACATATGCTTGAGCATTGTTGCTGTATGGAACCAATTGATTTTGTTGAGGTTGTGACTGTGAAGGTGGGTTTGAAGCAGTTGGTTGAGTTGCTGGTTGAGAGGGATAATTCTGTTGAGCATACAAGGCAAGTTGTTGATTGTCCGGTTGTGACTGTTTAGCAATTTGAACTCGGAGAATCCTTTCCCGATCAACTTCCTTTTCATGAGGCTTCAAGTAATCGTACAACAATCCATAAGTAGAATGATGCATATTCTTCGCTTGACGGAGAAAAATGACATACTTCTCCCATTCTGGACCAAGACTACTCAGGAACTTAGTATTCACTGCAATTCTTGGCATAATGATGTTGTGTTTATCCAAATCATTGATGATATCTGAAAATCGATGATGATAGGACTCTAGTGTCTCTCCAGGTTCAATCAAGAAGTGTTCATAAGCCAAGTAAATTTTGGATTCCAAATCCTCCTGATTGAGTACAGATCCTTCCATAAGAAGACGAATATGATCCCACATTTTTTGTGCAGTCTTTTGAGCATCAACACTACGAAGAATTGGGTTTGGTAATCCTAAGAGGATGTATTCCATTGCAAGTTCATCCGCTTCATAGTGTAGAAGTTCTGTAGCATTAAGATCATCAACCGTAGCAATGTTGGTTTGTTCATCTCTTGGTGGAACAGCGTTTGGATCTCCGGGTACAGTGACAGTAGGCATCTCAAATGGACCTTCCAAGATAACTTTCTTTAAGAACTTTCCATGTGGCTTCTTCAGATCACAGAACCTAAAGAACCTTATCACCCATTGATCGTAGTTTCCTGGAGTGAGCATTGGAGGTCTATCAAGTGATCCAGCTTCATGAATTGATTGTTGGCTGCTTAAAGCTTCACACATCTTAGCAAACCAAGTGGGTTCCTTCATAGTGGTCCGTGATGGATGTTGATTGAAATCGGTTGTGTAGGGTTGAACTTGAAGGCTTGGTTGTGGTTGAACCATTTGTGGTTGTGGAATTGCACCAAGTTGTGGAGTATGTTGCTGATTAAATTGTTGTTGATAAATAGCTTGTTGTTGATTCCATTGTTGATGTTGTGGAGTTAATTGTTGTTGTTGTTGATGATTATAAGTGTGAGGGAAATAGTTAGAGTATGGTGGTTGAGACATGATGATAAACTTGTGTGGTAAAGATGGATCTTTGTAGTCGAATGAACCTTTGTTGATGAAGTATCCTTAGGCGTAGAAAAGACAAGAACCAAGTAGCACTTATGCGTAAAAACACCAAAAGTTACGCGTAACAATGAGGAGTTACGCGTAGGTTTTAGCTTACGCGTAAGTAGGGAAAACACTAAAGTTAAGCGTAGACAAAAGTTAGGCGTAGAAACGTAGGCGTAGGATTACCTTATGCGTAGACCGTAGTTTACGCGTAAAGTGAATCTTATGCGTAGGAATTCTACGCGTAAGCTTATGCTTATGCGTAATATTAGGGTTTTTGCCCAAATGATCTTTTACACTTCACAGTGCAAAAGATATCCAAAGTCGACGTATTTTCAGACTTATCCAAGTAAGAAAACACGGATTAAACCAGAAAATTGAAGATCAAACCAAGGAACAATCTTACGCGTAATTTTAGGGTTTTGATACGCGTAGGATTACTCGTAACTTTGATTCTGTCCAAATGTGTTTCTAAACCAGTTTTTTGTTATGGAATAGCTTCAATAGTACCAAAAGAACACAAAAGTGTGAATTTTGATGTACCAAAACTGCTAAACGGGTTACGCGTAGAACGACACCCACGAACAAAAACAAGCTTAAAAACGTAAATCCACGCGTAAAGTTTGAAACTTTTTGCCAAAAACAAGTATTTTAACACCTCAAAACATTGAAAGTACAAGAATCTTGGATTAAAAAGTGTAAAAAACGAGTTTTTAAGATAACCAAAGATAGCGTTATCTCTACGCGTAAGATCCAAAACCAAAACTTCAAAAACAAACGAGTACACCCAACTATTTGGCGATTGATACCACTGTTAGGTCACAAGTTTTACAACACAAGCTTATAAGAGAAGAGATAAGGCGATTGAGCAAGCTCTAACACATACACACGTTAAGTAATAATACGGTTATGAGAAGATGTATGTGAAAGAAAGGAAAACTTGAACAACCAACCCTCAAATGAGGGTTTACAAGAGTTTATATAGGCAAGGAGCTAGGGCAACACTCCCTCTCCTTCCCTATTCCTTATTAGGCTTGGATCAAGCTTATGGGCCTTCTACATAAGCTTGACCTTAAACAAACATAAAGGCCATAATAATGCTACCTATTACATATGAAATATAAATACTTGAAATACTGTTTAGGAGTGATTCCAACATTATCAATTCTAAAGAATTGCCTACATTTGAAGACCCACCCTTTTACATCATCACCAGTGAATTTAGGGAAATCAATCTTAGACATCCTTCCATACTGAACCATGGTTTGAGTGTTTTGTCTCCCAGAATTTTGACTACCACAATTGCTGTCATTACTAGTTCCTTCTCCATTTCTTGATCTTGTTAACTCTTGCTAAAACAGCCCTTGTTGGAGTATATCAGTCAATCTTTGGTTGATTCCTTCCAGTACATAAGCCAAGCCATTGACTGATTCATTCAAAGATTCTATAGTGGGTGTGGTAGCCATCTGATTTGTTCTTGTGTTCACCATATTACCAATATTACTATCACTCATCAACAAATAGGATAATAACTACTGGTCTTGTTCTTGATTACCCAAACAAAATGCTTTTGATTAGCTTGTTCAAGGCTAGAGAAATTAACCACTAATCGGCTAGCCTTGTGATCATACATATGTTTGGCACTAATCTAATGTAATAGAACAGGTGAAATTAGTGGTGACTAATTTCTTGCCGGAAAATCTCTGTTTCTTGCTGCAATTTGACCGGAGAATGTTGACCGGAAAATCAATAGTTGGCAAGGATGGCTACTCTGATACCAATTGATAGACTTTGATTAGAAACCACTTAAAAAATGGTAATCAAAACCCCAATTGTGATTGACAATTAGAAAACCTAAGAATTAAAAATTGAAAATGGTGATTGCAATCGGATTACAATGTTTTGTTATAAAAGTGAGAGAAGATTCAAGAAGATGATTAACATACTCAATGGATTACAAAGACATGAGTTTTATACAAGAATTCGTTAAACTAACTTTCGACGAGAAAGTTATTTTTAAAACTACTAATAAGAACTTGACACGTGTCCTTATTTAAACATATAAGATTGGCGCGTATCAAAATTATTCTTAATTAATGTCTTCTCTAATGCAGTCGTATAGTGCAGTTTAACTGCTAGTTATATTTAATGTGCTTATACTAAAAATACTTTATGTTGAAACTCCGATACATACACCAAATTAACAAAAAAAAAAAAAAAAAAAAAAAAAAAAAAAAAAAAAAGTTATACTTGCAAACTATTTGTTTTGAGAAAAATTCGAAATGCTGCATTATTTATTTATTTTTAATGTATTTGTGCATACGTCGTATTTAGATATACTTTACCAAAGCTGACTTACAGATGTGTTTGTTTTTTAAAAAAAAAACTCTTACCAGCCCTCTTACTCTTACCAGTAAGAGGTGGGCAGACGTTTTACTTGTTTGTTTTTTCATCACCAGTCAGACATGGTAAGAGTTAATATGTCTAACTCGGTAAGAGGTGGTGAAAAGATCTTACTACCTCTTATTAACACCCCTTCAACTCATTCATCTTCAAAACCTTTTGACCCATTCATCTTCAAATTATGCAAAGCTAGGTTTTAAATTATTTGGTATTGGTTAAGTTACTTAATTGTTATTTCATTGCGTTAAGCTTATGTTTTATTTTAAGACGATTTATGTAATAGTTTTTATTATGTTAAATTTTAGATATATATTAAGATAATTTATTTAATGATTTGTAATTGTGTTAAATCTATGATAAAAATGTTTTGTTTCAAGTTTGCAATATCTACTTATTAATCGTATTTGCAATAATTTAATATATACTTAAGAAAAGAAAATTAAAACATTCAGACAATTATAAAAAAACAAACAACACTTTTTCATCAGATTCAAACATTATCGCCACCTCTTACTAGTAAGATGTGGTAGTCAGATTCAGATGCGAAACATCTTAATCAAACAAACACACCCTTAACTCGACACGTGAACTCCTTTTATTTGGCGAGTGTAGAGGTCTGACGCTCAAACATGCTGATATGCGACCCCCATTTAATACCACCTAGAGGTTGCATAGTTATCTTATTAACTTATCTAACAAATATGATTTTTTCAAACAACACAACGTGAAAAATTCTAACTAATTGGGCAATATAAATCAATTGCACGTTTGGGCGTGCCACTCATTCACATGCACATTGTAATGGTACTCTAAACGTCACAAGTAATGTTCACGTCTGGGCGTGATGACCAAAACCAGTTTGTGCAAATGTTCGCATTTCAACATCTATGCTAAAACCGTATTTGTTCCTTCGAGTCCCCACTGTACTGTAAGTTTTGTAGCTCAAGTTCAAGAAATGCAAGTCGACAGCTTCTCATGGAGCACATTTAAATGACCACAAGAAGCCCAGTAATATCTCATCACATATTTCTGTTAATCTTAAACCATATTAACCCACCTAGCTTACCTTCCACTGGGTTCAAAGCGTATGTCCACGCATTGCAAATCAGTTGAAGAGTCGGCTTTCTCAATACCAACAAATGTATGAGTACGACACAACAACACTCGCTTCCACAAGCCATACGACCAGACAAGATGTATACATAAGATCAAATCCTCACACAAATTCGGAAGAAACGGCTTACCTTTAAGTTAAAATATGCCCAAGAGAGGTATAACACATGAATCTAAGACGTTTTAGTATTAGTGCTCTGACTTGACAAGTTACAGTGTACATTAAAGAATTTTAACTTCTGTTTCACATGGCCCACAGTTAACCATGGTGCACCGGGGTTGCATGTTTCCACCAGTGACAAGAAACTACCTAGGCTTTATACTTTCCTGGAGAGACCAAGGAACCACGGTGCACCGTGTTGCCTGGTTTGACCATTGACAACAAGCTACATTGGCTTTCTTTGTTTCTTTTTTTTTTCTCTCTGGGGAGGTATTCACACTGATGAAATAGTACAAGGAATTTGAAATTAGAGAGGGATATAGTGACAGTTTCTATATATGTATATTAGAGATTGAGCGGCCATTAGGTGGTGCTGGTTTCAGTTGGGGTAGAGCAAGGAGCAAGTGTATTTGAAGGCAGGTGTACTCCTGCACCTTTCACGGATATGTTAGGGGTTCTAAAAGAGCTAGCCCTGCTCATAAGGTTTGAATCGAGAAAGAGCACGACCACTGTGATGTCATCATGAAAATGACGGCGGACACCACGATCGATCTTTTTTAAGTCAGAGTATCTCATTTCCCTCTTCTTTGCTGCTTCCTGCAATGCAAGTTTTACCAATCTCTTGGCACTTCCCTGCATCAATGAAAAGGCATATTGTGAGTCAAACAACATCTTGCAAGGGTAAAAGTCCCTATCGATATAAAGAGACACCTAGTCACCAATGTGACTTCGGAGGGCAAACTTGAACAACTTCAACTGCATGATCAATGTTAAAAACTTTAAAAGAAAGATGACTGGAATACACTGAAAGCAAGACAACCAAAGGGCTTGTGTTCCAACGGTACACTACGTGTGAGAATGCTCCCCAACAAAATGGTTGCGGGTAAGTACGGGTTAGGACATATGAGATAGATTTGTGGTGTATATATTGTGAGATAGACTTGCCGTTAAAAAAAATGTTGGAGACATCATATTTTATGATTCAACATCTAGAAAAAATCTAATAGAAATTAAATATGAAATTAATAAGTTTAACCTCCGCGGAGTAATATAACTTTTAGTTTAGAGAGCAGGTCAAATTTTACTAGTGACTCAAACAATCCGAAATCGACAGAAAAGACCCAAGACAAGTCCATCCAAAACAAAAACCAAAAGAAGAAAAACCAACATATGAGGTTGAACCGGAACAATTTCTCCATCAAATGACTGATGTATGATATTTAAAACTTAAATAAAAATGAACGAAGTACCATAAAAAAATCTTTACATATAATAAATGAAACATTTTTGAATTCCACTTCCCCTATGCTGATGTCATATTTATGAGATGTTCTGAACACATGTGCTGACATCATTGAGTTACCTATTATTTAAATGACACCCTCATTTTATTAATAATTACAATAATGCCACATTTACCTTTAAACTTTGAATTAAAACTCCATTACTTCTCTCCTGCGTTTTATAATTATTCTATTTATGTTTTTGTTTATATTCTAAAATGATGTTAACACGTATGTGTTCATGATTTTATTGGTTCTAACTATTCTTGATATAGGGTTTATTTATGTTTAATTCGTCAAAGAAATTATTAATTTCACTTTTTCAAATGACAAATTGAAACATCAGTTTTATACTGTTTTGATTTGGTTACTATGTCTCAGTATATATTGCTTAGCGTGGAATTTTAAATATAAATGTGCAAGTGTTTTGTTAATAGCAATTAGATTGCATGCATTTGGTTAGACCCTGTTATGATTTTATCTAAATTGATTTCATTAGTTATGATTTTTTTAAATAATCTTGAATTAATCTATAGTATTTGCCTGATTAAAGATCATTAACTATTGTTTTCATGGTAATGTTGTGTGAGTCTTCTTTCTCTTTATGTGTTGTGACATTGAACTATAATCTTCATCTCAAATAAAAAATATTTTTCTATAGGAAGTTTATTGTTTGTGTTTCCGTTGTGTCCATAGGAAGTTTATCAACTCAAATTTGGGTGTGTCCATAGGAAGTTTATTGTGTAAAGTTTTTGTTGATTAATATATTTGCCGGGAACCGTCCCTTTTACCCAAAAAAAAATGTTTTTCTACGTATTGGTTTATGACCTGCTCAAATACAATATCTGTTAGTTGTAATCTCATGTTGTGTAATTGTTTGTTAAGATTGCTAACTTTTTCATTCGTGATTTCTTTAGTAGCAACTCATGAATTCACGGGCCTATGATCCATTTTCGAAATCTTGCAACATATTATGAACAGCCGTCACATACATTATTTTCTATTGTGCAAAATTCAACACATTGCTTAGTGTTTACGAGCTAAACAAATTACATTTCTCATTATATTAATATCCCATCAAGAAACTGTGATTGAATACTCGTAATCTTTTATAGTTCCCATGAGTTTATATTTGTTAGACTATAATCTTTGTAGATTCTCTGTGTTTCATATTTTTATTATAACCTTAAGAAATATTTGTTAAGACTTTAAACTTTTCTTTCGGAGCTTTATTATAACCTTATGAAATATTTGTTAGACTTTAAACATTGTAAATCTTTAAGAAGGTTTTCCTCATCAATTTAATAATGACAAAAACTGTATTGTGTGAACTTATATCTCATAAACACTGATTATATAATTTGCCTAACACCGACACTGTGTTTTTAAGTTTAAAGTAAAAGAAAAGATATAAAGAGAAAAGATAAAAGATGGGGAAAAAAAAGAAAAAAGAAAAGAAAATTATATGAAGTGTTAGTTGATATGTTCTTAGGATGGAGGAAAGAAAAATGAAAGTAACCATAAATCATGTTCTTAAGTTTGAGGAAAGGGATAGCCGGATAATAGCTTATTTAAATTACTTGTATGCCCTTTAGTTATCGTTATCAAATCTTTTAAAAAAGGATATTTGTACACAAAACATATTAAGGTTCCTTTTCCCTTTCCTCCCAAAAATGGGGTTAAGATTTTTTTAAGTAAAAATCCTTTCATTTCATTTTTTTCTTTTTATCTTTTAAGAAAAAACTCTAGAACACAAAAAAACATTCATTTTTCTTTCCTTTCCCTTCAAATTGTAACTCAAGAACACAGTGTAACCAAATATGTTAACTTAAAAAAAGATAACACGTGGATTCACCGTGTTTTACTTTTTTTATAAAAAGGGTAACCAACTCTATGCACCAGCCAGTCTCACGGCAATATAAAAGAGATAAATAGCGTAACTTCATGATTAAAACGATATTGGGAAAAGTTCACACAACTATTTAACTTTCACTAACTAACATATACTGCAATGCTTTTACTGATTTTTTTTTTCTAGCCACCCGTAAATTATACGGGTCTATAGTCTAGTATAGATATACTACAAACATCATAATTTATGGAGTTAAAACTTAAATAAAAATGAACGAAGTACCAACAAAATTTTTAAAAATCTAGGGAGTTAAAACTAGGTTGGACCACCAAATCAAATAGCATAACAAAAGTATTGAGTTAAGCATCTTACATTGTGAGGGTGATTTTGAACAATATCAACAGCTTCTTGGTTAGTAAAGTGCTCCCAGAGACCATCTGAAGCAAATATGATAAATTGATCATGTGGCTCCAACTGGTGTACCGACACTGATGGATCTGAGCTCAATATTGGTCTTTTAAAAGGTTCACGAAGGCGAAACTTGGCATATAGAGGTGCCCTATTGAATTCTGCCTTCTTTAAGTATACATCACCAATGGATCTTGAAATCTGCAGAAAGAGAACACAACATGATTTCTTGGAAATTGTAATAAATGCTCACAACATAAACTTTACAGGCGGAAATTTTGACCCTTACTAATGGGACGATTTGGGGTATCACCTTCAATGTGAAGATGGGTAAAACATAAACTATAGCTAAAAGGAAAAGGGTTGAATGGGCCAAAAATTGCCCAAAGTGTATTTTTAGTGCATACAGCATTACAGCCTCCTAAATCGCTATACACAAGAAATTGGAATATCATTGTAATCACATTTGATACCTTAACTACATATAAAAACTGCTCGCAGATCAACTCAACTCTTACTAGAAGCTCATCCATGTTGACCTGTTACCCACTTTGCCAACACTACCAACGTCTTTAGGGAAAGCTTGGATTCGGAGAAGTTGAAGAAAAAGTAAGGATGCTAACAATGACAAAGTTGAACAAGAAATGGGAGTGCCCATTTTTAACTGATTTAGATAAGCTAACACTGGTCTTTGAGCATACCTTGCAAGATCAGGCATGGAAAGTTCAGATATGAGGTCCACGGCCTTATATTTCAATTAAGATTGCTCTTTCTTGCTTTATATTCATCTAAGTTCAAGATTCATGTAATGCACGACACATCTGTTTATGGTGAAGTAAGGTTCCAACGGGTGGATGGAAGGGAATATTTTGTCTTGTTTCGTCTTCCTTTGTATAGTCCTTTTTTACGTTAATTTCATAGTTGAGTGTTGTGTGTAAACATCAACTGAGATAATTATTGCTCATAGTTAGACTCACGTGAGACAAGGAGATGAGTTTATGAATAAAGGCAACATTTATGAACAGTAGACAGAAGTTAAAAGTGGCGCATAACGTCCATCACTTAGATTTTTGAAATTCGACCCTAATTGAACGATAATGATGCAACAGTTAAGGTTTATGATCTAACGATGTGATTAGAAACTTCTTTTTGGGCAAGGTATCCAAGTAATAACCCAAGAAAACTCGAGTAGTCTCCTGTATTAAGACGGATTTACATGGGGCAAATGAATTGAAAGCTCCATCACTTTCCTATGGCTATCGGGACTGTTTCTATATTATAGAGTTCTACAAAAAACCTAGTTCCTCCAATGTTTATCCTCTTCCTTTATTTAAAAATTAACCTGCATAGCCTCAATTATCCAAGAAGATATATAGCAGAAATAAATATAAATTTTAATAAAATACAAGCTTGTTCATTCTCATTCAAGGCTGTTTGTAAATCTATTCTTTTTTTATATTTACCATCTTCTCGTACTTTTGGTGCGAGCATGCAAATTTATACCTGAAAAACAAACTTTTACTATCTGGATAACATTATTTCACATCTTCACTTTTAACTATGCATTAGTAACAATCAGTTGTTTTGTATTTTGGACTGCGGAAAGCTGCATGTATAATCCTATAGTAGTAACTAGTGAGAGATCATACTTTCATCTGTCACCAAAAGTCTATTGCTCCAAGCATTTCCACTTGAATTTTGGACAAGGAAAAATGGCCTTTAGGACTTTTTACTATCTTCTGACCATAGGAGATGAAAAGGCTATTAATATAATATATAAGTAGTTAAAAAGGCTAAAGCCTAAAGGGAGTAGATCTAGTGAGAAGAGAAATTGAAATAAGAAGAATGAGAAGAAATTTGAGCCACACATTTCAAATGAGGAGGAGACATTTAGGGGGAGATGCATCTATTTCTATAGGTGCATCTGAAATGTACGGCTGTGGTTTCTTCTCATCCTTCTCATTTTAATTTTACTTCTCATTTGCCATAAGTAAAACATACATTTGGTGGTTTCCTTTGTGACTAAGTGAGAGAATATAGAACGGGGCCAAAGCAATCAAAAAAAAAAATTATTCAATAGTTCAGACTATTATGATATATAACTCCTATGTACGACATGCACATACTTATGTGCTTAAGAATATATTTAAACTACAACGGTACAACCTATGACCTTAACTTACTTTCATTTCCTGCTAATTAACAGATCAAAAGTTACATCAAGATGAATTAGTACAACTTTATGTGCTTAAACAAAACTATTGTCAATGCAAGAACTACGTGTACTGAACACTAGAAAGTAACCGTAACCGTAACCCATTGTTAATTAAAGGTATCAGGTATAAGAGGGGTTTACCTGTATGAGGCCTTTCACCCGCCACACGTTATGCTTCAAAACCACGATTTGGGAGTCATCTGGATGCGTAGAGTGTAACTCCTGTCTTACAGATTCTATACAGGCATTGTGTTCAGCAGAGAGCTGAATTGCAAGAACTTCCCCAGTTGCCTTTACAAGCCTACCAAGAACAGCCCGAGAATCTCCAAGATTAGCAATGTAAAGGTTCCCACCGCATATGACTCCAACAAGACAGCATGATCCAACGGCTGCTATTTGTGGCTGCATTGGCCATTGTTTGGTAACTAGAGAGAGAAAACCATCTTCCGTTGCTTGGAAAGCTTTCTTTATTACCTCCACTGACATTGATTGATTCTCAGAAGTAAACCCTAAAAAGAAAAAGAAATAAAAATAAAATAACACTACTGATTCAGTATATCCAATAAAAACTTGGATCAATACATCTTGCATTTTGAGGTCAACACTAGCATACACATTGCAAACTGTCTGCCATTCACGACAAAAGTTTATACAAACATTTGTATATTCACCCTAGGTGTATATTATCATTTGTCTGTAGTTACTAATTTGCATGGAAAATTTTAATGTTCATATTAATTTAACGAGTTGTTAAATTACTGGCATATCATAACAGGCTAAAACTAGTACAAAAGTTCCCGGACGGATAAAGGGGTTTGTTTACTTTCTCAAAATACAGAGATTTCCAAAAAAACAAAAAAGATAGTAATAACAAAAACTTAAGCTCCAGAGAGCTAAAGCTATCTGTGAGAAATAATAATAGAAAGAAAAGGATCTGCATGTGAACTAAAGACACCATATGCTTATTTTTAGTTTTCACTATCATAGGACAAATAACTAAACAAATGGTGTGAGAACTGAAGTTGGGGTCCACAAAACAAATAAGAAGATCAGGGGAAACATTCAAACTGAAAAGGATAAACAACATTTTAGTTGGATCTAATCAAACATTGCAGATTTCATATGATGGCTCATTATATTATTACTGGTAGTATACTAGTTATATTATAACAGAATCTTTCCGAACCAAAAAACCACAATGATTCACAGTCCCACGGATAACAAATTTCAACTTTAGAAATAATGTATCACTACTCACTTGTGGTGATTTACATATCAACACGATTGAAACATTTCTCAGCATTTAAGTAGCTCAAATATATCAGGATAACAAAACATCTAGTAGCATGATTGCATGAAACAAGCATTAACAGAAATTTATAAAGTTTCAAATGACTTACTCTTGAGATGTTGAAAGAGGTGACTATTAATAAACCGTGATGTCTCAGGACCACCATGCCCGTCATACACTCCTACAAAGGTACCATAAGGTCCCGATTCTTGCAAACTCAAACACCCTGATTCAAGCTGACTCTGATCCTCTAATAAATTATTAGCTTGCACTACAGCCATAGAGAAATCTCCATTAAAATGTTGTCCTGTGTCTTTATACCATAATAGCCCGTCTTGACGACCACCCGAATCAGAACCATTGTGAACATGTCGGTCCGACCTTGGCCGGAAACAGGCCCACAAAAAGTTCATGAAACCAGATATCATAATACCTCATCTCATTAAAACCCCTCTTTGAATTATCCGCATTTAACTAAGATTTAAATAGCAATAACTTATTCCTCTCAATACGTAACCTCGAACTTGAAATCCTACAAATTAGAAATGTACAAACATAAACTCAAATGTATATGGACTATAGACAATCAGAAACTGTTTAAAATATATATTTACAACTAGCTTGAAAATCATCAGAAAATATCCAATCGAATAATAATCTATGGTGCTTGAGTTTGCTTATTCACTTGGGTCACTGAACTTATTATACATGACATTTAGCTCACTATTCAATAACTTCAACATTAATTCGAGTGACATGAATGCATATTTTTAATAAGTGAAGTCTAAATTGTCGTTTTATATAAAGTTCAGTAATCTATACATATATTTTTTGCCAGTCCAGCGACCCAAATGTCGTGTTTAATAAGTTCAGTGACTACCTACTTAAAAAAAAATATAGTTTAGTAACCTAGGTGAACAAAAACGCAAACTTCAGCTACCTGTGTATAATAACCCTCTTTAAGTAGAAGTAGTTGCTTATCTGCTCATATTGAGGTAAGGTAAAATAAGCTGTTTCCGATAACCAGGTAGCTGCTCATTTCAAAGTGCTAATTTTAAATGAAATGAAATTATTATTTTGTTCATTCATATTAAACAGCTTAATTCCAACAAACTATAAATTTGGGGGCTACAAAATAGCTATTTACTGAGTGTTAATTTCTAAGCAGCAGCTTAAAAATAATCTAATTTGCACACAAATTTATAATTTAACTGATGATCACTAGTTCACTACACTGTTACACTTGAAATTAACCAAAAATGTGAAAAACAAAAACAAGTCAAAGGTCAAACAATAAAAGAAAACATAAAATCCTAGTACGTACCTTTTATAACGTAGTAATCTAAAGAAGATCTGAAAACAAAATAGTTAGATCTACAGATCAGAGAGTAGTTGTAGTTATGATCGTCAATCTGAGGTTGTTAAGGGTTGAAGATAGAGAGAGAGTGTGTGTTTGGGTGTTCTGTGTGAGTTGAAAACAGAGAAGAGAGAGAGGTTATCAAGAGATAGTTGAAAGAGATTATCACGAAGATGATGATGATGATGATGATATGATGGTGTTTATGAGTTGTCCAAGACGTGCACTTGACATCAAGACAAGTGGCACCTTAACTCTAATCAAACTCTCACTCTATAGGTTGTGTTTGTGGTCCCTTTTTCCGAACACTAGCTTCCCACCTCTCTCTACTTAAATATATAAAGAAATAAAACATGTCAATGCTACAATTGGTCCTTGAGGTTTTGTCCAAATTACATGTCATATCTTTCATTACGACACTCGATTAGATGCCTACATTTGAGGAGCGATGCACAGATCATAGTTGTCAGGATCTCGATCTTAATCTTAAAATTTTATGATTTTACGATACTGCAAAGCAAAAATGATCCGGATATAGGATCTCTGCAAGATTAAGATATTATAGGATCTCGATCTTGAACAATCCGATCTTACTTTTCTCAGATTTCAAACTAAAAAACTATAAATTTATCGGTTGTTTTTTTTAGAATTCAAAAAACATCTTAATCTTTTTAAACATTTCACAATCATGATTTATGACAACATTCTACGAAACATTCATAGCATTTTGTGCTTATAATGTATAGTAATCTATAGATTTGTATAATATTACAAAAACTATTAAGAAATAACATTAGAGTAAGATCAAAGATCTCGATCTGATCTTACGATCACGATCTTATAAAGACGACAATGATCTTGGGTAGGATCCCGATCTTGAAAACCTTGACACAGATGGGCTAAAGCCTGACCTGGGCTTAAGCCCGGCAAAAAAAACTTAAAACGCCCGGCCTGAAGTCTGGTCTGGCCCAACAGGCCTAAATGGTCTTTGTATATTCCACCAAGGCCCGAGCCTGGTCCGGCCCGAGCTAAGCCCAAAGCCTAAGCTTTTGAAAAACACGATAAAACCTAGAAAAGCCCGTCAAAAAGCCTGAAAAAGCTCACCAAGAAGCCCGAACGCCCGGAAGTTTGTTGTTAGAGAGCTTTTATGTGTACAATTAATGTGCTTTTTTTATAATTTGTAACTTTGTTTGGTTATTTTTTAGTGATGTATTTACAAATGTTGATCAAATATTTTCACATATAATAATTATATTATTATTACAATATTATATATATATATATATATATATATATATATATGTGTGTGTGTGTGTGTGTGTGTGTGTGTGTGTGTATATGTATGTGTATATGTATATGTATATGTATATGTATGTGTATGTGTATGTGTATGTGTATATGTATGTGTATATATGTATATATGCAACTAGCTTGAAAATCATCAGAAAATATCTAATCGAATAATAATCTATGTGGGTGCTTGAGTTTGCTTATTCACTTGGGTCAAAGTTGATCTCAAGAGAAAAGTGAGAAAAATAGTCTCAACCATTAGATCACCTCCTCTTCCCCTCTTTTCTTCACGCCAAACTACAGGGACCTAATTGTATTTTCTTTCATTCTTTAAGGAGGTTTTGTAAATTCGCACCCTACACCCCCCCCCCCCCCCGGGAAAAAAAATAAAAAAATCCCGCCCAAAAAAAATTTCGGCCAAAAAGTTTCCCGCCAAATTTTTATAACTGTGATGCACCATTTCTTTCGGTGCATCACAATTATAAAAATTAGTTATAACTATGATGCACCAAATTTTATAACCGAGATGCACCCAATGATGGTTACCTGATATGCTCCTATAACATTGCAATAACTTAGTATACTATGCTCTTTAAGAGGCATTAGTTGTACAACGGAGCCATGGTAGCCATGATAGTGCTGCATGCTTTGTCATTGGGATAACGCTAATGCATATTAACCATCGTGAATTGATCAAAAGTAAAACAAAAAATGACTCTGAAACATGTTAGGATAATTGATTTCATTGTATATTAACCATGTGATTAATAATATAAGCGTGTTGAATCAGTTAAAAAAGTCTATCTTTTATACACAAAGGTTGAGGGTTCTAATTCAACACTTTTCTATAATAAGTTAATAACATATGCGATTTGATGCACCTTTTTATTTTGGTGAATCACAGTTAAAAAAGTAGTTATAACTATGATGCACCAATTTTTATAACCGATATGCACCCAACGATAGTTACCTAATATGCTCCTATAACATTGCAATAACTTAGTGTACTATGCTCTTTAAGGGGCATTAGTTGTACAACCATGGACGGATGGTAGCCATGGTAGTGCTGCATCTCTTTGTTATAGCATGCTTTGTCATTGGATAACGCCAATGCATATTAACCATTTTGATTTGATGAAAAGTAAAACAAAATGACTCTGAAACATGTTAGGATAATTGATTTCATTATTATTAACCATGTGATTAATAAAATAAGCGTGTTGAATTAGTTGAAAAATCTCTATTTTATTGTTAGGATTTAGTAAATCCGTAAGTTAAAGACTCGGTCACCTCAAGTATGTGTAAGCATTAGAAAGCTCGTAGTCTTAGTCGTTTAGTTATTATAAGTATTTAGTTAAGTAACACCGTGGAGGACGGACGGGTCTTTACCCACTGTATACCTGATCCACAACTCGTAGGTGGCGTTTATTGTAAAGTATTATAAATACCTTCTACCTCCCAAGGTAGAAGGTTGGAGCTTCATAATATTACATCACTTTCTCTCACTAGAAGTCCCCATTCTCTCCATCTTTCTCTCTCTAGACTCATCCAAGTTCGAACCTAAACTAGTGTGTTTGTGTGTTTATGATAACCAATATGTTACAATTGGTATCAAGAGCCATGGCTTGATCATCTACTTTGTGTGTTCTTGGATTCTTGATTGGTTATTCATAAGTTTTGGTTTGAATGAGTTTAGAGACTTTTTCACTTTTTTTTTAATCTTATTTAGTGGTAAAGTTTGCATTTTGGTTGTACTTTTGTGTTTAGAATCATCATATTAGTTTAGTTTTGGGTTTGGAAGGATTGATTCATCTTGGTTGTGATGTTTTTGATCGAAAAGGTAAGATTTCTGGATGTGTTGTTGAGTGCGTTTTGACTCACGGATATCATTTCTTGGGTGCGTTTTGATAGCTGCTCGTTGCGATTTATCCAGTATTTGTTGCGATTTGGTGTTTACTCTCTGCGACTTGTGCTATTTCTGGGTGCGATTTGTCGAACTTTAGCCTGCGACTTTATTATTTTAATATTATTAGGTTGTGTTTTGTTCGCAAAAGGACAAGTAGTGCTTGTACTATTGAAAGTGACCTGCGATTTGATCTTGCGTTTTGGTATTCTGCGACTTGATCTTGCATTTTGGTATTCTGCGCTTTGATCTTGTGTTTTGTCAAGTGCTGCGTTTTGTCTCTTGTGACTTGGTTCACTGCGTTTTGTCATTATTGTGCATTTTGACCTAGTGTGTTTTGACTTAGTGCGTTTTGACACACTGCGTTTTGACCTAGTGCGTTTTGTCTCTTGAGATTTGACATTTGTGATTTGAGTTCTACGGTTTCCTCTTGGTTTTGTAAAATCCCGCGAAAGATTCTATTTCTCGATTAAATCAAAGAGTAGTAAAATCCCGTATACTTAGTAATCATGTCTACCGTTTCTGATGACGTTCAAGCTGCTGGGTCCGATACTCGCCCTCCTATGCTGGATAGAACTGATTATGACTCTTGGGCACAGAGAATCCGGTTGTATTGCTTGGGCAAAGAGAATGGTCTTAACATTCTTCAGTCAATTGATGAAGGACCATTCCAAATGTGTAACACCCCCAAATCTTGGTATAGCGGAAGACTTAATCAAGTTTTCGGGGCGTTACATGAATTGGTACATCACACAAGTATAGCAAACAAGATAGTCATTTATAATCCAAAAACCAATCCCAAATGTAATTATCAAATACAATCATCCCAAAATAGTTAAATGTAAGGCCCAACATAATTTATAAAATAGGTCCCCATAATATTATCAGAGTTTAAATATGATCCTTCAACCATGCCTCCTTGCCAAGCTTCCACAAAACAAGCATTCCAAACATCAATTAAATACCTGAGAAAAACATGCTAAAAGGTCAGCTAACGCTGGTGAGTTCATAGGTTTAAATTCAAGTTTAAATAGTGGACTTGTAGAAGTTTATTTGCTATGCGAGACCTAAGATAGATACACAATATCATCTCAATCACATACCAATATCACAATCAACAATATCATCAATAATATATCCTACGTCATAGTAGGGCCTTAAGCGACTCTAGCCAGAATAATTGCTACCATGGACTAGGTCGAGGTAGAAGTCCATACTTAGCTAGGCAAGTGTCATAGAAATTATGATTGCTACCCTAGACTAAGGCAACAGCTACCACATATCTATCTAAACAGTCAAGCACATAAGCAAATCAAAATAGTTTAAAAGGTCCAAAAGAGTAGCATGATTTCTCACCCCAAATTAGTTAAAAATATAGATAAAAGTGGGGCTATGAAACTCACCTCAAGCAAGCAATGCACAAACAAACACTAGCAACGAAGATAACAGCTAACACGACTCAACAACTACTGACTCGGCACAACCTATTAATATAAACCAATTTTAATATATATTCCCAAAATCAACGTTTTCTACCCCAATGTATTCCTTTTATTTATCTCCAAAAATGTCTTGTTTCACCATTTAGTCCTAGCGTTTGGTATCGTCGTGTGTGTGTGTATCGACTCAACATGATATCATGAATGCACTCAAATAAACATAATGTGACTCAATGCAACACAATGAGATGTCTAAGCGATAAGCTCCATAGACCAATAAGTTTCGGAATAAATAGTAGACCTTATCGAATTCGTCAACTCGATAAACTCAATCATTTATTCGTGTCGCTTATTATCCCATAAACCGGTCGCATCCTAACGAGTCATAAGGATGATTCACCCATTAATAATGTTATCCTACGTACCTAGTGAGTTCTTATTAGATTCGTCAACATAATAAGTGCGCTATCCACGTGGATCGACGCTATTAATGTTAGGTCATCTGTAACCCATGCACAAGACGTAAATAGAACTAAATACTTGAAAATGGTATTAAATGCTCATAAATGGCACATTTCGATAAACGTGCACTCAAAACATTAAATACTCGTTAATTAGAAAACATTTCCGTTTTTAGTCGTTAATTCCCTTTTAAAATAGTGCATAACAAGACAAGTCTTGTTATCGAGAGTTTTGGTATAAAAACCATTTATTATTTATGTTTCATAGTTTTATTAACATTTATATATATATATATATATATATATATATATATAGTCCGGATCTAGGGAAAAGTATAATTAGGTAGAAAGTGAGAAAAAAAGTTACAGGGTAGATTTTGATAACAGTGGAAAGTTTAGGGTATTAATTTGAAAAAAGAAAAAAAATGAGGAATCGGATAAAAAAACACACACGCTCCATTATCTAATCAGATAAAAAACACACACTCTCTGTTACTCCATCTCCATCGCCGCCATCTTTGTCGCCACCATCTCCATCTCCACCACTCGATTATTCAAAACCATAACTACATTCACTGTCGATATCATCTTAACCGTCACTGAAGAAGCTTAAACCACCTAAACTACACACCCGGCCCATCTATCATACATTCGTTGTACACCATAAGAACATTGAAATCGAACCAGATATATAGATAACTGTAAGTTTTTAATTACATTTTTTTTTTAGTTTTTATGTTGTTTAAGTGCATCATTATGAAAATTATAAAATAATTAGTATTACTGTGGAATGGAATGAAATTTAATAAATTCATATGTATAAAATTACATTTTATTGCATCTTTATAAATAATATGTTATAGCATTTATTTGTCTGAATAAGTGCATCAGTATAAGGAATTTAATTTACAGCATATTTTTGTTAGATTAGAGCACAACGATATAGATTGATGCATCAATTGTTTATTATTAGAGCATCACATAGCATGTTCGTTATCTGTCTGTTTTATTAATGCATCAGCCTTTTATGTTGTGATATCGGTTAGAATGATTAAAACATCGGGTTAAAAATCAAGGCATCAAGAGTGTATGGTTAGTGCATCAAGTGACAAATTTAAGGCATAACATGTGTGTGATTAGAGTAGGAAATGAAAAAGTAAGGGCATCGAGAGTTTATGATTAGGGCATGTCATGAGACGACAACGCTTAAATTATGTATGATTAAAGCATCATGTGATACATTACGGGATCCATTGAGTATGATTAGAGCATTTGTTACAATAGGGCATCAGTGTGCAATGCTAATTTGGAACATGAGTAATAGATCTAGAGGTGGTAGTATGGGTAGGTCTGGTGGGTTGGGTAACTGGCTTAAAATGGCATGGGCCGAGTCGATTACGGTTGACCCATGAACACATTAGTATTAGTTTTTTTCCATCCTAAAACAACATTGTTACAATAGGGCATCAGTGTCTTGCAATAGGGCATCAGTTAGCTAGAATAAACTTACTTGCAGCATCAGGTATAATTCCATCTAATGACACATTGAGTGACCATAGATCTGACATATTAACAACATATTTGGTAATCAGGTAGGTGCTTAACAGGTATTGTCGAATATCATATTTTTTTAGGGAAATCATATCTTGTTAGAACAAGTTGAAGGAATAGTCAATCTAGGTGTTTTCAGAATTCAATAGAAGACCTCTATGAGCAACTCCAAATACGGCAGGTTGGTTAATGGGTCATAGCTGATACGGGTTGAAATCAATCAATTTAGTAGCATGTATTTTCCACACGAGGCGGTTGGATATTATCAACCACCCAACACTTTATAAACCTTATTATTACAGGCACAATTAATAATGCATTATTCATTGCAACAAAACAACTTTTTTTTTCTTCTTTTACTGCTTTTATTTTGCTTCTTCTGAATTTTGACATTTATCATTGTACTATGCCTGCAATGTTCATAGGAAAAATGAGCGTATACTGTTATCTAGAGATAATGACAAGAAGTCGAAGAGTCAAAGAATGTATATATATGTATCCATGCTTAAACAAATAGATCCTGAGCAGCTTTTGGCTACATTTTCAAAGGTATCTTCAAAGATTCTATAGGTAATCTTCATTTATTATACCAGCCAGTCTGTTCTATAGGCAATCTTCATTTATTATATCATATAGTATATGTGATGACTTGATCTACAAGACTAACAACTTTTGATGCCACCTAAAATGTGTTAAGTTGTTATTTTTATGTCTTAAACAAGTTGCAAATCTGGTGAAAACAATTGATTAAGCAGAAAACCAGTTTTTCATGCAAACATTTCCTGCTTATCTTTCTTTCTAACGAAGAAAACCAGTTAGGTATGTCAAAATCCTAAAAGCTTTTTGGAACGGACTTATTTAATTGCATCCATTTGAGGTACTTTAGTACATCTATTTGAGGTACTTTAGTGCATCCATTTAAGGACCTTTAGTGCATCCGTTTGAGGACCTTTAGTGCATCTATGAAATGAAAATCAGAGATGACAATGTGGAAAAGGTTGTTCCTGGTCTATTCAGAATAATATATTCTTATATTTTGTTGTATGTTCTTTGTGTACATCTTTACTACAATTTTCTCATAAAACTGGCTTCTTGTAGAAAATGGAGGCAACTGTGGTAGATGGAAATGGTACTGAAACTGGTCACATTATTGTTACTACTATTGGAGGTAGAAATGGTCAACCCAAACAAGTAACTGTTGATCACTTAGTTAGTGTACGGAATGAACAATATACTTCCATCAAGTGTTAATGTTTTATCAGCATGTCAAAGTGTTAATATTTTATCAGCATGTCTCTCAATAGTAGGTTCCGTTCTTTTAACATTTTAATTACTGAGACATTCTAGTTTAGCAATGGATTCCACATTTTCACTTATTCGCTTTTGCATCTTGCTTGAACTAGCCTCATGTCATGTCATTGATTACTTAGCTCAGTTTCCAGTTGCTTCATGTAATGGCCATATATGCAAATAACAGAAACTTTGCTAGACCTATGGTCGATATGAGAAATCAGTGATTTATGTAACATAGACTAAATGAAAATTTGTACCTTTCAAACACAGAAAGTTTGATATATTCTTACTTGATGGTGTTTATTGAATTTATGCTTAAAGTATGCCAATGTTATTATAGTAAATTTCTATATAAGTACTATATTTATTATGGTTTTATAAGAAAGACCTTCATAATATCGCACGCCTTTTGGAACCAACATCATCATCTACCAGTGATAGTCACATAATATAGCAATCCAATACCTATATTTTGACGCCTAGTAGGCCTGGTCTATTCCCTTACCCTTAGAAGTACTATAAGTGATGAAATTGGAAAAACATGCTTTGAGCCTGATGCTGATGAAGTTAGAGAAACATGCAATACATGTTTGTTTCCTTTTTTTTTATCTTAGTTTAAAGTTAACCACTCAGTATTTGAGCTGGACTATGTTTTGTTTAATTAAGTAGGTTGAGTTGAAAATATCATCTTGAAATATCTCCAAGAAATAGTAAGGGGTGATGTGCGTTTACGCTGATTATGTTGATTTGAAGGCGCAATTATCAGATGTAAGTATTTCAGTGAACTGATTATCAGATATAATTTCACCTGGGTTTACTACTTGAAAATATTTTTGGTCTTTATTCAATAGTATAACTATATTTAACATATTTTAGGGGTTAAACTGCCAAAATGGTGCATCCGTTAACAGATTGGTGCATCTGTTAACAGATTTTAGGGGTTAAACTGCCAAAATGGAGAAAGTTCAATAGTATTACCATATTTAACCTTGATTCACTATTGAATTAAAGGTGAATTGTTTTGGTTTACATGGTCTTCTTGTGTGTATCTCATATTAAAAATTAACAATTTTCTTTCTCTCGTTTCAGCTGAAGAGGTTGATGCCCCTGTATCGTCCGTAAGTGAAATATACAAAAGCTTAGTATAAAAGAAGAGGAGCATGTGGACCAACCTGAAGATGATGTCATCCCCTCTAAAGTAATTCCAGATCACCTGCAATTCCGTACTGCTGATTTGTCACAATTGAGGTTTGCAAGCTTTGGGGCGAACCTGAATGCTGGTTTATCTGGAACTTCATTTGTTGAGCAACCTGAAACTACGTATGACCTCCTGAAATCATTTCCCATTGTTATTATTTTTGTTTTTATTACTTTTCCTCATTCAAGTTCCTTTTGCAGAAATCGCGAGTACTATGATGACGGGCCTACAAGAACATTAGAGAGCGATCTGGTTCGAAGAACAGGAGCTTAGAGTTATGATTTAACTTCTGTTTCACGAGTACTATGCAACTATTCTGCAGCAGACTACAGACACAAAAACTCATTATTGGCAGCAAATGGTCATCCTACCAGAGAATCTGATTTGTTATACTCACAATTTTCAGTTAGTCAATCCATGCCTACTAGGTATGCCAACTTGGTGTTTTCGATCAACGATCCAACCAAATCTATTGTTGAGGTACGATCGAATAGATCAACGATTTAAATAGATCAACGTTCAACGATCCAACCAACTAGGTATTTATTTCGCACTTTTTTACTTTTGGAAAACATTAGTTCTTAGATATATCACTAAGGTTAGGGGTGTTTTGTTTAGCTTATCTAGCTGGCTTATGGGATTATTTGATCTGGAAAAGATGATAAGCTCACATTATGAGCTTATTAACTGAGGCTTATGGTTGTTCTATTTAAATTACCTTTAAAATGTGAGATTATTGACTTCTGACTTCTACAAAATCAAATATGTCCATAAGATGGCAAAATAAGCTAGATCCAAACACCCTTTTACAGTGTTGAAGTTTTGTTAATTTGCATAACAAGTCAAACATTCTTTCTGCATCATTAAGGAAGGTTATCTTTTTTAATATAGTGGTGTATTTGTTCATCATTAGTGGTAAACAGGCTAATTGGTTTGGTTGAAAGCGGGTCGTCTTTCAAAATGATTAAAGGTTTCTGAGTCTATGTTCTAACCTGAGTCTAATGATGTAAATCCGCTCAACTAGTTTTAATATGTCCTCTATAGTAATGTATATCTCACCAATTAATGGTAAATCGGCTGATTTGGGTTACATTTTGGCTAACATATCAAATGGGTAGATTGTAAGTGGTTAACATGGAGTCGGCTGAATAAGATAACACAGTTTGAAAATGAGTAACTGTTGGATCTTCGTAAACTGAGAAACTTCCAAGACATTTTCACCATATGATAGTAGTTGTATATGTATAAAAATGTTACCTGATTTGTATGGCATGAGTTTCATTCTCTCTTGTATTAGCTCTTGCGGGGTAGTTCTTTCGTCTTTCCATCTTGGTGACTTTTTGTGCGTCTTAAATTTGTAATGCAAGTAAAATTAACCTTGTAAGATTTGGTCCTGATGCAAGATACTTCAGTCGAGTCTATGGATCGAAACCTTCAGTTTTTTCACTTGCCTGGAGAAGATGGAGACATGGAGTTTTGAAAAACTTCTTTTACATTTTGCAAGAACTGGGGTTTATACTTTATATGTAAAAACGATGCCTCTATCTTTAACTTTATATTGTATCACTTTCAGTGCTTAATGAATAAAAAAGCCTATCTGGGGTATATGAAAGATTATTCATGTCCTTTTTCATAAGATTATAATAGAAGTTTATGACTGTAACTTCTTCTTGGCATTTGATTATGCATGCAGTTTGTCGGGTTTTTGTCTTTTTCACGTTCAAGATAAAGTTTGTTGTAGAAAGTTTTGTCCAGTAAAAAATTTATGTAGTTTAATGTATAGATCCATGTTAAAGCGTATGATAAAGAGAGAAAATATGGATAGTTACGAAATTCCCCCTGAAAAAAGAAAAATATGACAAACAAGCCCCTGTAGTTAAGAGGAAAAAAAGAAGGGGGAGGGGAGGGAGATCTAATGGTTGAGATCACTTCTCTCACTTTTCTACTGAGATCAACTTTTCAAATGAACCAATCTCTCTCTCTCTCTCTCTCTCTCTCTATATATATATATATATATATATATATATATATATATATATATATATATATATATATATATATATATATATATATATATATATATATATATATAATGTCGATTTCAATAATAGTTTCAAATCGTTATTCGTTTCGAGTCCACAAGCACAAGTCATGACTTCTCGGCTTTTAATCAATCTATAGTCCAAAATATACTAAAGTCCATGTTACGGTGTTGTCGGGGTCAACTATGACTAAAAAGTCAAAGTAACACTGACGTTGCACAAAGTTGACAATTTATAATATAGTCCAAGTGAATAATCACAATAGCGCAAATCAATCTCCAATCAACCCATATCAATCTCGCCATCCAAACAAACTACCAAAAATACCCGTAACCAATGTTATGACCCTAATGGTCATGACACGGTCCCGGTTAAGACCACGTGAACCAAACAAGCTCTAGGAGCTTTTCGGCTCCACACGTCTCATCCAATCACCAACAACAACTACCAACAAGATACCACAACAACCTAACCCGGACCATTGGTCCATGAGGGTCACGTACGCAAACCAACACCCTCGTATGAGTCCCTAGTGGCACGTACGCCTATCCAATCCCATCTAAACACTCCCAAATGGCTTCCACAACATCCAAACACAATCAATCAACCTCTAAATAACATCAAATCATCAAACCCATCAACTAATCATAACCAATATTATGAAACAATAATAAAAATGCAAAAACACAATAAAATGATACAACACACGATACCAAATCACTAGTTATATGTTTTATTAGTTGTAAATTAGTTTTAGACCCATGTTTCACCACAAACCCACTTAGGTCGAGCCTTGTACGAGCCAAAAAGAGCTCGTACGTGGCTTTTCAAGGCTCAAACGAGCTTGACCCATGTTTCTTTTACCTTTTCCAAACCCGATCTACAAGATTACTTGAAAACCCTAGAATCACGAATAGTTTTTGCAAGATTTGGAGGTGTTAATGAAGGCTTCTATAGGCGTTCTATATATGGATGGAAAGAGGAAAGAGAGATCTACAAAATGGTGGTGGAGGTGAGATACCACTCCCCGGAAAAGTGGCCAGAGGTGGCCGGAATAGTGGCGGCGGTGGTGGTGTTATTTTTAGGGTTAGGGTTTTGTTGGTGGAGAGAGAGAGTAGAGAGAGAAAGTGTGTTTTGTGTGTGTTTTTAGTAAGAGATTGAAAGTAGAAAATGAGGGTGGAGTGGGGTTTATATATTTGGACATGAGGACCAAAATAAAAATGAAGGGGAGGGGAGGGGGCGCCGGTCATGGGTAATATGAGGGGGGGGGGCAAAGTCGTAAATTTTGTAAAGCTATCCGGTTTACCCAATCCTGAGCTCATATGTTATCCTATGAGTGTCCCACGATGTTCCTTCAACTTTCTATCGTATTTATTTATGTTTTTCCACAAGTTTTGACTATTTATTTGTCAAGTTTCGAGTTACGGTTTAAAAGTTACGTTATTTCTTGTTATAGGATTTTATTGTGCCGAATCATATAGTGCCTAACGAAAAAGAGTTAAAACTCACACGATAACTCAATACGTTAATAAAATAAATCATAAAAACCAATAAACGATATCAAAACAATTCATGGTCAACAAAAATATTTCTAAAGGAAAAAACTCGGTTTGACTTAGCGTAATGCGGTTACCTAAAATGGGCTCCTTAATTGCAAGTTGTCACAAAATGGGAAGAACCAGAGATTAACTTGAAGCTGGTGCAGATGGAACTATCACTTTGGGTATGGATAGACCAAGGACTTATGATGATCTCAATGATAAGAAGAAGAAAAGATATGATGCTGACATTAGAGCTTCAAACATCATACTTCAAGGTTTACCAAAGGACATTTACAAGCTGATTAATCACAATATTGAGGCCAAAGCTGTAACACCCCAATCCAACAAGGGTCCGAGTGTCACATTATAAGGTCAAATCAGAACATATTTGCAAGCAGAAGACTTACAAAATCAAAACCAAGTCATGAAACCATGAATCCAAAAATACAAACCCAAAAGATTACAATTACAATGAAATAACAGAAAATCAAAATTCAAAAGTCTAGAATCATAAGTCCGCAAGATTAGGGTAACTCTAGGGTCAGTCTCTAACCGCTCCTACTCTCGGCTCTCAATCCCAGCATCCCGCTAAAAGTACCTGCCGCCAGAGAAAAGAAAGTGCGACTGAGTTTAAAAGCCCAGTGAACAGATATAGACAATACAATAACAATATAATCAAAATGAGAAATTGACCAAATTATGTCAACACAAAGAAAGGAAAAGAGCCTGCTGAGAACATGTAAGACGAAATAGAATACGAAATGCATATAAGACAAATACTGAATCAGAGTGCATAACAGATATCAAACAACTTAGGATCGGAGTGCATTGCCCAGGTGCCTAAGCATGCCACATGAATAGGCCAAATAATCATATCACAAATCATTTACCATCAAATCCAAAGTTGTACATGGAGTAGCTAGCTCACAATGTACCAGAATGTGATGGGGTGTAGGAACACACACCTACCAATCACCAGATACATATACAAATTCCCTAGGATGCATCACAAAACATATCATAATGGCCTAAGAGATCTCATACAAATATAACAAAAGGGGAACGCTGGGGACTAATCACACTACCCCAGATAGTGTCATGCCACTGGTGCCTCAATGACATAGCCATGGTACCTCCATGGCTAGGGATACAGATATAGAAGCTGGGCAATACAAGAGCAAACATAATCATATCAAATCAATCATATCAAATACTGAACAGAAGCATATCATCTCGAATACTGAACTGAATCATATTAAACGGATAACCGACGAATATCAGAATGAGATAGCAGATTAAATATCAAAACGAATATCAAAACGGATATCAATCAGATAACAGAACGAATATCAATAGCAATAACAGTTAAAAATACCAAAGGATGCCCTTACTGAAAAAGGACGGAATATCTGTACCTTGTGCAACGCAAGCAAAACAAATTAGAAAAGCACACGAAAATCTGGAGCTACATCTTCCTCTAAGAGTCTACATGAACTAATGATCACGTATTACTTATAAGCTTATTTTACAAATTTTGCACGTAAAGTTATCCGAACTTACATAATTAGTGTTTATTTTCTAATTTTAGAAATTTCTCATTTTCAGTATATAGAGTTACATTTGTAAATAATCAAACGTATGGTTTACTAATAATTAAATTACGTTGGAGACTAAATATGTAAAACACCATAGTTTAGGGTTCAAGTGACAAATAATTAAACATAAAAGACTTGATATTATCATTATTATAGTTAAGGGTTTTATATGTTAATTCAGGAAAGTATAAGGTTTGCATGTGATATTGTTCTAAAGGTGAAGGTTAGAATGAAAATATCAAAATATATAACATGCTACTACTCGTACATGTTTTTATTTAGTTCATTTTTCTTACATTTCAACTTCATTTCGACATGCCAACTTAACCCTCGCTCGCGGTTCAAATGGCTAACCAACGTGACTTGGAAAACACACCTAGTGATTAACCCCCGACTCATCTTCCCCGAAGCACTTTCAACACACCGTACAATTTATTCGTTAAACCCGCGATCGCCCTCAAACTTACCCATTTGTGTTGCGAGAAACAAAACCAAACCAAACCAAGCGTACCCTTTTCACCCTTGCTCGCGGCCCATATGGCTAACATTTATGACCAAGTAATCACGTAATACGATTAACCCCCGACTCAACTATCCCGACACGCTTTCAAAATACAAAAAGACTCAAACGTTATTCCCGCGATTACCCTTGAACTTTCCCCCGCAAGACCATACTATACATACATATGCTATATTACATTAGACTCTTTACTGATTTGAACCCATATGTTAACGTTTCACTTTTGTTAACATTTCACTTTTGTTAACATTTCACTTTATTGGTTTTAACCCAACACTTATCCCTTTCTTGGTTCTGATTACACACGCTCATATTAACACTTTTTAAAGCCCTGTTTGATCATGCACCCACACACATACATGCGAGACCCATTCTATCCTATTTGCAAATTAGATTTTTAAGTCATAAAACTCCTATACTTGTCAACATTTCATGCATTGAATACAAGACATGATCCTCACGATCAACTATAGGAACTTATTAAATATTTTGCAAGGGACCAGTACTATAACAAGTTTGGAAACGATTAAGTATTTTGGTTCACTTATAGCATAGAATACTAGCTGGTGCAAGGACAAAACTCAATCAAACACAACGGGTTGAGCTAGGCTAAAATGTTGAGGTCGAAGCTAAAACATAAGTGTAATTCACGATCTTATTTGGGTTAGGAGAAACAAGGGTCGAACATAAAAGAATCATGAACATGCGGTGCGATTTCGATTACATTTTCAAGTTATAGATGAATGTGTGCTATAGTTTGAGTAAAACATAAAGACATAACTAGTAATACCTCTAGGTCGGATGCGAGACGGATCGAGAGAATAAGTAACACACTCCTACGAACTGATATTCACACCATCACCACCTTTGTTGAACACCAAATCTTTTACCACGCTAAAATATTACCTTCGTACTTGATTTTCTTGGAGAGGAAATGATGCTGCCGAATTTATTATGCGTGTTAGGGTTTTGTATGGGAAGAAGGGAATGGTATAAGGTTTTTTCAAATGAGAAGGAAGTGGATATATAAGCTGCTTAGATGCTGAGTTTTTGGGGATAGTTGGAAGACTAATTCCCTTCCATTTTCAAACGTGTATAACATATCTTCAAAAATGTATATTTGTGTACATAATACGTGTGATGTTCCAAATAAGAAAAAGTGTACCCAAAAAATGTATAGGATTTCATTTGTAACTTAAATTCATAATATATAGGTCAAAAGTCGTATTACATTCGTATCCCAAAGTTCGAATGAATACGTACTGAATCAAAAAGGAATACGAATAACTGTCTGAAAGTCTCATGCTCTTTGACTAACAACAGATTATTACGGTTTTGGAACAATGTGAAGATGATGATAACAAGGACATATCAGATTGAGAATCATGGTAACTGATGTTTTTAAAATAAAATGAAAATCAAGATCACACATAACAGAAAATAACCACAAGATTCCTTATAGGCAAGGGATGATGCACAAGCTGATAACGAAATATGAATGTCAATTTATTAAGCAAAGGAATAAGAAACCACCAAAAATGTTGTACCAGTAACAAATAAGGTCAAAGATAGTACGAGAAAACGTGAAAAGAAGTTCCCATGACGATACTGATAGTGCTTGATGTCTAATCCTTGGGCATAGTAAACACTCGCCCCTTAGTAGCTGGCAGAACTTCATCCCCATTGCCAGCTTTCTTGGGACAGTCACGAATTTTATGCTCTGAAGATCGACATCTGTAACATGCTCCGGTAGCCTTGTAGCACGATCTGCCTAGGTGAAGCTTCCCACAATCCCTACAAGTGCGAACCTCATCTCGATCCCTATCACCCTTCTGATAATCAGAACCCGAATACCTGTTGCCTTGATAATCCCGAGTTTGCTGGTCACGGCCTGACCTATCATAACCTCTCCTGTCATTTCCCCGGTTTCCATTCCCCCAAGAGTCATTACCCCTCTGATATCCCTGAGCTGGTCGAACCTGGTCCCCATCACGGTTCCTTTTCACCCCATGGTTGTCCCTTTCCCGAAAGATCTCAATGTTGCGGGCAACATCCGCAACCTGAGCCACGTCCTCGAACCTCATATTAACTATCCCATCAAGAAGATCCTTGCGAAAAGCCCAACGAAACTTCCTTGCTTGCTCTTCAAGTGTACCCGCCCTATCACCCAAAAATCTAGCCAAACGGAGAAACCTACCCATAATCTCTGTAGTCGACTCCCGATCAAACTGAGAAATGTTGTGGAACTCTCTCTCATACTTTTCCTTCTCCAACTGACGAAATTACTGGAAATAGAATGCCTCACAAAAATGTGCCCAAGTAAGAGTAGCCATGAAAACATCTCCACCCTTGGTGTGCTTATACGCCTTCCACCAGTTCAGTGCATCTCCTTCAAATTTGTAACTGGCGAGGCGTGCTTTGTACTCATTGTCAACACCCATAACCTCGAAGATTTTCTCTATATGAACTATCCAGTTATCCGCATCCACTAGAGTTAAAAGACTGGGGCTTCTGCTTACCAAACCTTTCAAGCCAAGTATGTATAGTCACAGCTGGGTTAGCACCACCACCACCACCCGATCCACTAGCCATGTTGTGCTGAACATCCTGAGTAATGAGTTGAGTCAGTTTAGGAAGAAGAGCCTGAACCCGCTCTTTGACTGCAGCCTCGAAAGCCGGGTCATCACTAAAATCCGAAGTTCTCGTAACCACCATCTAAACAACAAAACAAATTAAAAGAGCCTAAAGAGTGTGAGTAAACGACATGAAAAAGAAAAGCAGTAACATAACAAAAGAAGTAAGCCTCGCCGGAAGCAACCTAATGTCTACCCAATTCCTCACAGGTCATTCCTAAGGTCAACAAGACGAAACCTTTGCACTAATACCATAATTGTAACACCCCAACCCGAAAAGGGTCCGAGTGTCACATTATGGGGTCAAATCAGAACATATATGCAAGCAGAAGACTTACAAAATCAAAGCCAAGTCATGAAACCATGACTACAAAAATACAAACCCACAAGAATACAATTATAATGAAACAACAAAAAATCAAAATACAAAATTCTAGAATCACAAGTCCGCAAGATTAGGGTAACTCTACGGTCAGTCTCTAACCGCTCCTACTCTCGGCTCTCAATCCCAGCATCCCGCTAAAAGTACCTGCCGCCAGAGAAAAGAAAGTGCGGCTGAGCTTAAAAGCCGAGTGAACAGATATAGACAATACAGTAACAATATAATCAAAATGAGAAATGGACCAAATTATGTCAACACAAAGAAAGGAAAAGAGTGTGACAACTCATAATTTCAGGTCATTTTACAAAGTTTAAAATTTTCACTATTCATCTCGGGAATTTACTATTCACCGGTTACTATTCAAAATTTTACTATTCACCGTTTTTGGGGTCAAAGTAATATTCTGAGAACGTATTTCAAAAATTACTATTCACGTAACACTATTCATTCCCGGAGAAAATCACGATTCATGAGTCACTATTCATCATTTTTTCGTAAACTAGGTTTACGAGTATCAAATTCGCATAACCTTAATGGTTTAGCTGTGAATTCATGAACATATCATCAAGGACATTTCATATAGACTAGATTTAGTCTAAATATCATCAATAACATCATTTCATATCGGTTCATGCATGGATTTGCATTTTTCATGAAACGTTTATTTTCCTACTAAATAAACGCTATCGCGTAAACATTTATTTTGAATATTTGATCCGACGATTTCAAAAATTATTCAGATATATTTTTATACTCATTTTAAGACTATAAAAATTATATTATTAGTTTACCCGATGTTTTCTATTTATTTTGTATATAAATTGTTATATTTATATAATTACGACGGTTTTCGTAAATTCAACACGATGATTATTTATTCACTCAATTTTTGTAAGAAATATATTTTTATAATTTTTATGACTTCGATATATTTTATTTGGTTCCGTTAAAATCGATTTCTTGCTAACTCTACACCTAATAGCTAAATGATTACATTTAAATTGCAAGATAACAAAATATTAAATACTTTTTATTACAAAATTCAACACATCTTTGCTTCCTAATTTATATGCCACGCCTCCCTTTTTTTGTCACTAGAGAAATCAAACTTGATTTTTGCTACTCAAGATTTACTAGATATTTATAATATATCAAATATTTTATAAACAAAAACATAGTACCACATTGTAAAAGGTGAAACCAAAGCAAGAAACCTTTCCTCTTCATCCTTATGGTCGGCCATGGTTAGATCAAGGAGAAATCATAATTTTTTTTCAAGAACAAGTGCTTACATAATCCCTAGTATACTTCTTTATAAGGTTTTGCAATAAAAACCAAGGAGTAATAAGTACCTTGTTCCATTAACCTCATCATCATACTAGTAAGCCTTTCATGATTTTTATTACTCTTTCATATTCATCTTTATGTTATTTCATCATCTTTGCAAGAAAACATGCATGTTACATATGAGTCTATACCACTTTTAATGTTTTTATTACTTATTATGAAATATAATCATCCTATAAATTATCCCTTGTAACATATCACTTTTGGTGATGTCTAGGAACCCATGACACCCTAAGAAGGTGTATGGTAGGATTTGAATAGCTTCGGAGTTGTTTTGAATTGGTTAGAATAGGTTTTGCGCGAGAAAAACTCATTTCGACAACTATAATTAAGGGTCTGTTGGTTTTTGTTAAATCTGGAAAATCCGACAGTTTGTAAAATATTTTGGGCTAGATATTTAGAAAATACACTTTAAAACAAAAACGTGGCCGCTTGAACGGATTAAAACGGAGCTATAACGAAGAAGTTATGAATTTTTCAAGTTGACGACGAAAACTAATTGTTTCAGAAAAATTCAGCATGCTGTCTCGACTTTTTACGAGTCAAAAATGAGTCTTAAGCGTTATAAATTGTGTCGACTTATCAAAAATATATTAGTATACTTTGATACGAATCTAAGGACATATAAAACGTAGAAAACGGACTTGTAACGATTAAATTATACACGTTTACACAAAGTTTCCGTAACTTTATTATATAAGAAAAACTATTATATTTCTATTAGACAAGTATTACGGCAACAAGTGACCATGTTGAGGGTCGTTTTTAACATCAATGGAGTACTTTTTATAATGTGATGTCTTCTAGTAAAAGTAAGTTCACCTAGCCTATTTTCCAAAATGTCCAACCGTTCGTCAAGCGGAGTTGTAACGAATAATATACGGTCACTTAAACTTTGCCGAAAACCACCCTTAAACGATATTTTGGACACAAGTACCATACTTAACCTATATTTTTCTCCGTGATAGAGACCTATAGGATGAAAACTTAAATGCTAAAACTTTGAGATATTGATACAAGCTTCCCAAAACCGTTGAGTTCGTTTCCTAACACTCAACGTGCACCATTTTACGACTAGCTTTTCAAGGCCGTTTAGTCACTTTCATGAAATTGTCAAATGACATTATTTTACGACGAAAAGTTATAATTTCATAATAAATCATTAAATGACTATCGTAGGATATCATTTCAACGCAAATACTTGTAAAGTATTTTATAATATGACGAGATGTCATAAACATATATTTCGACGATAAATTCTATTTTCAAAAGCGTACAAGTGGTATAGATTACATGTGGATTTGCATGCACGACATTGTTTCATGATTTACATTAGAACATATCATTCATAATAGGTCACGGTCAGAGGTTGCGCCTCATTTCAGTATTGCCATTACATCATCATTATCATTGCAACAGGTGAGTTTTCATAGCCCCGATTTATTCAAGTTTTTACTTATTTCAAACCTACGGGGGAGAATACATTGTACACCATTTTATTACGATGCCAAGTATATCAAATTCATTACATTGCTTAAGTTACCTCATTGCCAGTTAAATGTCCCCATTTCATAATCATGAACCGTTAATTTCATAGAAGCGAGGGTGAGTGGATAGATCTATCGAGGGTGACACCTCCATCCGGGTTGGCGGATTCCAACCGGACGGATGCATTTCACTTCATTATCATTATTGAGTTGTTTGGCAAAACACTCTGTTGGGGCGAACATCAGTCAAGCTTCGGTGTCATGTGCTTAAGCAATTGTATCATTTTTGTGACATATTGTCATACATGGCCTATACTTGTGGTAGTCGTATTAAACATTTTACATGAACTCTATGAACTCACTCAACCTTTGTGTTGACACTTTTAGCAATGTATTTTCAGGTAACTAACGCATTCACTTCATGGCATGCATGTGGACATATCATAGAGTCGCGATGACGACGCGTCTCACGTGGGATTTATACACTTTAAAAACATCGTTTGACTTATACCAAACTTATTTCCGTACATAGTAACTTTCATTTGGGACCTATATTTGTAACTCTGAATGTTTTGAATATATCAAACGATGTTCTTTTCAAACGACACTTTAGGTCGTTCAATATAACTGTGATTGTGATGCTATGACAATCAATCCCCAGGAATTCCATTCCGCTGCAAAACAGGTAATTTGGGGGTGTGACAGATTGGCATCAGAGCTTCAGTTATAGAGAACTAGGTTGCATCATTGACCCTAGACTATAACTACATCATCATAGCATCTCATCATTTCATCATAAGTGCATAGTCACTATACATGCGATTTCATACGCACATTTTACGAGTTATTTACTTTCATTTCAAAATCGATTGTCACATAGATGCCTTCAAATACCCATCCCATCATACTCACATCACTTTGACATGGAGAATGCCCTGTCATTCCCTATCACAATTTTAACATCAGTTGACTCAACACCGATAACATCAGATGATGAGACTGAACCCTTTTAGGAGGACGAAGTTGCACCTACACCATCACGATCACCATTAATTCACTGTAGGATCAGGACAATTCTTATCATTCTGTTGAGACAGATCATACCATTTGGTGGGACTTACAAGCTTAGTCCTAGTGGACCTATTAGTCATACATTTGATTTGCCGCTTGGGAAGCGTGCATAATTTGACACACCACTACCATCTACCACTAAGACTACAGAAACTACACTATCTTATAGATTTGAGGACTGTGAGAGTTTCAAAGTTGTTGTTGCTAGACAGCCTACTACTCCTACACTTGAGGCATGATTAGACCACCGACAGGAACCGATAATAAGTACCTTTCTAGCTAATGTAATCTTTATCATTTATTATCTTCACGATAATCACAACCTTTGTTTATTTCATTCCTTATTCCAATTGCCCAATTTTCAATCATTTCGCGATGATACCTCACTATCTTACTAGGGGTTAGGCCAACTTTATTCTTGACCAATTAAGAGACTATTACCATTTTATGAGGTTCTCCCATGTATCCTACAAACCATTCAACAAATTATATTTCAAGTTATTTTTCTACCATTTCATGAAATTATTTCACTTAATTTTATTTCAAGCTATTCTACACTATCTTAGAAACATTGTTTCATAAAGTTTTAAAACAAGTTATTTTGTTACCACCCTATCAATTGGCTTTCAGTCATTTTATCAACGATTTAATATCATCATGCGAAACGATTCTCATGTTACTCTAAAAAATTATTGAGCCATTATCTTACAAAACAAAACGTTGAATACCATCTAAAACTTCGGAGAAACATAATACCATTTCAACAAAACCAAGCATCACATCATTTGTCCTCGATTATACATGGCCTGATCACCTATGTATAATTCAGGAAGAATTATGTCATGAAAGTAACAAGCATCATTTCCAATCTCTTAAAACAATCTTCACTCAAAAGCAAAGCTTTGTAATCAGATAAATTGTCCATAAACATTTCTTTTTGCCAACACTCTATAGGAGCCTACGCTATTCATCCCTCACTCAACCGATAGGTTAGGATTTGACGAGTGACCTTTTAGGAAAGGTTTCCTATACAATCTATGAGGAGGATTCCTCGATACAAGAAAACAATGAAAGGATTTCGGAATTACCAACAAGGACTAGAAGTAGGTAGCGAGATCTTTCAAAACCTAACAAAAATCTCAAAACATCACGAGACATTCCGAACCACTATCTTCGGATTAAAAGCCAAATTATATCATTTCAAAAGTACTAGCTAGACCGAGTTACAAGATTTAGTACGAAGCGAATACGCACGAAGCAACACTATAGAGATAAACCAAGCCTTCTAACCAAGGCTACAGAACATTTCACTAAACATGGCTTCAACAATATGTGAATTTCCCTACAGCTAGTTTCCCTTAAAGGAAAATTTGGTTAGATTAAGGTTATCAATATAAACTCCCTCTAAGGCATTGTGTTCTCTAGAAATTCCAAGTAACCCCACTTCCATATCAAGAGATGCAACAGGTCTGAACATATCAAACAATCAATGACACTCCATCTACAAGTGAAATTAGAACAAACATTCTTTGACATAGTATAAGCTGACATCTATGTCTAGGCTAGCATGATAAAAATATAAGTGATGAAATATTTTAGAAGCACTCAATATCGGGACAAATCTTGAAAATCAATCACCACACCACATCACTTAAATATTTAAGGTTTTGTGACTTGACAACATATAGCATGGAAACACTTTGATAATCAAATAATGAACATTTTAGTCATGGAGACTAAGCACCTTAGGCAAGTAAGACTCAAGTAATGACATTCGCTAGAACTAGAAACGCGAGGAATCACAACTATTACCCATAATCTATTCTTTTCAATAAGGTCCTTTTCGACAGATTTAACATTTTGAAATTTGACACGAGACACGTGGTATCAATTCCAGTTGTACCTATTACAAGCTATTCGATTCACTTTAGACTTCTGACAATCATTTTAAGATTCCTTTGGAATTCACTAGGACATGATTACCGCTTATTATCCTCAGCTCAATGGTTAGAGCGAGAGAACAATTCCAACATTAGAAGATATGCTCAAAGCATGTGTAATATTCTAGAAATGATTAGGCAAATCATTCTAGATCGAACAAGTTGCTTTACAACCATAGTTATTACATGAACATATTGACTACACCAATTAAGGCACTCTATGGTTGAGGTGTCAAACACTTATTTACGGGCAAAAATCAGGAAAGTCCAACTCACTAGTCAATGACTCATTCATGAAACAACAAAGTGATCGTACAGATCAAAAATCAGTTACAAGTAACAACATATAGCTAGATAAGCTACGTCGGTATACGACGCAAAATATTGGAAGTATGTTCCATAAGTCACAAACCATTAGAATTTCAAGTTGGTAACAAATTTATGTTCAAAGTCCCGTCTTGGAAAGGCGTGGTACGATTCAGAAAAACATTGGACGACTCGATGCGACTCAAATATCCTCACCTTTTCACAAGTAACCTCGTAGAACCTAACATGGACTGAATTCAGGGACTGAATTCCTTTTTGGTTGGGCGAATGTGACAACTCGTAATTTCAGGTCATTTTACAAAGTTTAAAATTTTCACTATTCATCTCGGGAATTTACTATTCACCGGTTACTATTCAAAATTTTACTATTCACCGTTTTTGGGGTCAAAGTAATATTCTGAGAACGTATTTCAAAAATTACTATTCATGTAACACTATTCATTCCCGGAGAAAATCACGATTCATGAGTCACTATTCATCATTTTTTTGTAAACTAGGTTTACGAGTATCAAATTCGCGTAACCTTAATGGTTTAGCTGTGAATTCATGAACATATCATCAAGGACATTTCATATAGACTAGATTTAGTCTACATATCATCAATAACATCATTTCATATCGGTTCATGCATGGATTTGCATTTTTCATGAAACGTTTATTTTCCTATTAAATAAACGCTATCGCGTAAACATTTATTTTGAATATTTGATCCGACGATTTCAAAAATTATTCAGATATATTTTTATACTCATTTTAAGACTATAAAAATTATATTATTAGTTTACCCGATGTTTTCTATTTATTTTGTATATAAATTGTTATATTTATATAATTACGACGGTTTTCGTAAATTCAACACGATGATTATTTATTCACTCAATTTTTGTAAGAAATATATTTTTATAATTTTTATGACTTCGATATATTTTATTTGGTTCCGTTAAAATCGATTTCTAGCTAACTCTACACCTAATAGCTAAATGATTACATTTAAATTGCAAGATAACAAAATATTAAATACTTTTTATTACAAAATTCAACACATCTTTGCTTCCTAATTTATATGCCACGCCTCCCTTTTTTTTGTCACTAGAGAAATCAAACTTGATTTTTGCTACTCAAGATTTACTAGATATTTATAATATATCAAATATTTTATAAACAAAAACATAGTACCACATTGTAAAAGGTGAAACCAAAGCAAGAAACCTTTCCTCTTCATCCTTATGGTCGGCCATGGTTAGATCAAGGAGAAATCATAATTTTTTTTTCAAGAACAAGTGCTTACATAATCCCTAGTATACTTCTTTATAAGGTTTTGCAATAAAAACCAAGGAGTAATAAGTACCTTGTTCCATTAACCTCATCATCATACTAGTAAGCCTTTCATGATTTTTATTACTCTTTCATATTCATCTTTATGTTATTTCATCATCTTTGCAAGAAAACATGCATGTTACATATGAGTCTATACCACTTTTAATGTTTTTATTACTTATTATGAAATATAATCATCCTATAAATTATCCCTTGTAACATATCACTTTTGGTGATGTCTAGGAACCCATGACACCCTAAGAAGGTGTATGGTAGGATTTGAATAGCTTCGGAGTTGTTTTGAATTGGTTAGAATAGGTTTTGCGCGAGAAAAACTCATTTCGACAACTATAATTAAGGGTCTGTTGGTTTTTGTTAAATCTGGAAAATCCGAAAGTTTGTAAAATATTTTGGGCTAGATATTTAGAAAATACACTTTAAAACGAAAATGTGGCCGCTTGAACGGATTAAAACGGAGCTATAACGAAGAAGTTATGAATTTTTCAAGTTGACGACGAAAACTAATTGTTTCAGAAAAATTCAGCATGCTGTCTCGACTTTTTACGAGTCAAAAATGTGTCTTAAGCGTTATAAATTGTGTCGACTTATCAAAAATATATTAGTATACTTTGATACGAATCTAAGGACATATAAAACGTAGAAAACGGACTTGTAACGATTAAATTATACACGTTTACACAAAGTTGCCGTAACTTTATTATATAAGAAAAACTATTATATTTCTATTAGACAAGTATTACGGCAACAAGTGACCATGTTGAGGGTCGTTTTTAACATCAATGGAGTACTTTTTATAACATGATGTCTTCTAGTAAAAGTAAGTTCACCTAGCCTATTTTCCAAAATGTCCAACCGTTCGTCAAGCGGAGTTGTAACGAATAATATACGGTCACTTAAACTTTGCCGAAAACCACCCTTAAACGATATTTTGGACACAAGTACCATACTTAACCTATATTTTTCTCCGTGATCGAGACCTATAGGATGAAAACTTAAATGCTAAAACTTTGAGATATTGATACAAGCTTCCCAAAACCGTTGAGTTCATTTCCTAACACTCGACGTGCACCATTTTACGACTAGCTTTTCAAGGCCGTTTAGTCACTTTCATGAAATTGTCAAATGACATTATTTTACGACGAAAAGTTATAATTTCATAATAAATCATTAAATGACTATCGTAGGATATCATTTCAACGCAAATACTTGTAAAGTATTTTATAATATGACGAGATGTCATAAACATATATTTCGACGATAAATTCTATTTTCAAAAGCGTACAAGTGGTATAGATTACATGTGGATTTGCATGCACGACATTGTTTCATGATTTACATTAGAACATATCATTCATAATAGGTCACGGTCAGAGGTTGCGCCTCATTTCAGTATTGCCATTACATCATCATTATCATTGCAACAGGTGAGTTTTCATAGCCCCGATTTATTCAAGTTTTTACTTATTTCAAACCTACGGGGGAGAATACATTGTACACCATTTTATTACGATGCCAAGTATATCAAATTCATTACATTGCTTAAGTTACCTCATTGCCAGTTAAATGTCCCCATTTCATAATCATGAACCGTTAATTTCATAGAAGCGAGGGTGAGTGGATAGATCTATCGAGGGTGACACCTCCATCCGGGTTGGCGGATTCCAACCGGACGGATGCATTTCACTTCATTATCATTATTGAGTTGTTTGGCAAAACACTCTGTTGGGGCGAACATCAGTCAAGCTTCGGTGTCATGTGCTTAAGCAATTGTATCATTTTTGTGACATATTGTCATACATGGCCTATACTTGTGGTAGTCGTATTAAACATTTTACATGAACTCTATGAACTCACTCAACCTTTGTGTTGACACTTTTAGCAATGTATTTTCAGGTAACTAACGCATTCACTTCATGGCATGCATGTGGACATATCATAGAGTCGCGATGACGACGCGTCTCACGTGGGATTTATACACTTTAAAAACATCGTTTGACTTATACCAAACTTATTTCCGTACATAGTAACTTTCATTTGTGACCTATATTTGTAACTCTGAATGTTTTTAATATATCAAACGATGTTCTTTTCAAACGACACTTTAGGTCGTTCAATATAACTGTGATTGTGATGCTATGACAATCAATCCCCAGGAATTCCATTCCGCTGCAAAACAGGTAATTTGGGGGTGTGACAAAGAGCCTGCTGAGAACATGTCAAACGAAACAGAATACGAAATGCATATGAGACAAATACTGAATCAAAGTGTATAAAAGATATCAAACAACTTAGGATCGGAGTGCATTGCCCAGTTGCCTAAGCATGCCACATGACTAGGCCAAATAATCATATCACAAATCATTTACCGTCAAATCCAAAGTTGTACATGGAGTAGCTAGCTCACAATGTACCAGAATGTGATGGGGTGTAGGAGCACACACCTACCAATCACCAGATACAGATACAGATAGAAATTCCCTAGGATGCATCCATACGCTCCCTGCAAAACATATCATAATGGCCGAAGAGATCTCATACAAATATAACAAAAGGGGAACGCCGGGGACTAATCACACCTCCCCAGATAGTGTCATGCCAGTGGTGCCTCAATGACATGGCCATGGTACCTCCATGGCTAGGGATACAGATACAAAAGCTGGGCAATTCAAGAGCAAACATAATCATATCAAATCAATCATATCAAATCAATTATATCAAATACTAAATAGAAGCATATCATCTCAAATACTGAACTGAATCATATCAAACGGATAACTAACGAATATCAGAACGGATATCAATCAGATAACAGAACGGGTATCAATACCAATAACGGTTAACAATACCAAAGGATGCCCTTACTGAAAAAGGACGGAATATCTGTACCTTGTGTAACGCAAGCAAAACAAATCGGAAAAGCACACGAAAATCTGGAGCTACACCTTCCTCTGAGAGTCTACACGAATTAATGATCACGTATTACTTATAAGCCTATTTTACAAATTTTGCGCGTAAAGTTATCCGAACTTACATAATTAGTGTTTATTTTCTAATTTTAGAAATTTCTCATTTTCAGTATATAGAGTTACATTTGTAAATAATCAAACGTATGGTTTACTAATAATTAAATTATGTTGGAGACTAAATATATAAAACACCATAGTTTAGGGTTCAAGTGACAAATTATTAAACTTAAAAGACTTGATATTATCATTATTATAGTTAAGGGTTTTATATGTCAATTTAGGAAAGTATATGGTTTGCATGTGATATTGTTCTAAAGGTGAAGGTTATAATGAAAATATCAAAATATATAACATGCTACTACTCGTACAGGTTTTCATTTAGTTCATTTTTCTTACATTTCAACTTCATTTCGACATGCCAATTTAACCGTCGCTCGCGGTTCAAACGGCTAACCAACGTGACTCGGAAAACACACCTAGTGATTAACCCCTAACTCATCTTCCCCGAAACACTTTCAACGCACCGTTAAATTTATCCGTTAAACCCACGATCTCCCTCAAACTTACCCATTTGTGTTGCGAGAAACAAAACCAAACCAAGCGTACCTTTTTACCCTTGCTCGTGGCCCATATGGCTTACATTTATGACCAAGTAATCACGCAATATGATTAACCCCCAACTCAACTATCCCGACGCGCTTTCAAAATACAAAAAGACTCAACCGTTATTCCCGCGATTACCCTCGAACTTGCCCCCACAAGACCATACTACATACATATGCTATATTACATTAGACTCTTTACATTAGTACTTATTTGAACACATATGTTAACGTTTCACTTTTGTTAACGTTTCACTTTACTGGTTTTAACCCAACGCTTGTCCCTTTCTTGGTTCTGATTATACACGCTCACATTAACACTTTTTAAAGTCCTATATGATCATGCACCCACACACATACATGTGAGACCCATTCTAGCCTATTTGCAAATCGGATTTTTAAGTCATAAAACTCCTATACTTGTCAACATTTCATGCATTAAATACAAGACAAGATCCTTACGACTAACTACTGGAACTTATCAAATGCAAGGGACCATTACTATAAAAAGTTTGGAAACGATTAAGTATTTTGGTTCACTTATAGCATAATATACTAGCTGGTACAAGGACAAAACTCAATCAAACACAACGGGTTGAGCTAGGCTAAAATGTCAAGGTCGAAGCTAAAACATAAGTGTAATTCACGATCTTATTTGGTTTAGGAGAAACAAGGGTCTAACATAAAATATTCATGAACATGCGGTGCGATTTCGATTACGTTTTCAAGTTATAGACGAATGTGTGTTATAGATTGAGTAAAACACAAAGACATAACTAGTAATACCTCTAGGTCGGATGCGAGACGGATCAAGAGAATAAGTAACACACTCCTACGAACTGATATTCACACCATCACCACCTTTGCTGAACACAAAATCTTTTACCACGCTAAAATATCACCTTCGTACTTGATTTTCTTGGAGAGGAAATGAGGCTGCTGAATTTATTATGCGTGTTAGGGTTTTGTGTGGGAAAAAGGGAGTGGTATAAGGTTGTTTCAAATGAGAAGGAAGTAGAGATATAGGCTGCTAAGATGCCGAGTCTTTGGGGATAGTTGGAAGACTAATTCCCTTCTACTTTCAAACATGTATAACATATCTTCAAAAATGTATATTTGTGTACATAATACGTGTGATGTTCCAAATAAGAAAAAGTGTACCAAAAAAATGTATAGGATTTCATTTGTAACTTAAATTCATAATATATAGTTCAAAACTCGTATTATATTCGTATCCCAAAGTTCGGATGTTGTCTCGTATTATATAAATCCCAAATTTTAGTTGTGTCATATTAAAGTTCAAAATATATGACGAAATCTAGGAAACGAAAAATCAGGTTATTACAAAAGCAGTTTGGGACAATGTCAAGATGCTTCTCTCTGGCTCATAACTGACTAAGGAAGATCGATAGTCACAACTTTATGATGACTTTTTGAGAACTTCAAGTTGAACCCAGGGGAAAGCATTACAGAGTATCATGTGAGGTTTCACAAACTTGTGAATGATATGAGAAATATCAATATGACTATGCCAAACATCCAACTCAATTCCAAGTTCGTAAACAACATGAACCCTGAATGGCACATATTTGTTACTACAGTTAAGTTGAACAAAGGATTGAGGAACACTAACTATGAGCAGTTGTATGCCTACTTACTTCAACATGAGAAGCATGCTACATTTGACCGTTTGATCTTGGAGAAATTCCACTCTAATTCAGCAGCAGTAAACCCGTCAAATAACTCAGTTGCATTTGTTTCAAATGTGAGGTTAAACACTCGAGCATCACAAGTCATACCATCCTCTCATAATCAGAATCAGATTACCATACCAGACTCAGGACTTACCCCAACATACATGTTGATTGAAAACCTTGCAAACCAAGTTGCTCTTTTGGTTCAACAGTCTAGAAACTTACTTCCCCAAACCAACAACCAACTTAGGACCTCATCTAATCTACATAATCAAGCTACAGTGGAAGATGGAAGGGTTGTAGTTCAGAATGTGCAAGGAAGGCAAAATGTGAATCCACGGAATGTTGCACGAGGGAATGTTGGAGCTGGAGCTGGTTATATGGGTGCTAGAGCTGGTTATGTGGGTTCTCAGAACAGAGGAAGGATTGTAGTTCAGGGTCAAGTTAAACCGATTAAGTATTACAATTGTGGAGGAGAGGGACATATTGCTAGGAACTGCACTCAACCTAAACGTCCATAGAATGCTGAGTACTTCAGGGATAAGATGCTGCTGATACAGGCTCAAGACAGTGGAGCACCGTTGGATGAGGAAGAGTTGTTGTTTCTTGCTGATGGGAATGCAAAAACCTATGATGCTGACGCGGATGAACAACCAGTATATAATTTGGCACGGAACAATCCCAATGTCTTCGAGGTTGCTGACTGTGATTCTTTTGACTCTGATGTTGATGATGAACCAACGACATAGACTATTTTCATGGCTAATATCTCTCCAATGGTTTCATCACCTCAACAAGCCAGTCCCTCCAATGCTTCTATCATATCAGAGGTACTAAAGCTATAGGATATGGTTTATGTGCAAAAGATTCCCAACAAAGTACAACCAACATAAATCTTTGATTCAGATATTGAAAATATGGGTAATAGTAATGTTGTCCTATATGAGCAATATGTGAAACACGATGAAAGTCTTGTTGTACCAAGTGGTGCATCTTCTGCCATTAATGATGAATATGTGTTTGATGAGTACACTGAATATGTGCATGATGATTCCATGACCACTAAGCTTAATATATATAAGGATCAAGTTGCCATCTATAAACATCATGCTAAATTTTAACTGACCACCCGTAGGCAGGAAATGGATAGCCAAATGCGTACATTGATTACTAAAAGTAATTTAAGGGAAGAAACATTAAAACAAGAGTTAAATTCCTTACAAGAGAAACTTCATAAAATTGTTAAGCAAAAGCAAGAACTTCAAGAAAATGTAAAAACGCTTAAACAGGAGTTCATAGAAAAGGAATCAAAACTCCTGAATGATTTTTCCAACCTTAAGAATTTAAAAAAAAGCTTGAAAATAAGTTGTACGTACAAGGTAACACCATTCAAACTGCTCACATGATTTTAAAACATAAAGTATTAAGTGATAAATATAGTATAGGTGATAACATCAAATTATCCTGAATATTAAGTGTCAATTTCCCCCGATAATGCTTGTAATTTATATCATTTATATGGATTTACGCTTGTTTTCCATTATATTTCACTTTCAGGTAAATTACGAGCATTGAAGCTAAAGAGACGCGGAATTGGAGAGTTTACTAAAGATTTATCATAGTATGCTCACTTTGAAGAAGTTACGGCGTAACTCCTCTCTCACATTACGCCGTAACTAAAGCGGGGATCAGAAAACCAACTTATCAGAAGATTACGGCGTAACTCTCCCTAGACGTAACCATATTAGGTCAAATGAGGTTCCGCGCCGCTGATAATTACGCCATAACTCATGCATCAACTACGGCGTAACCAAGATTTATTAAAGATACGTCGTAATCCCTTCTTAAGGTTACGCCGTAACCAGCATTGCTAGTGCAATTTATGAAGAATTATATGTTACGGCGTAACTATTTTATTAGTTACGCCGTAACCAAGATCTAGCCTATAAATACCCCACGATTTCTAGCATTTCAAAGCATCCCATTTCACACAGAATAATCAGAGAACGTGAGAAGAAGCCAAAGGCAGATCTAGAAGAGCATACGAAGCTATCTCCAAGGGAGAAATCACTCCCCTACAATAAGCATTAGCTTTTTATCTTTTCTTTACTTTCGATTCATGTACTTCGTAACATTAAACATTGAATTGATTTGTATGGTTAATATGAGCGGCTAAGCACCTCTTGGTGCTGGCCTAGTTATGATTCCATAATTGTTTTGTTTGCGTTCACATTACTTCCGTATAATTATTTCTAAGTGTATGCATGCATAGTTTATTGGTAGCTACCCTTGTTTCGGTAGTTTTGAATGGCGGTAGAGGCTAGTTGCTTAGGAGATATGACTAACTGACCCTAAGTGAGTAGACTGAGACGGGAAGGGTAAGATATGACCAACTGACGACCCTTTCTACTTGTGCGATTTGACCAACTGATCACCTACCGTTTGGATGAACTTAAGAATTAGGGGGTGAGTGTCTAAGATGCTAGCGCTCGGGCACTCACTATTATAAGTCTAGCATGTAGCGGAACTTAATGACTTGGCTTAGGGGACCAGGAACAACTGGACTTATAAGGGGACACCTGACTTCTCCAGTGGTGGCTCTTTGCTGATAGGTTAGGACGAACTGACCAAACGCTGTCCTCTCGACTTTGACCCCACCTAAAGTAATTGGAAGTAATTAGACGTAAACATTACTATTTAGGATGAGTAACTAGGTTAGCACCACTCTCCTCTATTGATCACATCTTTGACTTTGCTTTTATTAGTTAATTTCTTATCATAATCATATTAAAATCTGTGACACCTAGACTTAGTATTAATCCACACACATAGCTCTTGGGACGACCTCGGTTTTACCGAATACTACACTAAACACGACCGGGTACACTGCCCGTTAGTGCATTAGGGTATACCATAGGTATAACGAGACATTATAAATATTAAAACCTGATCAGTAAAACCTGCATCAAGTTTTTGGCACCGTTGCCGGGGAGTTATATTAGGATTTTTATTAAGTCTTTCAATTTTGTTTTGTTTAATTTTTTTTTGAAATTCTCACGATCACTTTTCAAGTTCAGGTACCATAGAAGTTGTTAACATTGATGACCTCACTCTTTAGGAATATTTGGCGTTGACAAGAGAAGAACAAGGGTCGGGGCTCGTAAGACCAACAATTGGAGCTGATGTCCGTTTCGAAATTAAAGACCAATTTATGAGGGAGCTTCGTGCTAACCCTTTTTAAGGAAACAGAGACGAAGATGCGTATGAAAAAGTTGAGAATGTCTTGTACATCGCAAGCCTTTTCAACATTCCGGGAGTGTCTCATGACGCTGTTATGCTAAGGGGTGTTCCCCATGACTCTTACTGGGGCTGCCAAAAGATGGATCGAAAGATTGCCCGTCGGGGCAGTTAATACTTGGGATCTACTAAAGAAGCACTTCATCCAGAGGTACTGCCCTCCGTCGAAGATTTCTAACCAGCTCTTGGAGATCCATAATTTCAAGCAAGAAGACGATGAAACGTTGTATCAAGCCTGGGATAGATACAACGATCTCCTTTACAAGTGTCCTACACATGATCTGAACAACCAGAAAAAAGTCAACATCTTCTACAAAGGAATCAATATAACTACAAGGCAGATGCTGGACTATCAAGGACCAATTCCGAGCATGACTCCTGCTCTAGCAATCAAAGCCATTCAAAAAATGGCTGACCATTCCCAAAAATGGCACGATGGAGGAAGCAAAAGAAACCAAGACGAAAGTTTTGATGGAATTGCGGCCATAACTAACAAGCTGGAAAATCTGAGTTGTGATATGCTAAAAATCAGAGAAATCGTTCATGCCATCCAAGTAGGTTGTGAAAGCTGCGGGGGAGGACATCTCACCAAGAATTGTCCTCACGTTAACAAAGAAAGCATAATTGAAGAAACTAAATATGGAGAAAATCGACCGTTTTATGGAGATAATTGAAATAATAATGGGTATCGTGGAAATTACAACCGCGGGCCTTATGGAGAAAAAATGTCCAACCTTGAAGAGACCATAAACAAGTTCCTGGAAAATTCAGCCCAGAAGCAAAAAGAACAAGATAAATGGCTAAGGGATTTCCAGAAAAACACAAATAAGAATCTTTCCAGACACAACGAAACCTTAAAAAACCTTGAAACCATGGTAGAAAAGCTCAGTGCAGAGATAAAGATGAGTAACGTTGAACCTGAGGGGACCAAATCTATGGTAGTGTGCAATGCCGTTTTTGCTGATGATAATTCGCAGGAAGTGATTGAGGAGTGCAAATCTACAACGGAAAATTTAGAAGAAACGATTGTCGACAACCAGGATCGGTTACGCCGTAACTATTTCCCCAAGTTAAGGCGTAACTATGTTTCAGAAAGTATAACCAGGTCAGAAATCAGTTTATTTTCAGTTAAGGATATTAGCGCAAACGAGTTAGTCATTCCATGTTCAGTTGGGAGTTATGATATTTTGGGGATAGTAGATTTTGGATCTAGTGTAGATATCATGCCACTTTCCATATTCTTAAAACTTAAATTAATTCATCTTTGGAAAACGGATATCGTGATTGAAATGGCAAATAAGACCAAGGCTACTCCGTTAGGAATTACAGGTGGTACTTGTGTTAAGGTCGATAGATTCTTTTCTGCCCATGAATTTGTGGTTATGGACATGGAGAAAAACACGAAGGAACGTTTGATTCTTGGTAAACCGTTGCTTGACTTATTGGGATACTATGGTGATAGAGTAGAATTTAAATTGGATAAAACTCTATGCCATGAGTTGAATGAAATAATAACATATGAGGATTCACCAGAGGTTCATCTGGATTATTCCGATAGATTTCCTCCTTCATATTTTGGCCATTTGCAAGGAAACGAGTCAAGTGATAATGACAAAAGAGGAGGGGAGGATGATGATGTCTAGCCTTTGGTACCAAGTTATGTTGTTACTGGTAAACTTCACTATTGTACTCCTGAAACCTCTTTGATTGAGGGGTCTAAAGTTACATTACCTACGTGTTCTCCTTTTCAAAAACGATGCAATGCAGGAGGGGAGTATCTTATTCGAATGATAAAAAAGGCTGCTGAAGTTTGGTGGTGCTGGGAAGACAAAAAAATTATCATGAAAAAGTGTTTGCAAGGGCATAATGTTCTAAACGAGTGGTTCACTGAGGTTGATTGGAGTATTCATTTTTGTGAACCAGCCATAATAACTAATGAATTCACTAGAGCATGGCCTACGTGTAATCCTAATAGAAAGATCTGTGATGGGGGAGAATTCCCCGATCCTAACTGGCTCAAACGCAAGGAATGGGCATGTTTTGACGAGGAAAAGAGAAAGGAAGTCGGATACAAGGGAATGTCATTTGAAAACTAGTTACGAGTAAAGTTTGGAGCTGTTAAAATAAAATGGGAAGAAGAGGCTAAATTTCGTTACGAGTGGGCAAAGGCTAATTTTTTGCAAGAAAATCGATATTCCATAACTCGGTTTGTTTCTGCACGTGTTTGGGACCAGCCTTCTTCAAATAAAAAAGCATACATGGAGGAAGTTGGCCAAGTCCAAAGGCCACCATAAAGCCTTAAGGCTCTGAGTCTAACTTAAAGACTCGTAAATAAAGAAAAGTGCTCTTTCGGGAGACAACCTGAATTATCCCTTTCTTTTGTTTTATTTCCATTTCTGTTGGGTTTTGTGTTTTTAACCATTTTTGCAGGAAACGAAGAAGAGTTGCTGCTGCAGCATGCTGATCTGACCAGAGTTACGGCATAACTCATTCTCATGGTTACGCCGTAACAGGCCCCTTTGCAGCAGAACTTTATTTGCACTACCAATTATGGCGTAATCCTATCTCAGTGGTTACGCCGTAGCTACACTTTTGCAGCGTATGCCAGGTTTTGCCTAGTTACGGCGTAACTCCTTCTGGGGTTACGACGTAACTATCCTCTGCATTACTTCTTTCATTTTAAACACAATAAACTTGTATTAGTATTTTAAATGAACTTTGTGGGTGTGTTCCATGCAAACCCTCACGAGACTTCACTCGTCCACTTGGGACACCAAGTGGTTTAAAAGGCTTGTTGCATATGCTAAATGCAACCGTGATTCCTACGAAAGTGAGTTAGGTTTATTTTTCATTTTTTATTTTTTTTGTTTTTAGAATTATGCTTGTTGGTAATGTGATTTCAGGGATTGAAGTTTGCTCGTGGATGCTTATACGAAGACACGACTCTTTTCCTTGGGCCTTCTTTCTTTTTGGAGCAAATTTCAGGGAAGTTCTCGCTCTAATTCTACTTTTCTCTTCACCTTTATTTAACGCTTAGTACAAAAGGGACTTTGCACAATTCAAGTGGGGGGACGGGAGTAGCATTGTCTCTTGAACTTTATTTTGCCCTCGTTTTTCTAGTTTATTTTGAAAAATTATGCCATTTTTAAAATTTTGACATGTTTTTCTTAACCTAAACTAGATTAAACCTTAGCCGAGCACATACAACCCTTGATATTATATGGTGAGATTAGCCTTATCCGTTTCCTAAATTTTACCCCAAATCCACCAAATTATGAGTGTGCCGGTAGCTTGTAAACTTTAGAACTTGGCCTTTGCATCATTTCGAGACCATAGACGAGGTATGTTGAGTTAGCTCGATGTATTTGGACTTTTCAGTTTAAGAAGGCAATATTATAGGATTATCGTCCAAATAGCCTACCATTGTGTGTCTATCAATTAGTCACCTTGACTTCTCGATCCCCACGTGAAACCATTTTGTTGCACTCACCTTTAGTGGAAGATACCCCTAGATACACCCATCTGAGCCATTCCTTTCATTTTATTAACCAAATATATTGTTTCGATACACCCATACACCTTAGCCTACCCTGTAGTCTTTATTTGTGATTGGGAAGTCATCATTTGCCTAAGTTCAAGGTTCAAGTGGAAAGGTTCGGGAATCACGCTTTCGTCGACGACATATTCTTAAAGATCATTGAAGACCCCCCGAATTCCCATTGTTCATCTAATATATTTTTCTTTCTCTTACTAGAAGTTCCCATTTCTCTCCATCTTTCTCTCTCTACACTCACCATAATTTGAACCATCATACTCTTGTTTGTGTGTTTACGATAACTAATATGTTACCAATGGTATCAAGAGCCATGGTTTGATCATCTACTTTGTGTGTTCTTGGATTTTTTTGTCGTTATCCATTAGTTTTGGGTTTGAATGAGTTTAGAGACATTTTCACTCTTTTGATCCTATTTAGTTGTAAAGTTTGGATTTTTATTGTAGTTTGTGTTTAGGATCATTATATTAGTTTAGTTTTTGATTTGGAAGGCTCTATTCATTTTGGTTGTGGTGTTTTTGATTGAAAAAGGAAGGTTTTGAGGTTTGTTCTTCACTGCGATTTGAGTCTCGGAGTGTTTTTCTTGACTGCGATTTGATCGCTTTTGGATACGATTTGATATTTTCTCACTGCGTTTTGCTTGTTATCGCTGCGGTTTGTCCTTTAAATTGCTGCGATTTGGTTCATTTTTGCTGCGATTTGAAGATTTGACTGCGTTTTGAGTTGAAAAGGACAACAGGACAAGTAGTGAGTGTACTATTGATAGTGACTTGTCCTTTTGCGTTTTGATTAAAGTGCATTTTGACCTCTTGCGATTTGATTAAAACTGCGTTTTGACAGGTGTTGCGTTTTGTCGCTGCGGTTTGTCACTTTCTATGTTTTGTCACCGCGGTTTGTCATTTTCGGCATTTTGTTCTTGCGACTTGTCAAAGACTGCGACTTGTTCCTGTGACCTGTCAAATCTGCGTTTTGTTACTTGCGACTTGGTTCACTACGTTTTGAGCTAGTGCGTTTTGTCAAGACAGCGTTTTGTCACTTGAGATTTGACATTTTTTGTGTTAAGTTCTATGATTTCCTCTTAATTTAGTAAAATCCCGCGAAAGATTCTATTTCTCGGTTTAATCAAAGAGTAGTAAAATCCCGTGTACTTAAGAATCATGTCTACAATCATATCTTCCGTTGAAGATGACGTTCAAGCTGCTGGGTCCGATACTCATCCTCCTATGCTGGATAGAACTGATTATGACTCTTGGGCACAGAGAATCAGAATGTACTGCTTGGGCAAAGAGAATGGTCTCAACATAATTCAGTCAATTGATGAAGGACCATTCCAAATGGGAACAACCAGGGATCAACTTGAAACTTGTGCTGATGGAATTATCACTTTGGGTATGGATAGACCAAGAACGTATGATGACCTTAATGAGAAGGAGAAGAAGAGATACGATGCCGACATTAGAGCTTCAAACATCGTACTTCAAGGTCTACCAAAGGACATTTACAAGCTAATCAATCACAATAATGATGCCAAGGCAGTCTGGGATAATGTCAAAATGCTTCTATCTGGTTTAGAACTGACTAAGGAAGATAAATAGTCACAACTTTATGATGACTTTGAGAACTTTAAGATGAACCCAGGGTAAAGTATCACAGAGTATCATGTGAGGTTTCACAAACTTGTGAATGATATGAGGAACATCAACATGACCATGCCAAATATCCAACTCAATTTCAAGTTCGTAAACAACATGAACCCTGAATGGCACGGATTTGTTACTGCAGTCAAATTGAACAAAGGATTGAGGAACACCAACTATGAACAGCTGTATGCTTACTTAATTCAATATGAGAAGCATGCTACATTTGAGCGTTTGATCATGGAGAAATTCCAATCCAGCACTGCTGCTGCAAAATCTTCAAATGACTCAACTGCATTTCTTTCCAATGTGAGGATAAGTACTCAAGCATCACAAGTCATACCATCATCTCAGAATTAGAAACAAATTACCATACCAGACTCATGATTTACCCTATCTGACATGTTTATTGAAAACCTTTCAAACCAACTGGCTCTACTGGTTTAACAAAACATAAACTCACTTCCCCAAACCAACAACAACCTCAGAACCTCATCTAATCTACAGAATCAAGCCACTGTGGAAGATGGAAGGGTTGTGGTTCAGAATGTGCAAGGAAGGCAGAATATGAATCCACGATATAATGAAAAGGGGAATGTTGGAGCTGGAGCTGGTTATGGGGGTGTTCAGAACCAAGGAAGGATCATAGATCATGTTCAAAGGAAGCCTATTAAATGTTACAATTTTGTTGGAGAAGGACATATTGCTAGGAACTGCAGTCAACCGAAATGTCCACATAATGCTGAGTACTTCAGGGATAAGTTGCTGCTGATGCAAGCTCAAGATAGTGGAGTTGTGCTGGATGAGGAGGAGTTGCTATTTCTTGCTGATGGGAATGTCAAAACATATGATGCAGTTGTGGATGAACAACCGGTATATGATTTGGCACAAAACAATCCCAATGTCTTCCAGGTTGCAGATTGTGATGGGTTTGACTCTGATATTGATGATTAACCAGCGGCATAGACCATCTTCATGGCTAATATATCTCCAATGGTCTCATCACCTCAACAAGCCGGTCCCTCCAAGGATTCGATCATATCAGAGGTACTAAAACTATATGATATGTTTGATGAGCAAAAGATTCCCAACGAAGTACAATCAACAGAAGTCGTGGAATCAGATATTGAAAATATGGGTAATAGCAATGTTGTCCCATATGATCAATATGTGAAGCACGATGAAAGTATTGTTGTACCAAGTGGTGCATCTTCTGCCATTAATGATGAATATATGTTTGATGAGTATACTGATTATGTGCCTGATGACTCCATGACTACTAAACTAAATATTTATAACGATCAAGTTGCCATCTATGAATAGCGTGCTAAATTTGAGCTGACCACCCGTGAGCAGGAAATGGATATCCAAATGCGTACTTTGATCACTAAAAGTAATTTAAGGGAAGAAACATTAAAACAAGAGTTAAATTCCTTAAAAGAAAAACTTAATAAAACTGTTAAGCAAAAGAAAGAACTTCAAGAAAATATTAAAGTGTTAAACAAACAGTTGACAAAATAGAAAAGGATAATCATGAAAACATGGTCAGGCATTTTTCTAAATTAGAAGTTGAATATCTTGATTTACAATTAAAATATCAACATCTTGAAGAAAGAATCAAAACTTCAAATGACAAGACATCTTTGGATGCTCCTGAGTTTGATGCATATTTTGAAATAAACTCTCGTGATGAACGGATTTAAGGTCACTACAACACGATCCGAAAGTTGAAAACTCAAATTTCCCAATTGAAGGGTAATAAGAGTGAAGTGACTGGCTCCCACATGCCTCCTCCTTTAGATTCTCAGAATTCTCAGAATTTCCATCTTCAAAACATCATCAATGTATTGCAACATGAAAATGAGTGTTTCTAGCTGAAAATGAAAAGGTTAAACTGCATTTCAAAGAGCAATATGAATCGATTAAGGTCACTCATGACAAGAACAATGAAAAGATAACGTCTTTGCAAAAAGAATATGAGAATCAGAAGAATCAGGTAAAAGGGAAAATGCCAATCACTAGTTATGATAATGTTGCACCAAAGGTGTTTGCTTGTATGAAATATGTTGTGAATGTGAAATATATTCCTCCTAATTTTAGGAATAATTGGACAGTGTGTCAATCTTATCTCAATGACCTTAAGGATAGCCTAGAAATTGTTAGAGAGATTGTGGAAGATGAAAAAAATAGAGAAACCACTTGATAGTGCGGTTGCTTATGCCTGCATGTATGCCAAACGATCTCAGGAACTCTTAGAATATGTGATTGCAACATGTCCTAAATCTGGTACTAGGCGAGATAGAATAGTTACACCCATTTCCATGCCTACAGTCAAGCATGTTACCTTTGATGTGCTTCTTAAAGTCTCAGAGCCCAGCACTTCTAGATCAGAAAAGCAAAATGTAGTGAAACCATTTAATATTCCCGTTGTTCCTTCTACAGGAGTAATCAGTGACACTAAGGCTAGCGGGTCAAAGCCTTCAGGCAATACAAAGCAAGATAGGAGCTCGCGAGCTAAAAGTGATCAAGAGAAGAAAGTAGAAGACCACCCTAGGAATAATAAGTTTGAGTTGAATAAGATGAATCATGTTGATTCTAGTATTAGCTATAAGCGTACTGTAATTAATTCGAATTTTGCTACTGCATGCAAAACATGTAATGAATGTTTGGTTTCTGGTAATCATGATGAATGTGTTGTGAATGATTTGAGAAATGTTGTTAAATCTTCCGTTAAAATTGTTAGAAATGCTAAATAGGTTAAACAAGCTTGGAAGCCAACAGGGAAAAGGTTTAGTAATCATTGGAAGCCTGCAAGGAAAAAGTTTAGTAATGTGGGTTATCAATGGAAACCTACTGGCCATAAATTCAACATTAGTGAACGTTGCCCTAAATTGTCTAGATCTCTGCCCATTAAGAAATGGAAGCCCACTGGTAGAATCATACCTTTAAGAAGTCATCATTCTTCCATTAGGTCCACATAATAATGTCATGTCATCTAGGAATTCTCTAGGTCTAAAGATTGTTTGTACTAACCAATCGGAACCCATATTCTTATGGGGATCCACTGCTTCCAGTTATCCATTCTCGTCTGTTTTCAAATGTAGGTCGTACAAATCGTCCTTTGGTATTTGGACTCAGGCTGCTCAAAACATATGACTAGAGATCGCTCTCGGCTCAAGAACTTCATGAATAAGTTTATTGGGATTGTTAGATTTGGGAACGACCACTTTGGAGCAATTATGGGTTATGGAGATTATGTTTTTGGAGATAGTGTGATCTCCCGGGTATATTATGTGGAAGGTCTTGGTCATAATCTGTTCTCCGTTGGCCAATTTTGTGATTCTGATCTCGAAGTAGCCTTCAGAAAAAACTATTGCTTTGTTTGAGAATTAGATGGTGTAGAGCTTCTATAGGTATCTCGTGGCACTAATTTCTACACCATTTCTATCGAAGACATGATGAAGTCTTCTCCTATTTGGTTGTTCTCAAAGGCTTCTAAGAACAAATCATGGTTATGGCACCGTTGACGCAATCACTTGAAATTCGGCATCATCAATGATCTTTCTAGAAAGGACCTTGTAAGAGGCTTACCCCGATTGAAATATGAAAAAGATCATCTTTGTTCAGCATGCCAATTGGGCAAAAGCAAGAAGTATGCCCACAAACCCAAACCTGCTAATACCATTATGGAGTTCTTCATACCCTTCACATGGATATGCGGACCCATGAGAGTACAAAGTATAAATGGGAAGAAGTATGTACTATTCATTGTTGATGACTACTCTCGGTTTACTTGGGTTAATTTTTTGAGAACAAAGGATGAAACTCCCGATGTTATCATTAAACTTATTAAACAACTGCAGGTTAGGCTTAACAAAACAGTTAGAATCATCCGAACAGACAATGGAACTGAATTTGTAAACAAAGAACTTAGTCAGTTTTATGAAAGCATTGGAATCAGTCATCAAAGAATTGTTCCTGATACGCATACAATGCGCATTCGGGGTCAAAGGAAACTTCCTTTTCATCGAGCAAGTTTTGCAACCACCTAGACAGTGAACCTAATCGTTGTACTGTAGTATTAGGGTAAACCGCGGGATTGATATCGTTCTCTAGGGGAATAAGAATGCTAGTGAGAAATTACTACGCTAAGGTTGGGGTTCAGGAAGATTAATTTTTTTTATCTTTTTTATGTTTTTTAGAAAATAAAAGGTACGATCTTGGGGTATTGGATTTGGGGGGTGGTACTTCTACCGATTACTCTACTATTCTAATTATCTAATCTAAGGGGTAGTTTATGTCAATTGAAGTGTACTCGTATGATGATTAAAGATGTGTCCACCTAGATACTATTACTCCCTAGTTATCTTTTATTGATGGTTGAATTGTCACGTCCTTATTCCTAACGCGTTGTGTTTTCTAAGGTCGTAGGGTGTGCTTTTATCCCTAACTCTTTGAAGCTACCTAAGGTTAATGACTACGAAATCTCTAGGATTCATAAACTTAACACTAAGATTTTCTTTGGATTTTTAGCCTACAATTCCACTAGTAATTATAAACTAATGTTCACAAAGATTAATCAAGCATTAAAAACACAACGATGGCTCTAAGCACTCCTAAGCCAATTACAATTAAGATAAGATACAACCAATCAATATTCAATAACCAGGTTTCATAGATCTAAGCAAACACACAAGTAAATTAGCCGGACATGTTAAACATGCAAGCATACACACATTCAATTGAAGACATAATGAAATCAAGGGAATAAATAACTTATCTTGATGTAAAATAGGGTATTAGAACCCTAAAATACTGTCCTATACGGACTACAATCGTTTTAGGTTTTTACTCCACAAGTCTACCTCTCTAAAAGTCTGAAAATTCGAATTCTATATATAGAGTTACAACTGCGACGGCGCCACCTTTTAATTGTGACGCCGACAAATCGCCGCCATTAGGGTTTCGTCTTGGCCAAGTCAACTTTGGGACGGCGTCACGTTGTGGTTGTGACGCCGTCAGCCTTCAGTCATGACGCCGTCTGAGTCTGGATCTAGGTCGTTTGAGGAGAAAAGTCTTCATGACGCCCTACTCTTCAAAGCCTGATGCCGTCAGGTGCAAAATAACAAATTCACTCCTGAGCCGTCACAAATATAGGGACGGCGTCGCCCTTTGTTTCTGACGCCGTCGGGTGCACTTCCAGCAGCTTGAGTGTCTTGATCTTGACTTTAGCCATTTTCTTCACATATTCACGCCTTTTCGTCCAAATAAGCATCATTCCAGCATTTTGCCTTCAAGAGACCTAAAAAGTGAAAAGGAACGAATTTAAGGGGTAACGGATAAAAAAGTGGGCGATTAAGGGCTTAAATGACCCCTTAAAAATGTACGTTTTAAATCCTTATCAAATGTCCCTACATTTGGAATTTGCTTGTCCTCAAGCAAATGTGCTTTTGGCCAATCAATTTATAAGTTAGGGGGCATGAAGCATTGGTTTAGAATAATTCACAACAAGTATAAGCCCCGAAAAAGTCATAACAAGCACGGAAATTATATACTAGCACCTCACAAGTGGTGTTTGGATACTCTCATCTCTCGGGTGTATATGAAATATATCAAATGGTAATGGAAGATAAACACTCATTAACCGGTAATAGTACATAGATTACCATAGGCTTGAGACTAGATCAAACCTCCATCGCTTTGTCGTAAGCACCTAGGAAAAGCTATCTAAGAGGTCTTTTAAAGGATTGAAACGTTAGGCTTACGGTAGGAAAACAAAGGGTTTGGTTGGAAAGGTGATTTAGTGGTGGCAAGTCAAAAATCTTTTTGTTACAAGCATGAGAAGAATGGCGTTGCTAAGCCAAGACTCGACTCTCTAAACTCTAGATACGTTGAAACAAACAAACATAAATATAAAGATAGATGTAGGATGGTAGCCCGTATGTTTTTTTTTTTTTTTTTCAAATTTTATTAATATTATTATTATTATTAATCACACTTTTATTAAAGACTCGACTCTCTAAACTCATATTATTATTATTATTATTATTATTATTATTATTATTATTATTATTATTATTATTATTATTATTATTATTATTATTATTATTTTATTTATTTTATTTTTTTTAAACACTCTTTTTTTCGATTTTTTCCATACAATTTTACTCTACCATCCTCTACGGTAACATCAAAATATAAGGGATTTATAGGCACATCCCTACACTTGAGTTTTTATTATTCTAACACTAATTTGACCCGATTTGAAAAGATCAAAACACTTGGAGTACATTATTACGTAGATAAAGGGAATTTGAATTTAACATTGTTTCCCGTCACTCCATAAAATTTAACTTTACCCATGAGTCCCAATCGTCCCAAAACTGTATACAAAGGATATGACTCGACTTAGCAACTTATGCAAGTAACTAGATAACAATAATGCACTAAAAGTGAGTGCATACAAGGTAGGCTAAGACGATTTGGGTGTACATTTGGGGGTGGATTGTAAACAATGCTCTTCATTGATATTCCGGAAAACCGAAACATCACGAGAACCGCGAAAAGGTTAGGCTTTGAGGGGTTAACTAGGGGTATCGTGTACTAAAGATGAGTCCAACGCAAGGGTGTGGAGGAATTACTCAACCGATGTGGAAGAAGTAATTATAATACGGGTATCAAACAAGGGTTATCCTAATGCCTCTTATCATTTAGTTATTCCTAACTACACAAGTGTAGTCTCACTAGCGATCTCGGGATGCATCACAAAACAAGTTCTAGAATCTATTATACTACCGGTACACTCTCGAAGCATTAAAGGTGAATGCTTTAATTCCTACAAATCTAGGGGCGAACCTCACATTTTTGGTGTGGAATTTGAGTGGTAAAGGGTTTTGTGCTAGTCATATAACTTCCTATTCATGAGACACTTTTTTAAGACTGGTGTGTGCTAAAACACATACAATTTCTTTACCAAAATAGACAAAAAATTACCAGAAAAGAGCCGTTTATTGCTAATATTTGATGGTTTCTTGAGTTTATGCATGTGCAGGTACAGATATGACAAAACACGCAAAAGAAAGACAAATCAGACAAAAACCCGAGCACGAGAAGGAAAAGAGTGCTAAAGCTGAGCTGGGAAGTCAGAAAAGAGTGAATTTGAAGATTCTGATACTTAAAGGATGATTTTTGAAAGATTTAATCAACTTTGAAGAAATGGCAGAATCAGTCCCTCAAGTTTCAGAATTTGTCAGATTATACCCCTGAAGTTTTAGATTTAGCAAGATTAGCCCTTGGTTTATTTGGAAGCGACAAGATTGGCCCTTGGAAATACTTTTCAGAATTGGCAGATTTGGTCCTTGGGATTTCAGACTTTACATAGTGGCTGGACTTCTTGTAAGTTTAAGATCTGTTTCATCTTTTAAACTAGTAATATAGAATTTATTATTGCTGCTAGATTAAGTTTAGTATAGTGTAGTTAATATTTGTTATTGTTTAGTTGTGGTTTATCTGTTTTTTTTTTCATAGTTGGATCTTTGCTGTTTTGCTGATATTGATTAATCTGATCTGCATATTTAGGAATAGAGTTTAGTAGTTAGTTTTTACTGAATTCACTGCATCACTTGGGTAGATTAATGTCATTAGGATCTGATATGAGTTTAGTTATGGTGTAGATCTGAGTTAGTTTGTTAAATTTGCATTTCAGTTTCATAAGGGGTGTTTGGATTGGTGTTGTGGATTGTGCTAGAAGTAAGTCAGGTGACCATTTGTGGTTGATTTAGTTTTAGTTTGGTGTAATAAGGATAGTTAGCTCATAGTTTTGCATTTGAAATCACAAAAAGGTCAAAATCAGATTCAAATTTCATTATAGTTAGCTGTAGTGATTATTAGTAAGCTATAGATTTATAATAGGTGCATAGTAGTTAAACTCAGTTTTCTTAGGTCTCATTTTATCTTATAACATAAATCAAAATCATTTTGAGGAAATCAAAGTTCAAAAAAGTCAATCTATAAAGTTTTATCAAAAGTCAAAGCTGTCATTTCAAGTTTCAATCTGCCCTTACTTCTATATTTTTAAAAGTCTCATTTCAAATCCAAATCTGTTGAAACTATGGATTTTAGAACAATAGTTGGTTGAGATTAACAAGATAATTTTCGATTAATTTTTTGATTTTTCTTAATCAGTTGAAATTGTGCTTATAAGTAGTCTGTTTACAAGATTTTGCCCTGTTCAACTTTCATTAAGTTTAACTCAGCTTTTCTTATAGCTTCTCAAAAGCTCATAAAAGCTCCTGAGAAGCTCAAACTTGGTATTTTAACTCTTTTCCAGCTAGACTTGAACTTCCAGCATTTGGATTGCATTTTAGAGCTTAGTTACCAGCTTATTGTTAAGCTTCAAGTTGGTGGATCAAGACTGTATTGCTAATATGATTTTAGGATTTGAATTCATGCTTGTAGCTTACAACTTGTGCTACTCTGGTCTTAGATAGTTGAAATAGGTTGATATCAGTTGAATTTAGCATCTTTTAGTCTGCTTTAGCTTCTAGTGACTTTTATTTGCATTTTAGCTTAATTCCTTTAGCTTATTTCCATTAGTTTGCATCCATTTAGATTTTCCTGCATTTATAACTTGCATTTAATAATTTTCATAGCTTCTTAATAATATTTAGAACTTTTATGGAATTTTTCATAATTGTCTGTAGCTTCTAGCTATTTTTCTGCATTTAAATTAGTTTTTAATACATTTTAATTATCTTTTAATACAAATAAATCAGAAAAAGCTCAAAAAATTATAATTTCAATTTTCTTAGATTAAGAAAAATCAAAAAGACATAAAAAAAATTTCCTTAATTTTTCTAGTTTAAATAGTAATTTTTGGCAATTTAATTATTTTAAAATAGATTTAAATTCATAGAAATTAGAAAAAAAGATCAGAAAAATACAAAGTCAGTTTTGAAAATTCTTTTTAGTTAATTTAGATTTTTGAAAAATAGTTTTATAATTTTATCCCTACTTGTCATAATTTTTTGCAATTTAGATTTATTTTTAAAAGTTAAAAATTAGATTTTAATTCAAATAAATTCAAGAAAATTCATAAAATTTAGTTTTAAATCTTAGTTAATTTTCAAATATCATCTTAGCTGTAGAATAATTTTAGATCACTTTTAGGAATTAATTTGAATTAGTTTGAATTTAATTCACGTTTTATTAAATCGTAATTTGGGTTTTAGTTTTAATTTGCGTAATTAGTTTTTATTTCTTGTTTGCATTATAGATTTAGCTCCCTTAATTGCTTCCCTTTATAATTTCTTTCCCCGTAGTGTAAAAATTCCCAAAATCCCTTTTTACACATTCAAATCCCGAAACGCGAAGTGAGTTGAAAATTTCATTCAACCCCCGTTCGGAACGATCTCGGTGCTCAATCCTAATACTATTGAGTTACCCATATACTGCACTTTCAATAATTGGTTTCCCGACGAATCAATTTTTGGCGCCGCTGCCGGGGAGGGCATGTAGTGAGTTTTCGTATTCTGTCTCGATTCGCGTGCATTTGAAGATCCTTCCCCGAGTGAAGTTATCGTTGTTTTTGTATATATATATATATATATATGTCTTTTTGAAAAACCCAAAAACATCTAAAAAACCAAAACATTCTTCCTAGAGTGTTTACAAGACCATAAAAACTAAAAAACCAACAAAAGAAATCGAAACGTCAATTGTTACGTCGGCTCACCTCAAGAGTAAAACCTATACACGGGGTATAAGGAAGTCTTGACATTAAATTGCAGACTGAAGAAAGATCCACTATTCTTTCCCGCTCTGCTGCGAGTACTTTTGAGAGCTACCGAGCACCGGTTGACGCGACGGTTACCAAAAAAAAAGATTGTTTTTCAAAAAATTTCTAAATATAAAAACCAAAAAGATTTTCCTTTTTCAAATTATTTTTCCTTTTTACTTTTTGATTTTGAATTTTTTAGTGCATGCGCACTCGTTCTCAGTCACGACGTAATCGTAATCGAAGAATAGACGTACCCGAGTTACGTACTATCATTGAACAACCCGTCATGGCAGATACTCGAACAATGTCCGAGTTACTTCAATCTCCCGTAGACGGCTACGGTGATGCTATCGTTCTTCCACCAATTGATGCCGAAAATTTCGAACTCAAAACTAATCTAATTCAATTGGTTTCATCAAAACCTTTTTGTGGTTTGGACCGAGAGGAGCCCTACGCACACCTCCGTTGGTTTAATCAAGTAGCTTCTATGATAAACTTTCGGGGCATCTCTCATGAGTCAATTAAGTTGAGATTGTTTCCATTTTCCCTTGAGGGGGCAGCCCGGACTTTGCTTGAAAAAGAACCCCCTCACTCAATTACAACATGGGAAGATCTTTCTAAGAATTTTGTGAACCAATTCTTTCCTCCGTCAAAAATTACAATGTTACGAAATCAAATCATAAACTTTCAGCAAAAATTTGACGAAAGTTTTGGAGAAGCATGGGATAGATTTAAAGAACTTTTGCGTAAATGCCCAAATCACGGTTTTACCGATCTACATCAGATTGATACGTTCTATAATGCTCTTACTCCGACCGACCAAGATTCGCTTAATGCGGCCGCCGGTGGTAACATCTTGAGTCGTATGCCCGCCAATATTAGAACGATTATCGAAAACGAGTCAAAAGTTTTTTCATCTAGAAACAAATCGGTTGTTTCTAAGATCGCTACCAACGACAACTACGTTCAGAGGTGTGAGTTGAGTGGGCTGACTGAGCTTACTCATGCTATTAATTCTATGATGAGAGAATTTAAGAATCAGAAATTCGAGCCAGTTAAAGCCGTTACCGAAACATGTGTTATTTGCGATGGTCCCCATCCATACTATAATTGTCAAGCCACGGATGTTGATATCCGAAATGCTTTCATAGCCTATGCTAATCGGATTCAACATCAGAACCAAGGATATTGTGCCAACCAAATGGGACCACCCGGTGTTGCACCCGTTCCTCAACAAAACCAAAACCGTTATCAAAACCAATCTTACAATCAAAACCGAGGAGCTAATCTCAATCATGGTAATAAAAACTACCAAGCTCCTCCACCTCAAGTTTATCAACAACCTCCTCAACAACCTTATCAACCACCTTATCAAGTTGCTCCGAACAACGAGTTTCTAACTTACATGAAGAACTCCGATAACACCATTAAAAGTTTGCAAACTCAAATCACCAGCATGAGGACTGAATTCAAGAGGGAAATTGATGCTACGAGTAATAAACAAATGAATGAAATGAGGAATATGTTGGCTAGTTTCTTTCAAGCTAATCAAGCTTCTACCTCTTCTTCTCAACCCTCGGGTTCCGGTACGCTTCTGAGTAATACGATTCCCAACCCGAGAGGTGACATGAAAGCGATCACTACCCGAAGTGGTGTTGCTTATGATGGACCCACGGCTCCTACCACTACTACTTCTTCTCCCTCTCGTGTGGTAGACCGTGAGACCGGGGTGACAAAGGACCCGGTGCTTCCTACTAATAAGGGGAGTACCGAGAATGTCCAACCCACGGTTGTCCAAGATTATGAGCCCGAAGATGCTCCCGTTAGTGCTGAAAAGACTAACCGGAAAACGACACTCCCATATCCGTCTCGTCTTAAAGATCAAAGTCTTCGAGAAAAGTATAACCATCAAATGGAAACGTTCTTTCAAACCTTCAAAGACTTGAATGTGGAGATCAGTTTTGCGGATGCCCTTCTCATGATTCCCAAACTTGCTTCTACGATTAAGGGATTTCTTTCGAATAAGGAAAAATTATATGAGCTTGCTACGACGTCTTTGAATGAGAATTGTTCGGCGGTTAATCTCAAGAAACTTCCTAAAAAGTTAGGTGACCCCGGCAAGTTTCTCATTCCGTGCGATTTTCAAGGAATTATTCAATGCTCCGCCTTGGCTGTTCTTGGCGCGAGTATCAATTTGATGCCGAAATTAATCTATGAAAAGCTTTCATTGCCCCCACTAACCCCAACATGTATGACCCTCGAGCTAGCCGATCGTTCTACTACAAAACCAATTGGTATAGCCGAGGATGTTTTTGTTAAAGTAGGGAAGTTCGATTTCCCCGCTAATTTTGTTGTATTCGATTTCGATGCCGATCCTCGAGTACCCCTCATTCTCGGAAGATGTTTCTTAAGGACGGGTCATGCGTTGATTGAGGTGTATGAAGGAGATATCACTTTAAGAGTGGGTAAAGAAGCCGTCACATTCAATGTTAACCATACTTCTAAATCTCTAACCAACCAATACGATGTGGCCAAAATTAGTGACACCGAGGTGACAAAGGACCCGGTAATTCCTACTAATAACGGAAGTACCAAAAACGTCCAACCTCCAGTTGTCCAAAGATTTGGGCCTAAACCATCGAGAATTGATCCGAGTCTTTCACGTTTTACAGTTAAGATTTGTCGACAATACGTGCTAAGAAAAAGAAGAAACTAGAAAAGGAGAGTATAACGGTAGTCGTGGAAAATGCTAGCTCTCAGAGCACACCACGTGTCCCACATCCGCTTTCTGTTTATCGTATTGATCTTGTTCCTAAGAACGTCGAACTTTCTTTGAGTGGCAATCCCACTCTTTCTTCTGAAATTATAGAACTTTCTTCGAAACAAATCATTTTTGATTCTTTTTCTTCCCTCACTATGTTTGAGGGGAGTGATTCTATTATGGAAGAGATTGAGGCTTATTTGAAAAGCGATTCAGTTTCACCGGAAATTGATAATGCCGATATTAACATCGAGGGAGATATTCGTTTAATTGAAGAAATGCTTAAAGATGACTCTTCACTCCCTCCGGAAGAAAAAGAAAATAAAGTTATTAAAGAAGTCGAGCCGTCTAATAATCCTCTAGAGCCCGAGCTCAAGGATTCTTCTATCAATTTACTTCTCGAGGAGTTCGCCAATGAACTCGATCGCATTGATCCTCTTCCACCGGGAAGTGAGGATGACATATTTGATTTTAGAGCCGATTTACGAGAAATCAAATATTTGTTGTATCAAGATCCGTCAATTTATTTCGAGGAGTTCGCCGATGAACTTGCTCCCACAGACTCGATTCCTTCAGAGAATGATCTTCTGGAAGAACTAGAATACGATGATCCATTTTATCCGAAGAAAGAAAAGAAAGTGAAAGTTTCTATTGATGAGCTTGTTGATCCAGAGGTCCCACACTATTTTTTATCCGAGAGTGATTCGTCTTCTCGTGAGGATTTTCCCGTAGATGATACCTTGATTTCCTTCCTCTCCGAGGACAAGATTTTTAACCTAGGGATACTCATCATAGAGGAACTTCATATCACAAAAGTTATCCAGAAAAAGGATCCTATCTTGGATGCCTTCATTGTTGAGTTTTCAAGTAGCACTTCTCTATACCATGGACTCCCTTCTTCTATGGAGTATTCTCATTGTGATCCGTCATCCCGTCGTCCACCCGCTAAACCACCCGATGATGGATCATTCTTTCTTGATATACCTTTTGTGAGTTTGGGAGAATTTATCCTTTATGTGCTTGAGCCCGACATTTTCTTTCCCTCCCAACCCACCCATTCTCTTTCCCTCCGGAGTGAGGATACCATCTTTGATCCGGGTATCCTTCCCATTTTCTTCCCCAAAGACAAATAAATTCGGGGAAGATTCAGGCTAGCGACTCGGTGATCATAAACAGTAGCGCTTCATGGGAGGCACCCCATGCTTATCTCTATCTTCTTTCTATTTTCTAATAAGTGACGTGAAGGGGTTAGCCTCTTCGATTTCTCGTGTTTGGTTGTTTGTGATGTTTTGTCTAGGATTTTCCCGATAATGAAGACCCTCGTGCTCGAAGTTTGTCTTTTCTCCACTCGAGTTTCATGATCGATGCTGATGGAAATCTGATATCCTAAATCTTATCGATTAACGTTTATCTTTGAGCATACTTAATAAACGGCTTTTAGATTTTCGTTGATACCCTTGCCTTTAAACATTGAGGACAATGTTTCGTTTTAGTCTGGGGTGGGTAATCTTCGATTTGATTTGACCGCACTTGCTTATTCTCTGCCGTGTACTCTCGCAACCCCGTTTTTCCTTAGAAAATGAAAAATTGTGAAAAATTTAAAAATTTTTGTAAGCTTTTGCTAGATTTATGATTGAAAAGTCTTTACTAGTCTCTTAGAAGTTATTTTAAATATGCGTTTTCTTGAAAAAGTCTTTGCTAATTGCTTAGACAAGAGCCTATAAAATGCGATTCTAGCTCACAAGGCCAAGAATTTGCAAGTCTCCCTAAGTGATTTAAATATGCGAAGCTTAAACAAGAATTTGCTAGTTTCTAATAAGTGACTTTAAAAATGCGAGACTTGAGATTATTTTTGGAAGCATTCGCTAAGTTAATATATGTTTTGACACCTTGTTGACTTTCCGCTGGTGAGAGTAGGAATAGAATTCTGACTTCACTGGGCGTGTTGAGCCCTAGCTTGTTCCCTTAACCATAGATAATTTAATTATCGGCTAAGCATCCGCGGATCTCATTATTTGGGATTTTAAATTTGCGGAGATCGAGGAATGATAGAGTTACTTATGAGTTTAGATGCTAAGCGTGGAGTAGCTGGTTCTCTTTAGAGCCCATTGAAGTTACTTATGGCTTTTTGCTCCCACAAAATTGTCTCACCCCATATTTGTGACTAAATAATTAAAGATGTTAGGTTCTTGGCGATAGTTAGTTCTTTATCTTCTTTAGAGAATCCTTGTTTATGAGAGTTGGGTACACATCAAGGTACTGTCAGTGTTGCGGTATAAAAACCGTAGGATTCGGAGTTTGGCATAAAAATTAACATGAAATAAAGCCCAAATGTATTAAAGTGAAAAATCCAAAGCCATAAAAGTTTTCTATGTCCGACGGTACCCCCGTTGTCATGGACTTCAAAAAGGTGGAGGAAAAATCCAAAGTCATAATAAGACTTCTGATAAAATGGTAATCCCGTTGAATTAGTGGTTGAAAACACCAAGGGACTAAATTGCAAAAATGTAAATGTGCTGAAATAAGTGTTAAGCCAAACTTTGAATCCGGGAGATATCTAAATAAAGCCTCTGTCTCTGGACTCGTAGATGAGTTGTTTTGGTCGCTATAAAAAGGATATCTTCTTAAATCGTGTTAAATTAGGACCTTGATGTGGACCTCATTCTTGTATGCAACGGTTTTCGAGGGAAGATGGATAACTAATTAGCGACTTAGCTTCATATCTTTATCGGAATAAAAATTATCGAAATGAGAAACTTGAAGAAATTCATTTCTCACAAAAATTAATAGAGGAAAATAGGAAAATGGGAGCATGAGGTAATTACACAAGTAACTTCCATGGGTAGTGTTAGCATCTAGAGTCATATTTAACAATGATTTCGATTTTACACTTAGTTTGGGGACTTGTGAAAAATCAGGGACGATGTATTCTATCCGTATGGTCACTTCGCGCTGAGTTGTGTTTCCTACTCTGTGATCCTAAAATGTCGTTTGAAAAATGTTGGAGTTATTGATCGACATGAAAGTTCAACAAACCGTCACTCATAATCAGAATGTGCTTAATCGTAATATCTATATGTGAATTAAAAGGTAAACGGGACGTTTTTAGAATTAAGGGTTTCTTAATCTCTTTTGAGGAATCTTTGCTACTTTTCATAGGTTTAGTAGAAAGAGATTAAAATCCTTACTCTTAGAAGGGTGAGTTGATTGCATTGCGTGAGGATACGACAATCGTCTAGTCTGGGGTATTTTGGTGTGTGCTAAAACACATACCATTTCTTTTCCAAAATAGACCCAAAATAACCAAAAAAGAGCCATTTATTTCTAATATTTGATGGTTTCTTGAGTTTATGCATGTGCAGGTACGGATATGACAAAACACGCAAAAGAAAGACAAATCAGACAAATTAGACAAAAACCCTAGCACGAGAAGGAAAAGAGTGCTAAAGCTGAGCTGGGAAGTCTAGAAAAGAGTGAATTTAAAGATTCTGATACTTAAAGGATGATTTTTGAAAGATTTGATCAACTTTGAAGAAATGGCAGAATCAGTCCCTCAAGTTTCAGAATTTGTCAGATTATACCCCTGAAGTTTCAGATTTGGCAAGATTAGCCCTTGGTTTATTTGGAAGTGACAAGATTGGCCCTTGGAAATACTTTTCAGAATTGGCAGATTTGGTCCTTGGGATTTTAGACTTTACATGAATGGTCCTTATACTAATACCCGGATTACAAAATATGATCCAAGCCCAAATATGATCCAAACCCACTATATCTGGTCAACACAAACCCACGGTCAAAAACATTCTTAACCTTTGGTCAAAAAGTCAAATGAAATAAAATAAACGAAAACCAAACGCGCCAAATAAAACCCCCAATTCCCTTTTTACCCAGAAATCCTATAAACCCTAAACTACCCTTACAACAATTCACTTAATTAGCCACAATTGAAGGATAGTTCTGACCTTTTCTGACAATTCCTGACACACGGAATGCCAAGCTGGCAATCCGTGTGCCTTCCTAGCACCCTATTGGTCAGTGAGATGTGGAGAATGTAATCTAAGGGTTGAGATGAGTTAGATGATGATGGGACTTGATCTAATGGATGAAACGAGCTCAAAAGAAGCACACATTGGCCTTCTGGATCCTTCCCCAAGCTCTATGCTCTCTTATATAAAGCCCTTGAATTCACTTGTTGTAATTATCTCTTAATTTTCAGTAGCTTGTTGTAGTTTTAATTTTACTTTTAAATAATTTTAGTAATTCTCTTATAATTTCAGTATTGTATTCTCATTTGTACTCAGATTTCAGTTTTAATGAAATTCTCCTTTTAAGCTCAAAATTATGTTTAGCTCTTAATTGCTTTTATATGCTTATCAATATCATTTTAATACATTTTAGCTTAATTCAAACTTAATTTAGCTTGTTACTCATTCTAAATCAAAAAAAAAAAAAAAAAAAAAAAAAAAAAAAAAAACCAAAAAGAAAGAAAATCACTTGAAAAATAAAAAAAAACTTCAAATCTATTTTATAGCTTCAATAAGCATTAGCTACTGTTTGTATTAACTCTATTAAGCTTTATATAGCTTATTGTGAGCTTACTACTGTTTTAAATTCATTTCCCACTAAAATCTCATAATCAGTCAAAGGAAGTCAACTGCAGAAATGTTGAAGCTGACATGGGTTAATAATTGCTGATATGGTTTGGATTTGGGTTGAATATTACTGATTTGGAGAAGTTAAAGGGTTTAGAATTGTAATCTCTTGTTCTCAGTTGCAAGCCATAGTGGCTGGACTTCTTGTAAGTTTAAGATCTGTTTCATCTTTTAAATCAGTAATATAGAATTTATTATTGCTGCTAGATTAAGTTTAGTATAGTGTAGTTAATATTTGTTATTGTTTAGTTGTGGTTTATCTGTTTTTTTTCATAGTTGGATCTTTGCTGTTTTGCTGATATTGATTAATCTGATCTGCATATTTAGGAATAGAGTTTAGTAGTTAGTTTTTACTGAATTCACTGCATCACTTAGGTAGATTAATGTTATTAGGATTTGATATGAGTTTAGTTATGGTGTAGATCTGAGTTAGTTTGTTAAATTTGCATTTCAGTTTCATAAGGGGTGTTTGGATTGGTGTTGTGGATTGTGCTAGAAGTAAGTCAGGTGACCATTTGTGGTTGATTTAGTTTTAGTTTGGTGTAATAAGGATAGTTAGCTCATAGTTTTGCATTTGAAATAACAAAAAGGTCAAAATCTGATTCAAATTTCATTATAGTTAGCTGTAGTGATTATTAGTAAGCTATAGATTTATAATAGGTGCATAGTAGTTAAACTCAGTTTTCTTAGGTCTAATTTTATCTTATAACATCAATCAAAATCAGTTTGAGGAAATCAAAGTTCAAAAAAGTCAATCTATAAAGTTTTATCAAAAGTCAAAGCTGTCATTTCAAGTTTCAATCTGCCCTTACTTCTATATTTTTAACAGTCTCATTTCAAATCCAAATCTGTTGAAACTATGGATTTTAGAACTATATTTGGTTGAGATTAACAAGATAATTTTGGATTAATTTTTTGATTTTTCTCAATCAGTTGAAATTGTGCTTATAAGTAGTCTGTTTACAAGATTTTGCCCTGTTGAGCTTTCATTAAGTTTAACTCAGCTTATCTTATAGCTTCTCAAAAGCTCATAAAAGCTCCTGAGAAGCTCAAACTTGGTATTTTAACTCTTTGCCAGCTAGACTTGAACTTCCAGCATTTGGATTGCATTTAAGAGCTTAGTTACCAGCTTATTGTTAAGCTTCAAGTTGGTGGATCAAGACTGTATTGCTAATATGATTTTAGGATTTGAATTCATGCTTGTAGCTTACAACTTGTGCTATTATAGTCTTAGATAGTTGAAATAGGTTGATATCAGTTGAATTTAGCATCTTTTAGTATGCTTTAGCTTCTAGTGACTTTTATTTGCATTTTAGCTTAATTCCTTTAGCTTATTTCCATCAGTTTGCATCCATTTAGCTTTTCCTGCATTTATAACTTGCATTTAATAATTTTCATAGATTCTTAATAATATTTATAACTTTTGCGGAAATTTTCATAATTTTTTGTAGCTTCTAGCTATTTTTTCGCATTTAAATTAGTTTTTAATACATTTTAATTAGCTTTTAATACAAATAATCAGAAAAAGCTCAAAAAAATATAATTTCAATTTTCCTAGATTAAGGAAAATAAAAAATACATAAAAAATATTTTTCCTTAATTTTTCTAGTTTAAATAGTAATTTTTAGCAATTTAATTAGTTTAAAATAGATTTAAATTCATATAAATTAGAAAAAAAGATCAGAAAAATACAAAGTCAGTTTTGAAAATTCGTTTTAGTTAATTTAGATTTTTTAAAAATAGTTTTATAACTTTCTCACTAGTTTTCATAATTTTTAGCAATTTAGATTTATTTTTAAAAGTTAAAAATTAGATTTTAATTCAAATAAATTCAAGAAAATTCATAAAAATTAGTTTTAAATCTTAGTTAATTTTCAAATATCATTTTTAGCTGTAGAATAATTTTAGATCACTTTTAGGAATTAATTTGAATTAGTTTGAATTTAATTCACGTTTTATTAAATCGTAATTTGCGTTTTAGATCTAATTTGCATAATTAGTCGTTATTTCTTGTTTGCATTATAGATTTATCTCCCTTAATTGCTTCCCTTTATAATTTCTTGCCCCGTAGTGTAGAAATCCCCAAAATCCCTTTTTACACATTCAAATCCCGAAACACGACGTGGGTTGAAAATTCCATTCAACCCTCGTTCGGAACGATCTCGGTGCTCAAACCTAATACGTTTGAGTTACCCATATACTACACTTTCTATAATTGGTTTCCCGAAGAATCAAAGACTAAAGACCCACTCCTACATGTCATGAAAATTTTTAAATTTGGTGCTAAAATTACCCTAACCGATATTTTTCATGGTTTATTACACAAATGAAATTGGACAAGACTAATAATCAAGGATAAACATAGTTTCAAAGTCCCCGTTTTATTCTCCCTCCTTACACTTAAACTGAACATTGTCCCAAATGTTCCCCGAAAGTATAAAAGTTATGATAACGGAAGGTAATTATAAAAGAAAGAAACTAATACTCCCCTGATTAGCTCGGTAGGATCCGTGTGAAGTTGTGGTTAAATTCTTCTCCAAGCGTGAAAAGCTTCATCCAATCTTATGTATCTTCTTCTTGATAAATAAAACCTGCGCACTTTAAGAAAACAGACGAAACCTTCGCGTAAAACCGGCGGTAAAACTATATATGACTCTACTAAACTAGGATATAATTCTTGTGGAATGGATGTTTGCAGATTTTCTGGAAAATTAAGACCTGAAAAATTCCAAAAATTTATAAGTAGCACAGAAAATGAGAGAAAGTTAGATAAGCTGTTTCTGCTCCTCCTGACGCCGTCAGGTAGCGAGTCTAACGCCGTCAGGTTATCGTGACAGAAACTGGTTTGCTGCATTTTTCTGGAAAAATCACATCTTTAGAATCTGGAAAAATTCCTGCAAAACATCCATTATGACTTGATACAAGCATTTGACTCTAACAAACACACATATATATCTTTTCAAGAATTGTAATTCTCATGTTCACGTTCTTTTGAAAACGTGTGTAATCTTCACTACACTTTTCCTTTTTGTAAAATACCTTTATATGTAATTAAGACGAGGTTAAAGACAAAATAAAGCATTTTTACAAATTCAAACATGAGAATAAACAATCAATGAAAAGATATGACACATAAACAAGCAAACAATTAAGCATGGGTTGCCTTCCATGAAGCGCTTTTCTTTATTTATGAGTCTTGTAGCTAGACTTGAAGTTGTGCCCCTACGTGGTCTCGTTTTATATCCTCAATGAAAACTCTATCATATTGACAAAATTGTCATCTACTCTATACCTAGGTCCAAGGGTCATACAATCCTTATAGTAAAGTCTCCTTTTCTCCGACATAAAGTTCAAACCTTTTTCAACATCGTCTTCACTTTTTTCCTCAAAATCTCTAATGTTGTCTTATTCATATAGGGATAAAGGGCCATATCCATTCATCTTCCAAGGCATCCTATAAGTGATCTCATCGTTCCCTTCCATAAACCTAACAGTTCCTTCGGATTTGTTATAGCTTATTTTAGACTTTTCAACAAACGGCTTCCCTAGCACAACTTGGGATAAGCTATAGTCAATGACACATCCTATGTCTTCTAGGACCACAAAATCAACTAAGTAGGTGAAATTTCCTATAAAGACGTGTACATCCTTGACTCTTCCCACAAAATTGCAAACCCCACCCAGATACTTAGGGTCTCTCCTAATCTTAAGTCGCTCATTCATAATGTCATTGTAAACAGCTGATGACATCACATTAATGGGAGATTCCGTATCTATGTAGGCGTGCTTGACATTCCTATATCCAATCAAACAAAGGATTTTAATGTTCCAAAGATTTCCTCTCCTAATCTTTGGGCATATCCTAATGATGGGTGATCGAGGATTGTCGATTATGTATTGGTGGTAAGCAACCTCTTCCTTAGTGGGGTAAAGATTGAAGTAAGTACTATCCTCCTCATTCACTTTTTTATTCACTAAACCATTATCCGATTACTGCTAATCACAGAGCCAACAACTGAGGCGCTAACCACTTTTTCAACAGCATCCCTAATTGTAATGTCAAATACCCTTTGTAAATCTTGAAGATCGTTGTTTCTAATCACATATCGGTTGCGGCGATTGGGTTGGTCAGTGGGTTGGGGATTGAGTGAAAGTGATTTATTTGGTGGTGGGTTATTGTTTGATGGGTTATCACCTTCCATGATGAAAAGTGATGGGATTACAAACAAAGGTCACGAAGAAGGGGGATAGACTACGAGGAAGATAAAAAGGAGAAAAAATCTCACTTGATGGGAATCAAGAAAGGGAACCTAAACGAGATAGACTCCTAACTAGCTATTCTATTCCCCGGAAATGGCGCCAAAAACTTGATACGCGTACAACGCGCGTTCGGGGTCAAAGGAAACTTCCTTTTCTTCGAGCAAGTTTTTCAACCACCTAGGCAGTGAACCTAATCGTTGTAGTGTAGTATTAGGGTAAGCCTCGGGATTGATATCGTTCTCTAAGGGAATAGGAATGCTAGTGAGAAATTACTATGCTAAGGTTGGGGTTGAGGAAGATTATTTTTTATCTTTTTTATGTTTTTTAGAAAATAAAAGGTATGATCTCGGGTTATTGGATTTGGGAGGTGGTACTTCTACCGATTACTCTACTATTCTAATTATCTAATCTAAGGGGTAGTTTATGTCTATTGAACTGTGCTCGTATGATGATTAAAGATGTGTCTACCTAGATACTATTATTCCCTAGTTATCTTTTATTGATGGTTGAATTGTCACATCCTTATTCTTAAGGCGTTGTGTTTTCTAAGGTCGTAGGGTGTGCTTTTATTCCTACTCTTTGAAGCTACCTAAGGTAAATGACTACGAAATATCTAGGATTCATAAACTTAACACTAAGGTTTTCTTTGGATTTTTAGCCTACAATTCCACTAGTAATTATAAACTAATGTTCACAAAGATTAATCAAGCATTAAAAACACAACGATGGCTCTAAGCACTCCTAAGCCAATTAAAATTAAGATACGAGACAACCAATCAATATTCAATAACTAGGTTTCATAGATCTAAGCAAACACATAAGTAAATTAGCCGGACATGTTAAACATGCAAGCATAAACACATTCTATTGAAGACATAATGAAATCAAGGGAATAAATAACTTATCTCGATGTAAAATAGGGTATTAGAACCCTAAAATACTGTCCTAGATGGACTACAATCGTTTTAGGTTTTTACTCCACAAGTCTACCACTCTTAAAGTCTGAAAATTCGAATTTTATATATAGAGTTGCAACTGCGACGGCGCCACCTTTTAATTGTGACGTCGTCAGATCGCCGCCATTAGGGTTTCGTCTTGGCCAAGTCAACTTTGGGATGGCGTCACATTGTGGTTGTGACGCCGTCATCCTTCAGTCATGACGTCATCTGAGTCTGGATCTAGGCCGTTTGAGGAGAAAAATCATCGTGATGCCCTACTCTTCAAAGCCTGACACCGTTAGGTGCAAAGTAGCAAATTCACTCCTGAGCCGTCACAAATATAGGGACGGAATCACCCTTTGTTTCTGATGCCGTCGGGTGCACTTCCAGTAGCTTGAGTGTCTTGATCTTGACTTTAGCCATTTTCTTCACATATTCATGCCTTTTCGTCCAAATAAGCATCATTCCAGCATTTTGCCTTCAAGAGACCTAAAAAGTGAAAAGGAATGAATTTAAGCAGTAACGGATATAAAAGTGGGTGATTAAGGGCTTAAATGACCCCTTAAAAGTGTACATTTTAAATCCTTATCAGTTCCACGCACTCCTCAACAGAACGGTGTAGTTGAAAGGCGAAATCGGACTTTTGTAGAAGCTGCAAGGACTATGTTAATATTTTCAAAGGCTCCAATGTTTCTCTGGGCGGAAGCCATTGCCACTGCTTGTTACACTCAAAACCGTTCCCTAATACATACTATTCATGGAAAAACTCCATACGAATTAGTTCACAAGATAAAACGGATCTCTCATTTCTTTATGTGTTTGGAGCTTTGTGTTATCCAACCAATGATGGTCAAGATCTGGGAAAGTTGAAAGCTAAGTCTGATATTGGATTTTTCGTTGGTTATGCACCTAATCAGAAGGGTTACCGAATCTATAACAAAAGAACCCGAGACATCATGGAAACTATTCATGTTACGTTCAATGAGCAGACTGAGCAAATGGCTCCTAGACAATCCAGTTCTGGACCCGTACCTCAACTTTTGACACCTGGACCTATTAGTTCAGGTCTTGTACAATATCCCACTCCTGCAGCTCCATATGTACCTCCCTCAGAAGAAGATTTGAAGAAACTGTTTGATCCAATGTATGATGAATACTATGAGCCTCCAGCTAATAATAATCCTGCACCACCAACTGCTACTGCTTCTACTCCAACCAACACAAATGATCCATCAGTCTCAATGTCTTTATCTCAAGAAGCGCCATTTTCCGATCATTCATCGTCATCTTTGAATCCTCAATCATCTTCTGTACATTAAGGAAATGCTGCCGCTAATTCTTTTGGAGATAACCCCTTTGCTACTCCCGAAGATGCTCTTTTTGAAAATATATTTGCCCCAAAACCCACTCCTGAAACATCATCACCAGGGGATCCTAATTCTGCTACTTCAGTACCTTACCAACAACCACATGAACATCTCAGAAAATGGACACATGATCATCCATTGGATAATATCATTGGGAAACCCTCTCGTCCAGTATCTACTAGAAAACAACTTGCCACTGATGACTTATGGTGCTTCTTCAACTTTGTACTATCAAATATCGAACCAAAAGATGTTAAAACCGCAATGTTTGAGGACAGCTGGTTTAATGCTATGCAAGACGAAATTCATGAGTTTGATCATCTTGATGTATGGGAATTGGTGCCTGCTCCAGATTATGCTATGATTATTGCTCTCAAGTGGATCTTCAAAGTAAAACTTGATGAGCACGGTGATGTTCTAAGGAATAAGGCAAGGCTTGTGGCTAAAGGATATTGACAAGAGGAGGGTATTGACTTTGAGGAATCATTTGCTCCGGTTGCACGAATTGAGGGTATCTGAATCTTCCTGGCTAATGCTGCTAGCAAGAATATGGTAGTTTATCAGATGGATGTTAAGACTGCTTTTCTTAATGGAGATCTCAAGGAAGTGGTCTATGTTAGTCAAACCTAAGGTTTTGTGGATCCTGAGCATCATACCCATGTCTATCGCTTGAAGAAAGCCCTCTACGGCTTGAAACAAGCTCCTAGGGCATTGTATGATACTTGGTCAAAGTTCCTTGTGGCTAAAGGATTATACAAAGGCGCTGTTGATCCCACACCGTTCTTTCGAAAGTCAGGCAAACACTTAATTCATGTTCAAATATATGTTGATGATATCATTTTTTCCTCGACCGACCCAAATGAATGTGATCGTTTTTATAATGAGATGGGCTCTAAATTTCAAATGTCAATGATGGGACAAATGTCATTTTTCTTAGGATTACAAATTTCTCAAAATCCCGGAGAATTTTTATTAATCAATCTAAATATGCTAGTGAAATATTAAAGAAATTTAGATTTGATTCTTATGACCCTGTTGACACTCCCATGGTGGAACGAACAAAACTGAATGAGGACCACTCGGGGATCCCGCTTGATCAAACTAAATATTGTAGTATGATTGGATCCTTGATGTATCTCACTGCCAGTAGACCTGATATTCTGTTCGCTGTATGCATGTGTGCTCGTTACCAGGATAAGCCTACTAAAAAGCACCTTGAAGCGGTAAAACGGGTCTTTTGGTACCTCCAAGGAACCATTAACATGGGACTTTGGTATCCGAAGGACACCGGTATGTCACTAATAGTCTATGCAGAAGCTGACCATGCAGGGTGTCAAGATACTCGTCGAAGTACGTCATGAGGTGCTCAGTTTTTGGGTCATAAATTAGTGAGCTGGTCTTCAAAGAAGCAAATGAGTACTTCAATATCCTCTATAGAGGTTGAATACATTGCCATGTCATCATGTTGTGCTCAAATCTTATGGATGAGATCCTAATTATCTGACTATGGCTTTGTATTCAATAAAATTCCTCTTTACTGTGACAACAAAAGTGCCATCGCTCTCTGCTGCAACAATGTCCAACACTCAAGAGCGAAGCTCATTGACATTTGACATCATTTCATTAGGGAACAAGTAGAGAAAGGTGTGGTTGAACTTTATTTTGTGAGGACTGAGTATCAGCTGACAGACATCTTCACAAAAGCTCTTCCAAGAGACCGTTTTGAGTTCATCCTCCCACGACTCGGCATGAAGAGTCTACAACCAGAAACGCTCACGTCTTCAGGAGGAAGATGAAGAGTAAAGGAGTTTCTTCACCTATTCTTTGTAAATACTCTTATCGAAAAGCAAAATACAAAAATATAAAACCAACAAAAAGAAAATAGAAAATTATAAAACCTTCAAAAACCCATAAAAAATTGAAAGTTTAGAAAAATACCAAAAACATTGTTTTCTCAAGGCATGTCTTCTGCTATCGATAACATCTACGGTCTTAGAAATGTCATTCAATAATGGCACGGGACTTTAGATGAAGTTCGAGCTGAATGTGTAAATATTTTCTAAAACATGTCTTAAAATCATGGCTTACTGTCATTTCTGTCAGTAACCAGGGCTAAAAATCGTGGCTTGCAGTTATTTCAGACTGTAACCCGCTTTTAAAGAAAGGACAGTGCTGTACAAAATCATTTTTTTTAAAATATCGATCTCTGATCCTAAAAAAAAAATCAAGAAAATTGGTCGTCAAAAAGACGAATGTTCCTTCACAAATGTTTTTCATTCTAAAGATTCTTCTGAAAAATATTTGTCTTCAAATGGTATTAAAATTGTGTTGAAAATAACTCTGTCCTAAATTTTGAAAATCAACTGGACTTAATCGTTGTCAAAGTCCTTGTCACTCAATCAACAACTACGACCATTAATTGAAGGGAAGAGTGATTTCAAACATTTCAAAAAGGATATTTTTAAACAATTGGTACAAAAAAGGAGCATGGTTTATACATTTGGAACAAGAGCATGTTACCTTGTAAAATTATTTTTTCTACAATTGGCACAAGAGCATGTTAACTTTGTTCCTTTTTTCATACTAATGGTACATGAGCATGTTATGTTGTACTTCATAAAGTAGTAATTAAATGGTTTTTGTGTTATGTGTCAAGGTATAATCTTAAAACGGAGTTACGGTTCAAAAGTTATGTTTTTTCAAGATTCCAAAAATCTTTTCGATACCTGACACTAACAAAATATTCTTAAATCTGATCCTTATCAGTTAAAGTGTTTTCAAACTCAGTCACATCTCTTCTCAAAAAGTTTTCTAAATGATTTAAATCAATTGAGATCCCAAATCTCAAAGGCTTTGAAATTTGTGACCGGGGGAGAGTTTGTGATTTAAATCAGATCTAAACTGATTAATTGGTGAGTGTTTTAGAAAAGTAAGATAAGGCATTCCTTCCTACATGTGACAAACGATTTCAAATTTTCTATGCACATGTTAAGGGGGAGTATTTATCTAAAACCAAAGATTTGACTCAAAGTGCAGGTTCTTTCTAAATATCTGCAAAACTCTTTTGCATATCGATGCACATATTGAGGGGGAGCGACCAAATCTTCCTTATCAGTAAAAACTTTAAAGAAAACCACTTCTTTCCCCCCAAATGTTTTGGAATTATGCTCCAAAGGCTACGAGTTAAAAAATGAGTCTTTGATCGATGGAGAGATTGTAATTTAAATCTTAAATTTGAAAAAAAGGTGATTGTTTTACTCAAACAAACATTCCTTCCTCCATGTGCCAAAATATTTCAAATGTCTACGCACATGTTGAAGGGGAGCATTTATGAAAAATCAAAAACAATTGAGGTACAAAATGCTTTGATTTTATATCACAAGTACCTTGATTGGTTTTCAAAATGATTTTTATTTGGTTTCAAGGCGGAAAGAACTGTACCACAAGACCGACCATTTTACTTATCTATTGGAGTTATAAGGATGGTAAGGTTAGGTATTAGTTCCCACGATCCCGCCAGAGCCGGAGGGATCTACCTAGGGACAATCTACTAGTTAGTTTAGAAGTCCTTAGGTATGATGGAAAAGGAGAAAAGTGAGAATAAGGGAAGACTGCCGACTGAGATAGAGCTAGAACTGGAACAAACGCAACAAGGTTATAGTAATGAAGTCTCGGTAAGCACTGAAGGGGTTGAAGAATGAAAAAGAAATGAAAAGTGAAAGGGTGAAAAGAAACAGCCCTCTAATAATTCAACCTTAGGGCATAAACCGGGTTCAATACATATGCCACTAGTGGTCACTAAAGTAACACCGGTATATGTTGGGAATTATACGTTTGAGTTGATAAGACAAAAAGAATGAAACAAGAGGGACTTAATATGACAAGAAGGAAACCTACAAAAAGATGGAAGGAATTGCTTGCAAAATAAGTTTTGTTTATTAGTCCTTTGTAGTATTTTGTAAACCCTAATCCTCTAGTATATAAAGAGGATATAGGTGTAGGTTTTATACAAGTCTTCCAAGATGTAGTCGACTAAAGGTGTGGGTGTGTCCTAGGCGTATAGTCTTGTAAACGCCTAGGTTATTAGTTTAGTTAGTAGACGTGTTCTTATAAACGTCTATAGTTAGTTAGTTAGTTTATGGTGAATGAAACCTTGTGTCAATAACAATTATGTTTTGATTTATCCGCTGCGTATTGTCATTGTTATTGTTAAACCCTAAGGCTCATAAACGATCAAGAAACTATCTTTATCACGTTATTAGTTTCTATCAATTGGTATCAGAGCGGGGAGATCTTGATATAGGGATTTACAAGGTTTTTCGAAGAAGAAGGAAGAAAAATTCGAATCCAGAAAATTTTCGTAATGTTTCTGCAGGGCTGTTTTCAAACAGCGATAACGTTTTCGTTAACCGTTGGATCGGGACGAAATTTTAGGTGGACGTTCTCTATATAGCCATCTAGTATTCCACCGAAGGGATCTTCGATATGAACTTCCAGTAAAAAGATATAAGGCGTCGAAGTTGGCTGCTGAAGAGGTATAAATATTTCGAATTTTTAGGGTTTTGATTAATGTTTTGCATTTATTGCTCTTATTAACTGGTCGTGGGCTGGAATTCATTGTATCATCATTAAACATAAATCTGCATGCTATGATTATGAAAGGTTGGGTTTCTCATGTGTTATAAACCCTAGTTTTGACGATTACAGAAAAGATTGCATCATGAGACGGTGATCTAGTATATTGATTGGTTTATTTGCATTATGAATATTGGTAATTGTTTAATGAAGTGGCCAGTGGATAGATGCTTGTACTGCTTTTGCTCCATCATTAGTAATGTTCGTTTAATGTTCGTGCTGCTATCCTTGAAGTTTGATACTACTCGATATGTTATTGCTGCTACTTGTTTCACGTGACGTGTTCAAACTGCTGCGTTTAATGTGTAAGATTTCTGCTAAAAGTTTATATTGGAATCGTGTGATAAGATAAGTGGTTTTTTATAAGTTTATTTGAAGACACACGCATGGGAGTTAGATTTTCTGCTTAAAGTACTGCTTTAAGTTCAAAGTACTGCTTGGAGGTTTCAAAGTACTGTTTGATGCAAATTACTGCCATGACAGATGCAAAATACTGCCTGATGAGAAGTTTGTTATGGTTGTGGATTATGAGTAAGAGAGAACAAAGGAGAATATGCATTGAAAGAATGTATTGATCATATGGTTTTATTTGCTACTGTTCGTTCGTGGTTGTTGGTTATGGTTACATTGGGTTGCTATTAGAGGTTCAAGGATTGTCATTGATGTTATGGTTTCGATTAGTACTGCTATAAGGTTTGGTACTGCTCGTACATAAGCAGTTAATACTGCTCTTGGTACTGCTTTCACATGGTTACAACTATTCGACTAAGGGTTCAAAGATTATATGGTTGAGTATCTTGGTGGTCCCATTATTGGCTTGGTATGACCTCTTTCTCATACGTTTGATACTCTATGTAATCTCACCATGGGACGGTGACACTAGTATTAGTTATTCATTTGATCATGGGATGTAGACGCAAGGAGATAATGGAAAGGATCTTGATTGGTGACGTTTTATCATGGGTTGTAGCTTTTTCATTGATATGTCACATGGGTCATTGGCTGACTTGGTTTTTACTTATCATCCTCATATCTCATTGGTCAAAATCTTATAATGGGTCACTGGTACATTATTTTAAAGTCAATAATATGTCATTGATATAAAGTTGCATGTAGTTTGAAGGACATGGGATTACTGATTGATGCTACTATGGCTTATTATTATGGGATACGTTTGGATTGGTTATTATAGTAGGTTGCCTATTTGGAGTTTGTACTACTGCGCTTATACGAGAAGTTATTTGCACTACTAGTTCTGTCTGATACATATTTTCATACTGCTAAGTTATGCTCGATATCGGACAATACAAGATTTGGTTTTCGGATTTGGTTATTGGATTACACACACTGTTTAGATATTTGTTTCTGGATGAGTTGGACACACACACTTAAGTTTGGATTTGAGGGGAAGTTGTTCAAAATTTGGTTTTGGCTTGATTATCGGACGACACATGTATGATGTTTTGGATTTTGAGTTTTTGGTTGTGACCTGATGTTTATGAATCAGGTTCAAGATAAAGAACTATTCTTCATGCTACTAATGCTTGGTCACAAATGCTATTGTAGTCATCTTTATTAGTATTCTAGCAGGTACTATGTTCTTCATGGCTGGAACTACAACGTATTGATGATCATGGTGATTAGTTATTAGACAAGTTCTTATGGTTATTTACATGCATCATTCAAGGAGAATGTTTTTACTACTACTTGTTAGTATTTATACTCCTGGTTCAGATTTCTTTTGCCTTAATTTCATTTTTAGCAAGCTTTTTGGTGATCTTCATGGAGGGTATCTTGAGGCATTAGAAGGATGGATTAGTCATATGATATTGGTTTGTGGTGGTTGGAATCAAAGTTGCTTCTACTTAGCTTCTCCTAGTGGATTATGACAAAAAGGGGAAGAAAGGCGACAAAGACAGTTTGCAACTTGAAGATTCTTGGTGATTGCATGTTTAAGGGGAAGTTTTTATCTTTCATGACATCTTAATTTCAGGGGAGGTTCGTGCTTATTTGGTTTTGTCATTATCAACTAGGGGAAGATTGTTAGAAATTATATTTGAGTTGATTATGAAAAAATATGAAAGATGAAGGACTTATGAAGACAATTGATGAAGAAAGAAAGACAAGGGACTTACTTGTTAAAGAAGACTTTATTATTTAGTCCCTAGTAGTCAATTGTAACCCTAGACTCTCTAGTATATAAAGAGAGGCAGGGAATTAGATTTAGTGTGTGTCAAGATGTGAACACCAAAGGTGTGTGTGTTTAGCCTAGGTGTTAGGGGAGAACGCCTAGGGTATGAGTTAGTCGATTAGTGTTTAGTATAGTAGAGATGTTTAGTCGATTAGTAGTTTAGAGATGATGACGAAGAACTTTGTTAATAATAACAAACGATGTTTTCTTATTCCGCTGTGCATCATAATCGTTGTTATTGTTATCCCCTAGAGCTTATAAACGATTTTATCAATTGGTATCAGTGCGGGGAGCTCTTGATATAGGGATCTACAAGGTTTTCGAAGAAAAAGATCACAAAATTCGAATCTGGAATTTTTCGTATAGGTTTCTACAACACTGTTTTAATACTGTGTTAATAAAGTTAAAAATATGATCGTGCGACATATTTAATACTGTCGAAGTTGGCTGCTGTTTCTAAAGGTTAAAAGGATGGTCGAAACCTGTTTTGAAGGTTGATGTGCGTATACAGCTTATGAGATATTTGGTTTTTGAACTTAGCACTGCTCGTCCTTGTGAAAGTACTGCTCTTGGACGAAAGTACTGCTCTTGACGAAAGTACTGCTTGTCCTTGTAAAAGTACTGCTATGCTCGTATAAGTTGAAAGTACTGCTCGTTGTTTTAAAGTGCTGCTAGTTTTGATCGATATCAGATAGAACGAATTGTTTTTGGTTCTAGCATGGTTCTGAATTTGAGGGGAAGTTCAGATGGTTTGAAGGATATCGAATGACACACACAAGATTTAGTTCACACACACAAGGAGTTTAGATTTTTGTTCTTAAAGGTTTTAAAAAGCTCGTATTTGGATTTCTTGAATAATTGATTATGAAGAAGGTTGAATATCATTTATTTGATGTTGTAGTTGAGTTTCACAGGTTTGTGTTCTTATCATATCTCAAAGTGGGTGTTACACTTTGGAGATAACTTGTTCGTGCTTCAATGATTATGACACCGAATTGACGAATAGTAGATGAAGGTTTTCATCAAGGGATTGCGGTCTCCCTATACATAGGTTGTGTCATCTATAGTGCAAGACATAAGATACAAGTTTGGGTTATTTTACTTCTTCATCAAATTTGTTATATTCGGTTTTCTTAACAAGTGATCATTACAAGGAGGTGACAGATTTGAAGAATCATTTGATGTTCATGCACCACTCAAGGGGAAGTGTTTGATTTTTACTACTGTTGATCATTATTACTACTGCTAGTTGGAGTTTTCTACTGTTTTGGATTCATTTTTAGTAAGCATTTTGGTGTTCTTCATGGAGGGAAATTCGAAACATTGGAAAACTTAGATTGGAAGTATGATATTGGTTCGTGGTGGTCAAGATCATTATTTGCTTACATTCCCTATTTGGATAATAACAAAAAGGGGAAGAGATGTTTGAGTGGTATGGCATGGATTAAGGGGAAGACAAAGGAAGACATACTGGTTTCATTCATGGTGAGATCCATGATCTCAATTTCTATACTTCGTCTAGGGAAGTTCGTTCAAGAATGGTTTTGTCATTATCAACTAGGGGAAGATTGTTGGGAATTATACGTTTGAGTTGATAAGACAAAAAGAATGAAACAAGAGGGACTTAAAACGATAAGAAGGAAACCTACAAAAAGTTGGAAGGACTTGCTAGCAAAAGAAGTCTTATTTATTAGTCCTTTGTAGTATTTTGTAAACCCTAATCCTCTAGTATATAAAGAGGACATAGGTGTAGGTTTTATACAAGTCTTCCAAGATGTAGTCGACTAAAGGTGTGTGTGTGTCCTAGGCGTATAATCTTGTAAACGCCTAGGTTATTAGTTTAGTTAGTAGACGTGTTCCTATAAACGTCTATAGTTAGTTAGTTAGTTTATGGTGAATGAAACCTTGTGTCAATAACAATTATGTTTTGATTTATCCGCTGCGTATTGTCATTGTTATTGTTAAACCCTAAGGCTCATAAACGATCAAGAAACTATCTTTATCACGTTATTAGTTTCTATCAGTATAGAAGACAAGACATTGTGGACCTAGTCGCGCTGCACTAAACTTCCCAAGCCACTCAATTTCTCTTAAAAGGACTTGTTTCATTCTCACGGAGAACCTACATTATCTATCGAATTTCTCTTAGAGATTGTTGATATTGAAAAGGAGACCCTCTCCCTAGTCTCCGAATAGGAAATCAAAATGCACTATAGAGTCTAGAGCCAAGAGATCATCAATAAATCTCAGTAGGACACACAATTTATGAAGACTTGCTATTTCACATAATGTGGAAAGCAAGATTATATATATTGAGGGTCCTACGCATTATCCTTATGGTTTTGCCAGAACATCCGAGTGATATGTTAAATATTCACAATGAAGATAGAAATCTTTCTAGAGCCAACATCAAACAAGCTCTTGGTGGGTGACATGTGAGATCTTTCAAAAGATCAAACTTGTGACAACTGGATAGAAACGATTGGGCGATTCACTCTTGAATCAACCTTGGTCCAGGAAATGGATTGACGAATACTTTTGAAAAACCTCTCGATGTGCGCTACAATTCTTTTATCTATAACATCGACTGTGTATTAATTTTTCAAATTAAAAGCGGTATTTAGGATTGACAATTGATCTTTGTCATAAAACCTTCATCGTATTGCAAAACTCTTTCTCTTAAGAAATACGCGATTTTTTTCAAATCAATCAGTGAATCTCAATTCGCTGGTTCACTCACTCTATGTTGTCTACTTTGGGACGCTCTGGTTTGAGAACAGCTAGATCAAGCTGCGAAACCCTGTCAAGGAGATTCTTAGGAATTCTACCTGATCACAGGCAGTATTTATACTGATCAACAAGGAACCGTGGTTCTTGCAACCCTATTCAACAAAAGTGAACGAAGACACTTTCGTGTGTTATATTGCTAACTGTTGTTTGCAGGAACATCGGACGGTTGCAGCTGATCGTAATTGAGAAGTTAATCCATAACCACATGCTCACATATCACACTCAAGTTCAAAGAAATCATGAGAAGTGCACATCTACAATCTTTTACTCTGATATTATCATGATACTCTTGCTTTTGCTCTGATATCATCATACTATGCTTCCGGTACGTTGATGAAAATATCATCTAACAAAGCTTCCGCAACTCTGATGTTCATGTCGGTCCAAAAGTCACAAACATCACATGAAGGCAAAAAAACAAAGGATTAGTCAAGAGATTTACTGTGGCTGATGATCTCAAAGAAGGCTCAAAGAATAACCAACTTGTGGATCAGTTAAAGACCTCCATTGGAAGTACAAAGCATGCGGACTTTCAAGAATCAAAGATTACGAGCTACAAAGTAAAGAGCGTGTCATAGAATGCTAGAAATTGAATTGTAATATCTATTTGTAATTGAGGTGACCTCCCTTAGGGGAAGATTGTTAGGATTTAGAAAATCCGTTAGTTAAAGACTTGGTCACCTCAAGTATGTATAAGCATTAGAAAGCACGTAGTCTTAGTCGTTTAGTTATGTTTAGTAGTTAGTTAAGTAACACCGTGGAGGACGGACGGGTCTTTACCCACTGTATGCCTGATCCACAGCCCGTAGGTGGCGTATTTTGTAAGATATTATAAATACCCTTTGCCTCCCAAGGCAAAGGGTGGAGCTTCATAATATATTTTTCTTTCTCTTACTAGAAGTTCCCATTTCTCTCCATCTTTCTCTCTCTAGAATCACCATAATTCGAACCATCATACTCTTGTTTGTGTGTTTATGATAACCAGTATGTTACACAATCAAAACTTCAAATGCCAAGACATCTTCGGATGCTCCTGATTTTGATGCATATTTTGAAATAAACTCACGTGATGAACGGATTCAAGATCACTGCAACACGATCCGAAAGTTGAAAGCTCAAATTTCCTAATTGAAGGGAAGTAGGAGAGAATTACAAAAGGAAAATGAATGTTTTCAAGGTGAAGTTTCAAAGGTTAAATTACAAAACAAAGATTTATGTGAATCAGTCAAGGCTAATCATGATAAACACATTGAAAGGTAACTTCTTTGCTTAACAAAATTGAGAATCTGAAGCCTATGAGAAAAGGGAAATTGCTGATTCCCACTTGCAACTATTAGGTTTTTGCTTATAATAATTATGATATCGATGTGTTGTATATTCCCCCTCCTGTTAGGTATAATGAAATTGCATATCAAGCATATCTTTCGTACCTTAAGGATAGTTTAGAGGGCCTCCGTGAGATTGTAGAAGATGATAGAATAGAGAAACCACTTGATAGTGCGGTTGCCTATGCCTGCATGTATGCCAAAAAATCTCAGGAACTCTTAGAATATGTCATTGTTACATGTCCTAAATCTGGTACTAGGCGAGATAGAATAGTTGCACCCACTTCTATGCCTAAAGTCAAGCATGTTACCTTTGATGTGCCTCCTAAAGTCTCAGAGCCCATCACTTCTAGGCCAGAAATGCAAAAAGTAGTGAAACCAACTAATATTCTCGTCGTTCCTTCTACAGGAGTAAGCAGTGACACTAAGGTTAGCGGGCCAAAGCCTTCAGGCAATACAAAGCAAGATAGGACCTCGCGAGCTAAAAGTGATCAAGAGAAGAGAGTAGAAGACCACCACAGGAATAATAAGTTTGTGTTGAATAAAACAAATCGTGTTGATTCTAGTATTAGCTATAAGCATACTGTAATTAATTCGAATTCTGCTACTGCTTGCAAAACATGTAATGAATGTCTTATTTCTGGTAATCATGATGAATGTGTTGTGTCTTATTTGAGGCATTCTGTTAAATCCCCAGTGGATAATGCTAAACAGGTTAAGCAATCTTGGAAACCTAGATGGAAATGGTTTATTAGTATGGGTTTTCAATGGAAGCCAACAGGCCACAAAATTCAAAATTAGTGAACTTTGCCCTACATTTCTAGATCACCACCCATTAAGAAATGGAAGCCCACTAGTAGAATCATACCTCTAGGAAGTCAGCACACTTCGACTAGGTTGACTGCCTCTACTAGTGTAGCTCCCACTAATAATGTCATGGTCTCTAGAAATGCTGTAGGTCTTCAGATTGCTTGTACTAACCAATCGGAACCTATATTCTCATGGGGATCCAACGTTTCCAGTTATCCACTCTTGTCTGTTTTCAAATGCAGGTCGTACAAATCATCCTTTGGTATTTGAATTCAGGCTGCTCAAAACATATGACTAGGGATCGCTCATGACTCAAGAACTTTGTGAATAAGTTCATCGGTACTGTTAGATTTGGGAATGATCATTTTGGGGAAATTATGGGTTATGAAGATTATGTATTTGGTGATTGTTTTATCTCCCGGGTATATTATGTAGAAGGACTTGGACACAATCTGTTCTGTTGGTCAATTTTGTGATTCTGATCTCGAAGTAGCCTTCAGAAAACACACATGCTTCGTTAGAGAATTAGATGGTGTTGAACTTCTAAAAGGATCTTGTGGCACTAACTTATACACCATCTCTATCGAAGACATGATTAAGTCTTCTCCTATTTTCTTGTTGTCAAACGCATATAAGAACAAGTCATGGTTATGGCACCGTTGACTCAATCACTTGAACTTCGGCACCATCAATGATCTTTCTATAAAGGACCTTGTAAGAGGCTTACCCCGGTTAAAATATGAAAATGATCATCTCTGTTATGCATGCCAATTAGGAAAAAGCAAAAAGTATGCCCACAAACCCAAACCTGCCAATTCCATTATGGAAGTTCTTCATACCCTTCACATGGATCTATGCGGACCCATGAGAGTTCAAAGTATTAATGGGAAGAAGTATGTGCTTGTTGTTGTTGACGATTACTCTCGGTTCACATGGTTAAAGTTTTTGAGAACTAAGGATGAAACTCCCGAGGTTATTGATGTGTCGTCAATTTAGTATATATTTCCAAAAGCGACTCAAACGGTTAGGTTTGAGTCCCCGAATCGTTCCTAGAAAAGGATGAATGGAGTTTGTAACTCTCGTCGCGTTCACGTGATTTCGAATGGGAAAGAAGGGAGAATTATGGATTTTTACACTACGACAATGAAATATAAACTAAAATTAACTCAATAAGCATGTAAAACATTAAAACAAAGCATTTATAACCTAAAACGTAAAGGAAACGTAAAAAGGAACGTGCTCGGGGAAAACCCGAGCCTAAAACGTAAAACTTATGAAATAACGACTCTAGGAATGTAAAACTAATTTTTCTAAGTGCAAATTGACAAAATAGAATTTTAGGAAAAAGCGGAATAATTTTGTGACTTTTTATTTAATTTTTATGAATTAAAAACTAGAATTAAGAAAATTAATTATTAAAAATACTAAAACTATTTGGAAAATTATGAAATTTTTATGGAAAATACTTTATAATATGCTAAACCTAAGAAAATTAAAAACTTTGAAAAAGCAGTTAACAATAAGCTGTTTTAAGCAAAACAACTTATTTAGTCTTAATATGGAAAAATGGGTTAAAGGAATTATTTGTGCCAGATTAGGCAGGACAAGACCCAAGGGCGCTTTGGTAAGAGGTGTTGGTGTGGAGCATGTGTGTGGGTGAACTGACCTGGGTTCGAATCCCAGGCAGTGCATTTTTTTGTTTTCTTTTTATTTTCGTTTTTTTGCTTTTACAAACTTAAATATAAGCTAACTGATAAACTTCTTATCAAAACTAACTTTTAAAAACTTTGCTAAATAAGCTGAGTTTAGAGGAAAAAGCTGAAAGAAATAGTTAAGAGCTTTTGTAAACAACTAAGGCTAATGACAACGCATAATAAGCTTAAACAAGCTAACTCTAATTATTTTTAACAAAACTAACAATTTGAAAATCACTAATGAGCATCTAAATAACAGATTCAGAAGACAGATTCAAAGTAGATATGGAAATAGATTAAAAATAAGCTAAACCAAACATATTCAATGAGCATGTAAAGGCTTCTAAAAGTACCTAATAAGCTATAGGAGGGGACCTAATAAGCTATAAAGGGATTTAAACTAATCTAATCTACATTTAACCTTCAAAATACTCCAATAAGCTAAAATGGAAATGAAATAAGCACTTAAATACTCCTACAGTGACAACAGCTAAGGGGGCAGAAAGGGTGCTTTTGCAGGCCTAATAAGCTATAAAAAATAAGCACTAAAGTCTAATCTAAGGAAAAACAGCTGATCTATGAACTATAAACTACAAATGGAAACATAAATCAAGCAAAATGATCAGAAGGATAAGAAGATTATCAGATTTAAACTTAGCTATTTGGGCAGAACATGAACAACAGCAGTGAACAAGGGAGCAGAAAGGACACTTTTAACACCTAATTAAAGCAATCAAAACACTTCTAAACACCCAATAAGCTTAAAACAGATAAAATTAGATGTACTAAGATTCATAAAAACCAATTTAAACAAACTTTGACACTACTAATGACCTTAAAATGACTGTTGAAGTAGACAGTTTGGGACATATATGGAAATTGGACAGACAAGAGGATTAAAGTTGAAAACAAATTAACACTTCACAAACTTAAATTATGATTAGGAATGCTTGAAAAATAGTTTTTAAACTCAGATGACTCAGATTTGACTGACAAAATCCATTTAAACTTGAAAATAAAACCAGAACCAAACACTCCTTTAAATTCTAAATTTCGTTTTAAATTTAAAAACTTGATGAAAATGGACTTTAACTATATTGAAATACTCAAATAAACTTAAAACTCAATATTTTAACAAATTAAAACCAGAATTAACTCAAAAACTGAATTGACTTTTAAAATTGACTATATTTGACTTTTTTTTTTTACTTTTTTCAAAAACTTGTAATTAGAACAATTTAAATTAGAAATTATCTCACATAAGCTTATTGAAACTTATTTGAGCTTCAATGAACAGGAACTATAGCTTATAAAACAGTAACACTTAATTTTAAAATTTAAATGACAAGTAATAAGAATGACAATGTAGATTGCATTAACTAATTGAGATTACAAACTTTTAAACTGAAGTGACAAGAGACTATTTTACAACAAAAACATTAAAAGACAAAATAACAATGGTAACAATTCTTCTAAAAGCTATGAAAAATTGGACGAATTCTACTATGATGAGAGGGTCTCTATTTATAGCTGAGCCAACCTTCAATTAGGGTTTGTAGGAATGTCCTGGAAGCTCTAATCATGTCCATCCAATCATTGCTTCCATCATAAGCAGGATTTGTGGCTCTTGGATCTTGTGAACACCTCACCTCAACCAATGGTTGCATCTTGGATTGCCACGGTGGCATTCTCCTCAGTCTAACCTGTCAGAGTCTTCTAGAAATCATTTAAGTACGGGTAAAGTTAGTGTGTCAGAGGTAAAAAGGAAGGGGGAGGGTGAATAGTAATTGGGTTATTTTGGCGGGGAGGAGTATTTGACCCAGGGATATTGTGTTGATCAATTTATGTGGGATGTTTGACCGAATATGGGGTGAATTTGACTTCGGATAAAAGGGATAAATGGGTAGGATCGGGTATAATGGGATAGGATTATTCTTGTGAAAAATATTGGGCTGGGCTCTTAAGGATAAAGGGGTTGGATAGTTTTTATTATTGGACTTGGTTTAATTTGTGTATCCGGATATTACCATTAGGACCTTTTATGTAATTTTCCAATTTAGAAGGACCAAAAGTGTAATTGTGAAAAGGTAAAGGGGTATAAATGGTAAGTTTGTATAGGGAGGCTTGTGAGGGGATATTTGGTATTTATGGGAAAGTGAGGGTAAAAAGGGGAAAATGGTAAATTAGGGGTATATTGTATAATTATAGAAAAGGCGAGGTTTATTGTGAAAATATGAAAAGTGAAGGGTTTGTAGTGTAAATCTCCCAAACATGATCCCAGACACCGTAAAATAAAACTTTGAGCTTTCAAAACCCTTAATCTGATTCCCGGCTTCTGCTTTTGCACTCTTCTCATTCTCGTGCTCGGTTTTCTTCTGTTTTGTCTTTCTTTTGTCTGTTTTATGATATCTGTACCTGCACATGCATAAACTCAAGAAACACACAAATATTAGGCATTAACGGCTCGTTTCCGGTTTATTTGGGTCATTTTTGATAAAGAAAAGGTATATGTTTTCACATATACCAAAATCCCCCAAACTAACGTATTGCCGTGTCCTCACGCAATGTCATCAACTCACTCTTCTAAAACCAAAGATTCCAACCTCTTTCTAATAAAGCTATGAAAAGTAGCAAAGCTTCCTCAAAAGAGATTAAGAAACCCTTAATTCTAAAAATGCCCCGTTTACCTTTTTATTTCACATATATAGATATAACATTTAAGCACATTCTATTTTGAGTGACGGTTTGTTGAACTTACATGTCAATCAATAACTCTCGCATCTTTTTGAAAGACATTCTAGGATCACGGAGTAGGAAACACAACTCATAAAGAAGTGACCATACGGATAGAATTCATCGTCCTTGATTTTTCACGAGTTCCCAAACTAAGCTTAAATTCGAAATCACAACTGAATATGATTTTAGATGCTAACACTACCCATGGAAATTAATTGTGTGATTACCTTTTGCTCCCATTTTCCCATTTTCCTATATTTATTTTATTTTTGGTGAGAAATGAATTTCTTCATATTTTCTCGTTTCGATAAGTTTTTGTCCAATAAAGATACAAAGTTTAGACGCTAAATAGTTTTCCACCTTCTCTCAAGAATCGTTGTCTTAACAATGAGGTCCACATCAAAGTGATTTTATTCATTTATATTTTTGACTTTTCAATTTTCCTTTTTTTATAAATAAACTTATACTTTTCATTGACGACATGTAACATAAACTACGGAGCTTCACGGGGTAATTATAAGACCTTAAACCTACTCGGAGTAAAGGATCTAAGGACCGTTATGACAGAGAACTCCAAGACTCTAAATGTTCATGAAATGAGGATCCAAGGGTGTTAGACCAAGATCTTACACAATCCCGGATAGAGGTCCAAGGGCCGATGCAAGAGGGTAGCCAAGACCTAAAACCTTTTGGAAATAAGGATCCAAGGGCCCGATCTCGAACCGCAGCTCATAACTTAATTATTTAACCTTATTTATTACGTGACCCTTATGTGTACCCAATTTTTAAAACAAGGATTCTCTTAAGAAGATAAAAAACTAATTATCGCCAAAACCTAACAACTTTAATTATTATTTTATTTTTAAGGTGAAACAATTTTGTGGAGCAAAAAGCCACAAGTACCTTCGATGAGCTTTAAAAAGAACCAACTACTCCACACTTAGCATCTAACTTGATAAATAAACTCTATCATTTCTCGATCTTTGGAAATTTAAAATCTCAAATAATGGGATCCTCGAATGCTTAGCCGATAATTTAATTATCAATGGTTAAGAAGCTAGGGCTCAACACGCCCGGTCAAGTCAAAATTCTATTCCTACTCTCACCAGCGGAAAGTCAACAAGGTGTCAAAACATACACATTATTTTGGCAAATGCTTCGTCAAATGATCTCAAGTCTCGCATATTCAAAATCACTTAGGGAAACTTGCAAATTCTTGGCCTTGTGAGCTAGAATTCGCTTTTTAAAGCTTCTTGTCTAAGAGACTAGCAAAACTTTTCAATAAAAAAGACTAGAAAAAGCTTCAAAACACTTTAAGTTTTCTCATATTTTTCATCAATTTTTAAGGAAAAACGGGGTTGTGAGAGTGTAAGGCAAAAAACAAGTGCGGTCAAATCAAATCAAAGATTACCCCCAAACTAAAACGAAACATTGTCCTCAATGTTTAAAGGCAAGGGTACTCAACGAAAATCTAAAAGCCGTTTATTAATTATGCTAAAAGATAAACGTTAGTCGATAAGATTTCGGATATCAGATTTCTATCAGCAACGAAATATGAAACTCGAGTGGAGAAAAGACAAAAATTCGAGCACGAGAGTCTTCATATCGATGAAATCCTGGACATAAACATCACAAACAACCAAACAAGAGAAATCGAAGAGGCGAACCCCCTCATGTCACTTATTAGAAAGAAAATAGAAAGAAGATAGAAATGCTTGTTTTATTATCGAGTCGTTAGCTTGACCCGCCCCGAATTCATTGGTCCTTGGGGGAGCAAATGGAAGAGATAATCTCCATCGGACTTTCGTTCAAGAGGTTTGGATAAACATTGAAACATAAGAAAGTTCCACTCCGACGAGATACCTACGGTTCTAAATAGTAAAACTATAAATGGTGATACCTGGTCAAAGATGGTATCCTCACTCCAGCAAGAGTGAAGAAGAGGATAAATCACATTATATGAGAGAAATGGAATAAATTTTTTGATAACAATTAGGATAATTTCTTCATCCTAAAAATTATATTTCATATAATCCTTAATTTGAATTTGATCATTCAAGCTCTTAGGGTGATTTTTAACAAAAACCTCGGGAGGAAGAGGCGGGGTGATGTCATCAATAACGAAATTCTTATGAGAGAGCTGCTCGTCCCCCAAACTAAAATCTTTCTCAAGATCAAAGTAGAAATGATCATACTCCGGAGGAGATATGACATGAGAGAGAGTTCACCGGAGAACTCCTCAAGACAAAACGAATCATATTCGGGAAGAGAGAAATAAGCATGAGAAGTGGTGCTGCCACAACTCATCTCTTCCGTATGATCGATATCAAAGAAAAACGACTCATAAGTCGTAAGAGAAAGATTGGGATGAGAAATGGGATTGCCACTACTCTCCTCTACCGTATCAAAGATAAAACTCCCAAATTCGGGAACGTAATCCTTGAGCTCGAGCTCCGGAGGATATGTCGGCTTAAGTTCAACAATTTCTTCAACGTTATCTTCCTTCAGGGGAAGAAAAAGTGATGGTTCATTGTTTAACATCTTTTCTAATAAAGGAACATCTTCCCCCGGATCGTAATCGGTTTCAACAATTTTCGGCGAAATTGGATTATCGACCTCTTCTAAAACGACATCACTTCTCTCAACTGGCGTGAGTGAAGGGGAAGAGTCGGAAATGATAGGATCTGAAATGGGAGTGGGATTGCCACTCGAAGAATCAACATAAGGGTCATCGATCTTTAAGTTCTCTTCTTCAAACGGTTCATCATCATCACTCTCGTCAGAATCTGAATAGTAAAAGGTGGGTGGATGACTCGGTCTTTGTTGATAATGGTGACTGATATATCTTTCTTGCTTGCCAAAGACGTCAATTTGTGCACTCATAACGAAAATTTTCTCGGAATAATGATCACTCAACATAGTGGTAGAATCGTAAGGAACGCCAGCATCCCACTGAAAATGATGTTGTGTCACATTCTCGATCAAATCATAAGCTTCTTGAGGAGTCTCTCGCATGAGATTTCCACCGGCTGCCAACATGATTTTGTCTCGATCAATCGTAGTGATACCATGATAAAAGGTTAAGATTTGATCAAGAAGCAAAATCCTATGATCGGGACATTTCTGTAATAACATTTTGAATCTTTCCCAAGCTTCAAATACAGATTCCTTGGGTAATTGCTGGAAATTAAGAATTTCTTTCCTCAGTTGCATCGTTTGAGAATATGGAAAGTATTTTGAAAGAAACTTGCAAAACATCTCTTCCAAAGTATGAATTGAATGTTTTTCAAGGGTATATGATGCGTGCGGGAGGCGCGTTCTGGGTGAAGGAAACTTCCTTTTCGTCGAGCAAGTTTTTCAACCACCTAGGCAGCGAACCTAATCGTTGTAGTGTAGTATTGGGTAAGCGTCGGGGATTGAGATCGTTCTCTAGGGGAATAGGAATGCAATTAAGAAATGTATGACGAGAAGGTGGGGGTTGAGGATAATTCTTTTTTTATATTTTTTATGGTTTCTTAGAAAGCTAAGGTAAAATCTCGGGGCAATTGGTTGGGGGTGGTACTTCTACCGATTACTCTACTTATCTAATTATATATTTATCTAATAACTACGGGTAGCTTATGTCTAATTGAAGTATGCTCGTATGATGATTAAAAATGTGTTTACCTAGATGCTATTACTCCTTAGTTATCTTTTATTGGTCGGTTGAATTGTCACACCTTATCTTAATGCATTGTATTCCTAAGGTCGTAGGGTATGCGTGCCCCCTAGTTCTTTGAGGTTATTTCTCGTATGTGACCTATGAAGTCGGCAAGCCTAAGTTATTTCATCCATAGACCACATCATCATAAAGCATACTCAAGCATTAAATACAACGAATGATGCCTAGTTGCACTCCTAAGCCAATTTAAAATTAAGATAAGAAACAACCTAACAATAATCAATAACTAGGTTTCATAGATCTAAGCAAACACACAAGAAATTTAGCTAGACATGGTAAACAAGCAAGCATACACACAATCAATCGAATATGGGATAGACATAATGTTACTTTGGATTAAAATACTTATCTCGATGTGTAAAATAGGGTATGGGACCCTAAGATACTGTCTAATTCAGACTACAAACGATTTAGGGTTTTTTCTGCAAAAGTCTACCTCTTTAAATGCAGAAAAATCGAATTATATATATAGATTTACAAATGCGACTCACCTTTTGCATGGGACCCCGTCAGCTCGCTGTCATTAGGGTTTCTTTTGGGCCAAGTCATCGATGGGACGACGTCACCTTATAGTTGTGACGCTGTCGGTCTTTAGTTGGGACGTCGTCTTAATTCGAGTGACGCCCTCCTTCTTTAAAGTGTGACGTCGTCAGGTTATGTGACCATAATTTCCACTGAGCCGTCGCGTGCATGTTTTGATCAAGTCATCATAGAGGGACGGCGTTGCCCTTTAATTGGGATGCCGTCAGGTACTGTTGATCAGCTTTGAGTGGCTTCGATCTTGTCATCATAGAGTAACGGATATAAACTTTGTCGATTTAGGGCTTAAATGACCCCCTAAAAGTGTACGTTTTAAATCCTTATCAAATATCCCTACACTTGGTATTTGCTTGTCCTCAAGCAAATGTTCTTTTGGCCGATCAATTTATAAGTTAGGGGGCATGAAGCATTGGTTTAAAATAATTCACAACAAGTAAAAGCACCACAATAATTATAACAAGCACGAAATTTATACACTAGCACCTCACAAGTGGTGTTTGGATTCTCTCATCTCTCGGGTTTATATGAAATAAAATAAATGGAGATGGATGATAAACACTGATTACTTGGCATAATACATAGATTACTATAAGCTTGAGACTAGATCAAACCTCCACCTCTTTGGCGTAAGCACCTAGGAACAACTATCTAAGAGGGCTTTACAAGGGTTGTAACGTTAGGCTTATTGTAGAGAAACAAAGGGTTTTGTTGGATAGGGGATATTTAGTGGTGGCAAGTAAAAAATCTTATGTTACAAGCATGTAAAGCATGGCATTGCTAAGCAAAGACTCGACTTACTAACTCTAGATAACTTGAAATAAAACAAACATAAATTTTAAAACATAAACATAAAGATAGATGTGTTGGAATCACTCTTAACTTGTATTTCAAGTGTTAGTTATTCATATGTAATAGGTTGCTTAAACTAGGCTTTTAAGTTTGATATTAAGGCTAGGCTCATGTAGAAAGTCCATGAGCCTAAGCCAAAGCCCAACAATAATGGAAGGGACTAGACATGTTGCCCTAGCTCCCTTCCCCTATAAATAATGTTGTAAACTCCCATTTGGGAGTTGGTTGTTCACTTAATATACATGTCCTACGCATAACATTTGTTTATCATTATATCGTGTGTGTTTAGTGTTCATCCAATCACTTTCTTTCTTATTTCTTACATATTGATCCTTGTGTTATATTATGGTGACCTAACAGTGGTATCAATCGCCATCTAGTTGGGTGAAATACTTTTGTTTTTGAAGTTTAGTACTATACGCGTGGGTTTTGCGTGTTACACTTTAGATACGCTTAAAGCTTTGATTTTTACACTTAAAAACTCAAGATTCTTGTGGTTTTAGATTTATTTAGTGTTAAAGTTTCAGTTTTTAGCAAAAAATTTCAAACTTTACGTGTGTAGATTAGTTTTTTAAGCTTGGTTTGTTTCGTGTATCTTTTGCTACGCGTAAGGTGAAACGTGTTTTTGGATCATCAAGTTTCAAACTTTCTTGTTGTTTTGGTGATTTTGAAGCTGTTTCATCATTAAAATCAGGTTTACAAAACATTTTTAGGCATAAAAATCAATTTTGGTAATTTTTTGTACTTTCTACGCCTAGTAAAACCCTAGTTTTACGCGTATACATCTACACCTAAGTCACTCTACGCCTAAGCAGCTGTCTACGCCTAAGATTTTTTTCATTTGATCTTCGAAGCTTTTGGTTTACTTAGTGTTTTCTTGCTTGGATAAGCCTGAAAACACTTCGACTTGTGGATATCTTTTACACTTGGATAAGTGAAAAGGAGTTTTGGGTAAAACCCTAGTTTTACGCATAAGCATAAAAACTTACGAGTAAACACTTTACGCTTAAGTTATTCTTACACATAAGTTCATCTTACGCCTAAGGTAATCTTACGCATAACGTTCTTACTACTAAGCCTTTGGTTTACGCTTAAACTTAAGTTTTACCTAGAGTGTAAAACCCTGAAAATCGTGAACGTATTAAATGACTATTTTACCCCTCAGCTTAATAATTATGAGAATTCGCAAATCACGTCAACCTCGTTAAACACGTGTAACATTCATCTCATGAATAATTTTATGCAAGACAGTGATATATAAATCACACTTATGTTCACTAGTTATTCGCATTATATAAAGTAAACTAGGCTATGTCATATGATATACTAATTAAAATAAACTAAAAAGAGTAACTAATAAAGATTTGTTATGTCTTCCAAAAATCACGCCCCCCTTCCCTAAAACTCGTCCTAATTACCTATTCGTTCCCCAAAAAAATCACGACCTATTATCTCTTCCATATCAATCTTATTATATCCTACATTTACCAAATTCAAGAACAAAAATAAAACCCTAAATCCCCTAAAAGAAAAATGACGGCAAGGAAAAAGAAAACCATCTTGCCCTTCTCCATTTTCTGTCGGCTAGAAGGAAGTCCAAGGGAAGATTCGTAGGTGTTATGTACGGGCTGAAATCGCATGTTTGATCCAAAAGTATGCTTGATTGTGTCGTTGGGCTAATGCTTTCTGCTGGTCGTGGCACATCAGGGTACAAAGGGGACTCGTTTTGCTTGTTACCCTTGCCTTCTTCACCTTGTCTCACGAAAAAAAAAGGGCATCAACATCATCTTGTGATTCCTTTTGTTTCCTGGATTGGTCGTGAAGCTGCTATGGATTATTTTGTCGCGGGTTCCCCTTCTGCTGTCGTGGGTTTTGCAAGCCAACTAGGGTCTTGAGGCTGTTGTGGTCGTGGCCATGCTAGGTCGAGGATGTGGCTGGTTGGACCTAAGCTGTCGTGGGTTTGCTTCTTTGGTACTCGTCCTCCTCGAAATCGCTACAAGGGTAAACTCCGTTATTATTCCGTCTCCTTCCTTCTTTGTTTCTTGGTCTGGTGTCGGGTAGTTTTTCATCCCATGTGTATGAACATATATAAATTTAATCATCACATATATGGCACGTAAAGCTTGCTGCATGAAATCTTGATATGGGTAATATGTATAGCAAATGAGAAATGGCCACCTATCTAGACAAAAATTGAATTTAACATCACTGATCATGCATGTATAAGAATGAAACATGAAGTGTTAACTTTTGTCACATGGCTCATGGTACTTCTACTCTTGTTGTACCTAATGGAAAAGGGACATTATAGATTGTCACATGATCTGTTTTAACCTATGATCACTCGACATATACATGTATTGTTAATTCTTTTATCAAGCTAAAACAAGGGTAATAAGAGAAATTGGTAAAACTTGTCATAATTGACCCTTCAACTATGATAACATTTTTTTTAATCATTTTAACCTAATATGACTTTGATTATATCACTGTGACTAAATCTGCTAAGTACGGAAACCTTCTAATTATAGAAACCTGCTAATTATGGAAACCTGCCTAAAATAGAAAGTTACCTAAAATAGAAAGTTACTAAAAGTGGGGACCTGCGAAAAGGGGAAAAGCCGTCTAAAATAAGTAATCTGATCTTAATAAGCGCTATTTAATTCATAGGTTTCGGACGGCGGGATTGATTCATCGTGTGACTTACGTTTCTATTTTGCTTGCTTCGATTGAGGTACAGATATTCTATCCCTTTTCAGTAGGGGTTTCTTATGATTTTCTGATCCTTCGACTTTGTTTCGCTTTGCTATTGACCCTCTGATATTGAACCTTTGATATCGATTCATTTGCTATTTGACCATTGCTATTGAACTATTGCTATTGAATCTTTGCCTTGCTATCGACCCTTCTGTTATTGAATCACTGTTACTGAACTTCCATTATTGAACCCTTTGCTACTGAACTGTTGCTATTGACCTGTGCTATTGAACCTATGATATTGAACGTTTGATATTGAATTGTTGCTACTGAACTTTGATATTGAACTGTTGCTATGAACCTTTGAATGGTGATCTACTGATATTGAACCTCTGATTATTATGACTGATATATTGCTATACTGTGGACCTTGTCTGACCCTTCAGATTGATACCCGAGCCAAATACTGTAACTAGTCATGGGGGTTCCATGTCCGTGTCATTGATGCACCAATGGCATGACTTTAGTGTGGTTGAGTGATGTTCCACACCGTCCCTATACTGTATTGATTATGCGCGCTTCACTGTTATTGTTATGGCCACTAATATTTCTGCAGGGGCGTATGGATGCATCCTAGATCTGTACTGTACTGTTACTGATATATATACTGTTCTGGTGATGTGGTGCGTGTGTGCAATACACCCCCTCACATACTGGGAGCTAGCTACTCCACTGGTTACTGAGGTCTCCCCTCCTATTGTCTGGTATTCCGAGGTCACCCCTCCGAATACAATGGTTACTATTGATTATTGGGCTGCTATTGCCACTACTGATATTACTGTACTGTACTGTTGGCTCGGGATAGATTTCTGACAACCCTTACACTGCTGATATATTTATATTGTACCGTATGCACCATATTCTGTATTGACTGCCCGTTTCCCTGTACCCTTATGTGACTTATTCTTCTACCATTGCATTCACGTACCGGGTTATTATATGTTTATTGGATTTGTTTATGCTATTTATGTTTTACGTGACTACTGAGTATCCTGCTATGATGTAATTAATATGCGGTTATTTGAGTTACCTGTTTTCGTCTGATGATATGTGATATCACTGTTATGTGAACCTCTGAATTTGTTTGGTAACCATGCTATGGGTAATCAATAGTTTTGTATATTTATTATGTGTACTTCGTTAAGTTAATCTCGTGGACTGAGACTATTCGTTGCGTCCTTATCGGCTTATTGTTGACCTGCCATGTTACATTTCTGTCTATGCTACGGTTTGACTGGGTAAATGGTTCAACTTGTGACGTCTGGACTGATAATTTGTTTAGTTGCTCTGCTATGTCTTTAATACATTTAATTATAATGTTCATACTGTATTTCCTACTGGTTATGTGTGACTGCCATGTTTTGACTGCTGCTAGTACTTCTGCTGTTATGATACTCGTTATGTTTTGACTGTGGGTTACTTGACTTTTGTGACTGCCATGCTCACTTTCTAATTACTTGCTTCCGCTAACTTTTAGATTTTTGTTTGGCTTATATGTTTGTCTGCTTTTCCTGATTTTCTTGTATGCCTGTTGTATGTGCTTATTTACATGTCATCGATGCTTTGCTTTGCTTCGTTCTCCTGGTCATCTGTTCACTTTGGATATCTGTATAGTAGTGTTCTGCAGGATCCTCATTGACTCATTGTCCTCATTTCGCTGCGACTTTGTTATCCGTTTCCTTTGTTTCATTTCGCATTTCAGATTTTATTTAGCTTTCGTTTTGTTATATCTGTTCACTGGGCTTTTTAAGCTCAGCCGCATTTCTTTTCCTGCGGCAGGTTTTAGGTTTGAAGATGGGCTTTGATTGGGCTGAGAGGTGGATTATCTGAGTGGACTAACCCTAGTTTCCTTATTATTTGGACTTATTTTGGCGGGCTTTTGAGATTTCATTTTATCTTAGACATTTTGGGTTTTGTAATTTTCCTTGTAATCATTGTTTAAATGACTTGATAATTTAATCTTAAGACTTCTGTTTTTAATTGTATGTTCTGATATGACACCAGAATGTGACACTTCTACCCTTGTCGGGTTGGGGTGTTACAATTATGGTATCAGAGCTAAGGTTTCGTCTTGTTGACCTTAGGATTGACCTGTGAGGACTGGGTAGACATTAGGCTTCCGTCTGTTCTGATCTTCTCCGATTCGTTTGATTGTCGTTCAGATTTGACTTTGATATTCGTTGTCTTCATTGATTTGGCCTTTCTCTTTTTGCATCGAATTTTGTTATTTGGTCTTCGCACATCCGTCTGTCGATCGTTAGGTGGAGACTACTCGTGGAATCGAAGATGATGGTGTCGATCCTGTGTTGCTGCAACAATTCCTGAGCTGGAGAGGTTCGTGAAGCAGAAGCCACACCCGACTGCCGATGCTGCTAGAGGAAGCTGGACGAATCGATCAAAGACGCAACGACGAAGACAAGATTCAACCGGTGGCTGGGAAGGTTCATCTACTTCATATGATTTGGGCACGACTTCTGTTACTCTGATTCGTTTGTCACGCGTTTTGAGGCGGTTTGATATCTTGCTACGTGATTTTATCGGCACTACTTTTCTTTGATTCGTTCAGAACTCGGTTTGAATAGTGAAGTTTTATCGTTTGGCATTCTGGTATATCTCAGCTTTTCTTTTCGGACCGACAGTAATGAGTCATGAGGAACCGTTTTGTGCATTGGTGGCCTCCTTTTCGTTTGTGGTATGGTAAGTTGTTTGATCTGTTATATGTTGCATGAATGTGTATCTGGTCTGCTTTGGTATGTTACTTGATATCTGTATGTGATATGTTTTGTGTGATATTGGTTATGAGGTTTGCCATGACCCGAGACAGAATATGATGACAATAAGAACTTGTTATGTGATGCAAGTATTATGACGCCTGATCAACGTGATAATACCGAGATCATATAATTTGAACTTATTGAAATCATACGACATCTTGGGAAATGCCTGGGGTTGGTACGTGAATGGAATAAGGCTTATATCCGTTATTTGACACTCCTCATGTTCGTCTGAAATTCTGTACCTCCTTGCGAAACTCCCACCGACATCTGCTATGTGTAAGTTCTGTACGCTTTGGAACCGGAATCGTTGTGATATGTGCGAGACTATGGATTGCTACGTCTTCCTAAACATGTGTGTCTCCGTTTACTTTCTTCGTGTTCATTTCAATTTTCGAGGACGAAAATTTTCTGTTAGAGGGGAAGAGTTGTAAAACCCTGAAAATCGTGAACGTATTAAATGACTATTTTACCCCTCAGCTTAATAATTATGAGAATTCGCAAATCACGTCAACCTCGTTAAACACGTGTAACATTCATCTCATGAATAATTTTATGCAAGACAGTGATATATAAATCACACTTATGTTCACTAGTTATTCGCATTATATAAAGTAAACTAGGCTATGTCATATGATATACTAATTAAAATAAACTAAAAAGAGTAACTAATAAAGATTTGTTATGTCTTCCAAAAATCACGCCCCCCTTCCCTAAAACTCGTCCTAATTACCTATTCGTTCCCCAAAAAAATCACGACCTATTATCTCTTCCATATCAATCTTATTATATCCTACATTTACCAAATTCAAGAACAAAAATAAAACCCTAAATCCCCTAAAAGAAAAATGACGGCAAGGAAAAAGAAAACCATCTTGCCCTTCTCCATTTTCTGTCGGCTAGAAGGAAGTCCAAGGGAAGATTCGTAGGTGTTATGTACGGGCTGAAATCGCATGTTTGATCCAAAAGTATGCTTGATTGTGTCGTTGGGCTAATGCTTTCTGCTGGTCGTGGCACATCAGGGTACAAAGGGGACTCGTTTTGCTTGTTACCCTTGCCTTCTTCACCTTGTCTCACGTAAAAAAAAGGGCATCAACATCATCTTGTGATTCCTTTTGTTTCCTGGATTGGTCGTGAAGCTGCTATGGATTATTTTGTCGCGGGTTCCCCTTCTGCTGTCGTGGGTTTTGCAAGCCAACTAGGGTCTTGAGGCTGTTGTGGTCGTGGCCATGCTAGGTCGAGGATGTGGCTGGTTGGACCTAAGCTGTCGTGGGTTTGCTTCTTTGGTACTCGTCCTCCTCGAAATCGCTACAAGGGTAAACTCCGTTATTATTCCGTCTCCTTCCTTCTTTGTTTCTTGGTCTGGTGTCGGGTAGTTTTTCATCCCATGTGTATGAACATATATAAATTTAATCATCACATATATGGCACGTAAAGCTTGCTGCATGAAATCTTGATATGGGTAATATGTATAGCAAATGAGAAATGGCCACCTATCTAGACAAAAATTGAATTTAACATCACTGATCATGCATGTATAAGAATGAAACATGAAGTGTTAACTTTTGTCACATGGCTCATGGTACTTCTACTCTTGTTGTACCTAATGGAAAAGGGACATTATAGATTGTCACATGATCTGTTTTAACCTATGATCACTCGACATATACATGTATTGTTAATTCTTTTATCAAGCTAAAACAAGGGTAATAAGAGAAATTGGTAAAACTTGTCATAATTGACCCTTCAACTATGATAACATTTTTTTTAATCATTTTAACCTAATATGACTTTGATTATATCACTGTGACTAAATCTGCTAAGTACGGAAACCTTCTAATTATAGAAACCTGCTAATTATGGAAACCTGCCTAAAATAGAAAGTTACCTAAAATAGAAAGTTACTAAAAGTGGGGACCTGCGAAAAGGGGAAAAGCCGTCTAAAATAAGTAATCTGATCTTAATAAGCGCTATTTAATTCATAGGTTTCGGACGGCGGGATTGATTCATCGTGTGACTTACGTTTCTATTTTGCTTGCTTCGATTGAGGTACAGATATTCTATCCCTTTTCAGTAGGGGTTTCTTATGATTTTCTGATCCTTCGACTTTGTTTCGCTTTGCTATTGACCCTCTGATATTGAACCTTTGATATCGATTCATTTGCTATTTGACCATTGCTATTGAACTATTGCTATTGAATCTTTGCCTTGCTATCGACCCTTCTGTTATTGAATCACTGTTACTGAACTTCCATTATTGAACCCTTTGCTACTGAACTGTTGCTATTGACCTGTGCTATTGAACCTATGATATTGAACGTTTGATATTGAATTGTTGCTACTGAACTTTGATATTGAACTGTTGCTATGAACCTTTGAATGGTGATCTACTGATATTGAACCTCTGATTATTATGACTGATATATTGCTATACTGTGGACCTTGTCTGACCCTTCAGATTGATACCCGAGCCAAATACTGTAACTAGTCATGGGGGTTCCATGTCCGTGTCATTGATGCACCAATGGCATGACTTTAGTGTGGTTGAGTGATGTTCCACACCGTCCCTATACTGTATTGATTATGCGCGCTTCACTGTTATTGTTATGGCCACTAATATTTCTGCAGGGGCGTATGGATGCATCCTAGATCTGTACTGTACTGTTACTGATATATATACTGTTCTGGTGATGTGGTGCGTGTGTGCAATACACCCCCTCACATACTGGGAGCTAGCTACTCCACTGGTTACTGAGGTCTCCCCTCCTATTGTCTGGTATTCCGAGGTCACCCCTCCGAATACAATGGTTACTATTGATTATTGGGCTGCTATTGCCACTACTGATATTACTGTACTGTACTGTTGGCTCGGGATAGATTTCTGACAACCCTTACACTGCTGATATATTTATATTGTACCGTATGCACCATATTCTGTATTGACTGCCCGTTTCCCTGTACCCTTATGTGACTTATTCTTCTACCATTGCATTCACGTACCGGGTTATTATATGTTTATTGGATTTGTTTATGCTATTTATGTTTTACGTGACTACTGAGTATCCTGCTATGATGTAATTAATATGCGGTTATTTGAGTTACCTGTTTTCGTCTGATGATATGTGATATCACTGTTATGTGAACCTCTGAATTTGTTTGGTAACCATGCTATGGGTAATCAATAGTTTTGTATATTTATTATGTGTACTTCGTTAAGTTAATCTCGTGGACTGAGACTATTCGTTGCGTCCTTATCGGCTTATTGTTGACCTGCCATGTTACATTTCTGTCTATGCTACGGTTTGACTGGGTAAATGGTTCAACTTGTGACGTCTGGACTGATAATTTGTTTAGTTGCTCTGCTATGTCTTTAATACATTTAATTATAATGTTCATACTGTATTTCCTACTGGTTATGTGTGACTGCCATGTTTTGACTGCTGCTAGTACTTCTGCTGTTATGATACTCGTTATGTTTTGACTGTGGGTTACTTGACTTTTGTGACTGCCATGCTCACTTTCTAATTACTTGCTTCCGCTAACTTTTAGATTTTTGTTTGGCTTATATGTTTGTCTGCTTTTCCTGATTTTCTTGTATGCCTGTTGTATGTGCTTATTTACATGTCATCGATGCTTTGCTTTGCTTCGTTCTCCTGGTCATCTGTTCACTTTGGATATCTGTATAGTAGTGTTCTGCAGGATCCTCATTGACTCATTGTCCTCATTTCGCTGCGACTTTGTTATCCGTTTCCTTTGTTTCATTTCGCATTTCAGATTTTATTTAGCTTTCGTTTTGTTATATCTGTTCACTGGGCTTTTTAAGCTCAGCCGCATTTCTTTTCCTGCGGCAGGTTTTAGGTTTGAAGATGGGCTTTGATTGGGCTGAGAGGTGGATTATCTGAGTGGACTAACCCTAGTTTCCTTATTATTTGGACTTATTTTGGCGGGCTTTTGAGATTTCATTTTATCTTAGACATTTTGGGTTTTGTAATTTTCCTTGTAATCATTGTTTAAATGACTTGATAATTTAATCTTAAGACTTCTGTTTTTAATTGTATGTTCTGATATGACACCAGAATGTGACACTTCTACCCTTGTCGGGTTGGGGTGTTACATAGAGTTTATGCGTAAGTAGTATTTACGCCTAAGCTATTGTTTACGTGTAATAGGAGGTTACGCGTAAGTATTACAATCTATGTCTAAGCCTGGTTTCTACGCCTAAGTGTACTTCATCAACAAGTTTCATTCGACTACAAAGATCCATCCTCAACACAAGTTTCAAGATGTCTCAACCACCATTCTCTAACTACTTTCCTCATGAGTATCCTCAACAACAACAATAACAACAACAATTTCAACAATATCCTCAACAACAATTTCAACCACCATCTCAAATGTACTTTCCTCAAGGAGCGAACCCTCTTCCACCACAGATGCCTCAACCATACCCTCATCAACAAATTCAACATTGTAACTACTTCCAATATCAGTTTCCGCTAAGTATGCTATGAATGTCACAACGCAAAAGGAACTTTCTTGGTTTGCAAAGATGTGTGAAGCTTTAAGCAGCCAACAATCCATTCATGAAGCTGGATCCCTTGATAGACCTCCAATGCCCACTCCCGGAAACTACGATCAATGGGTGATAAGGTTTTTTAGGTTTTGTGGTCTCAAGAAACCACATATTAAGTTTGTGAAGAAGGTCATACTTGAAGGTCCTTTTCAGATGCCTACTATCACTATACCCGGAGATCCGACTGCTACTCCACCAAGAGATGATGTTACCAACGTTGTCAGCATCGATCAACTTACTACTGACCAACTTCTTCACTTAGAAGCTGATGAACTTGCAATGCAATATATCCTTTTGGGTCTACCCAATCTGATACTTCGTAGTGTTGATACTCAGAAAACTGCTAAAGCAATGTGGGAGCACATTCATCTTCTAATGGAAGGCACTGAACTCAATCAAGAAGACATGGAATCCAAAATTTACTTAGCATATGCAAACTTCATGATTGAACCAGGGGAATCATTAGAGTCATACTATCATCGGTTCTCAGACATCATCAATGACTTGGACAAACATAATATCAGTATGCCAAGGATTACAATCAACACGAAGTTCCTGAGCTGTCTTGGTCCTGATTGGGAGAAGTATGTTACATTCATCCGTCAAGCGAAGAATCTTCATCAAGCTACTTACGAATTGTTGTATGACTATTTGAAGCACCATCAAAAGGAAGTAGACAAGACATAATCATCCGTGGAGTCCCTGCTTCTCCCTCACTCCCGGATAATCAAACTCTTGCTTTGTACACTCAAGCATGTTATCCTCAATTTCCGAACTTGCCAACTGTCTTCACAAATCCTCCACAACCAACTGCTCAAATTACACCATATGATCCATCACAGCAACTCAATTGGTTCCATATAACAACAACAATGATCAAGCACTCTACAGTGAATCAAATGAGGATGCAGAAGCCTTCGATGCATTGAATCAAGGTTTTGTCATGATTGCTAAAGCCTTCAGGAGATTCGAAAACAAATCCAACAATCGCATTCGTACCTCCTCAAACACAAGAAATCAAGATGTTGTTAACAATGGAATAGTTGAGGTTCAGAACCGTGGAAATGGTCGTCAGATGGGTAGTGGTCAAGGGTTTAATGTTCATGGAAGGAATAACATGGGTGCTCCATAACAACGGGTTCAAATGGTTGATCAGGGAAATGCTCAGTCTGGGGTTAATGGTCTTCAATGCTACAACTGCAATGAGAAGGGTCATCCGGCTAATGCATGCCCATAGCCGAGAACAAGAGGCAGAACTTATCACAAAGAGGCTTTACTCTTGGCTCTCAAGGATGAAGCTGGTGGAAAACTTACCAACAAGGAGCAGAGCTTCATGGCTAATGCAGATTCTGATTATGACATAGAGGACTTGCAGGCTAATGTAGCTGTGATGTTAATGGCAAACATGCAAGAGCTCCACATAAGTGACACAAGCCCAGTGTATGACACTGATGGCTTGTCTCATGTACCGGATCCTGATACACTTATACATGATCTGATATATCCACCAACATCTGCATCTGACAAGGCTCAGAGTGTTCAACATAAGTATTCTACATCTCATTCCAACGATAATCAAATGGATCCCGTAGTTATATTTGACGATCAAGATGACCTTATGGCTAATATTGATAATCAAGTTGACTTCGTGGTCATATTTGAGGATCTAAATAATGATTATGTTGAGACTCAAGTTGAAAAAGATGAACCTTTGTCTAATCCAGATCTTGAGCTCTTGACCAACTTATTTAAGACCAACCAATCTCAACTGGAAAAATGCAATGAGATCAATAAGAAACTGCGAGATAAAATTGCATTGTTGACTAAGGATAATGAATGCTATAAGTTCCAACTCAACATTTTTGAAACTAAAGAGAAACGTGAACACAGTTTTGAAGTCGCTTTTGCAAAATCATACGAAAATGAAAAATCTTTGGAAAAATAGATACATGATTTAGTTGAATCCAAGAATGCATTGCTTTCTCAAATCGAACAACAAAAATTTGATCATAAACAACAAATAAACGCTCTCACTTCGGAAACTCAAAAACCCAAGTCTGACTTGTTAAGTTGTCCAAAAAAGTTTTCTGAGTATACAAAACATTCAAGGATGAGAATAGATAAATATCTTGAGGAAATTGTCGATTTACAAAACAAAATCAAAGAATTTTGAAATATTGTTATAAACATGGAGAGTCAATCACGGCAATTCAAAAGTTTTTTTTCAAACCAAATCCAAATGGATATGGACCTATTCTTGCTGATTGCAAACCAAGTTTTTCTCATAGAGCATTCAAACAAAATCCTCAAGTTTACGGTGCAGAACATAGAATTGATGATTCAATTATGAATGTTGTTGAATATAATCGTGATGAGGAATCAGATGCTGATGCTGAGAGTCGATTAAAAATGGAAAATGTTGAATATAACAAACCATTCGATTACTCAAAAATCATACCTTTTGTTAAACAACAGGATAATACTAACACACCTTGGGTTATCACACCAATTTCTGAGTCATCTTCTGACGCAGGTCCCCGAAACAATGTTGCACAAATTAATGGTCCTTTACCTTCATTTAGTGAAGTAAAATAATTACCCGAATGATGTCAAGTTCTTAAATATTTTGCTACATTCATGTCTGACATCAAACTTTTGGAACATTAAATTGAAGTTAATTCTGAAATAAAAGCTGAACATTTTCAATCGCCACATGCGCGAAATCAAAGAAATATTTTTCAGAAACGGCTTTTACCCCATGTCTGAAATTTAAAAATGTGTTCAATATATTGGGAACAGGATCTTCAGAAGGAGATTGGGCCTATGGAAACAGTTTTCGAGAAAACAGAAACATCGATTTCAAATACTAAATGTAAAAGTAAAATGTTACGAAATCATGTTGATCGACTCTTGGAAGATGTTATATGTGCTAATACCATCAATGTTGTGTTGTTACATACTGTTGCATATGCATTTGATTATATTGCTGTTGATTCTATTGATAATGTTGAGAATACCGATAATGTGCCGCAAATCGAGTATTTGAAAATTGAAAATGAGCGTTTGATAAATGAACTTTCGAATGCAAAACATCGTCTTCAATGGTGTCAAAAAGATTGTCAAAATCGAGAACTTGCTTTGATCCAAAACTTGAACAACTGGATGATGAAAACGTGTCTTTAAAATGTCAAGTTTCAAAATATGAACAAGAAATTGCCAAAGTCAAAACTGAATATGGTGTCCTATTTGATTTGCTTAAAAAGACTCGTGCTAAGGTATCACAAGAACTTGATAATCATCTTGCATACACTAAAGATGTCTTAAACGTTAGTGGAAACATTCACTCTGAAAATCAAGATTTGTTACACACTATTGTTGAGTTGAAAGAGAAATTAGGGAAGTATGAACAAGATAAGTCTAGTAACACAAATGTCCTTGCACCTGGAATGTTTAAAATTGATACTAGAACGCTTAATGACAAACCACAAGATACTAATGTGCTTCCTTCCACTGATACATGAGTAATTGCCTTTTTTTCCATGCGTTAGCACTTCACAGATTAGAAAGAGTCAAAAGAAGAATAGGAAGTCGCAACGTAAGAAAAGATCAGTAAAGGCCTCTGAAGTAGAAGAAAACCTTAGGACTTTGAATAAAACTCATGTTGCACCCACTTTAGACATTGCGTTAGACAAATGTAATAGAAAAAGTGATGTAACGAATGCTGAATCTCTAAGAACTTTGAATGTTTTGTTTAAAGCATCTTGTGTTGGTTGTCGTAAAAGCATGTTTTCTTGTTGTCATGATAAATGTGTTGCTAAGTCTATCTTATCTCGTAAGCGTAAAAATAAAAATCGAACTACCTCTAGGCCCACTAATGCTTCTAAGTCTGTGCTAGGTAAACCGCCTTCTAATGTTTCTGCGACTATCATTGATGTACCCATAGAACCCACTTCACCTCCTAGGAACAAAATATCACCTAGTGCATTCACTAAGACCAAAGAACGAACTATTTGGACTTGGCAGAGATGGTTACAAAATACACCCGACTTTAAATGGATTCCTAAAATCATTAACATGTGTGTTTCAACTGTAACTCTAACGGAACCTTGTAACTCTTCGGGTTCCACCTCTACTTCTATTCCACCTGTGTCGTCTGTATGTAATGCAGGTGATACATTGGATTGTTGATAGCGGATGTTCCCGACACATGACAGGCAATCTCAAACTGTTATCAAACTTTATCTCAAAGTTCATCGGGGCACTATCAGGTTCGGGAATGATCACTTCACAGCTATCATGGGCTACAGAGATTACATCAATGGGAACATCAAAATTAGCAGGGTTTATTATGTGGTAGGACTCGGTCACAATCTCTTTTCAGTCGGTCAATTTTGTGATGGTGATTTGGAAGTTGCTTTTAGGGAGAAAACTTGTTTCATTCGTGATCTACAAGGAAACAATCTTATGTCTGGAATCTGCACATCAAGCCTTTACACAATCTTAATACAAGACATGATTGCTTCATCTCCCATTTGTCTACTTTCTAAGGCAACATCTACAAAATCTTGGCTAATGCACCGACAACTTTCACACTTGAACTTTCAAACCATAACTAATCTTGCACGATACAAACTAGTTGAAGGTCTTCCAAGGTTTCGGTATTCTAAAGATCATCTATGCTCAACTTGTGAACAAGGAAAAAGCACCCGTGCTCACTTTTCTTCAAAGGTGGAATACAATTCTCAGCATGTGCTTCATCTTGTTCACATGGATTTGTGTGGCCTAATGCGTGTGCAGACAATTAATGGCAAACACTACATCTTAGTAATTGTTGATGACTACTCCAGATGGACTTGGGTTTATTTTCTTCGAAGTAAAGATCAAGCTCCACAAATGATCATCACCTTTTTCACGAAAATTCAAGTTCAGCTCCGGAACACAGTTAGACAAATTAGAACAAACAAAGGAACTGAATTTGTGAATCAAACTCTATGTGAATACTATGAGAAAGTGGGAATTGAGCATCAGACATATATTGCACGGACACCAGAACAAAATGGAGTTGTCAAAAGACGAAATCGTACGTTGGTGGAAGTTGCAAGAACGATGTTGATCAATGCAAAACTTCTAGATTATTTATGGGCTGAAGCCGTGTCAACTGCATGCTACACTCAAAACCGTTCTATGATAACCAAACGCCACAAAAAAACACCTTATGAGCTTATCCATAACCGTAAACTGAATCTAAAACACTTTCATGTATTTGGTGCTCTCTGTTACCCAAATAATGATCGTGATGACTTTGGAAAGCTCAAGGCCAAAGCTGACATTGGAGTCTTCGTTGGATGTTGTGAAAACTCAAAGGGATACCAGATTTGGAATTGTCGTACAAGGGAGATTATGGAAACGATTCATGCTAATTTTGATGAGCTTATAGAAATGGCTTCTGAGCAAAACAGCTTGGAACCCGGACATAACCGTCTAAACTTCCCCCAAACCCCATCATCAGCTGAACCAAGCTTACAGCTTACTCGTCGTAATGGAAACGTTATTTGCTCCTCTGTTTAGTGATGATATCGACCAACGTGATCCAGATGTATCAAATGTTTCCGCTGCTCAACATGATAATATTCCAATCCCTGATACACCTGAAACAACAACAACTGTTGCTGAAGCACCCCTAATTGATTCTACAACAACAGCCGAACAAACTGCTTCTAATGATGCTGATCCAACTGATGATCTTCTGAATCAAGATGTACCTGCACCCGCGGATTACGATGGAAATGCATTCTTCAACCCTGATGGAAATGCATTCTCCAACTGATGATCCAACTGATGATCTACTGAAACTGCATCTTCAGATGTTGCGGAATCTTCTACCAGCCATCTTAATCCACCAAATCTACATAATGTATATCAACATCAACCCTCCACACATCGTTGGACTAAAGACCATCCTCTTGTTAACATTATTGGAAACCTGAATCAACCAGTCGTTACTAGAAAAATCCTTCAGACTGACGGTGAACACTGCATTTATGCCCTCATCGTTTGTCAAACTGAACCTAAAAGCATTAAAGATGCAATGACCAAAGACAACTGGATTGAATCCATGCAGGAAGAACTCAATAAGTTTAAACATCTTGAAGTATGGGAATTGATTGAAAGACCAACAGGGGTCTATGTCATTGGTCTCAAATGAATTTGGAAAAACAAGTTAGATGCTGAAGGTACAATTATCAGAAATAAGTCATGTTTGGTGGCTAAGGGTTATAGATAGGAAGAGGGGATTGACTTCGAAGAATCATTCGCACCGGTAGCTAGACTTGAGGCTGTACGAATTTTTCTGGCATTCACAGCTCACATGAACATCACGGTCTATCAGATGGATGTCAGAACCGCTTTTCTGAATGGTAAACTGAAGGAAACGGTATATGTTAGTCAGCCAGAAGGATTCATTGCTCCAGAGTTCACCAATCACGTCTACAAACTGTACAAGGCTCTTTACGGTCTCAAACAAGCCCCTCAGGCGTGGTATGATGAGTTGTCATCCTTTCTTTCCTTTCTCATAATTTTGTCAAAGGATCGGTCGACCCAACACTGTTTATCCAATATCATGGGGAACACATTTTAATTATTCAGATTTATGTGGATGACATCATTTTTGGGTCTACCCAAAAAAAGTACTAAAACGCTTTTTCAAAACTAATGAAAACAAATTTTGAAATGTCAATTATAGGTGAACTTACGTTCTTCTTAGGACTACAAGTTCATCAATCACCCCGTGGTATTTTCCTAAGTCAGTCCAAATATGCTCTTAAAATTTTAAACAAACATGGAATGCAAAGTTGTGACACTTATGCAACACCAATGGCACATACCAACAAACTGGACACTGATTTATATGGGAAATTGGTTGACCCTACCAAATACCGAAGTTTTATTGGGTCTCTCATGTATCTAACAGCCAGTAGACCTGATATTGTATTTTATGTATATCTTTGCTCCCGTTATCAGTCGCGACCAACTGAGAAACACCTCACTGAGGCTAAAAGAATCCTCCGATACGTAAAGGGAACCATTAATTTGGGGATCTGGTATCCGAAGGATTCTGGTTTTGAACTAATAGCCTTTTCAGACGCTGATCATGCAGGATGTTTAGATTCACGGAAAAGTACTTCAGGAGGTTTACAATTCCTTGGTGATAACTTGGTGTCATGGCAATCGAAGAAAGAAGACTGTACATCGCTGTCCTCAACTGAAGTAGAATATGTAGCCATGTCTGCGTGTTGTGCTCAAGTCATTTGGGTGAGAACAAAACTCAAGGACTATGGTTAGGTATTTGACAGAATCCCGGTGTACTGTGACAATCGAAGTGCTATTGTGATCTCGTGCAACACTGTTCAACACTCGAAGTGCAAGCACTTCGATCTTCGATATCATTTCAAAAAGGATCATATGGAAAAGGGTACCGTTGAATTATACTTTGTTGGTACTGAACACCAACTGGCGGATCTTCTCACTAAAGCCTTGGCTCTAGCAAGGTTTAATGATTTGATTAACCGTATTGGTATGAGGTGTTTGACTCCAGAAGAAATGGACGAACTTTTAAAACATTCTTAAAAATGTCAAACATGAAAACCTCTTTTGTAAATAAATTTTCAAAAACAAAATAGAAAAATATAAAATCTGATAAAATTCAAAAATATTCTTCTATCTAAATTTCTTTCAAACATTGCAAGTACAAATCTTCCGTCAACACTCTGTTCCTTCAAACCTTTCACAATTTTTCCCGAACAAGTGTTGAGGGGTAGAATGTAAATGTTTTTCAGTCTCATAAAACATTGTATTTGCATGTTACCTAAAAATGTTGTATCTTTGGAAATGGTGGATACGTTTCTTGTTAAATACTCTCCTCGGACTCAAATGTTTTAAATTTGATCATTTAAAAAGTCGATGGGGAGTATCGTCAAGTTTCTTTCCAAGAATGATGTTTTGCTTAACCAAAGTGGAAGTTATGGGTCTTGGTTGAAAATTGTTAAGGTGAAGGGACCAGACTTGTCAAAATTGAAAACTCTTTTTAACAAAACCTCCGCCTAACTTAATTCAAAATATTTATTACATTCATTTAATACTTCAACCACCATATCCACGCCTAAGAATTCATCTTCAAATCCATGTTTCAAATCCAAAATCTGTAGTTGTAAAACCTTTCAATGATGATCACAATCAAAGGTTTTTCATCTTACACAAATCCAACGGTTAAATCTTTACTTGTGGGTGATTTTGTGGGATTACACATATGCGTATGAACATGGTTTTAATAAATTGTGTTTTTATTTAAATGAGTTGTGTTAAAAGGTTTTGATACCAATGTTAAACCTATTTCAATCAACAAAGCATGCCTAGAAACTTGTTTTAATGTGTTTCGAATTATAGGGTTTATATTTGAATTTGGGCGTTTCTTCGTTTGGATGTTTTGGCTTGATTAGATGATTAAAATAGGTTCTTAACATGTTTAATTGATCATATACACTATTGAATCTCACCCAGAAACAACAAATTTGGAAAATTAAGATGTTAGAGTTTATATGCGTATGAACATGAACCTTCTTGATTCTGTGTGTATTTGATGTTAAAATTTGTTGGAACTAACTTCATTAGCATCTAAGGTAGTGCAGAAAACGTTTTGATGAATTTTCCATGGTTAAATCTCTTACACGTAACATTAGGGTTTAGGGTTTAAGTGTAAACTTACGCCTAAGCTGATATACGCGTAACTGAATTAAAGCTTGACATGTTTTGTGATCTTGAAAGTGTTAGGAAATCATTGTAATTAGCTTTTTGTGTTTAACTTGTTATAGGCATCTACGCGTAAAGGATCAGAATAAGGTGTTCTTGGAATTACGCTTAAGGAACCTAAGACCAATCTTACACGTAACACATACGCATAAGGGTCTACAGTGGGACTACGCGTATCTTGTGAAGGATATGCGTAAACTTGGATTTCTACGCTTAATGGCTACTCTTACGAGTAAACCTGACGCGTATGTCCTTTGCCTAAGCCTACGCGTAAGCTCATATGCTAAGAGTATACTCCTACGTGTAAGTCATTCTTACGCCTAAGGGTTACTCCTACGCTTAAGCTTACGTCTACGCTTAAGGTCCTCATGTTTACGCATAAGCATACTAGCTTACGTCTAAGCCTACTTGTAACTTTATTTTGAAATGTTACGCGTACAAAACTTGTAATAAGTTACTCATATGTCACAAAACCAAAATGTCACTAATAAGCTACAAAAAGTTAAAACATTGTGTGATTAAGTGAAATTTGGACATTAAAATTCAAAATTAACAAACTCACGTAACTTATCACGTCAACTTTGGACTATTGGACTAAATGTGACTTTGGACACGTAACATTCATAAACATAACAACTTCAATCAATAATTGGACAATAAAATCAATCTTAGACTAACATAATGTCTTTCGATATGTTGGTTCTTTTGTCTCAATACCTTTCAGATCACGAAATGGACGTCATCATGGAAAATATCAACGCATCCAATGAACTCACAATGGAAGATATCTTCCCAACGGATAACCGCAAAACGATAGGAAAGAACAACCTCAGGGTCGATTTTGATAACTTCACTTGCTCGGAATCCTCTTGTAGAGTTGTCGTGGATATTCTCAAAGTTCATCCCTACAGTCTTATGCTGACCAACTCCGCTACTGTACCAGAAATCTATATCCATCAATTCTGGCACACGATGGAGAAGATTGATGGTCAAGATGTTGTCAAAGTGACTCTCAACAACAAGGAAGTCACAGTCATGGTAGCGGATCTTCGCACTATTCTTCTTCTGTCAGCCATACAGCCTACTGATTATGTGCCAACTCCTAATAAAGAGGCCATAATGCAATTCATGGTCGACATTGGTTATGATGAAGCTGCCGAAGTCATCACCAAACACTCCACTATCGATCTGAAGAACATCCCTCAACCCTGGAGGACACTGTACATCATGATCGCCAAGTCTGTATCTGGAAGAGACAACGGTCATGAAATTCCTAAGCCAATGCACCTTCAGACATTTTGGGGAATGGTCAACAAACAACACATCGATTATGCAAGCATGATATGGGAAGATATGATGCAGCATCTCAAGAATCCTGGGTCAAAGGTTCCCTTTATCAGATACACAAAGTCGTTGATTCAGAACATTCTCGGGCAAAATTAGGACATCCCCATGAGAATTAATGATCCCAAGAATCACACAGTGTTATATGAGCCAATATTGAATGTTTTCAGATTTAAGGACTCATCAACACACAAGAAAGTGCAGAGTTACTTGACTGCCTTCTCACTGACACAATCAAGGGTCTTCCTTCGTGTCTTCGTTACCAAGAAGCAGTAAGCCAAGCAAAGTTGGGTTTATGGATTAGAAGACTTCTGTTGTGCCTACCAAAAAGACTAGAAGGTCAGGCAGCACAGGTAGTACTGGAAGCACTGGGAGCACTCACAAGTATAAGAAGAGGCAACCAAGCTTCAAGAAAAGAGTCCAAGCTCAGATCGCTCGTCCTAATGTCAAACCGGAACCTATTCCAGAGGACGACGACTCTGCAACTGAGTCTGATGAGGTGGCTTACCATTCAGAAACAACAACAGAGGATACATCCTCACTAATGTCAGAAGACAAACCACCAAATCCCTAATCAGACAAAGGAAAGAAACTAGTGACTGAAGAAGAGGAAGAAAGTTCAGATGAAGATAATGATCCAAAGGATGAAGAAAGAGATTATCAGAAAACTCTGAAGCAACTAAGATTACAGCATGTTGCCAAAGAGTTTGAAGAACAACAGTTGAGAGGCCCTGGAGGTTCCAGTAGTGGAGCTCTTATCACATGTAAAACCCTAAAATTTGTAAACATGTATAATGACCATAGTACCCTTCTAGCCAATAATTATGAAATTCGTAAAATAAAGCGAGCTCGTTAAGTACGTTAGATATGTAATTGGTAAATGATTTTCATGAGACATTGATAACAATTAAAAAAAACTTACATTATATCACTTAATAAATATAACACTATAAAAAGTCATATGGACTAAATGAAATACATGTTTAGACATATAAATAAAGTGTGATACAAATAATATTGGCAAGTAAATAAAATGTGATTTTTGTCTTCAAGATTACCCCCATAATCGGTCCTTGAAACGCCCATAGTACCTGTTAGGATTTAGAAAATCCGGTAGTTGAAGTGTCGATCACCTCAAGTATATGTATTCATTAGAAAGCTCTTAGTCGTAGTCATTTAATGTTAATAAGTAGTTTGTTAAGTATCACCGTGGAGGACGGACGGGTCTTTACCCACTGTATGCTTGATCCACAGCCCGTAGGAGGTGTGTCTTGTAAGAAACTATAAATACCCTCTACCTCCCAAGGTAGAGGGTTGGAGCTTCATAATATCATTTTTCTTTGCCTCACTAAGTTCCCTAAACTCTTCCACTTTTTCTCTCTAAAACCTATAAGTATACGCCCCATATTATACATATGTGATGTGTTTATGAAATCCAATATCTAACAATTGGTATCAAGGGCCATGGTTTGATCATTCATCTTTCATGTTCTTGGATTTCTAGTGGTTTTCATAGGGTTTTTGGGTTTGAATGAGTTTAGAGTAGTTTGCATCATTTGGATCATCTCTAGTGTTAAAGTTTGGATTTTGATAGTACTTTTATGTTTAGAATCATTATAAGTGTTTAGGTTTTGATTTGGATGGCTTGAATCAGTGTGGTTGGGTTGTTTTTGGATTGAAAAGTGGTGTTTTAGTAAGTTTCAAGAAAGCGATTTGTGTCACGGATAAGTTCTCTAGTATTCGATTTGTCCTTGTTTTTATGCAATTTGTCTCTCAAAGGATTGCTTATTGAAGCGATTTGTCTAATTCTGGGAAGCGATTTGTACTCTATGCGATTTGTCTTTTGAGACAAAATGACAAGAAAGGACATAGTAGTGGTTGTACTTGTGCGATTTGTTTGGTAAAGAGATTTGTCTATCTAAGCGACTTGCTTATTTAAGTGAGTTGTCCACTTAAGCGATTTGTCATGTTAAGCAACTTGTTGGTTTAAGCGATTTGTGAGTTTGAGCTATTTGTCTATTCTAGCAACTTGTCAGCTTAAGCGATTTGTCATATAAAGCGATTTGTGAACCTGTGCGACTTGTCAAGTGAGCGATTTGTCTTTTGAGACTTATTGTTTCTTCGTGTTACATTTTACGGTTTTCTATTAATTTAGTAAAATCCCGTGAAAGAATCTATTTCCCGGTTTAATCTAAGAGTTGTGTAATCCCGTAAAATCTGTAATCATGTCTACAATCACCTCTTCAGTTGCTGATGATGTACAAGATGCAGTATCAGACACTCATCCTCCCATGCTGGACAGAACCGACTATGACTCTTGGGCTTAAAGGATCAGACTTTATTGCTTAGGAAAAGAAAATGGGGTTAACATACTAAAGTTAATTGATGAAGGACCATATCAAGTTGAGACTACCAGAGACATTCTTGAAACTGCTGCTGATGGTACAATAATATTAGGATTGGATAGACCAAAGACGTATGATGAACTGACTGATAAGGAGAAGAAGAGATACGATGCAGACAATGGGGCTTCAAACATCATACTCCAGGGTTTACCTAAGGATATTTACAAGTTGATCAACCACAACACTGAAGCTAAGGCAGTATGGGCCAATGTTAAGATACTTCTCTCTGGCTCTGAATTGACTAAAGAAGACAGGGAGTCTTAGCTATATGATGACTTTGAGAACTTTAAGATGAATCCAGGGGAAAGTGTCACCGAATATCATGTAAGATTCCACAAGCTTGTGAATGATATGAGGAATATCAAAATGACAATGCCAAATATTCAGCTCAATTCAAAGTTTGTGAACAACATGAATGACGAATGGCACAAATTTGTCACTGCAGTCAAGCTAAACAAAGGTTTGAGGAACACCAACTATGAACAATTGTATGCATATTTGCTCCAAAATGAGAAGCATGCTGTGTTTGAACGAATGATCCTTGAAAAGTTCAACAACAATACTGGAAATGCAAGCTCCTCAAATGATTCAACTGCATTCTACACCAATGTAGGATAACCACCAAAGCATCTCAAGTCATACCAATTGGTAATGGTAATCACAAACTCATTCCAGATTCAGGGTATAAGCCTCCAGATTCAGACACATTCATGGAAAATCTCGCCAATCAATTGTCTCTCACGGTTAGGCAAAATTTGAACCTCACTCCACACACCAACAATAACCTCAGAACAACATCCAATCCCTACAATCAAGCTACTGTTAGAGATGGAAAGGTAGTGGTGCAGAATGTGCAAGGAAGGCAGAATGAACAAGGTATGGCTGGAGCAGGTTATGGAAATACTATAGTAGGTGGAGGATTTGTGGGCAATCAGAATCGAGGAAGGATCATGACTCAAGGTCAAGGGAAGCCAATCAAGTGTTACAATTGTGGTGGTGAAGGACATATTGCAAGGAACTGCACATCTCCAAAACGTCCACAAAATGCAGAGTACTTCAGGGACAAAATGTTGCTGGTGCAAGCTCAAGATAATAGAGAAATGTTGGATGAGGAAGAATTGCTATTTCTTGCTGAGGGAAATGCCAAAACTTATGATGCGGATGTGGATGAGCAGCCAGAGCAAGGAATAGGTCACAATCATCCAAATGCGTTTCAAGTGGCAGATTGTGATGCATATGACTCTGATGTCGATGATGAACCTACTGCCCAAACCATCTTCATGGCTAGTATTTCTCCAATGGTCTCTCCAAAGGTCCCGTCACCACAACAAGCAAGCCCCTCCAAGGAATCAATCATATCAGAGGTATTAAAACTATACGATGATATTGATGTGCAAAAGATACACGACAAGGTACAATCAACTGAAATTATTGAATCAGATATTGAAAATATGGGTAATAGCAATGTTGTCCCATATGATCAATATGTGAAACAAAATGAAAGTGAAATTGTACCAAATAATGCATCTTCTGCAGTCAATGATGACTATATTTTTGATTAATTCACTGCATGTGCCCTTGATGATTCTATAACATCTGAACTAAATGCCTATAAGGAACAAGTTGCTATATATGAACAACATGCTAAGTTTGAATTAACTACCCGTGAGCAGGAGATGGATAACAAGATGCGTACAATTATCAGAAAAAGTAATTTTAGGGAAGAAATGTTAAAACAAGAGTTGGATTCCTTACAAGAAAAGCTTAACAAAACTGTTAAACAGAAACAAGAACTTCAAGAAAATGTGAAAGTACTTAAACAAGAATTCAATGCTAAGGAGTCAAAACTTTTAAATGAATTTTCCAACCTAAAAAGTTTGAAGAACAAACTTGAAAATAAATTGTACGTACAAGGGAACACCATTCAGACTGCTCACATGATCACTAAGGATAGTGTTCTAAGTGATAAGCATAGCGTTGCACTTGTAGATGAACCAAATCCTAAGGTGTGTATTAAAGCTAAAGCAGCTCAAAAGGTAATCTATGATGGAAATGAGATTCTTAAGCCTAGACAGAAATCCACTTGTGCTGAGTACACTGAGGAAGATAGAAAATTAGAAGAAGTCTCTAGAAAAAAAGATGGATGATAAACTTAAGAATCCCTTGTGCATAAAAGAAAATATCACCTTTAAAACACCAAATTATTCTAAGGAAAACTGGATTGTCTTTAATAAGTTTATACCTCAGACCCAACTGACCCCTGAACAAATGTTCTGGATAAAGGATCTACACAAGCAAAAGGCTGATGATTTTATCGAAAAGAATCCCCCTTGTAGGAAATTTCCTCCAGCCACTGTGTATCCCCCAAATACACCAATGCATTTAGTGCCTAGAAATCTTCCCACTAATAGCAAGACCTTAATCAGCCTTTAGTAGTTTACCAACTATTTGTTGATTTTGAGAAAATGTGTAAGAAGAGAATCACACCCACTGGGATAACTGAAGGGGAAAGGGGTTTTGAACAAACTAAAGAATGCTACTTAACTGAAGTCATGCCTTTCTTTAAACAACTTAAATAACAATTTGAGAGTCTTCAAAAGGGAATGGACACAGAGATTAAAGAAATGAAAAAGATGTTTAATGATATAGAATTTGAGGTCAGTATGTATGAACGTGGGCTTAAGAGTAATGAAATTGAGATAAAGAATCTGCACATCATTAATGATAATTTGATCTCTCAATGTGTTGCTCAAGATGTGTTCTACACTGTTGCTAATTATTCTATTACTGCGTCCCAATTTCATGAATTAACTATTGCATTAAAAGTTTCCCATGATCATGTCATTGAGCTTGAAACCACAAATTCAAAATTGCATGATAAAATAGAACAGGATGATCATGATAATTTGGTAAAACATTATTCTAAACTGGAAGTTGAACATTTTAATTTGCAACTAAAATATCATCATCTCAAAGAAAATGTTAAAACCTCAAATATCAAGACATCCTCGGATGTTCCTAAGTTTGATGCAGTTTTTGAAATAAGCAAATGTGACGAACAGATTCGAGCTCACTGTAACACGATCCGAAGGTTGAAAACCCAAATTTCACAATTAAAGGGTGAAAAGAACAATGTTAATGGCTCCCAAATGCCTTCTCCTTTAGATTCTTAGTATTCTCAAAACTTTCATCTTCAAAACATCATTAATGTATTACAACAAGAAAATGAGAGTTTTCTAGAAGAAAATGAAAAGGTTAAACGACACTTCAAAGAGTTATATGATTCGATGAAAGTTATTCGTGACAAGAACAATGAAAAAATAACTTCTTTACAAAAGGAAATTGAGAATCTAAAGAGTCAGGTAAAAGGGAAAATGCCACTTGTGTGTGATGAGAATGTTATATCAAAGGCATCTGCGGATTCTAAGTATGCTGTAACCGTAAAGTATATTCCCCCTCATCTTAGAAATAACAAACTTGTGTTTCAAGAATATCTTTCGTACCTTAAGGATTGTCTAGAATGTCTCTGTGAGATTGTCGAAGAGGATAGCATAAATAAACCACTTGATAGTGAAGTTAGGTATGTATGCTTGTATGCCAAACAATCTCATGAACTTTTAGAATGTTTAAGAGCAACATGCCCTAAATCATTTTGTAAGAAAGATAAAGTCGTTATACCTTGCTCTATGCCTAGTGTTAAGCATGCAACCCATGATATGCCTTGTTCTGAGCTAAAAGTCAAGCATGTGAACTTTGATGTGCCTGCAAGTACTTCAGATCCCAGCACTTCTAGATCAGGAATGCATAAAGTAGTAAAACCAACTAATGTTCTCATCATTCCCTCTACATGAGTAATCAGTTACACTAAGGCAAGAGGGTCAAAGCCTCCAGGCAATACAAAGCAAGATAGGACCTCGCAAGCTAAGAGTGATCAATGGAAGAAAGTAGAAGACCACCCTAGGAACAATAAGTTTGTGTTGAATAAGACAAATCGTGTTGATTCTAGTATTAGCTATAGGCGTACTGTAATTAATTCGAATTCTGCTACTTCTTGCAAAACATGTATTGAATGTTTGATTTCTGGTATTAATCATGAATGTGTTGTGAATGATGTGAGCAATTCTGTCAAATCTCCGGTAAAAAATGTTAACACTAGAAAACAGGATATGAAGGTCAGAAGACCAAGGTGGAAGAGGGCTAGAAAACATTGGAAACCAGCAGGAAGAAAATTTAGTAATGTAGGTTATCATTGGATACCTACTGGCCGTAGATTCAATCTTAATGAGTTGTGCCCTAAATTATCTAGATCAATGCCCATTAGGAAATGGAAGCCTACTGGGAGAACTATACCTTTAAGAAGTGAACATACTTTGAATAGATCCACTGTTACTACTAGCCCGACATCTACCTCTAATTATATCATTGTTGCCACTTCTGATGTGGGTACTCCAATCACATTTACTAACCAAGTGGAACCCATTCTTGCATGGGGATCCCAATTGTCCAGTCATCCATTATTGTCTGTGTTCAACTGCAGGTCGTTCAAATCGTTCTGTGGTACCTGGACTCAGGCTGTTCCAAGCATATGACTGGAGATCGCTTGCGGCTCATGAACTTCGTGAGTAAATTTATCGGGACTGTTAGATTCGGGAACGACCATTTTGGGGCAATTATGGGTTATGGAGATTATGTGGTTGGTGATAGTGTAATTTCACGGGTATATATTGTTGAAGGCCTTGGTCATAATTTGTTTTCTGTCGGTCAATTCTGTGATTCTGATCTATAAGTGGCCTTTATAAAATATACTTGTTTCGTAAGAGAACTTGATGGTGTGGAACTTTTAAGAGGAAAAACGTGTAACAAACCTGTACACCTTCTCTATCGAAGATATGATGAATTCTTCTCCAATCTGCTTGTTATCTAAAGCCTATAAAACAAAGTCATGGTTATGGCATCGTCGTCGCAATCACTTGAACTTCGGAACCATAAATGATTTGTCTAGAAAGGACCTCGTAAGAGGTTTACCCAGATTGAAGTATGAAAAAGATCATCTTTGTTCAGCATGCCAATTGGGAAAAAGCAAGAAATATGCCTACAAACCTAAACCTGCAAACTCAGTTATGGAAGTTCTTCATACTCTTCATATGGATTTGTGCGGACCCATGAGAGTGCAAACGATAAATGAGAAGAAATATGTGTTAGTCGTTGTTGATGACTACTCTCGATTTACTTGGGTTAAGTTTTTGAGGACAAAGGATGAAACTCCAGATGTCATCATCAAACTGATCAAACAGCTGCAGGTTCGACTAAACAAGATTGTTAGAATTATTCGAAGAGACAATGGAACTGAGTTTGTTAACAAAGAACTAAGCCAGTTTTATGAAAAAATTGGAATCAACCATCAAAGAAGTGTTCCACGTACTCCTCAACAGATCGGTGTAGTTGAAAGATGAAATCGGACCCTTGTGGAAGCTGCAAGAACAATGCTAATTTAATCAAAGGTTCCAATGTTTCTCTAGGCTGAAGCCATTGCCACTGCTTGCTATACTCAAAATCGTTCCCTTATACATAACACTCATGGAAAAAATCCATACGAACTTGTCCACAATCGAAAACCCGATCTCTCCTTCCTTCGTGTGTTCGGTGCTTTGCGCTATCCAACGAATGAGGGTCAAGATTTAGGTAAATTAAGAGCTAAGGCGGACATTGGAGTTTTTGTGGGTTACGCATCAAACAAGAAGAGTTACCGAATCTACAACAAAAGAACTCGAGATATCATGGAAACTATTCACGTCACGTTCGATGAGCTGTCTGGGCAAATGGCTCCAGGACAATCAAGTTCTGGACCCGCATCTCAACATTCACTAAGTAGTCCCATTAGTTCTTCTCTCGTACAAAACCCCTCACCAGCATTTCCATATGTACCTCCCTCTGAAGATGATTTGAATAAATTGTTTGATCCGATGTTTAATGAATACTATGAGCATATTGCTAATGATCAATCTAATCCATCAATAGTGGCTGCCCCTAACCCGGTCAACGTAGATAACCCTTCAGTTTATGTGTCACTAAGTCAAGAAGCGCCTACTGCAGATCACTCATCATCATCATCATCAGCAAATCCTCAATCATCGAGTGTAAATCATGGAAATGTTTCTGGCAACTAGATGGAGATAACCCCTTTGCTACTCTCAAAGATGCTCCATTTGAGAACATATTTGCTCCTGAACCATCTTCATCAGAAGATCCAAACTCTGCTACTTCAGTCCCTCAACAACAACCACACGAACACCTTAGAAAATGGACACATGACCATCCATTGGACAACATCATTGGAAACCCTTCTCGTCCAGTATCCACTTGTAAACAACTTGCAACTGATGCCTTTTGGTGCTTCTTCAACTCCGTACTATCTAAGGTCGAACCCAAAGACGTTTAAACAACTATGACTGAAGACAGCTGGTTCAATGCCATGCAAGAAGAAATTCATGAGTTCGATCGACTAGATGCATGGGAATTAGTACCTGCTCCTGAATGTGCTATTATCATTGCTCTAAAATGGATCTTCAAAGTAAAACTTGATGAGCATGGTGATGTGCTAAAGAACAAGGCTCGACTGGTTGCGAAAGGATACCGTCAAAAGGAAGGTATTGACTTTGAAGAATCATTTACTCCTGTTGCACGTATCGAGGCAATCAGAATCTTCTTGGCTAATGCTGCTAGTAAGAACATGGTAGTCTATCAGATGGATGTAAAGACTGCTTTTCTTAACGGAGATCTAAAAGAGGTTGTATACGTCAGCCAGCCTGAAGGTTTTGTAAATCCAGAGCATCCTACTCATGTCTATCGCTTGAAGAAGGCCCTCTACGGTTTGAAGCAAGCTCCAAAGGCATGGTACGACACGCTATCAAAGTTTCTTCTAACTAATGGATTCAGCAAAGGAGCAGTTGATCCAACATTGTTCACCAGAAAGTCAGGCAAACAATTAATTCATGTTCAAATCTATGTTGATGATATTATTTTTGCCTCAACTGACCCCAATGAATGTGACCATTTTTCTAAGGAGATGGGCTCCAAATTTCAAATGTCAATGATGGGACAAATGTCATTTTTCTTGGGATTACAAATTTCACAAAGTTCCGGAGGCATATTTATCAATCAATCTAAATATGCAAATGAGATCTTAAAGAAATTTGGATTTGATTCTTGTGACCCTGTTGACATTCCCATGGTGGAGCGCACTAAACTGGATGAGGACCACTCAGGGATCATGATTGACCAAACTAAATATCTTAGTATGATTGGATCCCTGATGTACCTTACCGCCAGTAGACCACACATTATGTTCGTTGTATGCATGTGTGCTAGATACCAGGCTAAGCCTACCAAAAAGCACCTTGAAGCGGTTAAACGGGTTTTTCGGTATCTCCAAGGAACCATCAACATGGGACTTTGGTACCCCGAAGGACACCGGTATGTCACTAACAGCCTATGCAGATGCTGACCATGCAGGGTGTCAAGATACACGTCGAAGCACGTCAGGAGGTGCTCAGTTTTTGGGTGATAAGCTTGTGAGCTGGTCTTCAAAGAAACAAATGAGTACCTCAATATCCTCTACAGAGGCAGAATACATAGCCATGTCATCTTGTTGAGCTCAAATCTTATGGATGAGATCCCAATTATCTGACTATGGCTTTGAATTCAACAAAATTCCTCTGTACTGTGATAACAAAAGTGCCATTGCTCTTTCACGCAACAACGTTCAACATTCAAGAGCAAAGCATATCGACATTCGACATCACTTCATCAGGGAGCAAGTCGAGAATGATGTGGTGAAACTATATTTCGTGAAGACTGAATATCAATTAGCAGACATCTTCACCAAAGCTCTTCCTAGAGAGCGTTTTGAATTTATCCTTCCACGACTTGGTCTAAGAAGTCTACAACTGGAAACAATCAAACGTCTTCAAGAGGAAGACGAGGAGTAAAGGCTTTTTCTTCATCCATCTCTTGTACATATTTATTCAAAAAGCAGAATACAAAATTATAAAACCCACAAAAAGAAAATTGAAAAATATAAAATTTCAAAAATCCATAAAAAATCATAAAATCTTTGAAAAAGCTCAAAAATATTATTTTTCCCATCTTTTTCTATTCTTCGATAACATCTACGGTCTTTGATTTGTCACTCTAAGAATGACACAGGTCTTTAGATGAAGTTCGATTGTACATAAACCTTAAAAAAATAAAAAATAAAAAATAAAATAAAATGGGATGGAGAAAAATGGTAGTTTATTGTCATATCAACAAAGCCACGCTTAAATTAATTTTTGAATCTTCATGCTTTGATTTTAAAAAAAGCAAATGTTTGTCGCCTAAAAGACAAATGTTTCCATCACAAATATTTTTCCTTCTAAATATTATTCTGAAAAATATTTGTCATCTTATGAAAAGAAAATTGCTTTGAAAACAACACGGAATATCTGTAAATCATTTGGACTTATCATTTTGACAAAATCTCTTACGCTCAATCAACAACATATGTCATTGATTGAGGGGGAGAATGATTTCTATCAAATCAAAAAGTTATTTTTCAAACAATTGGCACGTAATCGAGCAAGGTCTAACTTTGGATAATCAAAATGAACAATGTTTTTGATCAATTGGATCCAGACCTTGTCTACGATTGTGGTTTCAAAAGATACTTTAGCATGTTTAATCATTGGAGTTTAAAGTAGCATATTTTGATCCTTATCAGTTAAAAGTGTTAAAAGCAAGTCACAATTCTCCTCAAAATCTTTCAAAACCAATTTAAATCAATAGAGAACACAAATCTGAATGGATTTGAAAATTGTGATCGGGGGAGAATTTGTGATTTAAATTGGACTTAAACTGATAATTCGATAAATGGTTTTGAAATTGATTACCAAGATCTCCTCCCTACATATGCCAAATGATTTCAAGAACTTTCCAAGCATATGTTAAGGGGGAGCATTTATCTTAAACCATAAGGGATTAAAACGTGATTGATTTGTCTCAAAGTGCATGTTCCCACTAATATGTGCAAAAATCTTTCTAATCTCGATGCACATATTGAGGGGGAGCAACTATTAGAAAACCAAATCCTTTCCCAAAATATCTTTAACTAAGTATTTAAAATACTAATTTTGATCGGGAAAGTGATGTCGATATCTTTAGAAAATGTTGATAAAAGAAGTGAATTCTTTATTCCTAATCTGAGATTCTCAAGTCCTCTTGCCTCCATGTGCTAAAGCAACTTCCAATCTATAATGCACATGTTGAGGGGGAGCTTTTCTGAAATATCAAAAACTATTCAGGTACAAAATACTTTGATCATGTATCACAAATACCTGGATTGATTTTCAAATGGTTTTCAAGTGGTTTCAATGGCAGAAGAACGATACCAAAAGACCGACCAAATTTACTTTATGAATGGAGATATAAGGATGGTTAGGCTAGGTATTCGTTCCCACGATCCTGCCAGAGCCGGAGGGATCTACCTAGGGACAATCCACTAGATAGTGTAGAAGTCCTTAGGTATGATGAAAAAAAGGAGAAAAGTGAGAAATGGGAAGAGTGTGGACTGAGATAGAGCTAGAACTGGAACAAACCCAACAAGGTTCTAGTTATGAAATTTCGGTAAGCACTGAAGGGGTTGAAGAATGAAAAAGAAATGAATGAGAAAAGGGTGAAAAGAAATAGCCCTCCATTATTTCAACCTTAGGGCAGAAACCGGGTTCAATTCATATGCTACTGGTGGTTACCAAGGTAACACCGGTATTGAAGAAAAGACGTCATGGACCCAGTGACGCACTGCACTACAACTTCCCAAGCTACTCAATTTCCTCTTAAAAGGATTTGTTTCATTCTCACGGGGAACCTACATAAACTATCAACATTCTCTTAGAGATTGTTGATATTGAAAAAGGAGACCCTCTCCCTAGTCTCCGACATAGGAACCAAATGTGCACTATTGCGTCTAGAGCCAAGAGATCATCAATAAATCTCACTAGGAAACAATCAATGAAGACTCACTCTTTCACATAATGTGTAAAGTGAGAATATATCTTTAGAGTCCTACGCATTATCCTTGTGGTATTGCCAGAACATCTGAGTGATATGTTCACATATTCACAATGAAGATGGAAAACCTTCTAGAGCCAACATCAAACAAGCTCTTGGTAGGTGGCATGTGAGATCTATCCAATAGATCAAACATGTGACAACTGGACAGAAACGATGGGACGATTCACACCTTGAATCAAACTTGGTCCAGGAAATGGATTGACGGATACCTTTGAAAAACCGGGTGATGTGCACAAAAATTATTTTCTTTAGCACGTCGACTGTGTAGTATGTTCCCAAATTCAAAAGGTGTTTGTGATTGAAAATTGATTTCCAAATATAAAACCTTCGTTGTATTGCAAAAATGCTTTCAGATAAGCAATACACGATTGTTTTCCAATCATTTTCTTTAATCAGCAAACCTCAATTTGCTGGTTCACTCACTCCGTGTTGTCTTCTTTGAGACATTCCGGTTTGAGAACAGCTAGAGCAGTTGCGAAACCCTGTCAAGGAAATTATTAGGAATTATACTTGATCACAGGCAGTACTTGTACTGATCAACGGGGAACCGTGGGCCGTGTACCTCAATTAAACGAAAGTGATCAAAGACACTTTCGTGTACTTTATTGCTAGCTATTGTATGCAGGTACACCCAACATTTGCAGCTGATCAGAATTGAGGAGTCAATCCATAGCCGCATGATCACACATCACATTCATATCTAAAGAATTCATGATAAGTGCATAACTTCATCAACGAATCTGATATTTTCACTCCATGCTTCTGCTACGCTACTGCAAATATCATGAATCAACAAAAGCTTCCGCAACTCTGAATAGAAGTTGTAAAACCTGAAAATCTAAAACATATATAAAGACTAAAATGCCCTTGGAATAAAAAACTATAAAATACGTAATACACGTTTATAAGCATTTAACGAAAATTTAATACCTAACATACGAATAATAAAAACTTAACGAATATGTTACGTGATCGATTTTGGTACGACGAAAGAGTTAAACGTTTCGCAAATATGTTTGGGCCGTTCGTTTGCTAAATGGGCTCGTTTCTTTTTGTGCCAAGCCGAGAGTCCAAGAGCCCAAAGGGGCGTTTGTTTTGTGTCGAGTGGATCAAAGGCCGAAGCCCACTTGGGCGTGAGCTTGTGTGCTCGGTTGGACCAAGCCAAACCCAAACCCCCTCCTAAAGCCCTAAACTAAATGTTACTACTATAAATACAATACATAAACTCAAAAGTGAAACCCTAGTTTTGGTTGCCTCTCTTTCTTTTCTTTGCTCCTATTCGGCCGAACCCTACAACCTTTGGTGTTGAGTTTTTTCTTCAACCAAGTTAAGGTATAAAGTGTTTCTCGTTTTCCTTTGATGTACCATGCGTTAATATGTTGTGTTATGTTTCGTTTAGTCGAGTTTCTTGTTTCTCTTTTGTGGCCGAGCCGTGTGAACCAAACCAAGGCAAACCCTAATGAATTAAACTTGATAAATATTAAGGAACATGTAACGTAATAAGTAGTATTGAATCGGATCATGAATATGTCGAGTTATAATAGAACCGAACCATGTATATGTTCGGCCACGGTGTAAGAACTTAATAACTTGAATATGTGAAGTGTTTAGACGAGCTAGGACTTGCGTAAAGTATGGTAGCCGAAACCCTAGGTGAACCGAACCACATAAAGAGTTTTGAACATGTATTAAATAAGTAAGAGATCATGAAAACATAAACCCTAGTTTAATATGTGAACCGAATAAGGTATGCCGAAACCCTAATGAGTTGTGAATCATGTATCATGTGTGCGTTATTATAACTCAAGTGAACTTGTAAATATGTAAACGTGTAATTAATACGAGTAATAAGTAACTTGTATGTCACATAAAATCATAAACGTGCATGATGAAACATAAGAGGAAAGGTTGTTTTCATTACGCGTTAGGTTAAGTAGCGAGTCATTAAAAGACGTAACATGTAAAATAAATGCATATTAATGAGATATTAAAGAAGAAGAAAACCCTAGAACATAAATGAGAGTCGATTAGGGTTTGAGCTAAGTATAGTAATTCGTTATTTCATGTGTGAGTTATGACATATAAACTATTTTCACTTTTAACCCTAGACTTTAATAAATGACATAATGAACCCTAATCTACAATATTAATTATAAAACACTTAAGTCTCATTTAATCATAAAACCCTAAAGTATGAAGATCACTGAATACACTAAGTATAAACACCAAATATTAAAAGATCATTTCGACGATTATGGAATCATAAATAACATGGACGACCGTTAATGTGTATAGGTTCTGTGAAGAAGGAGTAATCCTCTGTCTTCCGTATTTCTGCTTTTCGATCATTTGCTTTGGAATAAGGTACAGATATTCTGACCTTTTCAGTAAAGGTTCCTTTTAAAGTTTTCTTTCGTTAGCTTCTATAATAGGGTTTCCTAAGCCTTTGCTATGAACCCATTCTGATTTGTTTGAGCTGTTGCTTATCTGAACTCTGATTTCTGAATTATGAAATATCTGATTTTGAACTATATGATATGAAAACTCTGATTTTGGAAATATGAATAACTTTCTGATAAAATATGATCTGTGTCAGTTATGACATTCTGATTTGACCTAAGATAGTTTGACACCCGAGCCAAATATTTCACTAGTCGTGGGGGTTCCATGTCCGTATCAGTGATGCACTTCTGATATGACTCTAGGGCAGTAGAGTGATGTTCTGCCACGTCTCTGGATGGTGAAGCATATTTTGTATATGTAGGAAGGGGCGTATGGATGCATCCTAGATCTGTTATCTGTTATTTGTTATTTGTTATCTGTTATATGTTATCTGATGATTGATGCTGCGTGCATGCACGTCCTTCATAACTCTGGTAGGTCTCCCCTACAAAATGTTTCCTTACGAGAAATGTTGCCTTATGAGAATATGATTATGATCTGATATTTGTTTCTGGGCTCGTAGTAGTTAACTATACACTTTATTTGGAATTCTGATTTATACTTTGAAAATGATTATGAATTTGCTATCGCTCATTCACTTTATTTCATATTCGATATCGTTTAGTATTCGCTTTTGCTTCCATATCTGTTCACTGGGCTTTTGAAGCTCAGCCGCATTTTCTTTTCTTCCGCGGCAGGTATCTAAGCATTAGAAGCTGGGTTTTGCTTTGGGAGTACCTTAGAGATATTTAGCTTTGATTCTTATGATGCCATTTAAGACTATTTATTTTAGATATTCTGTTGAAGTTTATCTTCCGCTGGGACCTATGTATTGAAGTCATTTTGACTTGAATTATTTCCGCATTTATGTTAAGATTTTGTTTGGTTATTTATGTTTTGCTTTGATATGACACCATTACTTGTGATTCCTTTACCCTTGTCGGGTCGGGGCGTTACAATTTATGGCATCAGAGCCCAGGTTTACGACTTGTAGTCAGGACCTGTGAACATAAGAACCCTAGGTTTTCCCTTAGAGCTTAGGCTTTGACCTGTGAGGATTGGGTAGACTTTAGGTTTCCTTCTGCGAACTTCCATTTCGTATCTCACCTTTGTTCATTTTGCTAATCGTTTGAATATCGTTCAGATGGTTCGAACTCGTACTACCGGTGGCGCGGATGGAGACGATGATGCTACTAACATTGATGCTGCGGTTGCTAATGCTCTCAACACTCTTTTCCCTGGTCTTACTACACCTGAGATGATGGAACAGGTGATCAACAACATTCGTAATCAGAATGGTGCTTCGGGTAGTCGTGGAGGAAATCAACCCACCGGCATTCACACTTGGCTCGAGCGTTTCGGTAAGCTCAAGCCTCTTTCTTTTAGCACTGCTGCTACTCCCACTGAGGCCGAGGACTGGATCACTCATATTGAGAAGCTGTTTGAAGTATTGGGTTGTGGAGACGAGTTTAAGACTCGTTTGGCTGCATTTAAGTTGGAAGGTGATGCTTTGAATTGGTGGAAGGCGCTGAAGCAGGCACGAGGAGGAGATGCTTTTGCTGTTACTTGTACTTGGACTGAGTTTCGGACTATCTTCTATAACCGTTACTTCCCTGATGCTGAACAGCAAAGGTATGAGAGGGATTATCAGGGAATCTACCAGTTTGATCATGAGAACTCCAATGAGTACATGAGTAGGTTTATGAGACTGGTAAGCTTTGTGGGAACGATTGCTGGAGATGGTAGACGCCAAGCTAAGCACTTCAAGTGGGGATTGAAGAAGTGGGTGTTGGACCGACCACTTAACACTGAATATGAGGATGTGTCGGCCTGCAATGACGCATCTCATAACATTGAGATCTTTCATGAAGGTTCGGGTTACAACAAGCGTAATCGCGATGGTGATCGGATTCAAGGTAGGACTCAAAGTAATGATTATAAGGGAAATTTTGGCAGGAGTTATGATTCGAGGGGTCAAGTGGATAGGAGTTATGATCAGCGGGGTCAGTCAGGAAGGAATGTGGACTCTAGGCTCCCTGAGGCGAGGAGTCAGGATAGTAGAGCTGCTGGTAAGAATGGAAATGATCGTCAGAATCAAGGTAACAATAACCAGCGTTACAACAAGGATCAGTCGGCTCGAGGATCAAATCAGGGTCGTGCTTCAGGATCTTCTGGTCAGCAAAGGACAGCTGAAGTTTTGCCTCCCCCACCTATTTGTACTACTTGTGGAAAGGCTCATCCGGGACCGTGTTTCAAGGCCACTGGTGGATGTTTCTCTTGTGGTTCCACTACTCACAAGATCAAGGATTGCCCTAAGAGGAACCCGGCGATTCCTGGAAACTACATCAAGCCGCCACCTACTACTGGACGTGTTTATGCTACTACTCGGAATCAGGCGGAGCGCACTTCAGGTACCATTACGGGAACTCTTTTCATTGATGATTATTCTATCTTTGCTTTATTTGACACCGGTGCCACACACTCCATTATATCTGTCACATGTGCTAAGAAACTTAATATGAAGCCCAAACCACTAACAAATCACTTAGCTATATCTACGCCTATGAAAAACCACATGATCATTGATCATAAATACGTTAAGTGTCCTCTTCGTTTTGATGATCGTATTCGCTCTGCAAATCTGTATCCTCTCGATATGGTCGACTTTGATATCATTCTAGGCATGGATTGGTTGGCTTATCTTAGAGCTTCCATCGACTTCTATGCTAGAAATGTGATCTTTGGAGACATAAAACATCCTGAATTTGTTTATTATGGTTCTCAACCTCTCAAATCTGTTAAGTTCATTTCTGCTATGAAGGCACGAACCATGATTGCTCATGGGTGTCAAGGTTTTCTGGCATCTGTTAAGGACACATCTTTGGAGAGTCCTAACATTGAAAATCTTTTTGTTGTTTGTGAATTCACCGACGTTTTTCCCGATGAACTTCCTGGTCTTCCTCCAGCTAGAGAAGTTGAGTTTAGCATTGAGTTAATTCCTGGTGCTGAACCGATTTCGAAAGCTCCGTATCGTATGGCACCTGTAGAACTGAAGGAGTTGAAGGAACAGCTGCAAGAGATGATAGATAATGGATTCATTCGACCTAGTGTTTCTCCATGGGGTGCACCTGTCTTGTTTGTGAAGAAGAAGGATGGAAGTATGCGTCTATGTATCGATTATCGTGAACTCAACCGTATTACTATTCGAAACCGTTATCCTCTTCCGCGTATAGATGATTTGTTTGATCAACTGCAAGGAGCTAAGTTCTTTTCTAAGATTGATCTGAGATCTGGTTATCATCAGCTACGTGTGAGGGAGCAAGATGTTCCTAAGACCGCGTTTCGTACCAGATATGGTCATTATGAGTTTCTCGTTATGCCTTTCAGTTTGAAAAATGCGCCTGCGGTATTTATGGACCTAATGAATCGTGTTTTCCATGAGTTCCTCGACAAGTTTGTTATTGTTTTCATCGACGACATTTTAGTTTACTCCAAGTCTGAAGAAGAGCATGAACAACATCTCCGGATAGTTTTGGAAATTTTGAGGAAGAAGAAGTTGTACGCCAAATTTTCGAAGTGTGAATTTTGGCTAAGACAAGTCGCGTTCCTTGGTCATATCGTATCTGCTGATGGTATCACCATGGATCCGTCTAAGGTTGAGGCTATCACTAAATGGCCAAGACCTACGACTGTGACTGAGGTTAGGAGTTTTCTAGGACTTGCTGGTTACTACCGACGTTTTGTAGAAGGTTTCTCTCGCTTAGCTTTGCCCCTAACCCAACTGATGAGAAAAGGTGAAAAGTTCGTATGGACGGATGAACGAGAAAAGAGTTTTGAAGAGTTGAAACGGAAATTGGTGTCCGCTCCCATTTTGACTCTTCCATCTGGTTCTGGAGGATTTCAAATTTATAGCGACTCATCTAAGAAAGGATTAGGCTGTGTTTTGATGCAACATGGAAAAGTGATAGCTTACGCATCAAGGCAACTAAAACCGTATGAGGAGAATTACCCAACTCATGACCTTGAGTTAGCTGCTGTGGTGTTCGCGTTGAAGATCTGGAGACATTACTTGTATGGAGAGACGTGTGACATTTTCACCGATCATAAGAGTCTCAAGTATATTTTCACTCAAAAAGAACTCAACATGAGACAAAGAAGATGGTTATAACTTCTTAAGGATTATGACACCAACATTCAGTACCATCCGGGTAAGGCTAATGTAGTTGCTGACGCACTTAGCCGGAAATCAGGTATTCTTGCAAGTATTGAGATTGAACCTAGGATTATTCGTGACTTAGAACGTTTGGACGTTGAGTTGTGTGTACGAGGTTTTGATGGATACTGGGCTAGTATGAAGGTGGAGTCGAACCTTATACTGCAAATTAAAGAAGCTCAGAAAGATGACAGCGAGCTGTGGGCCGTGGCGCAAAATGTTGAAGAAGGTAAGCAGACGGAGTTTAAGGTTGATAATGACGGAATTGTATGGTATGAAGATAGGCTTTGTGTTCCCAATGATCAGGTACTTCGTGAGAAAGTTATGACTGAAGCACATAGTTCTCCTTTCACTATCCATCCTGGATCTACCAAGATGTATAGGAATTTGAAACAGTACTTCTGGTGGAATGGCATGAAGCAAGATGTGGCCACGTTTGTGTCGAAGTGTATGGTTTGTCAGCAGGTTAAGATTGAACATCAAAGAGCTAGTGGACTGTTACAACCATTGGATATTCCGACATGGAAGTGGGATAAGATATCTATGGATTTTGTGACTGGACTACCTCTTACCAAGAAGAAGCATGATGCGATTTGGGTAGTAGTTGATCGACTAACCAAATCTGCTCATTTCTTACCAATCAGAAAAGATTATGGTATTGGTAGATTGGCGGAGATTTTTCAGCAAGAGATCGTTAGACTTCATGGTACTCCGGCATCTCGTTTCTGATAGGGATCCGCGTTTTACTTCTCGTTTCTGGAAAGGTTTGCAAAAAGCTTGGGGTACTCGACTTAATTTTAGTACGGCATTTCATCCTCAAACAGATGGTCAGTCAGAAAGGACTATTCAGACCTTAGAGGACATGCTAAGGGCTTGTGCTCTGGAATGGACTGGTAGCTGGGATGAATATTTATGTTTAGTAGAGTTTGCATACAACAACAGTTGGCATGCTAGCATTAAGGCAGCACCGTTTGAACTTCTGTATGGAAGAAAATGTAGAGCACCTATTTGTTGGGATGAAGTAGGTGAACGCTTAATTGAAGGACCGGAAATGATTGAGATCACTAATGAGAAAGTAGCTGTTGCTAGAGAAAAGTTGAAGGAGGCTAGGTCTCGTCAGAAAAGTTATGCCGACAAGCATCGTCGTGATTTAGAATTTCGGGTTGGAGATCGTGTATTTTTGAAAGTATCGCCGTTTAGAGGTGTGAAATGTTTTGGAATCAAGGGCAAGCTCAGTCCTAGATTCATCGGTCCGTTTGAAATTCTGGAGTGTATAGGAGAAGTTTCGTATCGTTTAGCACTTCCGCCTCAGCTATCGCATGTTCATGATGTTTTCCATGTATCTCTCCTAAGGGGATACAATTATCATTCGTTACACGTTGCTTCGTATCCGTTTGATCAGATTCAATCCGATATGTCTTTATCTGAAGAACCGGAAGCTATTTTAGAAAGACAAGATAGAGTCATGAGAAATAAAGTCATTCCATTCGTTAAGATTCTTTGGAAAAATCACGCAGAACGTGAGGCTAATTGGGAAACCGAAGAGTCGATGCGAGCTAGTTATCCTCATTTCTTTGAATAGTTTGGTATGTTCTCATCTCGTTTTCGTTTCGTTTCATTTCAATTTTCGAGGACGAAATTTTTTTTTAGAGGGGAAGAATTGTAAAACCTGAAAATCTAAAACATATATAAAGACTAAAATGCCCTTGGAATCAAAAACTATAAAATACGTAATACACGTTTATAAGCATTTAACAAAAATTTAATACCTAACATACGAATAATAAAAACTTAACGAATATGTTACGTGATCGATTTTGTTACGACGAAAGAGTTAAACGTTTCGCAAATATGTTTGGGCCGTTCGTTTGCTAAATGGGCTCGTTTCTTTTTGTGCCAAGCCGAGAGTCCAAGAGCCCAAAGGGGCGTTTGTTTTGTGTCGAGTGGATCAAAGGCCGAAGCCCACTTGGGCGTGAGCTTGTGTGCTCGGTTGGACCAAGACGAACCCAAACCCCCTCCTAAAGCCATAAACTAAATGTTACTACTATAAATACAATACATAAACTCAAAAGTGAAACCCTGGTTTTGGTTGCCTCTCTTTCTTTTCTTTGCTCCTATTCGGCCGAACCCTACAACCTTTGGTGTCGAGTTTTTGCTTCAACCAAGTTAAGGTATAAAGTGTTTTTTGTTTTCCTTTGATGTACCATGCGTTAATATGTTGTGTTATGTTTCGTTTAGTCGAGTTTCTTGTTTCTCTTTTGTGGCCGAGCCGTGTGAACCAAACCAAGGCAAACCCTAATGAATTAAACTTGATAAATATTAAGGAACAGGTAACGTAATAAGTAGTATTGAATCGGATCATGAATATGTCGAGTTATAATAGAACCGAACCATGTATATGTTCGGCCAAGGTGTAAGAACTTAATAACTTGAATATGTGAAGTGTTTAGATGAGCTAGGACTTGCGTAAAGTATGGTAGCCGAAACCCTAGGTGAACCGAACCACATAAAGAGTTTTGAACATGTATTAAATAAGTAAGAGATCATGAAAACATAAACCCTAGTTTAATATGTGAACCGAATAAGGTATGCCGAAACCCTAATGAGTTGTGAATCATGTATCATGTGTGCGTTATTATAACTCAAGTGAACTTGTAAATATGAAACGTGTAATTAATACGAGTAATAAGTAACTTGTATGTCACATAAAATCATAAACGTGCATGATGAAACATAAGAGGAAAGGTTGTTTTCATTACGCGTTAGGTTAAGTAGCGAGTCATTAAAAGACGTAACATGTAAAATAAATGCATATTAATGAGATATTAAAGAAGAAGAAAACCCTAGAACATAAATGAGAGTCGATTAGGGTTTGAGCTAAGTATAGTAATTCGTTATTTCATGTGTGAGTTATGACATATAAACTATTTTCACTTTTAACCCTAAACTTTAATAAATGACATAATGAACCCTAATCTACAATATTAATTATAAAACACTTAAGTCTCATTTAATCATAAAACCCTAAAGTATGAAGATCACTGAATACACTAAGTATAAACACCAAATATTAAAATATCATTTCGACGATTATGGAATCATAAATAACATGGACGACCGTTAATGTGTATAGGTTCTGTGAAGAAGGAGCAATCCTTTGTCTTCCTCATTTCTGCTTTTCGATCATTTGCTTTGGAATAAGGTACATATATTCTGACCTTTTCAGTAAAGGTTCCTTTTAAAGTTTTCTTTCGTTAGCTTCTATAATAGGGTTTCCTAAGCCTTTGCTATGAACCCATTCTGATTTGTTTGAGCTGTTGCTTATCTGAACTCTGATTTCTGAATTATGAAATATCTGATTTTGAACTATATGATATGAAAACTCCGATTTTGGAAATATGAATAACTTTATGATAAAATATGATCTGTGTCAGTTATGACATTCTGATTTGACCTAAGATAGTTTGACACCCGAGCCAAATATTTCACTAGTCATGGGGGTTCCATGTCCGTATCAGTGATGCACTTCTGATATGACTCTAGGGCAGTAGAGTGATGTTCTGCCACGTCTCTGGATGGTGAAGCATGTTTTGTATATGTAGGAAGGGGCGTATGGATGCATCCTAGATCTGTTATCTGTTATTTGTTATTTGTTATCTGTTATATGTTATCTGATGATTGATGCTGCGTGCATGCACGTCCTTCATAACTCTGGTAGGTCTCCCCTACAAAATGTTTCCTTACGAGAAATGTTGCCTTATGAGAATATGATTATGATCTGATATTTGTTTCTGGGCTCGTGGTAGTTAACTATAAACTTTATTTGAAATTCTGATTTATACTTTGAAAATGATTATGATTTTGCTATCGCTCATTCACTTTATTTCATATTCGATATCGTTTAGTATTCGCTTTTGCTTCCATATCTGTTCACTGGGCTTTTGAAGCTCAGCCGCATTTTCTTTTCTTCCGCGGCAGGTATCTAAGCATTGGAAGCTGGGTTTTGCTTTGGGATGAGTGCATGAGTGGACTTACCTTAGAGATATTTAGCTTTGATTCTTATGATGCCATTTAAGACTATTTATTTCAGATATTATGTTGAAGTTTATCTTCTGTTGGGACCTATGTATTGAAGTCATTTTGACTTGAATTATTTCCGCATTTATGTTAAGATTTTGTTTGGTTATTTATGTTTTGCTTTGATATGACACCATTACTTGTGATTCCTTTACCCTTGTCGGGTCGGGGCGTTACAGAAGTAATCATGATCCAATGTCGGTCCAAAAGCACAAAGTCACATGATAACAATGCTACAAAGGATGAGTCAGAGATTTATGGTATCAGATGATCTCAAAGCTGGCTCAACACTCATCATTACGTGGATCATTTAAAGAACTCCAATTGAGTAAACATAACATGCTGAACATAAAGAATCAATGACTATGGACTACAGAGCAAAGATCTTAATCAAGAATCCAAGAACAATCAATATGTAATATCTATTTGTATTCAATGTAAATTGAGGTGACCTCCCTTAGGGTGAGATTGTTAGGATTTAGAAAATCCAGTAGTTGAAGTGTCGGTCACCTCAAGTATATGTATTCATTAGAAAGCTCTTAGTCGTAGTCACGCAATGTTAATAAGTAGTTTGCTAAGTATCACCGTGGAGGACGGACGGGTCTTTACCCACTGTATGCCTGATCCACAGCCCGTAGGAGGCGTGTTGTGTAAGAAACTATAAATACCCTCTACCTCCCAAGGTAGAGGGTTGGAGCTTCATAGTATCATTTTTCTTTGTCTCACTAAGTTCCTAAACTCTTCCACTTTCTCTCTCTAAAACCCATAAGTATACGCCCCATATTATACATATGTGACGTGTTTATGAAATCCAATATCTAACAATACCAACATCTTTGGCCCATTTATCTCATCCCTATCTCTCATTTATATCTACATATCTCACTCAAAATAAACTCTACGAAACCCTAACAAAAAGAGACGGCAAAAACCCCATCTTCTTCCCATTTTTAGTCGACAACAAGGAGGTTCAAAGGAGGAGACTCGTAGGCTCGTGTAGTGGCTGTGATCGTGGATATTAGATTCGAAGATTCTGCTTGGTGTGTTGTGGTTTTATCTGGCTGCTGGTTGTGGCTGCTTTGGGCAAAAGAAGGCTTTGGTTGCCTTGTTTCGAGCACCTGTCTTCCCCAATTTTTTCACGTTTCAAAGGTACATGGTATCACCCATAATCTCGTCCCTTTCTTCCTTGTTTTCTGGTTTCAGTCGGATACTTTCAGCCTTCGAATGCACTTATATTCATGTCACATAGAATGATTAATAAGATTACATAAATCTGTAATGGTTAAAAGTGTGTCGACCCATATGCTTTGGCTTGGATTGTTTTGGGACCTTTCCCTTCGAGTTCATGGTCACGTTAAAAAAAACATTGTCACATGAGATAATAAGTTTTGTCACCTCAATCATGCATGTCGACCCATATATCTTGGCAATGAATCTGTTTTGATCCAACCTATGCACGACCAAACCTAGCACAATTTTATGCATGATGTCTTTATGGGTTATCAAGTTAAGATGGATTAAAAACACGAGTATATACTTGTTGCAAATCAGAAATTAAAAGGAATATTCAAAAAGGAGCGTCCGGTTGTGATTTAGTAGAACATAAGAAATGGGTATACATGGTCTTGTGGGGGTAACTTCGAGTGCCATCGCGGAGTTTATGTGTGTGTCATTTAGTGTTTTGAAAGGGTGTCAGGGAGTCAAGCCGGGGGTTAACCATAATATATTTTTACTAGCTCGTGAATGTTAATTGTTTGAACCGCGAACGAGCTTGAATATTGATCGAACATGCATATGGAATCTTGTGGGGGTAACTTTGAGGGTGACTGCGGGAAAAATGGTTGGGTCTTTTGGAGTTTTGAAAGTGTTTCGGGGAAGACGAGTCGGGGGTTTGTCATTATACGTGTTGATCTAGTCGTGTGGATAAGCCGTTTGAACCGCGATCAAGCATGAAGTTGGCAGGTGGGTTATAAGAAAAAGAAAGACTAAAATGAAATAGTTACTGTACGCATGGTTTCTTAATGTTGCATGTTATTATTTATAGAATATTTCACTTTTAACCCTCATCTTTAAATATTATCGCATGCAAACCTTGAACTATTATGAAATGACACAATACACCTTAAACTATTATATTGATAACATTAAGTCCTATAGTTTATCCTTTTGGCATTTGAAACATTGATAAAATACACTTTAAACTTTATTTTTGAATTATTTACATTGTAAACCCCTAACTTTGAGATATTTACCATGCGAACCCTATACTTTGAAGTATGATCTAATAAAGCCTTAAAATAGGATATTTGTCATATTAAATATTTAATTTTGCCAAGTATCATTTGTAACCCTTAAGTTTGGCTAATTACTGATTATTACCCTAAAGTATTTTAATTCTGTCCATTACTAAAAAGGAGAATACGCTTATAACTCTAAAAATATTAATACGATTAATCATTATGACTTAAATGAGCTAATAAGTATTAGGGCAAATGACAAAAAAATGCATCGAACTTGACACTTTTTATGATTGTGTGTAGCCAACTATTTTTTTTCTTATTGTGTGTACTGAACTTTCAAAACTCGATTATTGTGTGCATTTTGTGACCATTTTACCCTTAATTTTTTCAAATTTCGAAGGGTAAAATGGTCATTTTACATGGCAGAATAGTCACAAAATACACATAATGATCGAAATTTGAAAGTTCAGTACATACAATAAGAAAAAAAATAGTTGGCTACACACAATCACATAAAGTGTCAAGTTCGATGCATTTTTTTGTCATTTGCCCTAAGTATTATACGAATCGTAATCCGTGTAGATTCGTTGGAGGAGACGTGACGTTGTGTCTTCGTGTTCATTCTTTCGTTTGCTTTCCTTTTATTGGCGTTAAGGTACATATATTCTGACCTTTCTCATAAGGTTTCTCATGATCTCTTTGCATCTTTGATCTCTTGCCATTTTGATATTGAACCTTTGCTTTACTACTGACCTCGCTGTTATTAAACCTCTGTTACTGAACCATTGCTATTGAACCTCTTTTATTGAACTACTATTACTGAACCTTTGATACTGAACTTTGATATTGAACCATTGCAATGAACCCCTGAATTGTGAACCATTGATAATGAACCTTTGATTGTGAAGACTTATATATTGCTACACTTTGAACCTTTGTTTGACCCTTCAGATTGATAGCCGAGCCAAATATTGTTATCCTAGCCATGAAGGTAACATGGCCGTGTCATTGATGCACCAATGGCATGACTCTAGTGTGGTTGAGTGATGCTCCACACCGTCCCTATATTGTATTGATTATGCGCGCTTCATTGTTATTGTTATGGCCACTATTGTTCTGCAGGGGTGTATGGATGCATCCTAGATTTGTATTGTATCGGATTGATATTGGATTGATATTTATATTGTATTGGTGATGTGGTACGTGTGTGCAATACACCCCCTCACAGTCTGGGAGCTAGCTACTTCATTAGTTACTAAGGTCTCCCCTCCTATTGATCTGGTATTCCGAGGTCACCCCTCCGAATACAATGGCTACTATTGGATATTGGGCTACTAATGCCACTATTGATTGTATTGTATTGTATTGTTGGCTCGGGATAGATTTCTGACAAACCTTACACTTTTGATATACCTATATTGTACCTTCTGTATTCCCCAATGCACCATATTCTGTATTGATTGTCCATTACTCAGTACCTTTATGTGACTCACTCTACTACCATGATATGTATTCCATTGCATTGATCTGTCATATTCTTATTCCGTTACTTCAGACTATCATCCCATTCACGTACCGGGTTATTATATGATTGTTGAATTTGATTATGCTATTAACAACTGTTTACCCTGCTATGATATGATTAATATGCGATTATATGATTCACCTGTTGTTATCTGATTATATGTTATCCTACTGTTATGTGACCCTTTGATTTGTTTGGTGACCGTGCTAGTGTGCAATTGATTGGTTGATCTGTTGATCATGTATACTTCGTTCGGTTAATCTCGTGGACTATGATTATCCGTTAGTATCCTCATCTGCTTATTATTGACCTGCCATGTGTTACATTCCTGCTTATGCTACTGTTTGATTGGGTAGATGGTTCAACTTATGTTGCCTGGCTTGTTAACCTGTTTAGTTTCCCTGTTATGACCTTAATTCATTCAATCATAATGTTCGTACTGTATTCCTACTTGTTACGTGTGGCTACCATGTTTTAACTGCTAATAGTACTTCTGCTTTTATGATACTGGTTACGTTTTAACTGTGGGTTATTTGACTTGTGTGATTGCCATACTCACTTACTAATTAATTGCTTCCGCTTGCTTTTAGATTTCCGTTTGACTTGTACGTATTCTGATTTCCTGAATTTATTGTATGACATATATATGTTGTGGGGATACGACGTCTGCTATGCTAGTTTATGTGTCGGTATTTGTATGCCTGATTTGTATGTGCTTACATATATGTTGTCAATGCTTTGCTTTGCTTCGTTCTCCTTGTTATCTGTTCTTTCTGGATATCTGTATAATTGTGTTCTGTAGGATCCTCATTGACTCATTGTTTCCTTTCCGTTGCGACCTTGTTATTGTTTCCTCTGTTTCCTTTCGCATTTCTGATTTTTTAGCTTCCGTTTTGTTATATCTGTTCACTGGGATTTTTAAGCTCAGCCGCATTTCTTTTCCTGCGGCAGGTTTTAGATTGGAAGATGGGCCTTAATGGGCTGAGAGTTGGATTGTCTGAGTGGACCAACCCTAGATACCTTATTATCTTGGATTTATTTTGATGGGCTATTGTTTGGGATTTTATTTTATTTTAGACATATTGGATTTTATATTTTTCTTTGTAAGTCATCTGTTTATATGACTTGGTAATTCATTTTTATAAGGCTTCCGCTTGTAAAATTTAATTTGTATGTTCTGATATGACACCAGAATGTGACACTTCTACCCTTGTCGGGTTGGGGTGTTACAATTATGGTATCAGAGCAAAGGTTTTGTCTTGTTGACCTTAGGATTGACCTGTGAGGACTGTGTAGACATTAGGCTTCCGTCTGTTCTGATCTCTTTCGCTTCCTTTTGATTTTCGTTCAAATTTGACTTTGATATTCTTTTGTCTTCGCTGATTTGACCCCCTTCTTTTCGCATTTGATTTTGTTTGTTTTATCTTCGTGCATTCGTTGTCGACCGTTTAAATGGAGACTACTCGTGGAGTCGAAGATGATGGTGCCGACCCTGCAATGCTGCAACAATTTCTGGAGAGGTTCGTGAAACATAAGCCGCACCCGATCGTGATGCTGCCGGAGACGTCAGGATGCTGCTGAAGGGAGCTGGACGGATCAACCAAAGGTGCAAAGACGGAGACAAGATTCAACTGGTGGCTGAGAAGGTTCATCTACTTCTTATGATTGGGTGCGACTTGTGTTACTCGATTTGTTTGTCACGCGTTTTGAGGCGGTTTGATATTTTGCTATGTGATTTTGATCGGCATTGCTTTTCTTTGATTTGTTCATAACTCGGTTTGAATCATGAAGTTTATGGTTTAGCACTTTGGTGATATATCAGCTTTATTTTGGATCGTCAGTAATGAGTCATGAGGAGCCGTTCCGAGCAAGTTGGTGGCCTTTCTTATTTTGTGATGTGGTAAGTTGGTTTGATGTATTTTATGCTGCATGTATGTGGATCTGGTCTGTTATAGTATGTTACTTGCTACCTGTATATTATCTGTTTTGTGGTGATATGGGTTATGTGGTTTGTCATGACCCGAGGCAGAATATGATGACAATAAGAACTTGTTATGTGATGCAAGTATTATGACGCCTGATCAATGTGATAATACCGACATTATATAATCTGAACTTATTGAAGTCATACGAAGTCTTGGGAAATTCCTGGGGTTGGTACGTGAATGGACTAGGACTCACATCCTTTATTTGTCACTCCTCGTGTTCCTTTGGAATTATGTACCTCTTTGCGAGATTCTCACCGATATCTGTTACGTATAAGCTCTGTACGCTTTGGAACCGAAATCATTATGATCTGTGTAAAACTATGGATTGCTATGCCTGCCTTAAACCATTACGTCTCCAGGTACCTCTGCGACTCTTTTAGAGGGGAAGAGTTGCAGAACCCTAAAATTCGTAAACATGTACAATGACCATAATACCCTTCTAGCCAATAATTATGAAATCCATAAAACAAAGCGAGCTCATTAAGTACGTTAGATATGTAATTGGTAAATGATTTTCATGAGACATTGATAACAATTAAAAAAACTTACATTATATCACTTAATAAATATAACACAATAAAAAGTCACGTGGACTAAATGAAATACATGTTTAGACATATAAATAAAGTGTGATACAAATAATATTGGCAAGTAAATAAAATGTGATTTTGGTCTTCAAATTTCCCCCTATATTCGGTCCTTGAAACGCCCATAGTACCAACATCTTTGCCCCATTTATCTCATCCCTATCTCTCATTTATATCTACATAACTCACTCAAAATAAACTCTAAGAAACCCTAACAAAAAGAGACGGCAAAAACCCCATCTTCTTCCCATTTTCAGTCGACAACAAGGAGGTTCAAAGGAGGAGACTCGTAGGCTCGTGTAGTGGCTGTGATCATGGATATTAGGTTAGAAGATTCTGCTTGGTGTGTCGTGGGTTTACCTGGCTGCTGGTCGCGGCTGCTTAGGGCAAAAGAAGGCTATGGTTGCCTTGTTTCGAGCACCTGTCTTCTCCCTTGTTTACACGTTTCAAAGGTACAGGGTATCACCCATAATCTCGTCCCTTTCTTCCTTGTTTTCTGGTTTTAGTCGCATACTTTCAGCCTTCGAATGCACTTATATTCATGTCACATAGAATGATTAATAAGATTACATAAATCTGTAATGGTTAAAAGTGTGTCGACCCATATGCTTTGGCTTGGATTGTTTTGGGACCTTTCCCTTCGAGTTCATGCTCACGTTAAAAAAACATTGTCACATGAGATAATAAGTTTTGTCACCTCAATCATGCATGTCGACCCATATATCTTGGCAATGAATCTGTTTTGATCCAACCTATGCACGACCAAACCTAGCACAATTTTATGCATGATGTCTTTATGGGTTATCAAGTTAAGATGGATTAAAAACATGAGTATATACTTGTTGCAAATAAGAAATTAAAAGGAATATTCAAAAAGGAGCGTCTGGTTGTGATTTAGTAGAACATAAGAAATGGGTATACATGGTCTTGTGGGGGTAACTTCGAGGGCCATCGCGGAGTTTATGTGTGTGTCATTTTGTGTTTTGAAAGGGTGTCGGGGGAGTCAAGCCGGGGGTTATCCATAATATATTTTTACTAGGTCGTGAATGTTAATTGTTTGAATCGCGAACGAGCTTGAATATTGATCGAACATGCATATGGAATCTTGTGGGGGTAACTTTGAGGGTGACCGCGGGAAAAATGGTTGGGTCTTTTGGAGTTTTGAAAGTGTTTCGGGGAAGACGAGTCGGGGGTTTGTCATTATACGTGTTGATCTAGTCGTGTCGATAAGCCGTTTGAACCGAGATCAAGCATGAAGTTGGCAGGTCGGGTTATAAGAAAAAGAAAGAGTAAAATGAAAGGGTTACTGTACGCATGGTTTCTTAATGTTGCATGTTATTATTTATAGAATATTTCACTTTTAACCCTCATCTTTAAATATTATCGCATGCAAACCTTGAACTATTATGAAATGACACAATACACCTTAAACTATTATATTGATAACATTAAGTCCTATAGTTTATCCTTTTGGCATTTGAAACATTGATAAAATACACTTTAAACTTTATTTTTGAATTATTTACATTGTAAACCCTAAACTTTGAGATATTTACCATGTGAACACTATACTTTGAAGTATGATCTAATAAAGCCTTAAAATAGGATATTTGTCATATTAAATATTTAATTTTGCCAAGTATCATTTCTAACCCTTAAGTTTGGCTAATTAATGATTATTACCCTAAAGTATTTTAATTCCGTCCATTACTAAAAATGAGAATACGCTTATAACTCTAAAAATATTAATACGATTAATCATTATGACTTAAATGAGCTAATAAGTATTATACGAATCGTAATCCGTGTAGATTAGTTGGAGGAGACGTGACGTTGTGTCTTCGTGTTCATTTATTCATTTGCTTTCCTTTCATTGGCGTTAAGGTACAGATATTCTGACCTTTCTCATAAGGTTTCTCATGATCTCTTTTCATCTTTGATCTCTTGCCATTTTGATATTGAACCTTTTCTTACTGCTGACCTCGCTGTTATTGAACCTCTGTTACTGAACCATTGCTATTGAACCTCTGTTATTGAACTACTGCTACTGAACCTTTGATACTGAACTTTGATATTGTACCATTGCTATGAACCCCTGAATTGTGAACCATTGATATTGAACCTTTGAGTGTGAAGAATTATATATTGCTACACTTTGAACCTTTGTTTGACCCTTCAGATTGATACCCGAGCCAAGTATTTTTATCCTAGCCATGAAGGTAACATGGCCGTGTCATTGATGCACCAATGGCATGACTCTAGTGTCGTTGAGTGATGCTCCACACCGTCCCTATATTGTATTGATTATGTGCTCTTCATTGTTATTGTTATGGCCACTATTGTTCTGCAGGGGCGTATGGATGCATCCTAGATTTGTATTGTATTGGATTGATATTGATATTGTATTGGTGATGTGGTGCGTGTGTGCAATACACCCCCTCACAGTTTGGGAGCTAGCTACTCCATTGGTTACTAAGGTCTCCCCTCCTATTGATCTGGTATTCCGAGGTCACCCCTCCAAATACAATGGCTACTATTGGATATTCGGCTGCTAATGCCACTATTGATTGTATTGTATTGTATTGTTCGCTTGAGATAGATTTCTGACAAACCTTACACTTTTGATATACCTATATTGTAGCTTCTGTATTCCCCAATGCACCATATTCTGTATTGATTGTCCATTACTCAGTACCCTTATGTGACTCACTCTACTACCATGATATACGTTCCATTGCATTGATCTGTCATATTCTTATTCCGTTACTTCAGACTATCATCCCACTCACGTACCGGGTTATTATATGATTGTTGAATTTGATTATGCTATTGACTACTGTTACCCTGCTATGATATGATAAATATGCGATTATAGGATTCACCTATTGTAATCTGATTATATGTTATCCTACTGTTATGTGACCCTTTGATTTGTCTGGTGACCGTGCTAGTGTATAATTGATTAGTTGATCTGTTTATCATGTATACTTCGTTCGGTTAATCTCGTGGACTATGATTATCCGTTAGTATCCTCATCTACTTATTATTAACATGCCATTTGTTACATTCCTGCTTATGCTACTATTTGATTGGGTAGATGGTTCAACTTATGTTGCCTGGCTTGTTAACCTTGTTATCCTTGTTATCTGTTCTTTCTGGATATCTGTATAATTGTGTTCTACAGGATCCTCATTGACTCATTGTTTCCTTTCTGTTGCGACCTTGTTATTGTTTCCCCTGTTTCATTTCATATTTCTGATTTTTTTAGCTTCCGTTTTGTTATATCTATTCACTGGGCTTTTTAAGCTCAGCCGCATTTCTTTCCTGCGGCAGGTTTTAGGTTGGAAGATGGGCTTTGATGGGCTGAGAGTTGGATTGTCTGAGTGGACCAACCCTAGATACCTTATTATCTTGGATTTATTTTGATGGGCTATTGTTTGAGATTTCATTTTATTTTAGAGATATTGGATTTTGTATTTTTCTTTTTAAGTCATCCGTTTATATGACTTGGTAATTCATTTTTATAAGGCTTTCGCTTGTAAAATTTAATTTGTATGTTCTGATATGACACCAGAATGTGACACTTCTACCCTTGCCGGGTTGGGGTGTTAAATCACACCAGTTCTTGATGCGGTTAATCAACCCGATAAGGGAACTGGTGCCACCACAAAGGAATCAACGGAGCAGCAACAGCAAGATTGTGAGGTTAAGTTCGACTTTGAGGAAGATGAACTAGAAAAGACTGAGAAGATTACTGGTGTAGATGTGGAGAAAGCGGCAAAGGAAAAGGCTGATGAAGAAGCCCATGCTAAAGTAGATGAAGAAGAAAGGATTCGAATTGAAGCAGACAACTACATCCGATACAATCCTGAACATAATCCTGAACAATTTTCAGAGCCACCTCATGACCCTTCCACAACTGAATCATCATCTCACTCTTCACCACCACCTTCAAAAGATACAACCACCAAATCACCATTCAAGTCGGTGAAGAAACCTACAGATACATGGGCATCTCGGGCAAAGACCAAGATCCTTAAAGCCTTTAAACAAGCAAGAAAACGTAACATGGTTGATAGAAAGCTAAACTTGCTAGATGACAGGGTTAATTTTCTTAGCAAAGAGATGAACACGCTCATTGAGGAGAGAGATCAGATCAATTTATTCCTCAATCGTGATGTTCAAGGGAAAATGGAAGAGAAGATTAAGGAATACACTCATCAGTTCCTTCTCCAGTATGTCCCGAGAATAACCAAAGACATGTTCTCCAAACAATTATATCCTACTTTGAGAATACCGATCAGACAGACAATCATCACTACCCCGGTGACTATGCAGACTCGACCAGTCCCGCCTCCTAATGTAACCGAAACTGATCTTCTGTCACAGTTGATAGTTCAAATGACTGCTCGATCTTCAACACTCACTTCGGATGAATTGAAATTTCTTGAGCTACTTCTGGCTCATCAACTGAAGACTACATGTAAGGAAGCTGTTGGTCTTGAGAAGCGTTACAGAGACGATGATGACACAGACAAGGATCCAAAGGCTAAACTTCAGAAGAAAACAGGTGAGTCTTCATCATCTATGCCACCACCACCACCAAAGACCACCACCACTACTAGAGCATCTCAACAAATTCCTACATCTGATAAACCTCGGGATTCTGAGTCATATAAAATGCAATTTTGGAATATTTTCAGTATTTTGATGCATTTCTGAGCATTTTTAGACGTTTTGCAGTTCAGATAGACCCAAAAATGATGAGTATATACACACTCATCAATCCCCCACACTAAACTATTGCTAGTCCCTAGCAATCTTTTGAGAAAAACATAATGGATTTGAATCTCTTTACCAAAAGCCATTACTTCTGGAGTAGCCAAATGTTTCAGTTCAAGTAAGAACCATGGTACACCGATAACCATGTGATTTTGAGCAAACCACCAGCTTCCAACGGATTTGATTTGTCTTTACCAAAAGCCGTTTGCTCTGGACTAGCCAACTCTTAGATAAATTATCAATATTATCTTTGGTGAGCTGATTACCAATTATGGATTTCCACTGCCTTTACCACAAGCCATAAACTTGCGGGCTAGCCAACTCTTCACTTTTAAGGATATGGTGAGCTGAATACCATACAATTTTGGGCAAATTGCAAGCCGTCAACGGATTTGAGATATCTTTACCAAGAGCCGTTTGCTCCTGGATTAGCCAATCCTTTAGTTTATTAGACAAGGCGGACTGATAACCAATTGAGTAAGTACAAAACACTTACTCCAAAAAAAAATTTTTTTTTTGCCAAAAACGGGGGAATTGGGTGGTATAATTACATGATAAAATTCGTGAGAATCCCCCCCACACTTAGAAATGAATATTGCCCTCAATATTCAAAGTACCGGCGGTTATGCCGAAACAAAGAACGTAAAAGGGAAATACTACGGCCATTTTTTTTTTTTTTTTTTTTTTTTTTCTTTTTTATGAAAACTTATATATATATAACATGTGGGGCAACTCCCCCACACTAGGGTGGAACACATGGGTGAAAACCCATGTTTAGCTACTGTTTTTGATTACCGAGTCGCTAGCTTGACTCGACCCCGAATTAATTGGTTCATGGGGAAGCAAAGTGGAAGAAACAATCTCCATCGGACTTTCATTCAAGATGTTTGGACAAACATTTGAAGCACGTGAAAGTTTCACACCGATGAGATATACATAGAACCGGCTCAAAAATGATAAATGAAAATGCCGGGGTCAAAGATAGTGTCTTCATTCCCGAAGGAGTGAAGATGAAGAGAAATCACAAGATATTTGAGGAAAGGAAGAAAGATTTTGATAACAATCAAGATCCATTCTTCATCCTCAAATGTAGACATATCGGGAGGAAGGGTGAAGGTAGTATCATTGATAAGCAAACTCATACGATAGAGTACACCTTCCTCCGAGCTAATGTCATCCTCAAGATCAAAATAGAAATGATCATGTTCCGGAGGAGATATGTCATGAGAGAGTTCACCGGAGAACTCTTCATGAAGAGAATCATTCACATTAAGTGAAATTGTGAATTCTTGTTCCATTGTGGGCTCATCACTATCCTCGGTCTGAGTATCAAAGAGTGGATTCTCAGAAATTGAAGTGAATTCAGAGTCGAATTCAAATAGAGGATTGGTGAAAGTAGCTTTGAATGTTTCGGGAACAAAGTGATCAACATTCTCTATTGGATTGTTGGGATAAGAAGTGAGTGAACGATCATCATCAAGGGGACTTTCAGTCTCTCCCAGATCGGCTTCGAAATCAAAGAGTGGATTGATGTGAGTGAGTTCACCGGAGAACTCCTCAAGAAGAGGGTCAGACTGTGGGAGTGATGCCTCAACATACTCGATGTTTCCAAAGGAAGCACAATCGTCGCTAAAATCGGAGAAAGTTTCCAAATGATCATTTGAACACTCAAGAGGGGAAAGAGAATCACACATATGATCAGAAGTTCCCTGTGACTCTCTCGGGATTGGGACAAGGTCCTCAACACTAGACTTTATGAATTCGTCCGATTCCTTTTCAGGAACAGTGTCAAGATGCTCATCCCCCATATTAAGAGAGTGAGTGGGAGCTTCGGGTGTGATAGCAGTTGTTTGAGAATGAATCTCAACTGCTGGGATATCATATGATGAACTTGATGAATTTTTATAGAATTGAAGGATATCAAGTGTATCCTCATCATCACTGTCATCAGGAATGAAACGAAATTGAGAGCTAGATCTGGCTGCTTTTTCTTTTGCAATTGATTCCCTAATAGATTTTTCAAACGCAATTTGGGAATTTAATTCAGCAGCCTGCTCTTCAGCTAACAATTCTTCCATGGATTTTGGATTATCTTGGGAATGTTTACATTCCTTCAAATCTTTCACTAAATCCAAAAGATCAAGGAGAAGATTTTGAGGAAGTGGATCAGGCTGAGGTGGTGCCTGATTCATATGGTACTGTAGAGGTTGGTCATGATACGAAGAGTCGTAATTGTTACAAGGAAATGGATTCCTTGTTTGACAATCAGAGCTACAGTGAGGACCTCCACAATATTCACAACAGTAAAACTGATGTGGCTGTGAGTCACATGTGTTGTAGTCATAATTGTTATCAGGAACCTACTCATAGACAAGCGTGTTTCCCGATGGACAATCAGAACTGGAGTGTGAACCACCACAGTACTCACAACAGTAAAACTGCTGAGTCTCACAGTGTGGTAGCTGGTGGAATAAATCAGTTGTGTTATGGTAAGAATAGGGATCTTGGTTATAGACAGACCCGTTTCCTGACTCCACCATGCCACAACTGGGGCAATTGCCACCATTATAAGGACCACCACACCATTGACAACCAAGAGGGTGGGGATAAGACATAGAAAGAATCAAAGGTTTTCAGAGGGGTAGGGATGAAGAATCAAAGATGTGAGAGGGTAAAGATGGATATTTTTGGATTTTTGGATAATCATTTTGTAAAAATAAGAAAGAAAATCTTTTTGGATTTTTGAAAAAGAAAATATAAACACATACAGATGGTATAAACAAGGAGTGAATATCCAAATCACTAATCTGCTAGACGGAAGATAATCAGCACAGCTCCCCGGCAGCGGCGCCAAAAATTTGATCCGTGCCAAACCGTCAAGTTTTCTCACGCAAGCCGACCACTTGTGAATGGCCGACCGTAAGAAACTTAAAACGGTTAAGACACAAACTCAATGAAGATCTGGAGAGTATAGTGTTTCCCCGGGTCGTTATGTCCCAGCGAGCTATGCAATGGATCACCCAACGAATAGTGATCGAGGAATTTGAACGGAAAACGGGATTTGAATTATTATAACTACAGGAAAAGCCCATAAACTACAAGGGCTTAAATGCAAATTAAAGGAAATTAAAAAGATAAAAAATATTAAATAAACGCTATCACTATTTTTAAAATTGATGAACGTTTAAAACTTTAAAACTTACGTTTAAATAAAATTACGTAAACGTACAAAATAAAAAGTGAGATCTAAGAAATAAAAGTCCTAAAAATATGAAAATGACATTTTTACAAACCTAATGATAAAAGAAAATATATAGAAAAATAAAATTATTTTTAAAACTATTTATCTATTTATTATTAATTAAAAACTATTTTTAACTATTAAATAATAACCTAAAATACAAGAAAATGTGAATTAAAGCTAGAAAAATAAAATTAAGACTTAGAAAAATCTAAAATATCAAAAGAGAATTTTCAAAACTATTTTTGTATTTTTCTGATTATTTTTCTATTTTCTAGGGATTAAAAACTATTAAAAACTAATTAAATTACTTAAAAATACAAATTTAACTAAGAAAAATCTAGAAATAAATTTTTTTGTCTTTTTATATTTATCTTAACTTAAGAAAAATGAAAAATTGTTTTTTTGAAGCTTTTCTTAATTAATTGTATTTAATGCTAATTAAAAATGCTTAAAAACTAATTAAAATCAAGAAAAATACTAAACAGTACTGGAAAAATCTGAAAAATTCAAGTTAAGCTTAAAATAATGCAAGGAATCAAGGAAAAATGGAAAAACAGGTGGTTGTGTGTGAGATTATGGAACTGATGTGTCAAGTGCTTAATAATAAGCACTTTAAATAAGCAAACAAACACAAAAAGCTACCAACTGTTTACAAAAGTTATAAACTGCTAAAAGAACTAAAATGCAACAAAAAACAACTGCTCTTAATCACTGAAACATCAAGTTGCTATGATTTGAGGAATTGAAATAAGTGCTAAAAAACAGTTAAGAGGGTCTACTTGCAGCTGAATAATAAGCACTTGAATAAGCTGGAAACTTAAAAACAACAACTGTAAACTAAACTAGACCTGGGTGAGAGTTTATAAACCAAATTACAGACCTAGACAAGCTCAAATGAGCTTTTCCCAAGCCTGGTAAAACCTAGACAAATCCTGTGCAGCTCAATGCTCTGCACATGGCACTTAATCCCATCTTGACAAGCTTCTTTAGAGCTTAAGAAAAATTCTCAAAATTATACAAAAATGAGGACAAGAAAATAGACCTACTGAAGATTTTAAAACCATAAGATTCACTGAAATTGACCCAGAGATGAATCAAAGAAAATTCACCCTAGCTAGGCCCAAAACAGGTTTTCAATATTTTGACTTTTGATGAAGAAGTGGAAAGTTGACTTTCATGAACTTTGGGATCAATTTAAGGACTGATATAGAAGTAATGTGATGAAATAACACTAATGTAAGCTAGACCTATGAAATTGGAACACAAAACAAACTTTTGGTTCTGCAAAATCTCAACAGACAAGTAATTGAGACAGATAAATGGAGAAATTGACTTGGAGAGCAGGCAGACTCAAAAAGATGACTGAATTGAGCTCAAATGAGCTAAACAAACTTAAACTAACAAATCTTAAGCACAGAACTAACCTCTAAAACAGATTTGCTGTCAAATCCAAACACCATTTTAAAACTGATGTGCAAACTTAAATTGAGACAAACACTGAACCAGATAGCACCATTGATCAAACTGAGTTTACATGACCATAATAAAACTATTTAAGCAGGTTAAAACTACCATTGATCACAGATACAAGTATAAGCATAAAATGCAAAATAGACTTGAAAATGAAAAGTGAAATAACCACTCACAGGTTTCCAGCTTGTTTGCAGGCTAAGACTAAACCCAATCTACTCTATCCTACTCTATTACAACCCAAATCAACTTCTGCTTCAACCCATTCCATGTCCAAAATGCTTGAACCACATTTTCACTTCACAGTTGACTTATGCTGACCATGGAACAATGTTAATTGAAACTGAATTACAAGCTTATCAAAAGCTAAAGTAAGCTTAAATAAGCTTGTTTAAACTTAAAAAGATTCCAATAGGAGCTTATAAATAGGAGAATGAAACTGAGATTTTCAACAGTAAACCATAAACTTGGAACTTATATGAAAACTTGAATTGATGCTCAAAAGTACAATACAATGTTGTTTTTAACTTAAATGAGATACAAATACACTGAAACTACAACATTTTGATTAAACTACAACATTAATTTTAAAAAACGACATTAAGGAAAAACTTAAAACTAGCTACTACTCCCCTCATGCCTTTCTTCTCTTTTTTTTTTATACAAAATTGCTTCCCCATCACTTCTGAGCTAATCCCACTTTCTTTTACAACCATTGGATCAGTTGAGTTGATCTCAGCCTTCCATTTCTTTTTTGGCGGGAAAAACTTTATACACTAGTTGGAGAGGTTGAGTGCTAGAGGGGGGAGGCATTTAATTCCCTTGGAAGGTTGTTGAGGAGGGGGGAACAAGAAAGGTGGAAAGGTGAGGAGGGGGATGGGTTGCAGGGCTATATGTTGGGGAAGACAGGAAAAAGGGCGGGTAGGGGTGGTTTTTGACTTATAGGTTTGACTGGTGGTAATATTAAAATGGGGGGGGGGTCCAAAAGTGTTATTGACAGGGGTCCAAAAGGTTAGGCAGGGTCCAATTGGTTTAATGACAAGGGTCTAATGGTGTAAAGGGTTTAAAACACAAGGACCCTTTTTGTAATTTCTGAAAACTCAAGGACCTAGGCTGCCATTTCTGAAAAGTTGCTCCAAGGACTAAAAGTGACAATCTCAAAAAGTACAAGGACCAAACTTGCCATTTTCCAATTTTCCAGGGGCCATTTTTGCCAATTTTCAAAGTTGGAGGACCAAACTTGTAATTTTCTCAAACTTTTTATATTTTTCACCAAAGGACTAATTTTGACAAGTTATGATTTTAAAAGGACCTTTGGTGACTTTTCTTTTGAAATTTTGACTCAGGGACTATTTTTGACAATTTTAGAAACTTGGGGGACTGAAACTGCCAATTATGCAAACTTTGCTCATTTTTCATCTGATTTTAAACATTTTGCATCTGAAACATATAAAATGCAATTTTGGAATATTTTCAGTATTTTGATGCATTTCTGAGCATTTTTAGACGTTTTGCAGTTCAGATAGACCCAAAAATGATGAGTATTTACACACTCATCAATCATCTATGCCACCACCACCACCAAAGACCACCACCACTACTAGAGCATCTCAAAAAATTCCTACATCTGATAAACCTCGGGATTCTGAGTCACCACCACCATTGGAGAAAACCGGTGATCACTTTCAATACACCGGTGGTGATGACGAAGAAATTCCCGAGCCCCAGCAACAACCATCATCAACTAAGCAACAACCATGATCATCCTTCAAGCCTAAGAAGAAGAGATCTACTTCAGTCGTCTCCTGGTTGGATGAAGATGACACTGCAGAATATGACTGGTTTAGCAAATTAGTTGATGCTACTCCTCGATTACTAGAAGGTCAAGAACCGGTAGATGGTCACACTATGGAGCAGGTAAAGATTATCAAGGACAAGTTTAAGGTCAAGAAGATGACGAAAGGAGAGTTACGCCGGATCAAGAACGATGCATTCCAATTGCTAAAAGACAGTTCCGGCAGTGCTATTGAAGTCGAATACCATCTCGACAACATCGCACGAGCCATGTCTAACAACATTGACTGGCTCAACCCCGAATCGAACATCGACTTCACAAGAAAGGATAACACTCCATACTACACTGACTGGACCAAACCGCTACCAACAATTGGCTGACCAGAGCAACCAAATATTCCTTACCGCTATTTCTTCAACAACGACCTAGTGTTTCTTCAGCACGGTAGCAACATCAGCAAGAAGTACGCTACATCACTTACCTTCAACATCCCAGCAGCAGTCTTCTCCACCAATGTTGCCATTGAAGAAGAACCCACCAGAATGTTCGTTGACAAAGTGGTGGATTATGATATTGATGCCAAGTATGGCATTCACCATTGGCCTCCAAGGAGAAGTCTGTATTACAGAAGCTGCAAAGTTCTAAAGTCGAACAAGGAGGTGTTTAGTGATATGAAGATCGTTGCTATAATGAATGTCACTCTGGCTAAAAAATGGGATTATTATTTCTTAAAAGAAATCAAAGTAAAACGCCAGGATGAAAAAGAATATGACTTCCCTGAAGCTGATTTTCTGAGATTGTTGCTCAACGACATTATTCTCCACCAACATTCAGCTCCAGTACATCATAGCCTTACTGATATTCATTCGAAGCACGTGTTGAAGATCTCTAGGTTGCAGTCGAATCTTATCAGAAGCAAGTCAACCTTACAAAACCGTTGCTACACTTTCCCGACATAAACCAACTATCTCAGTACACCATTTTGAAGAAACCAAAGTTTGGAGTTGTTTACCGCAGTGAACTTCACCACAACTGCTTCATGGCGTACAACGAGATTCATAAGTTCTGCGATCACACATTGAAGTTGGTTCGTGATGGGTTAGCATATCGGTTAAAGGATATTAAAGCTGGTATTGGGTCAACGAAGAGGTGGAATTCTGAAGAAAGAAGGGATGCTAAGAAGATAATCACGAGGCTGGATGAAAGGTTGTTTCATCGGGATCAGATGCGGAGGTTGGAAAGCTTTTTGGGTGGAAGACAGGGTTTCTCGCTTACGGGATATCAACGTCAAGAGAGAACTCCTGGTCTACTTGAATAATTGTCTGGTACTCCTCAAAACTATTTTGATTGATATTTGGATTGTATGATTTGTATATTCAAAATGCTTTGTGCACACATAACAGTGTACAACCCGTACTTGTAATGAAAGGACCCTGTGGTACGCTTCAGTGCCACAATCCGTATAAAAGGAGCGAAAGCTTCTCACTTTTGAGTAAACTAATCAAAACTTTAATTATTTTCAAAGTTTTTCTCAAAAAAACAAGTGCTTCCCCTTATGTTTTTAAAACCTCAAAAGTTAGTATTACTTGTTGAGGGGGAGTATTTGCTAAAAATCTTTGTTCACAAAACGTTCTTCGTGGAAATCTTCCCACAAAACTCGAAATGGTCATATTCGATATCAAAAATTTCATCAAAAATAACACTTATATGCCATTTTTGAGGGGGAGAAAAATTGTTTGATACAAATATGTTGATAATGTGATTGAATCATCGTGTGCTAAGACTTAACCCATGAATTGACAAGATCTGAACTTTCATACATCAAAGATTTGTCTTCTAAGACTTATCTGAGTAGATCGTACCTATTTGAGAAACTCTTGAAAGACATGAAGTTTGACGGGTTTGACAACCTTTTTCAAGGTTTGTCCACACCTTCAAGGTAGTTATTAGAGCTAGTTGTCACCTAAAAGTTGACAATGCATCTCTTTAACTATGCAACGTAACCGTGTCTCGCGGGGAATTGTCTATCTTGAGTCGATCAATTCAAAAGTGCGAGCTCTACCCTCACCATGCAGATTTTTGTCAAAACACTTAAGCACATGTGGAGGGGGAGTATTTATGAAAATACAAAACTCTCGAAGTGTTAAAAACATGTTTTCATTCATAAATACTTTGAGAGATTTTCAAGAAAATGGTTTTATGGCAACGTAGGATAGTCATGGAGTTATAAGGTGACTAAGGTTAGGAATAATTGTAACACCCCAACCCGAAATGGGTAGAAGTGTCACATTCTGGTGTCATATCAGAACATACAAATAAATTTTTACAATCAGAAGTTTTAAAGAATAACGTACCAAGTCGTATAAACAAATGATTGCCATGAAAATTACGAAATCCCAAAATGTCTAAAGTAAAATGAAATCTCAAAACAAAAATCCTGACAAAATAAATCCAAATAATAAGGTAACTAGGGTTGGTCCACTCAGATAATCCAACTCTCAGCCCATCAAGCCCATCTTCAAACCTAACACCTGCCGCAGGAAAAGAAATGCGGTTGATCTTAAAAAGCCCAGTGAACAGATATAACGAAATGAAAGCTAAATAAAATCATAAATACGAAATGAAATAAGGAAACTGATAACAAAGTCGCAGCGAAATGAGAACAATGAGTCAATGAGGATCCTGCAGAACAGAATTATACAAATATCCAGAAAGAATAGATAACAGAGGAAAACAAAGCCAGCAAAGCATCGACGACATGAATATAAGCACATACAAACTAGACATACAAATACTGAAACATAAGCAAGCATAGCAAACGTCGTATCTACACAACATATATATGGCATACAATCAATTTCGGAAATCAGAAGACATACAAGTCAAACAGAAATCTAAAGGCAAACTGAAGCAATTTATTAGTAAGTGAACATGGCAATCACATAGGTCAAAACCCTTATTTAAAAACATAACCAGTATCATAACAGCATAAGTACTAATAGCAGTCGACATATGGCAGTCACACGTAACAAGTAGGAATACAGTATAACGACATTATTGAATGAATTAAAGAGATAGCAGGGCAACTAAACAAATTAACAAGCCAGACGTCACAAGTTGAACCATTTACCCAATCAAACCATAGCATAAACAGAAATGCAAACATGGCAGGTCAACAACAAGCAGATAAAGATACTATCGGATAGTCAAAGTCCACGAGATTAGCTGAACGAAGTATACATAATAAACATACCAAAAAATCAATTACACACTAGCATGGTCACCACACAGATCAAAGGGGTCACATAAAGGTAAGATAACATATAATCTGATGACAATAGGTGAATCACATAATCGCATATTAATCATATCGTAGCATAAACAAACTCAATAATCATATAATAACCGGGTACGTAAATGGAATGATAGTTTGAAGTAACGGAATAAGAGTATGTCAGATCAATGCAATGAAGTAAAGCATGGTAGAAGAGTGAGTCACATAAGAGTGCTGAGTAATGGAAAAATAATACAGAATATGGTGCGTTGGGGAATAGAGAAGGTACAATATAGGCATATCAAAACTGTAAGGGTTGTCAAAAATCTACCACGAGCCCGGAAACATATCATATCATATCATATCATAGGTAGCCATTGTATTCAGAGGGGTGACCTCGGAATACCATATATAATAGGAGGGGAGACCTCAGTAACCAATGGAGTAGCTAGCTCCCGGAATGTGAAGATGCGCATTGCACACGACATCATTCACCATATAAATCATATCATATCATATCATAACATAACATATCTAGGATGCATCTATACGCCCCCGCAGAAACATAGTGGCCAAACATATAACTTGAGCACATAATCATATAACATAAAGGGGACGGTGTGTAACATCACTCGTACACACTGGAGTCATGCCATTGGTGCATCAATGACATGGTCATGGTACCTCCATGACTAGGAACACATATTTGGCTCGGGTGTCAAACTGAAGGGTCAAAGCATAATCATATCATAAGGTTCATATCAAAGGTTCAGACATCAAAGGTTCATATCATAGTTCCATAACATAGTTTCATAATCAAAGGTTCATAATTAGAAGGTTCATAATCATAACAACCGAATATCATCGCGAACAGAATCATACCAAAAGATCATATCGGAATCAAATCAAAAGGATCATAGCATAAGGAAAACATAGCAAATGAATATCATAAGTGAAGTAAAGTCAAGGATCGAAAAGTCATGAGAAATCCCTACTGAAAAGGGATAGAATATCTGTACCTTAGCAACGAAATGAAAACAAACGGGAAAGTAACACAGGGAAGCAACGTCGTATCTTCTTCAACGAATCTACATGAATTGATATCATATATTACTTATATACTCATTTTATAAGCTTCTTATGCGTTTGTAAGTGTTTTACATATTGATATCCTCTTTTATCTTTCATTTTCTTAAATTCGTAGAATTTAGCGATTTTTATTAAATACTTACTTAGCTCAAATAAAATCAAGTAAAATCCCAGGGGTTTCCATATGAGTTAAAAGACTCTCCAAAAATTGGGGGGGTTCTATTTCCAGGTCAAATGGCCTATGGAAAATCACAAGTCCAGACCTGTCCAGAAAGTGATCAAAAAATACACCTTAAAAGTTTACGTTTATTGGACCTATTTAGACACCTTGGAAAAATTCCCAAAACTCCCAGAAATTCATTCATATCCTAAATGTCACTCCTGTAAAAGTAGATCTCCAAATTCATTATGGTTGGAAAATGAAAAATCAAACAATCCAACTAAATTTCAGACCCGTTTTCTCAGCTTTGACACTTGATCTTGTAAAATTTAAAAATATGACTTGGACAACTCCAAATTCGACCAAACCACCTGGAAAACTTCAATAAGACCTTAAACCAACTTTGCATGTAAAAATACTGGATTTTACCTTTATGAAACTCAAGTTACAACATTTCCAAATTCAGCTTCTAAAACAGTGCCAACCAAAACCCGTCTAAAGTTAACGTATCACATGTTTTACCTACCCAAACGCATACATGACCCATGAAAGCCATATGAGCTGTTTTAATAGCATCTCAACATGCCCAACATTTATATTTTCCGGCTTATGAATTTTATGCATACCCGTTTCAAGGTTTATGAACCAACAATCCCACACTCCACATGAAATCATAACTATTTTACTATTAAAACGACTTAGGATTTTCTATTCTTGCTCGCCTCATAACCAAGATTACATATACTTTCATTATCCTTATTTAGCAATGGTAGAAGAATTAACAAAGCGTGAGTATTGAGTGGTTCAAAAATCAGATTCGATACCAAGGTTTTCAATGCATAATAATTCGACATATAGGGTTTTTATACCATGATTTCATGTGACAATAAAAGTTATCATTTTATGTGTTGGTCATAATCGTGTATATGCACTCGAAGGGAGTCCAAACCACATGACAACAAAAGAATCAAAGGGGAACAGTAAGGAGAAAAAAATGAAATGAGTTCGAGACGTATTACCCTTGTAGCATGGATGAAGGTCAAACGAGAACCCAAGGGTTTTAAATCCCACGACCACAGCAGTGATTCACGACCAAGAATAACCCAACCTAGCTTCCTTCTTGGCTTAGCACCCCACGACAGCAACATACCAACACAACCTCCTTGAAACACCTTGCGAATATCCTTTGCTCGCTGCCTTTTGATCGAATGGAAAAGGGGCACACAAGTTTTTGCCGTCACTTTTGGTGAGGGTATTAGGGTTTTTCTTTTGTTCATAAGGTGGAGCGTAGGAAAGAAAAACAAAATACCGGTTCTTTATTTTGTGTTTTAATTTTAGAAGGGATTAAATGGTGATTGAATTAGGGAGGATTTCTAGGGGAAAAAAACGTGTATATGGGGGGGGGGTCGTTTCTTTGGACGAATTTTTAGGGAAGGTAAGACCAATTTTATGATTTTCCATAATAACCAAGTCTCATGAATCTAGTCCTCATTCTAGTTCGAGTTAATTGTACATAACTTAATATAATTTGCACTATAGGATTTATTTAATTACGTAACATTTAATTATAGACATAAGTGAAATAATTTAATCATAGTCTTGCGTAAATAATTTATGATCTAATGTTAAACGTATTTAACGAGATTTACGTGTTTTACGAGTTTTTGCAATTATTTAACTTGACGGGCAAAATGGTTATTTTACACGTTCGAGATTTTACGGTTTTACAATAACCGTCCTATGATCCGCTAAAGCCGGAGGGATCTACCCAATGACACCACCATAGTTAGTACTTAGAAGTCCTTTAGGTATGATTATAAAAAGGATAAAATGAGAATCGGAGAAAGAAGGAGTTGAAGAATTAAAAAGAAAAGTAAAGAAAAGGGTGAAAAGAAATAGCCCTCCAAATTATTCAACTTAGGGCAGACACCAGGTTCAATTCATATGCTACTGGTTGTCACTAGATGACACCGGTATTGAAGATTAAAGTCGTCATGGACCCAGTGACGCAATGCACTAAACCTTCTTAACCACTCAAGTTTCTCTCAACAGAATCTTGTTTCATTCTCACAGGGAACCCTACGTAAACTATCGACTTTCTCTTAGAGATTGTTGGTATTGAAGATGGAGACCCTCTCCCTAGTCTTCGCTCAGGAAAACCAAAATGCACTAATCGAGTCTAGAGCCACGAGATTCATCAAAAGATCTCTTAGGAACACTTGACATTTCATCACTTGTCATTCAACATTAAGGATGCAAGTGATACATTTTAGAGTCCTTCACAGATCTTAGCAATCTGTCGAGAACATTTATGAGGGGATTCACACTTGTGATCCTCAGTGATTGAATGGAAACTCCTGCCAGGGTCAACATCAAACAGCCCTGACAGCATGTCACTTCGGTAACTCATTGTGGGTTACGCTTAGTGTTGTCTCAAATGGTCTACAGTCATGACGTGATGCTTCGGTGTACCTCAACGACTCACCTGAACTGTAGATGTACTTCGGTACATCGTGTTATCCTACTTGAGGGACTCCAGTTCAGGAACAGCCTTTGCTAGAATTAGATATGTGTTTTCACACTATACTGTTAACACCCTCGAAGTTCAAACTTGTAAGTGCTGGAAATCCTGCTAAGGAGATTCCTTTCAAGAATCGAGTCTTGAAGATGTGGGTCATTACTTGAACTTGTTCAATGTAATGCCAACTGTCCCTTATGGCATTTGGATGGCTGATTCGCCCGACCAAGGTGAATGGAATCAAGACATTCATCAGAAGAACAATCGTAGTGGTCAGTTCTCTAAGAAACGATCACAATGATCGATTAGTGTTTTTCACTAACCAATTCTTATGTTTTCTTCTTATGGATGCTCTTGGGATGAATAATCGTGTTGATTCTCCTCATGCTCATACCAACAACAACTCAATTGAAGTTCTCTCGAAAGGCAACTCAAAAGAATCTACAAAGTTTAAAGACTAGAGAACTACATCAAATCTGAAATCCAACGTCAAAGAGCGTTTGAGCATGTTGGAGAAAGACGCGGAGACACCTGAGCAATGAAGCGGACCTGATGCAGACAACAACAACATAATATCACCACAACCACATCAGAACAAAGAACAAAGATAACAAAGACATCAAAGCTGAAAACTTCAAAAGACACAAGATCCTCACACTGGGGAGATTGTTGGAATCAAGGCACTTCTTCTCACAAGAAAGAGGAATGCCAGAAGACGTCAAAGCAACTGCTATTAAATCAACACCAACAACTTATCCAAGATTGCTGGAGTCATCACTAACACTTAGGGGGAGATTTTTGGAATCACTCCTAACTTGTATTTCAAGTGTTAGTCATTTACATGTAATAGGTTTCTTAAACTAGGCTTTTATGTTTGATATTAAGGCTAGGCTCATGTAGAAAGCCCATGAGCCTAAGCCAAAGCCCAACAATAATGGAAGGGACTAGACATGTTTTCCTGGCTCCCTTCCCCTATAAATAATGTTGTAAACTCCCATTTGGGAGTTGGTTTTTCACTTAATATACATGTCCTACGCACAACCTTTGTTTATCATTATATCGTGTGTGTTTAGTGTTCATCCGATCACTTTCTTTCTTATTTATTACATGTTGATCCTTGTGTTATATTATGGTGACCTAACAAGATGTAGGATGGTAGCCCGTATGTGTTTTTTTTTTTTTTTTTTTTTTTTTTTTGACACTCTCTTTTTTTTCAATTTTTTTTTCTTTTTTCATACATTCTTACTCTACCATCCTCTACGATAACATCAAAATATAAGAGATTTATAGGAGCATCCATACACTTGAGTTCTTATTTCTCTAACACTAATTGACCCGATTTGAAAAGATCAAAACACTTGGAGTATTTAATTACGTAGACATAGGGACTTTGAATTATCGTTCTTTCCCGTTACTCCATAAAATATTATTTTTACCCATGAGTCCCAATCATCCCAAAACTGTGTACAAAAGATATGACTCGACTTAGTAACCATGCAAATAACTAAATATGTTAACTAAGGGTTAAGTAATGATAACAATAATGCACAAAAGATGAGTGCATACAGGTAGGCTAAGGCGATTTGGGTGTACATTTGGGGGTGGATTGTAAACAATGTTCTTTATTGATATTCCGGAAAACCGAAACATCACGAGAACCGTGAAAATGATAGGCTCTGAGGGGTTAACTAGGGGTATCGTGTACTAAAGATGAGTACATCGCAAGGGTATGGGGTAATTACTCATCCGATTTCTTTAGGCATGTTTTCTGGTTTCGATAACATCTACGGACTTAGAAATGTCATTCAATAATGGAACGGGTTTTTAGATGAAGTTCGAACAAAAGTTATAAATATTTTTTTCTTTTGTACAATTTGAAAAAAAATGAGATGGAGAAAATGTTGGTTTACTATCATTTCAGGCAGTAACCCGTTTTTAAAGAAAGGACAAAGCTATGCTAAATCACTTTATAAAATCTCAAGCTCTGTTCCTAAATACAAAAGTTCTTAAGGAACATTTGTCGCCAAAAAGAAAAATGTTTTTAAAAGATTCTTCTGAAAAATATTTGTCTTATAATGAAAACAAAATTGCTTTGAAAATAACTCGGACGTAATTTTTAAAATCATCTGGACTTATCTTTTGTCAAAATATCTATCTCTCAATCAACAACTTTGGTCATTGATTGAGGGGGAGAATGATTTCAAACACTTTAAAAAGGTTATTTTTCAAACAATTGGCATTAAAAGGAGCAAGGTCTAAAAGGAATATTTTATCCACAATTGGATCAAGACCAAGTTAACTTGAGTTTTCATAAAAATGGTACAAAATCTAAGAATTTTTACAAATGGTACTGCAGCATGTTAGATCAATCGGGTTTAAAGTTTCAAAATCTGATCCTTATCAGTCATAAGTTTTAAAACTTTGTCATATCTCTCCTCAAAAAGCTTTCTAAAATCATTTAAATCAATTAGGATCCCAAATCTCAAAGAGTTTAAAATTTGTGATCGGGGGAGATTTTTGTGATTTAAATCAGTCATAAACTGATAAACTGGTAATTGTTTTAGAAAAGGAATATAAGGTACTCCTTCCCACATGTGCCAAACGATTTCAAATTTTCCATGCACATGTTGAGGGGGAGCATTTATCTAAAATAATAAAGGGATTAAAATGTGATTGATTTGATTCAAAGTGCAGATTCTCTCTAATATGTGCAAAACTATTTCGAATCTCGAAGCACATATTGAGGGGGAGCAATCAAAAGAAAACCACATCCTTCCCAAAATGTTTTATCTAAATGTATCTAGATATTAGATTTGATCGGGGAAGTGATGTTGATCATTTTAGAAAACAATTTCAAGAATTGGAGCTTTTATTCAAATCTAACGTTCATTGGATTCTTCCTCCATGTGCCAAAATGATTTCAAAATACTTGATGCACATGTTGAGGGGGAGCATTTCTAAAAGGATAAAAAAACAATTAAGGTACAAAATGCTTCGATTTTATATCACAAGTACCTTGATAGATTTTCAAATGGTTTTCAATTGGTTTCGAGGCGGAAAGAACAGTACCAAAAGACCGACCAATTTACTTTATGCATTGGAGTTATAAGGATGATAAGGTTAGGTATTCTTTCCCATGATCCCGCCATAGCCGGAGGGATCTACCTAGGGACAATCCACTAGTTAGTGTAAAAGTCCTTAGGTATGATGAAAAAAGAAGAAAAGTGAGAATAAGGGAAGAGTGCCGAGTGAGATAGATCTAGAACTAGTATAAACCCAACAAGGTTCTAGTAATGAAGTCTCGTTAAGCACTGAAGGGGTTGAAGAATGAAAAAGAAATAAACGTGAAAAGGGTGAAAAGAAATAGCCCTCTAATAATTCAACCTTAGGGTAGAAACCGAGTTCAATTCATATGCTACTGGTGGTTACTAAGGTAACGCTGGTATTGAAGACAAGACGTCATGGACCCAGTGACGCACTGCACTGAACTTCCCAAGCTACTCAATATTCTATTAAAAGGACTTGTTTCATTCTCACGGGGAACCTACATAATCCATCGACTTTCTCTTAGAGATGGTTGATATTGAAGAAGGAGACCCTCTCCCTAGTCTCCGACATAGGAAACCAAAGTGCACAATTGAGTCTAGAGCCAAGAGATCATCACAATAAATCTCACTTCTGTTTCACACAATGTGGAAAGTAAGAATATATTTTGAGAGTCCTACGCATTATCCTTGTGGTATTGCTAGAACATTCGAGTGATATATAAAGTATTCATGATGAAGATGGAAATCCTTCTAGAGCCAACATTTAACAAGCTCTTGGTGGGTGACATGTGAGATCTTTTCAAAAGATCAAACTTGTGACAACTGGATAGAAACGATAGGGAGATTCACTCTTGAATCAACCTTGGTCCAGGAAATGGATTGACGGATACCTTTGAAAAACCGGTCGTTGTGCTCAACAATTCTTTTCTCTTGCAAATCGACTGTGTATTAATATTTCAAAATAAAAAGGGTATTTATGATTGAAAATTGATCTTTCCCATAAAACCTTCGTCGTATTGCAAATCTCTTTCACTTAAGCAATACACGATTGTTTTTCAAATCAATTTATTATCAATCAGTGAATCTCAATTCTCACTCAGTGCTGTCGTCTTTGAGACGTTCCGGTTTGAGAATGGCTTGTTCAACTGCGAAACCCTGTCAAGGAGATTCTTAGGAATTCTACCTGATCACAGGTAGTACTTGTACTAATCAACGGGGAACCATGGTTCTTGCAACCCCATTAAATGAAAGTGATCAAAGACACTTTCGTACGCTTTATTGCTAACTGTTGTTTGCAGGAACACCCGACGGTTGCATCAGATCAGAATTGAGGAGTCAATACATAACTGCATGCTCACACTCACGCTTAAAGAAATCAAGATAAGTGCATATCCACATAACCTGGATATGATATTTTCATACCATGCTTCTGCTACGCTGCTGCAAATATCGTGATCCAAAGAAGCTTCCGCTACTCTGATGAAAATATATCACGATTCATCTGTGAGCATGTCGCTTCAAAAGTCACAACTTCACCTAATGGCAATACAACAAAGGATGAGTTAGAGACTTGCTGTTGCTGATGATCTCTAAGTTGGCTCAAAGAATCACCAACACGTGGATCACTTAAAGACCTCCACTTGAAATACAACACATGCACAATATGAAGACTCAAAGGCTACGAGCTACAGAGCAAAGAACTTAATCAAGAATTCAAGAACACCAAAAATGTAATAGCTGTTTGTAATTGAGGTGACCTCCATTAGGGGGAGATTGTTAGGATTTATAAAATCCGGTAGTTAAAGACTCGGTCACCTCAAGTATATGTATTCGTTAAAAAGCTCGTAGTTGTAGTCATTTAGTAATAGTTAGTAGTTAGTGAAGTAACACCGTGGAGGACGGACGAGTATTTACCCGCTGTATGCCTGATCCACAGCCTGTAGGAGGCGCTTCATGTAAGACACTATAAATACCCTTTGCCTAGCAAGGCAAAGGGTTGGAGCTTCATAATTCCTTTTTTCTCTCTACTTTCTCTCTCTAGACTCAAGTCTCATTCAAATTCCATATTTTATGATTGTGTGTTTGTGAAAACCAATATGTAACAATCATGGTGTACATAACTCTTAAAACAAGTAAATATGTAAGTAGACTAGCTTATGATTTCATGTGAAAAGTTAGTTTAGTAAACTAGTAAATCAAGTATGCTATTCTAGTTGTTATCACCAAAAATGTAAACACAAGATCATGGATGATATTATGTAGTTGTAGAGAAACTAAACACAAGAACATAGCCTTTGGAATCATGCAAAATGAATTTGTGAATCAAAAGTTACAACAAGTTATAGATTTCTAAATAAAACTTGACATGTGCTTAAAAGTGATCTGTAACGCTTTTAAAACGCGTTTTTAAGGCCCTTCTGGTCCGATTCATCAAAAGTATAAAGAGAAAAAGTTGTTCGGAATGATGTTCTTCATCAGGATTCCTAGGATTTTAACCCAAAAATGCAAAATGAGGGTTGTTTCCTATCAAACCATAAGTGGACTATTTTTAACCCGAATTAGTTGAACCAAAGGTATTTTATGAAACATGTTCTATTTTTAAGTCAAGTAACTTGCAATAGTTATTATTTCTTTTTAAAATGTAACATACCACAATAACATAAACTTTCTTAAGTTTATTTGATAATCAGAAAGGAAGATTTTACAATCGGCGAGAAATATGACCAAAAACCAATTTCTAGTTTATTAATATGACTAGTGAAATTTATAACTTCTGTAAATCATGAAGTTAGTTTAAAATCAATTATACAAGATGTAAACCAATTAAATTTTATAACCATATGGTTATTTTAACACTTATGCCATTTAATCAAATAAGCAAATCATATGTTTTACATATTAAGTACTACGATGGTAGAGAGCTTCATGTTAAGGGCCTCTTCGGGGAGAACATATTGACGAGTTGCTGGATTTACGATTAAAAGTGTCATAGCTCCTCATACGCTTACTACATGACCTATGAATTATGATCGCCTAAACAGTAGTATGATATTTAACTAAAAATGTTTTATAAATTAAATCGTTTTCATAAATGACATACATTATTATTATAAACCACCATGTACAATATCATGATCAATATAATAGCATCTATAGACAAATTTACATTTTCACATCATTATTCCAAAACCTAAGAAATTTCATCATACTCTAGGTTGTGCGTAGAGGTTTTCCCCGGATTATCCGTTGGTTTCGTTCTTCACTTAACATCTATTAACTCATGGTGAGTTCATAGCCCCACTTTCTAGTACTATTGTTTTACAAAAACTTGGGGGAGATACATACTATTTTTACATAAACACACAAACATTTAAAATTGTATGCTTATCTGATTTTTTTATTGTCACTAAGTAACACCATTTCCATGATAATTCCACACATCATGAACCATTAATCACTAGGCGTAGTGAGCACGAATATTGTGAATAGGCCAATTGGGATTTTTGAATCCCGTTTGTATTGACTGGTTAGGCAAGCAAGCACACTATATTTGAGAACACTAGGTTAGACGACAAATTACCTAACAGGGGCCATTATTATATCAGACATGCCAATTGCTATTGGTAACACATTAACGTATTGGTTTTCATGAGCTTAGTGCAATAATAACTGTTTTTTTTTTCAAACTATGAGTGTGAGACTAATTAACTCACACTACAAATATATTGTGTTCAAAGATTCAAACAAACCTATAGATTTCACACAACCTTTGTGTTGACTGTTTTAATCATATTTTATCTCAGCTTCATAATGATCGAGGCTGGCACGAAGGGGCATGGAAACTACAAGAAGGCTATAAACATATTTTATCATTCGGAAATACATCAAAGAGTTTATATTGATGTGTTTTGTAATCATGGAAACTACTAGGACCTATTTTGTAAACTCTGATATATTTGAATAAATTGAATGATAAATCCTTTTAAACGACTCAGTTAGAGATCGTTTTATGTTATTATAACTGTCATACCAACGAGTAATACCCAACTTGAATTCCGCTGCATTCATGAAATTGGGGGTGTTATAGGAAGAGTTCTTAGGCCGTGTGGGTAATTAGGTTGGCAACAAGGTAGTAGACGGAACATTGGTGGGGTTGTTGTGTGTAAGGGTATTATTAAGTAGATGTCGTTGAATTATATTAGGTGATGTGTTAGGTCACCATAAATGAACACAAGTATGTATATGATAGAAATAAGATGAAGAAAGGAAGGTTGAACACAAACACACACGAATGAATAGAGAATGGTTATGCGTAATGTATTAAAGTGAACAACACCTCTCCAAGGAGAGGTTACAATGTATTTATAGGGGAAGGGAGCTAGGGCAACATATCTAGTCACTTCCTTGGCCTTTTGGGCCTTTGCATAGGCCTATGGGCTTACTACATAAGCCTAGCACTTAATAACAAACATAAAAGCCATAAATGCGCAACGTATTACAATGAATTAACTAGCACTTGATAGTACTGTTTAGGAGTGATTCCAACAATCTCCCCCTAAGTGTTAATAACGAAGTAATAGAGTTGCTTGATGTCTTCTAGCATTCTTCTTTCTTGTGAGTAGAGATGCCTTAGGTTCCAACAATATCCCCTTGTCTGGGATCTTGTTTCTTTTGAAATTTTTAGCTTTGACGTCGTTGTATTCTTTGTTCTTTGTTCTTTTGTGGATGTTGTGAAAGTATGTTGTTGTCTGCCACTTGTCAGCTTCGTTGTCCAGGTGTCTCCACGTATTTCTCCACCGTGCTCACACGTCTTTTGACTTTTGATTTCAGATGTGATGTAGTTCTCAAGTCTTTAAACTTTGTAGATTCTTTAGCTTTGAAGAAGAATCATTTTGACTTTTTAGTTTCCTTTGACTTTGAGAGAACTTCATTTGTGATGTTGTTGGTATGAGCATGTGGAGAATGGCACGATCTCTCCTGGAACTTTGGATCTCCAATCCTGCATGTAGACATTTAGCAATAAAGTTCCAGACGTAAGAGTTCAGATATTTGTACATGCGTATCCCAATTCGTTGGCGCGGTCTTAGAAAAATCTTAAACCGGATGGTCATTGGCATGTCCCTGTACTCAATATTGTCACTCTGTTGTTGTGATTCGATGGAGTATACCGAAGTATCACTCCACGACTGTATACCGTTTTGAAACCATCGTGAACACTAAGTGTAACCTACAAGGGATTACCGAAGTGACCTGCTGTTAGGGTTGTTTGATGTTGACCCTGGCAAGAGTTTCAATTCAATCACTGAGGATCAAAATTGGGAATCCCCTCATACATGTTCTCGGCAGATTGCTAAGATCTGTGAAGGAATCTATAATGTGTCACTTGCATTCCAATTATTGAACGACAAGTGATGAAAAGTCAAGTGTTTCAAAGAGATCTTTTGATGAATCTAGTGGCTCTAGACTCAATAGTGCGCTTTGGTTTTCCTAAGCGGAGACTAGGGAGAGGGTCTCCTTCTTCAATACCAACAATCTCTAAGAGAAAGTCGATAGATTACGTAGGGTTCCATGTGAGAATGAAACATACTCTTTTGAGAGAACTTGAGTGGCTTAGAAGGTTTAGTGCATTGCGTTACTGGGTCCATGACGACTTTGTCTTCAATACCGGTGTCATCTTGTGACAACCAGTAGCATATGAATTGAACCCGGTGTCTGCCCTAAGTTGAATAATTTGGAGGGCTAATTCTTTTCACCCTTTTTCTTTAACTTTTCTTTTTAATTCTTCAACTCCTTCTTTCTCCGATTCTGATTTTCTCCTTTTTCAATCATACCGAAGGACTTCTAAATACTAACTATTTGTGGTGTCCTTAGGTAGATCCGTCTAGCTGTGGCGGATCATAGGACGTTTATTCCCAAACTTAATCACCTTATGACTCCATGACTATCCTATGTTGCCATAAAACCTTTTTTTTTATGAAAATCTCTCAAACTGTTTATGAATGAAAACATGTTTGTAACACTTTGAGAGTTTTGTATTTTTAGAAATATTCCCCCTCCACATATGCTTATGAGTTTTGACTTAAATCTGCATAGTGAGGGTAGAGCGCGCACTTTTAAATCGATCGACTCAAGATAGACAATTCCCTGTGAGACACGGTTACATCACTGACTAGTTCAGCTTGAAGTTGTAAACACTCCTTGGTGAGGAGGTTAGACCCGTCAAGATTCATGTCTACCAAGATTTTTTCGGATGCTACATTCTACTAAGACTAGTCCGTTGCGAGACAAGTTTACATCACTAGCGAACTAGTTTGAAATTATTACCCATCCCGGACAAGTCTTTTCAATTTATGACATTTTAGAACTCGTCAAATAAGAGTTAAATATTAGCACACTTGTATTCAATCACAATCCAAATATTTATATCACACAATTTTTCTCCCCTCAAAAATGGCATATTAATGTTATTTTTGATGAAATTTTGATATCGAATATGACCATTTCGAGTTTTGCGGGAAGATTTCCACAAAGAACGTTGTTTGAACAAATTAGTTTGCAAATACTCCCCTTCAACAAGTAAGAAGCTTTCGCTTGGATTGTGGCACTCATACGTACCACAGGGTCCTTTCATTACAAGATCAGGTTGTACACTACTATTTATGTACAAGCCATAATGAATAAATAAATCAAATATCAAAATAAAATCAAGAGTGTTTTAAAGAGTACCCAAACAATTACACACGACCAGGAACTTTATCTTCATGTTGGAATGTCAAGATAGACAAGCTTTGTCTTCCGCCCACATAGCTTTCCAAACGTCTCATATGATCCCGGTGAAACAACCTTTTATCCAGTGTGGTGATAAACCTGCGAACTTCCTTGCGATCTTCTGAATTCCATCTCTTCTTCCGAACAATACCAGTTTCAATATCCTTTAACCGATAAGCTAACCCATCACGAACCATCTTCAACGTTGCGTCACATAACTTATGGATCTCGTCAAATGCCATGAAACATGTATGATGATGCTCACCGCGGTAGACGATTCCAAACTTTAGTTTATGCATGATGGTGTACTGAGATTGTGAAACATATTGGATTTCACAAACACATCAAATCATGATCAAATATGGGCGTATAACTTGAGGTTTTTTAGAGAGAGAAAGTTTAGAGGTTTGGGAAATTAGTGAGAGAAAGCAAAAGTATTATTATGAGCCCCAACCCTCTACCTTGGGAGGTAGAGGGTATATATAGTATCTTACATAAACGCCACCTACGGGCTGTGGATCAGGCATACAGTGGGTAAAGACCCATCCGTCCTCCACGGTGTTACTTAACTAAATACTATCTAACATAAAATAACTACGACTACGAGCTTTCTAATGATTACACATACTTGAGGTGACCGACACTTTAATAACTGGATTTACTAAATCCTAACAATCTCCCCCTATGGGAGGTCACCTCAAATTACATTGAATACAAATAGATATTACATTAAATTTGTTCTTGGATTCTTGTTAATGTTCTTTGTTCTGAAGCCCGTAGTCATTGATTCTTCATATTTGCATGTTTGGTTAATCCAAGTGGAGGTCTTTAACTGATCCACGTGATAATGATTTTTGAGCCAGCATTGAGATCATCAGCTAACATAAATCTCAAACTCTTCCTTTGTGGTGTTGATATTATGTGATGTTGTGACTTTTGGACCGACATGCTCACATTCTGGATCATGAAATCTTCTCATCAGAGTAGTGGAAGCTTTAGATGATTCATGATATTTGCAGCAGTGTAGCAGAAGCATGGAGTGAAAATATCAGAGTCGTTGATGCACTTATCATGATTTCTTTAGAAATGAATGTGTTGTGTGAGCATGCGGCTATGGATTGACCTCTCCATTCTGATCAGCTGCAAACGTCGGGTATACCTGCATACAACAGTTAGCAATAAAACACACGAAAGTGTCTTTGATCACTTTCTTTGAATTGAGGTACACGGCCCACTGTTCCCCATTGATCAGTACAAGTACTGCCTGTGATCAGGTATAATTCCGAAGAATCTCCTTGACAGGGTTTCGCAACTGCTCTAGCTGTTCTCAAACCGGAACGTCTCAAAGAAGACAACACGGAGTGAGTGAACCAACGAATTTGAGATTCACTGATTGATGAAAAGAGATTTGAAAAACAATCGAGTACTGCTTAATAAAGTGTTTTTGCAATACAACGAAGGTTTTTGAGAAAAATCAACTATCAATCATAAACACCTTTTATATTTGAAATATTAATACACAGTCGATGTGCTAGAGAAAATAATTTTAAGCACAATGACCGGTTTTTCAAAGGTATCCGTCAATCCATAACCTGAACCAGGATTGATTCATAAGTTTGAATCGCCCCATTGTTTCTGTTCAGTTGTCACATGGTTGATCTATTGGATAGATCTCACATGCCACCTACCAAGAGCTTGTTTGATGTTGGCTCTAGAAGGCTTTCCATCTTCATTGTGACTATGTTTGCATATCACTCAGATGTTCTGGCAATACCACAAGGATAATGCGTAGGACTCTTAAGATATAATCTCTCTTTCCACATTGTGTGAAGCAGAGAGTCTTCATTGACAGTGTTCTAATGAGATTTATTTGATGATCTCGTGGCTCTAGACTAAATTGTGCACATTTTGTTCCTATGCCGGAGACTAGGGAGAGGGTCTCCTTCTTCAATATCAACAAACTCTAAGAGAAAGTCGATAGATTATGTAGGTTCCCCATGAGAATGAAACAAGCCCTTTTAAGAGGAACTTGAGTAGCTTGGGAAGTTGTAGTGCAGTGCGTCACTGGGTCCATGACGTCTTGTCTTCAATACCGGTGTTACCTTAGTAAACACCAGTAGCATATGTATTGAACCCGGTTTCTGCCTTAAGGTTGAATTATTGGAGGGCTATTTCTTTTCACCCTTTTCACATGAATTTCTTTTTCATTCTTCAACCCCTTCAGTGCTTACCGAGACTTCATTACTAGAACCTTGTTGGGTTTGTTCCAGTACTAGCTCTGTCTCAGTCGGGACTTTTCCCATATTCTCATTTTTCTCCCTTTTTTGTCATCATACCTAAGGACTTCTACACTATCTAGTGGATTGTCCCTGGGTAGATCCCTCCGGCTCTGGCGGGATCGTGGGAACGAATACCTAACCTAACCATCCTTATATCTCCATACATAAAGTAAATTTGGTCGGTCTTTTTGGTATTGTTCATCTGCCATTGGAACCAATTGAAAACCATTTGAAAATCAATCCAGATACTTGTGATATATTATCAAATCATTTTGTACCTGAATTGTTTTAGATATTTTAGAAAAAAGAGCTCCCCCTCAACATGTGCATCGTGTATTTGAAATCGTTTTGGCACACGGAGGCAAGAGGAAGGATTCACTTCTTTGATTACCATTTTCTAAAAGATATCAACATCACTTTCCTGATCAAAATTAGTATTTTTCATACTTTGTTAAAGATAATTTTGGAAAGGATGTGGTTTTCAAAAAGTTGATCCCCCTCAATATGTGCATAGAAATTTGGAAGTGTTTTGCACATATTAGGGAACCTGCACATTGAAACAAATCAATCACGTTTCAATCCTTTTTGGTTTGAACCCCTCAACATGTGCATGAAAAATTTGAAATCGTTTGGCACATGTGGGGAGGAGAGCTTGTAAATCACTATAAAACCATTTATCGAATTATCAGTTTAAATCCAATTTAAATCACAAATTTTCCCCCGATCACAAGTTTCAAATCATTTGAGATTTGTGATCTATGTAGATTTAAATTGATTTTGAAAGCTTTTGAGGAGAATTGTGACTTGCTTATGAAATCATTTAACCGATAAGGATCAAATCTAAGACTTTACACTCCAAAGATTAAATATGCTTGAATATCTTTTGAAAACATGACATAAACCTTGGTCTGAACCAATTGTATGACAAATAACCTTTTGATTTAAATGAAATCATTCTCCCTCTCAATCAATGACATAAGTTGTTGATTGAGAGATAGAGATTTTGACAAATGTCAAGTCCAGATGATTTTCAAAAATTGAGACCGAGTTATTTTTATTAGTTTTCAATTAGATAACAAATATTTTTCAGAAGAAATTTTTAGAAGGAAAAATACTTGTGAAGGAAACATTTGTCGTTTTAGTGACAAACATTTTTTTTTAGAATCAGAGCATGAGATTTGAAAAATAAGATAAAGCATGGCTCTGTTCTTTCTTAAAAAAAAGGGTTATAGACTGAAATGACTATAAGCCTTTGTTTTACTTTCTCTCAAATTTTTTTTTTTTTTTTTATTATTATTTTTTTTTTATAAAAAGATTTATGTACATTCGAACAAGATCTAAAGACCCGTGTCACTCTTTGAATGACAGCACAAAGACCGTAGATATTATCGAATCAAGAAAAACATGACAAAATGACAATATTTTTTGAAATTTTCTCGAGATTTTCAAATTTTTATGGATTTTTGAAAGTTTTATAATTTTCTATTTGCTTTTTGTTGGTTTTGTAATTTTGTATTTTGCTTTTTGAATAACTATTTACAAGAGATGGATGAAGAAAAACCTTTACTCCTCGTCTTCCTCTTGAACACGTTTGAGTGTTTCCGGTTGTAGACTCTTTAGACCAAGTCGTGGAAGGATAAACTCAAAACGTTCTCTAGGAAGAGCTTTGGTGAAGATGTCTGCTAATTGGTATTCAGTCCTCACAAAATAAAGTTCCACCACACCGTTCTCCACTTGCTCCCTGATGAAATGATGTCGAATTTCGATATGCTTTGCTCTTGAATGTTGAACGTTGTTGCAAGAGAGAGCAATGGCACTTTTGTTATCACAATACAGAGGGATTTTGTTGAATTCAAAGCCATAGTCAGATAATTGGGATCTCATCCATAGGATTTGAGCACAACAAAATGACATGGCTATGTATTCAGCCTCTGTAGAGGATATAGATGTACTCATTTATTTCTTTGAAGACCAGCTCACAAGCTTATCACCCAAAAACTGAGCACCTCCTGACGTGCTTCGACGTGTATCTTGACATCCTGCATGATCAACATCTGCATAGGCTATTAGTGACATACCGGTGTCCTTCGGGTACCAAAGTCCCATATTGATGGTTCCTTGGAGATACCGAAAGACCCGTTTAACCGCTTCAAGGTGCTTTTTGGTAGGCTTAGCCTGGTATCTAGCACACATGCATATAGCGAACAGAATATCTGTGTTAGGTCACTAGTTTTACAAACACAAGTAATATAGAAAGAGATAAGGAGATTGAACAAGATCTAACACACACACACACAAAGCAATAATACGGTTTAGGCGTAGGATGTGAATGAAAGAAAAACTTGAACAACCAACCTTCAAATGAAGGTTTACAAGAGTATTTATAGGACGAAAGCTAGGGCAACACTCCTAGTTTCCATCCTTTCTTTAATGGGCTTGGGCCTAAGCTCATGGGCCTTCTACATAAGCTTAAGGCTAATAACAAACATAAAGGCCATAATAAAGCTAACTATTACATAATAATTACTAACACTTGATTATGGTTTAGGAGTGATTCCAACAATCTCCCCCTCAAGTGTTGGTGATGAACGGTGAAGGCGTTGATGTAATAGTAGCTCTGACGTCTTCTGACATTCTTCTTTCTTGTGAGAGGAATTGCCTTGATTCGAACAATCTCCCCAGTGTAGAGAGATAGTTATCTTTGAACAGTTATGCTTTGACGTCATCTTTAACTTTGTTCTTTGATCATTGTTCTTTGTGGTGAAAGTGATAGTATGTTGTTGTCTGCATCAGTCTGCCTCAGGTCTGCTTCGCTGCTCCAGTGTCTCTACGTCATTCTTCAACATGCTCACACGCTCTTTGACGTTGGAATTCAATACTGGTGAAGTTCTCTAAGTCTTTAACTTTGTAGATTCTTTGGTTTGACGAAGAATCATTCTGACGGTTGTATTGCTTTTGAGTAGAACTTCCATTAGTGATGATGTTGGCGTGAGCATGAGAAGAATCAGCACGATCATCCTGCTCCGGAGCTTCCATAAGAAGAAAACATTTCAAACGGTTAGTAATAAGCAGGTTCTGGCACTTACAAGTTTGAACTTCGAGAGTGTTAACAGCATAGTGTGAAAACACAACTCTAATTCTTACAAAGGCCGTTCCTGAACTGGAGTCCCACAAGTGAGATAACGCGATGTACCGAAGTACATCTACAGTTCAGATGAGTCGCTGAGGTACACCGAAGCATCACCTCACGACTGTAGACCGTTTGAGACACACTCCGCGTAATCCACGGGGAGTTACCGAAGTGACCTCCTGTCAGGGCTGTTTGATGTTGACCCTGGCAGGAGTTTCCATTCAATCACTGAGGATCACAGATGTAAACCTCTCATAAATGTTCTCGACAGATTGCTAAGATCTGTGAAGGACTCGATATGAATCACTGATAATCTTATTTGGTGATCAACAAGTGATTAAATGTCAAGTGTTCCTAAGAGATCTTTTGATGAATCTCGTGGCTCTAGACTCAATAGTGCGTTTTGGTTTTCCTGAGCGGAGACTAGGGAGAGGGTCTCCTTCTTCAATACCAGCGATCTCTAAGAGAAAGCCAATAGTTTACGTAGGGTTCCCTGTGAGAATGAAACAAGCTTCTGTTGAGAGAAACTTGAGTGGCTAAGAAGGTTTAGTGCATGCGTCACTGGGTCCATGACGACTTTTAATCTTCAATACCGGTGTCACTAAGTGACAACCAGTAGTATATGAATTGAACCCGGTGTCTGCCCTAAGTTGAATAATCTGGAGGCCTATTTCTTTTCACCCTTTTCTTTGCATTTCTTTTTGATTCTTCAACTCCTTCTTTCTCCGATTCTCAATTTCTCCTTTTTTATAATCGTACCTAAGGACTTCTAAGTACTAACTATTTTTGATGTCCTTCGGTAGATCCCTCTGGCTCTGGCGGATCATAGGACGGTTATTCCTAACCTTAGTCACCTTATAACTCCATGACTAACCTATGTTGCCATTAAAACCACTGTTTGTGAAAAAATCTCTCAAAGGGTTTATAGATTAAAAACATGTTTGAACCACTGTGAGAGATAGGATTTTGCATAAATACTCCCCCTCCACATGTGCTAAAGAGTTTTAATGGTTTAAATGCACAGTGAGGAAAGAGTGCGCACATTTTGAATTGATCCACTGGAGATAGACAATCCCCCGCGAGACACGGTTACGTTGCATAGTTAAAGAGTTACATTGTCAGCTTTTAGGTGACAACTAGCTCTATTAACTACCTTGAAGGTGTAGACAAACCTCGAAAGGTTGTCATACCCGTCAGAGTTCATGTCTACCAAGAGTGTCTCGAATGGTACTTTCTACTTGGACAAGTCCTTTGCGAGACACGTTTACATTACTAGCGAACTTGCTTGAAATTATTACCCGTCCAGGATAAGTCTTTTCGAGTTACTAACAGTTTAGTACCGTCAATTCGTTGGTTTAGTCTGAAGTACACAGATTCATTTGCATTTTGCACAACATATTTCTTATCACACAATTTTCTCCCCCTCAAAAATGGCATATAAAATGTTATTTTTGAAATGTTGACAATAAATATGACCATTTCGAGTGTTGCGGGAAGATGACCACTATGAACAATTTGTGAACAAAGTTTTAACGCAAATACTCCCCCTCAACAAGTGATATAAACAGTTGAGGTTTTGAAAATCATATGGGGAAGTACTTGTCCTTTTGAGCAAAACCTTGAAAAGTGAAAGGTTTGATAGGTTTTACTCAAAAGTAAGAAGCTTTCGCTCCTTTTATAAGGATTGTGGCACTGAAGCGTACCACAGAGTCCTTTCTTGACAAGAACGGGTTGTACACTGTTATGTGTGCACAAGCCATAGTCATAATCAAACAAACAAAATCACAATCAAGAGAGTACCCAATGATTACAGACGATCAGCTACTTTCTGAGGACGTTGGAAAGTCATAATCGGAAAGTTTGGTCATCCTCCCACATAGCTCTCCAACCGTTGCATCTGATCCCGATGAATCAAACATTCATCAATCCTAGTAATAAATCAACGAACATCCTTGCGATCCTTTGAATTCCATCTCTTCGTCTGAATTATACCCAACTCAATGTCCTTCAATCGATATGCCAATCCATCTCGAACCATTTCTAGGGTGGCGTCATAGAACTTAGTGAATTTCATCGAAAGCCATGAAGCAAGTATGATGATTTTCACTTTGGTAGACAAACCCAAAATTTTGTTTAAAAACGTATTTGTACTGAGGTTCTTGATTGATTCCGATGAATGTGTAGAATTTAGGTAAGATTCGACCCCGAGGTGGAGAACTTCAACACGCTCTTTGATTTGAAGCGCATGAAAACAAGGAGTGCAGTAATGTACTTGATCTAAATTTCGGTTGAGGTTTTGGTTGGGGCTCAGGTATGTTGATCCTCACCACCAGTGTATGTAAAGTGATCAACGGTTTTCTGCATTGGTGGTGTGGTTTCTGAATCCCTTGGTTGATCAGATGGTGGTGGCTGTGTAGCTTGTTGTGTAGTGGTGATAACCTGCTTAACCATTTGTTGAATCATTGGATGGAGTTGCCTTCTTAACAGATTCCGTTGTTGACATAGGTGTTTCTTATGTTGATGGAGGTGATGATTAAGATGATGATTTGGGCTTGGTGGAAGTGTCAATAGGTGGTTCAGAAGACTGTTGAGGTTCGTGTATTGGATTGTCAACTATGTAGTTGTCTGATTCCTTCTTAAACTTTTCCTCCTCAGCTCTAGCAGCTTCTTTTGCCTCTTTTCGAATCATTTCCTCTTCAGCCGCCAAATTATCATCATCATGGACTCTTTCATCCTTATCATGATCGTAATCTCCTTCGTCATAAATTTTCACATCTTCGCCATGCTTTTCTTCTTGCGGATGTTTTAGTTGTTGTTGTGGTTGCTTCATTTCAACAGTTGTGGTAACAGAGACACCCTGATCTATACCGGGTTGATTAACCGGATCGGATGGGGTAAGAGATGTTTGCAATGGATCTTCCATAAGTGGAGGACTACTACTTGACCCTCCTGCCCCACCGGGTTGATTAACCGGAAAGGTTGAAGCATGGTATTCCATCCTTTTCTATTTCTACATCCATTGAATCATACTCATCATCAGGATGACTTTGTGAGCATGACTTTGAATGGATGTTGCAGAAGGATGTCCACAGCAATTCTGCAAGATGATTATGAGCATATGAAGTTGTTGAAGATGACACGTAGAATGTTCATGCCAATTGTTTTGTCGTATCCAGCTGGGAATGTGTTTGCCATCGAGAGCTCAGCTGGGGCATTGATGTTTGCTTGAATTGCAGCCATTTTGTGATCTGAAAGACATTAGACAAAAAGACAGACATATGGAAACACAGTGTGTTTGTTTTAGTCTGATTTATTATCTAATTCCTTGTTTGATGGTAACATGTTTATGTTAGTTACAAGTCCTAAGTCACATATTCCAATTAACTGAAGTTGATGTGATAAGTTACGTGAACATGTTAATTTTGAAATTTCAAAGTCCAATTTTTCACTTAACACACAACATATTAACTTTTGAAAGCTTATGCGTAACTTAACAAGTAACATATGCGTAACAGGCCAAAATGTACTGAACAGTGGGTTATGTGTAACAAGGATCCTTATGCGTAAGAAAGGAGCTTATGCGTAGGAGTATGCTAAAGCGTAAGACCAAGCTTATGCGTAGGAGTTTCTTACGCGTAAGACAAGTTCAAAGGTTTTAGGCATACACGTAGGAATAAGCTAGATGTTACGCGTAAAGTTTACTCGTAAGAGTAAAGCTTATGCGTAACAAGCCTTGTTTACGAATATCTTTCCAAAATACGCGTACTCCACTGTAGACCTCTTATGCGTAACATGTTAAACATAAACATGAAAAATTGATTGCAGTTAATTCCAAACATCTTTTAGATCACAAAGAAAGCATAAGAACATATCAGATACACACATAAAGACTTAGGCGTAAAATTACTTAAACCCTAAACCCTTAATCTACGCGTAAGAGATATAGCTACACAAATCAAACAAGAATGTTTCTGGAGTGTCCTAGATGTTATATTAGTGCAGTGGAACAAGATTTAATACATTTCCACCACAGAATCAGAAGATTCATGGGAGATGAACCCTAAAAACCTAAAACTTAATCTTACAGTTTAGATGTTTCTGGGCTAATTTAAAGGTTCAAAGCATGCATATAAACTTATTCTAACACTTTCTTGACCACATAAAACATATCACAGAATAGAAACACCCTAAATGAGCGCAAGAACCCTAGAATTCAAATTAATGAAATTTAAGATTCTGGATGGTTTTGGACGATTGAAACAAGTTTAATAGACACTAAGAAAGGTTTTAACATAACTCATTTCAATCCAAACACTTTTAAGCATAAACACCCAATTCGTTCGAGTGAACAATTTTCCAAAATCAGTTTAAAGAGTTTTAACCGTTGGATTTGAAAGAATTTTAGAAATCCTTGTTTATCATCTTGATTAAAACAGTTTAGAACTTATAGATTATGAAAAACTTGAACGGATTTAGAAGATTTGATTTGGGCCGTTTGATCTTGGTTGTTTTAGGAGTAAATGATTTTGTTAACATTAATTTTCCAAGTTGACACATTCAGGCCTTCAACCTCAAAGAAGTTCCAACCAAGATCCTTTAACTTCCGTTTAGGTAAGACAAAACATTTGTAAGGCAAGAAACTTCACGATAATCCCCCTCGACTTTTGAAATAATGAAATGGTTAAAACATTTGAGTCAGAGGAGAGTAATTGACAAGAAAAATGTCTACCATTTAAGAAGAAACAACATATTTTTGAAAACATAGAAATACAAGGTTTTATGAAACCGGAAAATATTTACTTTCTCCCCCTCAACACTTGTTCGGGAAAATAATGAAAGGTTTGATAGAACAACGTGTTGACTGAAGATTTGTACTTGTCATGTTAAAAGAAATATAGATAGAAGAATATTTTTGTTGTTTTATCAGTTTTTATAATTTTGTATTTTGTTTTTGAAAATATTTACAAAAGAGATATTTTGGTGTTTGACAGGTTTTTAAGACTATTTTAAGAGGTCATCCAATTCCTCTTGAGTCAAACACCTCATACCAATCCGGTGGACCAACTCATTAAACCTAGCGGGAGGCAAGGCTTTGGTGAGAAGATCTGCCAATTGGTATTCTGTACCCACAAAGTATAATTCAACGGTACCCTGTTCCACGTGGTCTTTGATGAAATGATAGTATAGATCGATGTGCTTTGATTTCGAGTGCTGAACTGAGTTGCACGAGATCGCAATGGCACTTCGATTATCACAGTACATCGGGATTCTGTCAAATACGTAACCATAGTCTTTGAGTTGTGTTCTCATCCATATGACTTGAGCACAACACGCGGACATGGCTACATATTCTGCTTCGGTTGATGATAGCGATGTACAATCCTGCTTCTTTGATTGCCAAGACACCAGTTTATCACCAAGAAATTGTAGAGCTCCTGAAGTACTTTTCCTTGAGTCTAAGCATCCTGCGTGGTCAGCGTCTGAAAAAGTGATTAGTTCAAAACCAGAATCCTTCGGATACCAGATCCCCAAGTTAATGGTTCCCTTGATGTATCGGAGGATTCTTTTAGCCTCAGAGAGGTGGGTTTCAGTTGGTCGCGACTGATAACGGGAGCATAGATAAATGGCAAAGACAATATCAGGTCTGCTAGCTGTCAGATACATGAGAGACCCAATAATACTTCGGTATTTGGTAGGGTCAACTAATTTCCCATGTAAATCAGCGTCTAGCTTCTTGGTATGAGTCATTGGTGTGGCATAAGTATCATAGGTTTTCATTCCAAATTTGTTTAACAGTTCAAGGGCATATTTGGACTGACTCAAGAAAATACCACGGGGTGATTGATGAAATTGCAGTCCTAGAAAGAACGTGAGTTCACCCATCATGGACATTTCAAAAAATTTCTTCATTAGTTTTGCAAAAGCGGTTGAAAACTTTTTATGTGTAGACCCAAAAATGATGTCATCCACGTAAATTTGAACAATTAGGATATGTGCCTCGTGATATTATATAAAAAGAGTTGGGTCAACCGAGCCTTTGGTGAAATTATTAGCAATGAGGAAAGATGATAGCTTATCGTACCATGCCCGAGGGGCTTGTTTGAGACCATAAAGAGCTTTGTTCAGTTTGTAGACATGGTTCGGGCACTCTGGATCAATGAATCCTTCAGGTTGGCTGACAAAAACCGTTTCTTTCAGTTGTCCATTGAGAAACGCAATTTTGACATCCATTTGAAAGACCGTCATATTCATATGAGCCGCGAACGCGAGAAATATCCGATCAGCCTCAAGACGAGCAACCGGAGCAAAAGATTCTTCAAAGTCTATTCCCTCTTCCTGACGATAACCCTTAGCAACTAGACGTGACTTGTTTCGGATGACGTTCCCTTCAGCATCCACTTTGTTTTTCCAAATCCATTTGAGACCAATGACGTAGACCCCTGTTGGTCTTTCAACCAGTTCCCATACTTCAAGACGTTTGAATTGGTTGAGTTCTTCCTGCATGGATTCAATCCAGTTGTCTTTTGTCATTGCGTCTTTAATGTTTTTAGGCTCAGATTGGCAGACAGTGAGTGCATAAATGCAATGTTCACCATCTGTGTGAAGACGTTGTCTCGTAACAACTGGTTAATTCGGGTTGCCAATAATATTAGCCAGAGGATGGTCTTTTGTATATCGATGTGTAGAGGGTTGATGTTGGTATACATTGTGCAGATTTTGAGGATTCAAATGGTTTGTTGAAGATTCCGCGACATCTGGTGCAGCAGTCTCATTAGCAAACGGGTTGAAGAACGCATTTGGGTCAAAATCTGCAGGTGGGGGTACATCATTCAGAATATCATCAGCTGGTTCATCATTGTTGGAAGCGGTTTGTTCAACTGTTGTTGTGGAGTCAACTGGTGTAGGTGCATCTTCAACAGTAGTTGTTGTAGCAGGTGTATCAGGTATAGGAATATTATCAGGTTGTGCAGCGGAAACAGCGGATACACCTGGAGCACGTTCATCAATATCGTCATTGAACAGAGGAGCAAATAACCTTTCCATTTGTTGACGAGTTAGCTGGGGGCTTTGTTCAGCTGATGATGGGGGTTGAGGGAAATTTAAACGGTTGTGACTGGGTTCTAAGCTGTTGTACTCAGAAGCCATTTCCGTAAGTTCATCAAAATGAGCATGAATCGTTTCCATTACCTCATTAGTTCGACGATTCCAGATTCGGAAACCTTTAGAATTATCACAGTATCCAATAAAGACTCCAATATCAGCTTTGGCTTTGAGCTTTCCAAAATCATCACGATCATTATTCGGATAGCAAAGGGATCCAAATACATGAAAGTGTTTGAGATTCGGTTTATAGTTGTGGACAAGCTCGAAAGGTGTTTTGTTGTGGCGTTTTGTGATCATAGAACGGTTTTGAGTATAGCATGCATTAGATACAGCTTCTGCCCATAAGTAATCTGGAAGTTTAGCATTGATTAACATTGTTCTTGCAGCTTCCACTAACGTTCAGTTTCGTCTTTCAACAACTCCGTTTTGTTCAGGTGTACGTGCAATAGATGTTTGATGCTGAATTCCCACTTTCTCATAGAATTCATGAAGGGTGTTGTTAACAAATTCAGTTCCTTTGTCTGTTCTGATTAGTCTGACGGTGTTGCGGAGCTGAACCTGTATTTTTGTGAGAAAGGTGATGATCATTTGTGGAGTTTGGTCTTTGCTTCGAAGAAAGTAGACCCAAGTCCATCGTGAGTAGTCATCAACAATTACTAATATGTAGCGTTTGCCATTGATCGTTTGCACGCGCATCGGGCCACACAAATCCATGTGAAGAAGATGAAGCACATGCTGAGAGCTGTGTTCCACCTTTGAAGGAAAGTGAGCACGAGTGCTTTTCCCTTGTTCACAAGCTGAACATAGGTGATCTTTAGAATACCGGAATCGTGGGAGTCCTTCAACTAGTTTGTGTCGAGCAAGGTTGGTGATGGTTTGAAAGTTTAGATGTGAGAGACGACGGTGCCATAGCCAGGATTTTGTAGATGTTGCCTTTGAAAGTAAGCAGATGAGAGAGGAAGCAACCATGTCTTGCATAGAGATAGTGTAGAGACTAGAATTACGCGAGCCAGACATAAGGTCATTTCCTTGTAGATCACGAATGAAACAAGTTTTCTCCCTGAAAGCAACCTCCAAATCTCCATCACAAAATTGACCTACTGAAAACAGATTGTGACCGAGGCCTTCCACATAGTAAACCCTGCTGATTTCGATGTTCCCATTGACATAGTCTCCGTAGCCCATGATAGCTGCGAAGTGATCATTCCCGAACCTGACAGTGCCAATGAACTTTGTAATAAAGTTTGATAACAGTTTAAGGTTGCCTGTCATGTGTCGGGAACATCCGCTATCAACAATCCAGAGAATGATCTGTATCACCTGCATTACACACAGACGACACAGATGGAATAGAAGTAGATGTGGAACCCGAAATGTTAGAGGGTTCCGAAGCAGGTATATTATACATACACACATTAATAATTTTAGGCATCCATTTAAATCGTAGTGTGTTATATATCCATTTCTGCCATCTATAACTACTCTTTGATTTAGTCTTAGTGAATGCACTAGGTGGTACTACATTCTTAGGAGGTGAAACTGGAGCTACAGTGACATCAATGTTTTCCTTAGAATCTAAAGAAGACGGTCTACCAAGCACAGACTTAGAATGATTAGTGGGCCTAGAGGTATTCCGATTCTTAGGATTCCGTAAACGAGAGATTATAGTTTTAGCAACACATTTGTCATGACAATCAAAATTCATACTTTTACGACAAATATCACAAGGTGCATCAGACTGAATATCAAAATTACTTAACGGTTTAGCATTCGTTACATCACTATTTCTACTACATTTGCCAGACGCAACATCTATAGTGGAAGCAACGTGAGTCTTATTCATAGTCCTAGGGTGTTCTTCTACTTTAGCATTCCTTATTGATCTTTTCTTAGGTCGCAACTTCCTATTCTTCGATTGAGTGCTCCTAGGCTGTGAAGTGCGGACGTTTGGAAAAGACGCAACTATTCCTGTTTCAGTAGAGGGAAACACGTTAGCAATTTGTGATTTGGCAGTAGGGATTCTAGGTTCACGATTACTAAGTGTGACTGGTGCTATTCTCTTAATCACGGTAGGCGGAAGTTGTTCATACTTTCCTAACATTTCTCTTAACTTAGAGATAGTGTGAATCAAATCTTGATTTTCAGAACGAATATTACCAGCAAAAATCACGACTTCTCTAGTGTGAGCAAGATAGTGATCAAGTTCGTTTGATGCTTCATGACGAGTCTTATTGAGTAAATCAAATATGACACCATATTCCTGTTTAACTTTTACAAGTTCTTGTTCATATTTAGAAATTTGACTTTTCAAAGACACGTTTTGATCATCCAGTTGCTCAATTTTAGGATCAGAAGATTTTGCACTCAACTGAGCGATTTTCTTTTGAAAACTAAGTTGATGATTGTGAATATCTTTTTCACACCAATGAAGACGACGTTTTGCATTGTAAATTTCGTTGAGTAATCGTTTATTTTCAGCTTTTAAAGACTCGATCTGAAGCACATTATCGGTGTTCTCAACAGTTACAACATTTTCAACAATATCAGCAGAGATATAATCAGATGCATATGGCAAAGAATGAAACAACACAGCATTATGGACATCAGCATAGATAAGGTCTTCCAAGAGTCGATCAACATGTTTTCTCAAAAGTTTCTTTTTACGTTTAGTATTAGAAATAGATGTTTCTGTTTTCTCGAAAACGACCTTCATAGTTCCAAGTTCCTTATGAAAATCCCGTTCCCAGGCTAATGCTCAACTTTTCAAGTTTTTAACATTAGGTAAAAGATTTTTCTGAAAAATGTCTCTTTGTTCTCGCGCCAGAGGCGATTGAAAATGTTCAATTTTGATTTCAGAACGATATTCTATCTCATGTTGTAAAATTTTGAGGTCAGCCATGAAAATGTCAAAATATCTAAGAATATTTCGATTTTCTGGTTTTGAGTTTACTTCACTAATTGAAAGTAAAGTACCATAAGTTTGTGCATAATCTGTTTTGGGATTAACATTAGAAGACTCAGGTGTTTTGATGATAACCCTTGGGTTAGAAGAATTCGTTGGTGTGACGAAAGTGACCGCGTTTTTATAATTAAAAGGTTTGTTGTAAACAACGTTTTTTAATTTTGATCGACTCTCGTCTTCTGCATCTAATTCCTCTTGACGATGATATTCAACAACACTCATAACAGTATCATCAATTTTGTATTCTGCACTGGAAACTTCAGGAGTTGGTTTGAATGTTTTTAGTGAAAGCTTTGGTTTGTAATCAGCTAGATTTTTTCCATATCCTTTTGGATTGGGTTTTAAGGTAAACTTTTCAATAGCTGTTACTGATTCACCATGTTTGTAAACAACAGTTTTAAACTCTTTAAGTTTGTTTTGCAAGCCGATAATTTCTTCAAGAAGGTCATCTACCCGATTCGTTGAATGCTTTTTGTATGCGGAGAACTGTTTTTGACAAGTTAACAACTCAGCCTTAGCTTTTTGATTTTCCAAGGTGAGAGTGTTAATTTGCTTTTTATGTTCATGTTTCAGTTGTTCTATTTCAGACAACAAAGCATTTTTCGAAGCGGCTAGATCACGCATCTGTCTCTCTAAATATTTTTCGTTTTGATGAGATTTTGCAAAAGCGGCTTCAAAACCTTTTTCATGGTTTTCTTGAGTTTTGAAAAAGTTGAGTTGCATTTGTAAGCATTCAAAATCCTTGGTTAACAATGCCTTTTTACTTTTTAAGGTCTGATTTAATGCAACACATTCAGCAATTTGGGATTGTTGGTCTGTAAGTAACAGAACAAGATCTGGATGAGGCAAAGGTTCAGCGTGTTCAACGTGAGTCACATCATGATCATTATTTAGATCCTCAAGTATATCCACGGAGTCAATTTGATTATCAAGGGAAACCATAAGGTCTTCTTGATCGTCAAATGTAACTACGAGGTCTATTTGAAAATCGTCAGAATGAGATGTAGATGACTCATTTTGAAAATTCTGAGCCTTGCCGGATTCAGATATTGGCGGAGATATTAGTTCAGATATGATGATCGTTTGTTCGGGTACCTGAGACAAGCCATCAGTGTCATACACTGGGCCTGTTTCACTCATGTGTAACTCTTGCATATTAGCCATCAACATAACAACTGCATTGGCCTGCAAGTCCTCCATATCATCATCTGAATCTGCATCTGCCATAAAGCTCTGTTCTTTGTCTGTGAGAGATCCACCAGCTTCATCCTTAAGAGCCAAAAGTAAAGCCTCTTTGAAATAAGCACTGCCCCTAGTCCTCGGCTTTGGGCATGCATTAGCTAGGTGTCCCTTCTCATTGCAGTTGTAGCATCTAAGACCATTTAACCGATTCTGAGCATTTCCCTGATCCACCACTTGAGCTCTGTTGTTATTCCTACCCACAGCATTAAACCCTTGACCACCGCCCATTTGACGACCATAATCACGATTCTGAACTTCAACACGTCCATTGTTCACAACAGCTTGAGTCCGTGTGTTAGAGGAGGAACGAATACGATTGTTGGATTTGTTGGTATAACGGCCAAAAGCATTAGCAATCATAACAAATCCTTGTTGCAATTCTTCGAATGGATCGATTTCCTCAGTAGCTTCACTGACATATGCTTGAGCATTGTTGTTATTGTATGGAACCAATTGATTTTGTTGAGGTTGTTGCTGTGAAGGTGTGGTTGAAGCAGTTGGTTGAGTTGCTGGTTGAGAGGGATAATTCTGTTGAGCATACAAGGCAAGTTGTTGATTTTCTGGATGTGACTGTGTAGCAATTTGAGCACGAAGAATCCTTTCCTGATCAACTTCCTTTTCATGAGGCTTCAAGTAATCGTACAACAATCCATATGTAGAATGATGCATATTCTTCGCTTGACGGAGAAAAATGACATACTTCTCCCATTCAGGACCAAGACTACTCAGGAACTTAGTATTCACTGCAATTCTTGGCATGATGATGTTGTGTTTATCCAAATCATTGATGATGTCTGAAAATCGATGATGATAGGACTCTAGTGTCTCTCCAGGTTCAATCATGAAGTGTTCATAAGCCAAGTAAATTTTGGATTCCAAATCCTCCTGATTGAGTACAGATCCTTCCATAAGAAGACGAATATGATCCCACATTTTTTGTGCAGTATTTTGAGCATCAACACTACGAAGAATTGGGTTTGGTAATCCTAAGATGATGTATTCCATTGCAAGTTCATCTGTTTCATAGTGTAGAAGTTCTTGAGGATTTAAGTCTGCAACAGTAGCAATGTTCGTTTGTTCATCTCTTGGTGGGACGACAGTTGGATCTCCGGGTACAATGACAGTAGGCATCTCAAATGGACCTTCCAAGATAACCTTCTTTAAGAACTTTCCATGTGGCTTCTTCAGATCACAAAACCTAAAGAACCTTATCACCCATTGATCGTAGTTTCTTGTAGTTAGCATTAGAGGTCTATCAAGTGATCCAGCCTCATGAATTGATTGTTGGCTGCTTAAGGCTTCACACATCTTTGCAAACCAAGTGGGTTCCTTCATAGTGTTCCTTGACGGATGTTGATTGAAATTGTTTGTGTAGGGTTGAACTTGAAGGCTTGGCGGTGTTTGAACCATTTGTGGTGGTGGAATTGCACCAATTTGTGGATTATGTTGTTGATTAAATTGTTGTTGATAAATAGCTTGTTGTTGATTCTATTGTTGATGTTGTGGAGTTAATTGTTGTTGTTGTTGATGATTATAAGTGTGAGGGAAATAGTTAGAGTATGGTGGTTGAGACATGTTGATAAACTTGTGTAGTAAAAATGGATCTTTGTAGTCGAATGAACCTTTGTTGATGAAGTGTCCTTAGGCGTAGAAAAGACAAGAAACCAAGTAGCACTTATGCGTAAAAACACCAAAGTTACGCGTAACAAAAAGAAGTTACGCGTAGGATTTAGCTTACGCGTAAGTAGGGAAAAGCACTAAAGTTAGGCGTAGACAAAAGTTAGGCGTAGAAAGTTAGGCGTAGGAAAAATCTTAGGCGTAGGATTTCTACGTGTAAGCTTATGCTTATGCGTAATTTTAGGGTTTTTTGCCCAAATGATCTTTTACACTATCACAGTGCACAAGATATCCAAAGTCGACGTATTTTCAGACTTATCCAAGTAAGAAAACACGGAATAAACCACGAAAATGAAGATCAAACCAAGGAAACACTTACGCGTAGTTTTAGGGTTTTACTACACGTAGAAATGCACGAAATTTTGATTCTGTCCAAAAGTGTTTCTAAACCAGTTTTTGTATAATAAAATAGCTTCAATAACACCAAAATACACAAAAGTGTGAAACTTGATGAACCAAAGCCACTAAAACAGTTACGAGTAGGATATAACCCTCGTTCAAAAACTCGATCAAAAATAACTATCCACGCATAAAGTTTGAAACTTTTTGCCAAAAACAAGTATTTTAACACCTTAAAACGTTGAAAGTACAAGAATCTTGGATTAAAAAGTGTAAAAAACAAGTTTTTAAGCGAACCAAAGTATCAAACGTGCGTTTTAGGCGTAGGACCGAAACCCACTTCAAAAACAAACACGATTCACCCAACTAGTAGGCGATTGATACCACTGTTAGGTCACTAGTTTTACAAAAACAAGTAATATAGAAAGAGATAAGGCGATTGAACAAGATCTAACACACACACACACAAAGCAATAATACGGTTTAGGCGTAGGATGTGAATGAAAGAAAAACTTGAACAACCAACCTTCAAATGAAGGTTTACAAGAGTATTTATAGGAGGAAAGCTAGGGCAACACTCCTAGTTTCCATCCTTTCTTTAATGGGCTTGGGCCTAAGCTCATGGGCCTTCTACATAAGCTTAAGGCTAATAACAAACATAAAGGCCATAATAAAGCTAACTATTACATAATAATTACTAACACTTGATTATGGTTTAGGAGTGATTCCAATAATCTGGTCTACTGGCTGTGAGATACATCAGGGATCCAATCATACTACTATATTTCGTTTGATCTACCATGATCCCTGAGTGGTCCTCATCCAGTTTAGTACGCTCTATCATGGGAGTGTCAACAGGGTTACAAGAATCAAATCCAAATTTCTTTAAAATCTCATTTGCATATTTAGATTGATTTATAAAAACGCCTCTGGGACTTTGTGAAATTTGTAATCCCAAGAAAAATGACATTTGTCCCATCATTGACATTTGAAATTTGGAGCCCATCTCCTTAGAAAAACGGTCACATTCATTGGGGTCAGTCGAGGCAAAAATAATATCATCAACATATATTTGAACGTGAATTAAATGTTTGCCTGAATTTCTGGTGAACAATGTTGGATCAACTGCTCCTTTGCTGAATCCAGTAGATAGAAGAAACTTTGATAGCGTATCATACCATGCCCTTGGAGCTTGCTTCAAACCGTAAAGAGCATTCTTCAAGCGATAGACACGAGTAGGATGCTCTGGATTCACAAAACCTTCAGGTTGGTTGGCGTATACGAATTCTTTAAGATCTCCGTTAAGAAAAGTCGTCCTTACATCCATCTGATAGACTACCATATTCTTACTAGCAGCATTAGCCAGGAAGATTTTGATTGCCTCGATACGTGCAACTGGAGCAAATGATTCTTCAAAGTCAATACCCTCCTCTTGACGGTATCCTTTTGCAACCAATCGAGCCTTGTTCTTTAATACATCACCATGCTCATCGAGTTTTACTTTGATGATCCACTTTAGAGCAATGATCATAGCACAGTCAGGAGCAGGTACTAATTCCCATACATCTAGTCGATCAAACTCATGAATTTCTTCTTGCATGGCATTGAACCAACTGTCTTCATTCATGGCGGTTTTAACATCTTTTGGTTCGATCTTAGAGAGTACGGAGTTGAAGAAGCACCATAAGGCATCAGTTGCAAGTTGTTTACGAGTGGATACTGGACGAGAAGGGTTTCCAATGATGTTGTCCAACGGATGATCATGTGTCCATTTTCTAAGGTGTTCATGTGGTAGTTGTTGAGGAACTGAAGTAGCAGAGTCGTTTTCTCCTGATGAAGATGGTTCTGATGAAGGTTCAGGAGCAAATATGTTCTCAAAAGGAGCATCTTCAGGAGTAGCAAAGGGGTTATCTCCATCATAGGTGCCAGAAACAATTTCATGATGTACACTTGATGATTGAGGAATTGATGATGAGACAGAGTGATCAGCAGAAGGCGCTTCTTGATTTAATGACATAGAAACTGAAGGGTTATCTTCATTGACAGGGATGGGAGCAGCCTCTGTTGATGGATTTGACAGATCATTAGCAATTGGCTCATAGTGTTAATCAAACATTGGATCAAACAATTTCTTCAAATCATCTTCCGAAGGAGGTACATAAGGAGTTGCTGGTGAGAGATTTTGTAAAAGAGAAGAACTAATGGGACTACTTGATGAAGGTTGTGATACGGGTCCAGAACTTGATTGTCCTGGAGCCATTTGCCCGGACAACTCATCGAACGTGACGTGAATAGTTTCCATGATATCTCGAGTTCTTTTGTTGTAGATTCGGTAACCCTTCTTGTTTGACGCATAACCAACAAAAACTCCAATGTCCGCCTTAGCTCTTAATTTACCTAAATCTTGACCGTCATTTGTTGGATAGCACAAAGAACCAAACACAGGAAGGTAGGAGAGATCAGGTTTTTGTTTATGGACAAGTTCGTATGGAGTTTTTTCATGAGAGGTGTGTATAAGGGAACGATTTTGGGTGTAGCAAGCAGTGGCAATGGCTTCAGCCCAGAGAAACATTGCAACCTTTGAGTAAATCAACATTGTTCTTGCGGCTTCCGCAAGGGTTCGATTTCATCTTTCAACAGCACCGTTCTGTTGAGGAGTTCGAGGAACACTTCTTTGATGACTAATTCCAACACTTTCATAAAATTGACTTAAGTCTTTGTTAACGAACTCTGTGCCATTTTCTGTTCGAACAATTCTAACAGTATTGTTAAGTCGAACTTGAAGCTGCTTGATAAGTTTGATGAAGACATCTGGAGTTTCATCATTTGTCCTCAAAAACTTTACCCAAGTAAATCGAGAGTAGTCATCAACAACGACTAAAATATATTTATTCCCATTAATCGTTTGCACTCTCATTGGTCAGCACAAATCCATATGAAGGGTATGCAGAACTTCCATTACTGAGTTTGTGGGTTTGGGTTTGTGGGCATATTTCTTGCTTTTTCCCAATTGTCATGCTGAACAAAGATGATCTTTTTCATACTTTAATCTGGGTAAGCCTCTTACAAGATCCTTTCTGGAAAGATTATTAATGGTGCCGAAGTTCAAGTGATTAAGACGAAGATGCCATAACCATGATTTTTTTTTAAGCCTTTGACAACAAGCAGATTGGAGAAGACTTCATCATGTCTTCGATAGAGATGGTGTATAGATTTGAACCACGAGTTCCTCTTAACAGTTCCACACCATCAAGTTCTCTAACGAAACAAGTATGTTTTCTAAATGCCACTTCTAGATCGGAATCACAGAATTGACCAACAGAAAACAAGTTATGACCAAGACCTTCAACATAATATACCCTAGAGATTACACTATCGCCAACAACATAGTCTCCATAACCCATAATTGCACCAAAATGGTCGTTCCCGAATCTAACAGTCCTGATGAATTTACTCACGAAGTTCATGAGCCGCGAGCGATCTCCAGTTATATGCTTGGAACAGCCTGAGTCCAGGTACCACGGAACAATTTGAACGATCTGCAGTTGAACACAGACAAGAATGGATAACTGGATAATTGGGATCCCCATGCAAGAATGGGTTCCATTTGGTTAGTAACAGTGATTGGAACACCCACATCGGAAGTAGAAACAATGGAATCATCAGGAATAGATGCAGTGCTAGTGTCCATATTTGACCTATTCAAAGTATGTTCACTTCTTAAAGGAATAGTTCTACTAGTAGGCATCCATTTTCTAATGGGCATTGACTTAGCAAATTTAGGGCATAACTCATTAAGATTAAACTTACGGCCAGTAGGTATCCATTGATAACCTATATTACTAAATTTTCTTCCTGTGGGTTTCCAATGTTTTCTAACTTTCTTTCGCCTTTGCCTTTTAGCCTTCTTAGCTTGATTTTTTGACATTAACAATTTTAACTGGGCATTTAACAGCATTAATCAAATTATTCACACCACATTCATGATTAGTAACAGAAATCAAGCAATCATCATTACATGGTTTGCAGATAGTAGCAGAATTCGAATTAATTACAGTACGCTTATAGCTAATACTAGAATCAACACGATTCTTTTTATTCAACTCAAACTTAGTGTTCCTAGGGTGGTCTTCTACTCTCTTCCAATGCACATTCTTAGCTTGCGAGGTCCTATCTTGCTTTGTATTGCCTGGAGGCTTTGACTCGCTTGCTTTTATGTCACTGATTACTCATGTAGAGGGAATTATGGGAACATTAGTTGGTTGGGCTACTTTTTGCATTCCTGAACTAGAAGTGCTGGGATCTGAACTACTTGAGGGTACTCTAGAGTTCACTTTCTTAATACTGGGCATAGAATGGGTTGCATACTTAGCACTAGGCATAGAGCAAGGCATCACAGCTTTATCTTTCACACCTAAGGATTTAGGACATGTTGCTATTAAACATTCTAACAGCTCCTGAGATCGTTTGGCCTGAATGCAACCAAACCTAATTTCACTATTAAGTGGCTTATTTATGAAATCCTCTTCTACAATCTCACGGAGACATTCAAGACTATCCTTAAGGCGAGCAAAATAGTTATGAAATACAAGTTCGTTATTCCTATGATGAGGAGGAATGTATTTAACAGTCACAGTATATTTAGAGTCTGCAGATGACTTTGATGCAACATTCTCATTAAAGACAAGTGGCATTTTCCCTTTTTCCTGACTCCTCAGATTCTCAATTTCCTTTTCTAAAGACGTTATTTTTTCGTTATTCTTGTCACGAGTGACTTTCATTTAATCATATAACTCTTTAAAGTGTCGTTTAACTTTTTCATTTTCTTCTAGAAAACTCTCATTTTCCTTTTGTTAAACATTAACCAAGTTTTGAAGATGAAAAGTTTGAGAACACTGAGAATCTAAAAGAGGAGGCATTTGGGAGCCAGTCACGTTGTTCTTTTCACCTTTTAATTGTGAAATTTGGGCTTTCAACTTTCTGATCGTGTTACAATGAGTTTGAATCTGTTCGTCACATTTGTTTATTTCAAAAAGTGCATCAAACTCTGGAACATTTGAGGATGTCTTGATGTTTGAGGTTTTGACATTTTCTTTGAGATGTTGATATTTTAGTTTCAAATTAAAATGTTCAACTTCTAGCTTAGAAAAATGTTTTACCAAATTATCGTGATCATCCTGATCAATTTTCTCATTTAATTATGAGTTTTTGTTTTCAAGCTCAATGACACGATCATGGGAAACTTTCAAGGCAACAGTTAATTCATGAAATTGAGAAGCAGTAATAGAATGCTTAGTAACAGTATAAAACACATCTTGAGCCACACAACTTAATACTAAGTTCTCATTTAAGATATGCAGATTCTTCCTTTCAATTTCATTATATTTGAGTTCCCGTTCATAATCATTTACCTCAACTATCATTGCATCAAATTCCTTTTCCATTTCTTTGATATCTGAGTTAATCCCTTTTTGAAGACTCTCAAATTGACCTTTTAATTGTTTAAAGAAAGGCATGACCTCAGTTAAATAACATTCTTTACTTTGCTCAAAACCCCTTTCCCCTTCAGTTATCCCTGTAGGTGTGATTCTCTTCTTACATGTCTTCTCAAAATCAACGAATAGTTGATACACAACATACAGGCTGATTAAGGTCTTACTATTAGTGGAAATAGTTCTAGGAACTAAATGCATTGGTGTATTCGGAGGATACACAGTAGCTGCAGGCACTTTCCTAAGGGGAGTGTTTGTTTCAACAAGTACTTTAGCTTTTTGCTTATCCATATCTTTCTTCCAAAAAATCTGTTCTGGGGTTAATTGAGTTTGAGTCTTAAACATGTTCAGGGAGATCCAATTTTCCTTAGTGTAATCATGAGGTTTGATAGTTATGTTTTTCTTTTTACACTCAGGATTATTTAGCTTCTTATCCATTTTCTCCCTAGAGGCATCTTCTAATTTTCTATCCTCTTCCGTGGTTCCAATACATGATGGTGTTTGCCTAGGCTTGAGGATCTCATTTCCATCATATACAATGGTATGAAAGGTTTTAGCCCTTTTACAATACTCGGGATTTGGCTCCTCAACTAGGGGAATACTATGCTTATCGCTTAAGACTCTATGCTTAGTGATCATGTGAGCAGTCTGAATGGTATTCCCTTGTACTTACAACTTATTTTCAAGCTTGTTTTTCAAAGTTTTTAGATTAGAAAAATCATTCAAAAGTTTTGATTCCTTAGCATTAAATTCTTGTTTAAGCACTTTAACATTATCTCGAAGTTCTTGCTTTCGCTTAACAGTTTTAGAAACCTTTTCTTGTAAGGAATTTAACTCTTGTTTTAACACTTCTTCTCTAAAATTACTTTTTCTAATAATTGTACGCATTTGGTCATCCATTTCCTTCTCATGGGTAGTTAACTCAAACTTAGCACGTTGTTCATAAATAGCAACTTGTTCTTTATAGGCATTCAGTTCAGAGATAACAGAATCATCAGGGGCACATGCAGTGTATTCATCAAAAACATAGTCATCATTGACTGCAGAAGATACATCACTTGGTACAATCTCACTTTCACTTTCTGTCACATATTGATCATATGGGACAATATTACTATTACCCACATTATCAATATATGATTCATAAGTTTCAAGAGATTGTACTTCGTTATGTATGTTTTGCTCATCCACCTCATCGTATAGTTTTAATACCTCTAAGATGATTGATTCTTTAGATGAACCAGCCTGTTGTGGTGACGAGACCTTTGGAGAGACCATTGGTGAAATGCTGACCATGAAGATTGTCTGGGCAGTAGGTTCATCATCGACATCAGAGTCAAATGCATCACAGTCAGCTACTTGAAAGGCATTTTGATGATTGTGACCTATTTCCTGAATTGGCTGCTCATCCACATCAGCATCATAGGTTTTGGCATTTCCTACAGCAAGAAACAACAACTCTTCTTTATCCAAAACCGCTCCACTGTCCTGAGCTTGTACCAGCAACATCTTGTCCCTGAAGTACTCTACATTTTGAGGGCATTTTGGAGATGTGCAGTTCCTTGCAATGTGTCCATCACCACCACAGTTGTAGCACTTGATTGGCTTTACTTGTCCTTGATTGGTATTCCTTCCACGATTCTGATTAGCCACATACCCTCCACCAACTCCACCTCTTCCATGTTCATACTGCCTTCCTTGAACTGGTTGCACCATAACCTTCCCATCTCTGACAGTAGCTTGATTGTGTGGATTCGATGTTGTTCTGAGGTTATTGTTGGTGTGTGGGAGGGAATTCAGATTTTGACTGACCATGAGAGATAGGTGATTGATGAAATTTTCCATGACTGTGTTTGAGTCTGGAGGCTTATATGTTGGATCAGGAATGAGCTTGTAATTACCATTACCCGTGGGTATGACTTGAGAAGCTTTGGTGGTAATTCCAACATTGGTGTAAAATGTTGTTGAATCATTTGACAAACTTGTTTCTCCCTGTTTAGATTTGAACTGTTCAATAATCATTCGTTCAAACATAGCATGTCTCTCATTCTGAAGCAGGAAGGCATACAGTTGCTCATAGTTGGTGGTCTTTAATCCTTTGGTTAGCTTCACAGAGGTGACAAATTTGTGCCATTCAGGATTCATATTGTTCACAAACTTTGAGTTCAGCTGAATATTTGGCATGGTCATTTTGATATTCCTCATGTCATTCACAAGCTTGGGGAATCTCACATAATATTCATAGACACTTTCTTCTGGTTTCATCTTAAAGTGCTCAAATTCATCATACAGTTGTGATTCTCTGTCTTCTTTAGTTAATTCAGAACCCGAGAAAAGCATCTTGACATTATCCCAAACAGCCTTGGCTTCAGTGTTGTGATTGATAAGCTTGTAGATATCTTTTGGAAGACCCTGAAGTATAATGTTTGAAGCCCTGATATCAACATCGTATCTCTTTTTCTCCTTATCACTGAGCTCATCATACGTCTTTGGTCTTTCCAAACCTAAGATCACTGTTCCATCTGCAGCTGTTTCAAGTGTGTCTCTCGTAGTCTCAATCTGATAAGGTCCTTCATCAATTGACTTGAGAATGTTGACCCCATTTTCCTTTCCCAGACAGTACAACCTAATTCATTGAGCCCATGAGTCATAGTCAGTTCTGTCAAGCATGGGTGGATGAGTATCTGATCCAGTTGCTTGAACGTCCTCAGCTACAAAAGAAATAATTGTAAGCACGTTGGTAGACATGTTTACAGATTTTACGGGATTTTATAACTCTATGATTAAACCGGGAAATAGATTCTTTCACGGGATTTAACTAAATCAAGAGAAAACCGTATCAAAAACAATAATCAACCAAGTCGCTATAAACCTTGAGAACAAGTCACTACGTCACCAAGTCGCTAAGTAACAACTCGCTAAAAGCACAAGTCGCTATGAAACAAGTCGCTAGACACAAGTCGCTAAAGCAACAACTTGCTAAGTTGACAAGTCGCTAAAGAACAACTCGCTAAGTTGACAAGTCGCTAAATAAAAACTCGCTAAGTTGACAAGTCGCTAAAGAACAACTCGCTAAGTGGGCAAGTAGCTAAGGAACAACTCGCTAAGAGGCCAAGTCGCTAAAGAGCAACTCGCTAGTCACAGCAAAGTCAAGTCGCTGAAAATAGTATGGACAAGTCGCTATGTTGAACAAGTCGCTAGCCGAAGTGGTACAGCCACTACTTTGTACTATTTGTCACTTTGTCTCAATAGACAAGTCGCTAGTGCTCAAGTCACTACCACCACAACTACAAGTCGCTAATAATTATAGAAGCAAGTCGCTACCAAGAAAACTAATCCGAGACTCAAGTCGCTACCAAGAAAAGTTCAAATACAACACTTTTCAATCCAAAACTAACCCAACCACAGTGATTCAAGCTTTCCAAATCAAAACTCAAGCACTTATAATGATTCTAAACACAAAAGTACACTCAAAATTCAAACTTTAACACAAGAAATGATCCAAATGATGCAAAAACCACTAAGCCTTTTCAAACCCAAAAACCATATAAAACTACTAGAAATCCAAGAAAATGTAAGAGAGATGATCAAACCATGGCTCTTGATACCAATTGAAACATATTAGATTTCACAAACACATCAAATCATGATCAAATATAGGCGTATAACTTGAGGTTTTTTAGAGAGAGAAAGTTTAGAGGTTTGGGAACTTAGTGAGAGAAAGAAAAAGTATTATTATGAGATCCAACCCTCTACCTTGGGAGGTAGAGGGTATATATAGTATCTTACATAAACGCCACCTATGGGCTGTGGATCAGGCATACAGTGGGTAAAGACCCGTCCGTCCTCCACGGTGTTACTTAACTAAATACTATCTAACATAAAATAACTACGACTACGAGCTTTCTAACGATTACACATACTTGAGGTGACCGACACTTTAATAACTGGATTTACTAAATCCTAACAGATTGTTGATTAAGTTCGGAAAAGTGCAGCAGCGGTTTGGTGAGATTAACTTGCTTTTGGTATGATTCGACCTCAAGTTGCAAGTCTTCAACACGTTCTTGAATAACTTTGCTGCAGATGAAGATTAGTAGGGCAGTGATGAACTGGAGTTGAATTTCCATAGAGAACTGTCGCATCCTGCCTTGTACCTTTGTGAGATACATGTCTTCGATGCCGTTCAGTGACAATTCCGAGAAATCAGCTTCTGTGAAATAATAATCTTGTTCATCTTGTCTTTGACCTTGATCTTGGATAAGTATGAGTAGCCCCACTTTGTTTCCAGTGTTACTCCCATCACAGCAACTATTCTCTTCTCATTCTTCACTTTCTTGTTGGATTTTCTTACTTAGCAGCTCCTGTAGTATAGTCTCCTCCTTTCAGGCCAATGGTGAATGCCATATTCAGCATCAATGTCGTATTACACCACATTGTCAACGTACAGGTTGGTGGCGTCCTCTTCGATGGCTATGTTGTCAGAGAATACTGCAGCTGTAATGTTGAAGGTGAGCGAGGTATCATACTTCTTGCTTACGCTACTGCCGTGTTGAAGAAACTCGAAATCGTTGTTGAAGAAGAAACGGTAAGGGATCCTTTGTTGTTTGGGTCTGCCAATATTTGGTAGAGGCTTAGTCCAATCCGTGTAGTAGGGTGTATTATCCTTCCTTATTATGTCGATGTTTTTTTCGGGGTTGAGCCCATCGATGTTGTTGGACATTTCACGGGCAATGTTTTCTAAGTGTTATTTGAGCTCAACTGCTCTGCAGACTCTATCTTTCAACAAGTTTAATGCATCATTCTTTATCCTGCGCAGCTCCCGTTTCATCATCTTCGTAACTTTAAACTCATCCTAGATAATCTTTACCTGCTCGATGGTTCGATCGTCTACCGGTTCTAGGCCTTCAGGCAGTCTGGGTGTTGCATCGACCATATTGCTGAACCATTCATACTACTCCATGTTGTCGTTATCTAGCCAAGAGACAATTGGTTGCTTCTTCTTCTTTGTACGGGAGGATGATTCTGGTTAAGATGATGGTCGAGGTAATTTTTGTTGCTTGGGCTCAGGAATGTCATGATCCTCACCACCAGCATCCTGAGGTTTATCAGATGATGATGGTGGTTCTTTGGTTGCTTGTTGTATGGGTGTCGTGTGGGTTCTAGCAGGTGGTGGTGGCATGGATGATGATAACCCGCCAGTCTTCTTCTGACGCTTTGCATTCGGATCTTGATCCTTGTCATCATCATCTCTTGGTCTTTTATCCAGACCAGCAGCTTCCTTGCACGATGTCTTCAGTTGATGTGCAAGAAGTACCTCATACACCTTAGATTCATCTGGTGTGAAAGAAGGAGCTCGAGTAGACATCTGAAGTACCAACTGTGATATCAAATCATCTTCAGTGACTACTGGAGGCTGGATTGGTCTGGTTGGCATGACCACCAGTGTAGTTGTAATCATCTGCTTAACCAGTGTTTTGAGCGCTGGGTAGAACTGATTCTTGAACATCTCTTTGGTGACGCCAGGAACCATAATGAGAAGAAACTTACGAGTGTAGTTCTTGATCTGTTCATTCATTTCTCCTTGGACGTCCCTGGTGAAAAATGCCTTGATTTGTTCTCTTTCGCCTTCGAACTCGTCCATCTGATTGGAAAGATAGATGACCTTGTCGGCCAGCATATTCAGTCTAGTTTCATGAAGACTTTTCTTGTGTTTTCGTGACTAAAGCAATGCTTTCTGGATCTTAGCCTTAGTGCGAGATGCCCAAGTATCGGCTTTCTTCTTGATTGATCTTGAAGATGATTTTGTTGTTTCTTTTGATGGTGGTGGTGATGAGTGAGAAGATGATTCGGTTTTGGATGTTTCAAGGGGTGGTTCTGAAGATTTCTCAGGGTTGTGTTTAGGGTTGTCTAGAATATAGTTATTAGCTTCCCTTTGTAAACGTTCTTGTTTAGCCTTAGCAGCTTCTTCTGCAGCCCTTTCCTTTTCTGCTTCCAAAATATCTTTCTCAGTGATTCACTCATCTGTATCTTTGTCATCATCTCCATGTTCGACCATTTCCTCATCCTCTTGCTGCTTTTGATCTGCAAATTCCTTGGTGATGACATATGTTCCTTTAACGGGTTGATTAACCGGATCAGGAACAAGTGTAGAGAGAACACCATCGCTGGAACCTCCAGGTCTTTTAGTTTGTTGGAGTGCGAATTCTGCAGCAGCTTTCTCCATCCTTTGTTGCTTCAGAGTTTTATGGAGTTTTTTCTCTTCAGCCTTAGGATCATACTCCCATTCAGAATCTTCTTCTTCTTCTTCCTCGAGAGGTTTCTTCCCTTTGTCAGATGTCTATTCTTCATCAGAAGGTAAGCATGGGTCAATATCTTCTTCAAATTTGTCATACGAAGAACTAGCAGGTTGTCCTCCGTCTTCTTTTTGATAGATGAATTATCTGTACGTTCCTTGGTGAACACAGTAAGATCATCTGACTCGGTTTCAGAATCGTCATCTTGTAGTGATGTTTGAACTGGTTCCGGTTCTGTTTTAGGATGGACGATTCTAGTTGGAATTTTCCTCCTGATTTTACTGATGGTTTTCTTCTTCTTCGACTTGGTAGAACTAGTAGTACTTCCAGCTCTCTTGGCTCTGGTAGAAACTTCTGGAGCAGTTTTCTCATCTAGAAAGCCAACTTTTCCCGCAAGCACAACTTCCTTTTAACGTCTATAGGACGGAAGATCCTTGATTGCATCAGTAATCAAGCAAGCAGGGAGTTCCGCACTTTGTTTTCGAGTTGTTGAGTCTTTGAACCTAACAGAGTTTAAAGTAGGCTCATTCAGCATAGAGTGCATATCGGGGTCATTCAGTCTTAGTGGAATATCCTGGTGCTTCTCGAGAAGGTTATGTATTTGCAACTTGGTGTATCTGATGAAGGGAATCTTAGAACCTGGCTTCCTGTAGTGTTGCCCAGAAGATTTGAAGATGCATGAGCTTCGGGTGTTCATGACCACTATCTCTTCTTGAGACTGATTTGGCGATCATGAGATAGATGATCCTCCAGGGTTGTGGGATATTCTTGACATCGACTCTGAGTTTCTTAGAGATGATGCCAGAAGATTCATCGTACCCAATGTTAACCAAGAAATCCAATAGCTCCATTTCATTAGGAATTCTGACGTATTCTGTTGAAGGTATGACCGGAAGAAGAAGAATGATGCGAAGATCTGACACAGTGACCGTGACCTCCTTAGTGCTAAGAGTCACTTTAACCGCATCTTGTCCATTAATTTTATCCATAGTATTCCAAAAATGATGAATGTAGATTTCTGGTACATTGGTTTTGTTGGTGAGCATGAGGTTGAATGGGTGATGCTTGAGAATGTCAAAAGCAACTTTTCATGAAGATGCAGAGCATGTGAAGTTGTTGAAGTCGACACGGAGATTGTTCTTCTCAATGATTTTGTCGTAACCGGCTTGGAAGACGTCAGCCATTGTGAGTTCATTAGGGGCATTGAGGTTCTCTTGATTGACAGCCATTTTGTGATCTGAAAGTTATTAGACAAGAGAACAAACATATGGAAACACATTGTGTTAGTCTTAGTTTGATTTATTGTCCAATTACTTGTTTGACGTTATCATGTTTATGAAAGTTACAAGTCCCAAGTCACTTTTGTCCAATTGTTTGAAGTCGATGTGATAAGTTACGTGAATATGTCAATTTTGAAGTTTTAAAGTCCAAATTTTACTTAATCACACAACATTTTAACTTTTGTAACTCTATGAGTAACATTGCTCTATGTGACTTACATGTAACAATTTACAAGTTTCTTATGCATAAAAATCAATACAAGGGAAATAATGGCTTATGCGTAAACAAGTAGTCTTATGCATAAAGAAGGGGCTTAGGTGTAGGCGTAAGCTAAAGCGTAAGACCAAGTCTCAAGGGTAAGGATTTCTTACGCGTAAAACGAGTGCAAAGGATTTTATGCTTACGCGTAAGCTTAAGCAAAATGTTACGCATAAGGCTTTACTCATAAGAGTAAGGCTTAGGTGTAACAATCCTTGTTTACGCATATCTTTCCAAGATACACGTAATCCCACTGTAGACCCCTTATGCGTAAGAGTTACGCGTAAGATTTCTCTTATGCGTAACCTTTACGCATAAAGGTTTTCCTTAAGCGTAACATATGAACACCTTTGGTCTGAAAATTACGAATAAGCAGCCTGTAACACATAAACATGAAAACATGATTACTGATTATTCCAAACACTAACAGAAACACAAAACAAGCACTAGACTAAATCAGTTAAGCCTAGAAATGCTTAGGCGTAAAACGTTCTTAAACCCTAAACCCTAGTTTTATGCTTAACTGATTTAACCATAGGAACCAATCAAGATTTGTTTCTGCACTATCCTAGAAGTCTAAGGAGTGAACTAGAACAAGTTTTAACATGAATTATGCACAGAATCTGAAGATTTGTCTAGTACGACCCCAAGAACCCCAGAAATTTAATTCTCACTTTTTGATGTTTCTGGGTTGGATTAAAGGCTCAATTCATGATTCTAAACATATTCTAACACTAACCTATCCATCTAATTACAGCAGAACACATAAACACGAAAACCCCTAAATTAGACGTATGAACCCTAATTTCAAGATTGACCAATTGGTGTTTCTGGGTAAACACAGATGATTGAAATGGCTTCAAAACAAGTTTACAAAGGTTTTAGCATCAACCATTTCATCACAAATTCACTTAGGCGTAATCTTCCATTCGTACGCAAAAACCCACCCTTCAATATCATTTAGAGAAATATTTAACCGTTGGATTGAAATGATTTTCAAAACCATTGTTTGAAATCATGATCAAAATGTTATATCACTTACAGATTTTGATTTGGATGATTGGATTTGCCGATTAAATATGGATCGTTGGATCTTGGTGGTTTTGAGAATTAAATGCAAAAGAAGATGCATTGAATATGGTAGTTGGAGACTTTTGTCTAAAAATATTTTAAAAAATTGACATAATCAGTCCCTCAACCTCAAACATTTACAACCAAGACCCATTAACTCCCGTTTTGGTTAGACAAAATAGATATTAGGCAAGAAACTTAACGATACTCCCCCTCGACTTTTGAAATAGTGAAACTTGTAAACATTTGAGTCCGAGGATGGTATATTACAAGATAAATATCCACCATTTAATAGAAAAAAATGTATTTTTGGTAACATGCAAGTACAAGGTTTTATAAAACTGAAAAATATTTACATTCTCCCCCTCAACACTTGTTCAGGTAATATGGTGAAATGTTTGATAGAACACTGTGTTGATAGAAGTTTTGTACTTGCAATGTTTGATTTTCAGATAGAATTTGGATAGAAGAATATTTTTGGATTTTTAGAAGATTTTATATTTTTGTATTTCGTTTTTGATAAATATTTGCAAAAGAGGTTTTGGTGTTTGACTTTTCAAGTGTGTTTTAAAAGTTTGTCCATCTCTTCTGGAGTCAAACACCTCATACCAATACGGTGAATCAAATCAGTAAATCTTGCGGGTGGCAAGGCTTTAGTGAGAAGATCCGCCAATTGGTGTTATGTACCTACAAAGTGTAATTCAACTGTACCCTTTTCCACTTGCTCTTTGATGAAACGATATCGAAGATCGATGTGCTTTGACTTTGAGTATTGAACGGTGTTGCACGAGATCGCAATAGCACTTCTGTTGTCACAGTACATCGGAATTCTGTCAAATACATAACCATAGTCCTTGAGTTGTGTTCTCATCCAAATGACTTGAGCATACGCAGACCTGGCTACATATTCTACTTCAGTTGATGACAACGATGTACAATCTTGTTTCTTCGATTTCAATGACACCAGTTTATCACCAAGGAATTGTAAACCTCCTGTAATACTTTTCTGAGAATCTAAGCATGTTGCGTGGTCAGCGTCTGAAAAATCTATTAGTTCAAAATCAGAATCCTTCAGATACCAGATCCCCAAGTTAATGGTTCCCTTGACGTATCGGAGGATTCTTTTAGCCTCAGAGAGGTGTCTTTCAGTTGGCCTTGACTGATAACGGGAGCAAAGATATACAGAAAATACTATGTCGGGTTTACTGGCTGTTAGATACATGAGAGACCCAATAATACTTCGGTATTTGGTTGGGTCAATCAATTTACCATGTAAATCAGCATCCAGTTTGTTGGTATGTGCCATTGGTGTAGCATAGGTTTCACAACTTTGCATTCCATGTTTATTCAATATTTCAAGAGCATATTTGGACTGACTTAAGAAAATACCACGGGGTGATTGATGAACTTGTAGTCCTAAGAAGAACATAAGTTCACCCATCATTCACATTTCAAAATTTGTTTTCATTAGATGTGAAAAAGCGTTTAAGTACTTTTTGTGGGTAGAACCAAAGATGATGTCATCCACATAAATCTGAACAATTAAAAATGTGTGCCCCATGATATTGAATAAACACTATTGGGTCGACCGATTTTTTGATAAAATGATTAGCAAGGAGAAAGGATGACAACTTATCATACCACGCCCGAGGGGCTTGTTTGAGACCGTTGAGAGCCTGTTTCAGTTTGTAGACGTGATTAGGGAACTCTGGATCAACGAATCCTTCCGACTGGCTAACATACATTGTCTCCTTTAGTTGACCATTTAGAAAAGCCGTTTGGACATCCATTTGGTAGACGGTGATGTTCATGTGAGCCGCGAATGCTAGAAAAATCCGAACAGCCTCAAGTCTAGCAACCTGTGTGAATGATTCTTTGAAGTCAATCCCCTCTTCCTGTCTATAACCCTTAGCCACCAGACGTGACTTGTTTCGGATAACCGTACCTTCAGCATCTAACTTATTCTTCCAAATCCATTTGAGACCAATGACGTAGACCCTTGTTGGTCTTTCAACCAATTCCCATACTTCTAAACATTTAAACTTGTTTAGCTCTTATTAGATGGATTCAATCCAGTTGTCGTGAGTCATTGCATCTTTATTATTTTTGGGTTCAGTTTGACTAACGGTGAGTGTATAAATGCATTGTTCTCCATCAGTCTGAAGGCGTTGTCTAGTTATGACTGGTTGGTTTGGGTTGCCAATAATGTTAACAAGAGGATGGTCTTTAGTCCATCGGTGTGTGGAGGGTTGATGCTGGTATACATTGTGCAAATTTGGTGGATTCAGATGGCTAGTAGAAGATTCAGCAACATCTGGATTTGCCGTTTAAGTAGCGAAGGGGTTAAAGAACACATTTCCATCATAATCCGCGAGTGCAGGTAAATATTGATTAAGAATATCATCAGCAGGGTCATTGTCATTAGAAGAGGTTTGTTCGGCTGTTGTTGGAGATTCAATCAGGGGTGCATCGACAATAGTTGTTGTTGTTTCAGGTGTATCAGGTAAAGGATTATTATCAGGTTGATCAGCGAAAACAGTTGATACATCTGGAGTACGTTGATCAAAATCTTCACTAAACAATGGAGCAAACAATGTTTCCATCTGATGACGACTGATTTGAAAGGTTTGATCAGCTGATTATTGAGGGAAATTGAGACGGTTATGTCCGGGTTCCAAGTTGTTTTACTCAGAAGCTATTTCTATGAGCTCATCAAAATTAGCGTGAATGGTTTCCATAATTTCCTTTGTACGACGATTCCAGATCCGGTATCCATTTGAGTTTTCACAGTATCCAACGAAGACTCCAATGTCAGCTTTGGCCTTGAGCTTTCCAAAGTCATCACGATCATTATTTGGGTAACAGAGAGCACCAAATACATGAAAGTGTTTGAGGTTTGGTTTTCTGTTATGGATAACCTCATGAGGTTTGGTTTTCTATTATGGATAAGCTCATAAGCTTACAGTTGACACGGCTTCTCCCCATAAGTAATCTGGAAGTTTTGCTTTGATCAAAATCGTTCTTGTAGCTTCCACTAGCGTACTGTTTCATCTTTCAAAAACTCCATTTTTTTTTGGTGTCCGTGTAATTGATTTCTGATGTTCAATTCCCACTTTCTCATAGTATTCTCGAAGAGTTTGGTTTACAAGTTCAGTTCCTCTATCTGTTTTGACTTGTCTAACTGTGTTACGGAGCTGAACTTGAATTTTTGTGAGAAAGGTGATGATCATTTGTGGAGCTCGATCTTTACTTCGTAGTAAATAAACATAAGTTCATCTGGAGTAGTCATCAACTATTATGAGAATGTAGCATTTTCCATTAGTCGTCTGCACACGCATCGGGCCACAAAAATCCATGTGAACAAAATGAAGAACATGATGAGAGCTGTTTTCCACCTTTGTAGGAAAATAAGCACGAGTGCTTTTCTCTTGTTCACAAGCTGAGCATAAGTGATCTTTTGAATACCTAAACCTTGGAAGACCTTCAACTAGTTTGTGTCGTGCAAGATTAGTTATGTTTGAAAGTTCAAGTGTGAAAGTTTTCTGTGCTACAGCCGTGATTTTGTAGATGTTGATTTAGAAAGTAGACAGATAGGAGATGAAGCGATCATGTCTTGCATTGAAATTGTGTAAAGGCTTGAAGTGCGGTTTCCAGACATAAGATCGTTTCCTTTGTAGATCACGGATGAAGCAAGTTTTCTCCCTAAAAGCAACTTCCAAAGCACCATCACAAAACTGGCCGACTGAGAAAAGATTGTGTCCAAGACCTTCAACATAATAAACCCTGCTAATTTCGATGTTCCCATTGATGTAGTCTCTGTAGCCCATGATAGCTGTGAAGTGATCATTCCCGAACCTGAGAGTGCCGATGAACTTTGAGACAAAGTTTGTTAGAAGTTTGAGATTGCCTGTCATGTGCTAGGAACATCCGCTATCAAAAATCCAAAGGATGATCTGTATCACCTGCAATATACACAGAAGACACAAGTGGAATAGAAGTAGAGGAGGAACCTGAAGAGTTAGAGGGTTCCATTACAGTTACAGATGAAACACACATGTTTCATTTAAATCCAGGTGTATTTTGTAACCATCTCTGCCAAGTCTAACTAGTTTGTGCATTGGTCTTAGTGAATGCACCAGGTGATATTCTCTTCCTAGGATGTGAAGTGGGTTCTATGGATACATCAACGATATCTGCAGAAACACTCGAAGGCGGTTTACCTAGCACTGACTTAGAAGCATTAGTGGGCCTAGAGGTAATTCCATTTCTATGTTTCCGCTTATGAGATAAGATAGATTTAGCAACACATTTATCATGACAACCAGAGAACATGCTTTTACGACAAAAAATACAAGATGCTTCAAACAAAACATTCAAAGTACTTGAAGATTCAACATTCGTTACATCACTTTTTCTATTGCATTTGTCTAACGTAATATCTAAAGTAGGTGCAACATGTGTTTTATTCAAAGTCCTAGTGTGTTCTTCTACTGCATGGGTCTTTACTGATCTTCTCTTACGTTGCAACTTCCTATTCTTCCTATTTGTGCTCTTAAGCTGTGAAGTGCTAACTCTAGGATTAGAGGCAACTACTCCCATAGAAGTGGAAGGAATCACATTAGTACCTTGTGTTGTGTCAGTGGGCTTCCTAATGTCAATTTTAAACATTCCAGGTGCAAAGACATTTGTGTTACTAGACTTATCTTTCTTAAGTTTCACTAACTCCTCTTTCAACTCTATATAGTGTGTAAAAAATCTTGGTTTTCATATCGAATGTTGCCATTAACATTTAAGACTTCTTTAGAGTATGCAAGATGATCATCAAGATCTTTTGACGCTTTAGCATGAGTCTTTTTGAGCAAATTAAATATGACACCATATTCTGTTTTAACTTTGGCAATTTCTTGTTCATATTTAAAAATTTGACATTTTAAAGACACGTTTTCCTCATCCAGTCGTTTGAGTTTTGGTTCAAAATTTTGAGCACTCGACTGTTTGAGTTTGTTTTGCAAAGCAAGTTCTCGATTATTATAGTCTTTTTGACACCATAGAAGACGACATTTTACAATTGAAAGTTCATTTAACAAACGCTCATTTTCAGCTTTCAAGGTTTCGATTTGAGACACATTATCAACAATCTCAACATTATCAACATTATCAATAGAATTAACAGCAATATTATCAAAAGCAGAAACAGCAGTATAATACAACACAAGTGACATGGTATCAGCACATATAATGTAAAACCCTAAAATCGGGAACGCGTTTAAAAGGCTATAATACCCTCGAATGATAATCCCTAAAATGTAACAAGCTCGTTTAATCGATGGACACCTAATGAAAACCGATTGGTACAAGACTTTGGAAATTCTAACTTATAATTAACTTAAAATAGTTACATAACACATTGATATGATAAGTGCACTACTTAGAAATTTAAATAAATAAATGTACCATTTAAATTGGAAAGTCAATCAAATGAGAATTAGTCTTAACTCTTAAACGTCCCCCCCCCCTTCACGCTTAAATCCCTGGTTTGTAGCTTATACACGCTCCACATTTAAGAGCTATTATATCCCTTTTTAATATGCATTCAAAACAAATGAAACAAAAACCCTAACTTCTTCATTCATAAGTTACGGCAAAAACACAGGCTCCATCTCCATTTTTGTTCTCTTCTTTTCTGTCGATACCAAATAAAACAAATCAAGGTTGGTAAGGATTTGTGTAAGGGCTGTGTTAGTGCCTGGTTCAAAGGGTTCTTGGACCTTGTCGTGGGTTATTTTTTTACTGCTGGTCTTGAGGAATAGGGCACAAGGAGGGTGTCTTGATTGGCTTGTTTTGTCCCTTGTCCTTCTCATTGTTTCACGCTTCAAAGGTACCCATTATTCATCCGTCGTCTTCTTCCATTCATTAATCTGGTCATGGAATTGGCCATCCATGCGCATAATATCCACACCATTTAACATGTCACTTTAAATGCTAAACGAGACCTAGACTTATCATATAAACTTGTACACAAAAATCAAGTATAAACTCAATATATGGGTCATGTGTTTTGTGCTCTAAAACCTAGTATTGAATCTGATCTTTTCTTAAATCTCTCGGCATGCATTTTATTTTGTTATCATCAAACTAAACTGAACCTAAAACATGTGTTTACACCTAGTATTATTCGGGTCAAATGGTTCTAGGATTAGAGCTTTGTAGTGAGGTTTTAAAAGATGTGAAAATCTGGTTCTTGGACTGTTATGTGTTTCGACCTGATGGATGTGATCCCACATTGCTTTTGCAGTTTTCTGAGCATCAACACTGCGAAGAATTGGATTTGGTAAACCCAAAAGGATATATTGCATTGCAAGTTCATCAACTTTAAGATGAAGTAGTTGTTCAGCAGTGAGTTGATCCATTCTGAGAGTGGAAGTAACATCATCTCTTGGTGGAGTAGCAGTTGGATCTCTGGGTACTGTTGTAGTAGGCATTTGAAAAGGACCTTCAAGGATGACCTTCTTCAAAAACTTACCATGTGGTTTCTTGGGAACACAGAACCTAAAGAACCGCATCACCCATTGATCATAGTTTCCGAGAGTGAGCATTGGAGGTCTATCAAGGGATCCAACTTCATTAATGGATTATTGGCTACTTATAGCTTCACACATCTTTACAAACCAAGTGGGTTCCTTTTGCGTTGTAACATTCATAGCATACTTTTGTGGAAACAGATACTGAAAGTAGTTAGCATACTGATATTGTTGTGGGTATTGCTGAAGGAATTGTTGTGGTGGAAGTGGTTGTGCAATGTGAGGAGGAAAGTAATTTCCAACTTGTTGTGGTTGTTGTTGAAATTGTTGTTGAGGATATTGTTGTAGTTTTTGTTGTTGTTGTTGTTGTTGAGGATATTCATGAGGAAAGTAGTTGGAGTATGGTGGTTGAGACATCTTTGAAACTTGTGTAGATGATGTATCTTTGTAGTCGAATGAAAGTTGTAGTTGTTTGTTGAAGAAGTCCTTTAGGCTTAAACAATAGCTTAGGCGTAGACTGATGATGTTACGCGTAACACTCACCTTAAGCGTAAACTCAGGCTTATGCGTAAACTCTATCTTACACGTAAACTTAGGTTTAAACGTAAGCCTAGGCGTAAACTAAATGCTTAGAAGTAAGGACCTTAGGCGTAAGATTTAACTTAGGCGTAAAGTGCTTACTCGTAAGCTTTTATGCTTAGGCGCAAGATTAGGTTTTAACCAAAACCCTTCACACTTGTCCAAGTGTGAAAGATATCCACAAGTCGATGTGTTTTTCAGGCTTATCCAAACAAGAAAAACACTGAGATGCCAATAGCTTTGAAGATCGTGACAAAAATTCCTTACACGTAACAAGCTTAGGCGTAACTGCTGACTTAGGTGTAATAATAGGGTTTCCTTAGGCGTAAAAGCTTAGGCGTAACTGTTGACTTAGGCGTAAAAACTTGACAGAATTCACCAAAACGTATTTTTATGCACTAAAACATTTTGTAAACTCGTTTTTAATGATGAAACAGCTTCAAAATCACCAAAATAACAAGAAAGTTTTAAACTTGATGAACCAAGATAAAATTTGAGCTTATGCGTAAACTATGAGCACGAAATCCAAACGAGTTTTAAAACAATCTAAAACACGTAAAGCTTGAAACTTTTTGCAAAAACTAGAAACCTTAACACTATATAAACCTTAAACCATAAGAATCTTGAGTGTACAAGTGAAAAAATCAAAGTTTTATGCAAATGAAAAATTTGTAACGTGAGTTCTTTACGCGTACGATACAAAACTTAAAAAACAAACGTATTTCACCCAACTAAATGGCGTATGATACCAGTGTTAGGTCACCATAAATTAACACAAGTATGTAGATGATAGAAATAAGATGAAGAAAGGAAGGTTGAACACAAACACACACGAATGAATAGAGAAAGGTTATGCGTAATGTATTAAAGTGAACAACACCTCTCCAAGGAGAGGTTACAATGTATTTATAGGGGAAGGGAGCTAGGGCAACATATCTAGTCCCTTCCTTGGCCTTTTGGGCCTTTGCATAGGCCTATGGGCTATCTATAAGGAAATATTGTCTCGTCAAGGAAGGTGTAAGAAGGTGAGGAATTAGGTGGTATAGATCCATAAGGAAATACCGTCTCATCAAAGGTAACATGACGAGAGAGTATTATCTTATTGGTGTTTAGATCGAGACACCTATAGCCACGATAGTTTGTGAGATACCCGGGAAAAATTGCCGTTGTGGCCCGTGTTTCTAGCATGTGATTGCATTGATGTGAGGGTAACAAAGGCAACCAAAAACATAAAGATTCATGTAGTTTGGTGTGGTCTTGTAAAGGCGTGTATGAGGTATTTCATTGTCGATGGCGGTGGAAGGTAAAATGTTTAGAAGATAGGTTGCCATTTGAAGTGCGCTTGAAATAAAAGTGTGCGAATGAGGTTGTTAATGGCACATATCATCCATTCAGATTTGCCATTTTCTTGTGATGTCTTTGGACAAGAGAAGTGAATGATGATACCATTGGATGCAAATAATTGGTGTAGGGCATTGTTGTCAAACTCGCTCCTATGATCACATTACAAATACTTAATGTCCCAATTAAATTGGTTCTTAACAAAAGCACGGAAATGAATAAATTTAGACAAAGCATCAGACTTATTACGTAAATGATACACCCATATATAATGCGAAAAATGATAGAAACAAAACATAGTATTTAATACCCGTATATCTCAAAAGTGGGGAGGTCCACAAATCCTAAAGAATAACATCAATTGTCTCAGAGAGCGAAATAGGAAGTCGCACGTACTTGCCAAGCTGACAAGCATGACAAAGTACGGGAGACTTAGTCTTATTACATGAAATGAAATTACTAGAGACTAAAGAATGTAACAGGTCACTTCCAGGATAACCAAGACATTAATGCCATTTTTGTTGACTGACCGGAAAAGCTTGTGGGGTTGATAAGAAGTGAACGGATACAAATCACCTGTGCTGTCACATCTGAGTAGAATTTGACGGGTCCAAAAATCCTTCACAGAAAAACCAAACTCATCAAACTTAATGGTACATTTTTTTATCACGAACAAATTAACGAACCAAGGTTTAATTTTTTATAATATTAGGTGTGATAAGAACATTATGAGATGAAGGGTTCGATAATGAGTGGTCAAAGTGCTATGGCCCGTGTTGGTGACATGTAGATATCCCGTCACCAACAAGAATAGATGGATAAATGCAAGAACTTAAAATAGTACTAAGATTAGTAGCAAATGAATTAAGATGAGATGACGCACCGGTATCCATGTTACACATTGGAAGGCTCTTGAAGTGTCATGGTGTTAAATGCTTGAGGAAGTAGAGTTTCATGACCATTACCAGACTTAGCAAATGATCCTTGTTGCGGAGTAACCTGCTGTTGGGGAAGTGGAAATTGTTGAGCTTGTGGTTGAGTGAACTGGGCTTGACCCATTAATCCCCCTAAGCCATATTGGGCCAATAATGCCTGTTGGGCTTGTAAAAGAGATAAGAGCTGCTGCTGACCATCAAGTACACCAAACAAATTACCTAATGAATAAGATTGACTATTATTCCCAATAGACCCACGAGTTATATTGGAGTTATTATTCCCACGAGACATACCATTTTTACTGGTCCCACGGTTAGAATCATGAATATATTGCCCTTAAAAAAGAAATAATCATGAATATATCGACAAAGCAGTACCCCAATGACAAACTCCGCGTGTAAAATTGCGACAAAATTGAGGCTCGATGTTGCGTGAGTTGGTTTGGGTATCACGCGAGTTGCGGTTATCCTATCCCCGTGAGGTGTTTGTCTCGGCCAAAAGTACTTGGAGTGCCGATGAGGTTGTGTTGGTGGACAAGAGTTGCGGTTTTGAGTTAAACCTCATCTCCTAGGTTGTAACCATGGAACGCATTGTTCGAAGTTCAGAAAAAGGGTCTCTATGAGCAATAATGGTGGCAAGGTTTTCAAACTTTTCACTTAGTCCGTTTATAGCATAGGTGACAATGTCATCATCAGAAATAGGTGAACAAAGATCATCTAAAAGAGTAACAATCTTTGCTATTTTGCGAAAATAAGCATCGGAACTAAGATCACCCATTTATATAACACATAAATCACCTTTTAAAGCAATAGTGCGGGTGCGTTTTTTGTCGAGAATAAGTTTCTCAACTTGATCCCAAGAATTTTTAGTTGTGGGAGTTTGCTTTGATGAGTCTTCCTTGAAGCGTTGGAGCAAGGGTCAAGAATATCCATGACTTGACGATTGAGTCAGAAGTGATCAATTCATCCAAAGTTGTTGATGTTATGGATCTTGAAAAAATAGGACCAAGATGAGTAATTTAACTCATCTATGTCAGCTTGACGGGGACTGCGTTGTTGATGTAATGCACAACATAGAGTTTTTCAACTAAAGTGAGGGTAGGAGGAGGAGGAGGTTGATCACCGTTGGTCATTATGGAGGTGATAGATTATATGTGTCACGTGAGAATAAGGGGGAAGGATGTGGTGATGTACGGCATTTAGGGTTTGTAGGGGAGGACCGAAAATATTAGTTTAGGGTTTTGAGGATCGGTTTTAGGCTGATACCATGTGAACCGTATGTTTCATTGATGTGATAATAAGTACAATAGAGAGTATATATGACATGCTAATGGGCCACTAATACAAATACAAGACATGATACATAACTGGTCTAAGCCCACTAATCATCTGCTAACAGAAACGATCGAGTATAAATATTGAATATTTGTTTTACTGGTAATGGAAGGCTTTGGTTCCATTGAGAAGAGTTATATTGAGAAGGAAATTGAGAAGACTTCGTGTGAGCTATTGGTTCATAATTTTTAATTTGATTCACTAGTATACATCAATTAATAGTGAATTGAATCCATAAATCGTAAATTTGATTCATAAATCTTTGTAAAAATTGAGTTTTGACAATGATTCACTAAATACGTACACATGATTCAGAATTGTACATATATCGTAAAATCGTGAAATTTTCAACATTGATTCAATTATTCTTTACACATTTTAGATTTGAATCACATTATAATGAGTTCTACACTTGAAAAACTTTAATCGGAGTTAAAAATCTAGCGTTTTTTAGCCTTCTCAATTTTCTTCTCAATATAAATCCTTCTCAATTGATCCACATTCTTTACAAACAATGAATCTAAATGATCATGCATATTGGTTTCATATATTTGATTTTGAAGAATAGATTTTGAGACAAGAAATAACTACCAAACTAAAAGTAGTTATGCCTTAAACAAACTTACATAGCCACAGAAGTAGTTTGAAAGTGACATTATTTAAGATGACCACATAACAGAGTAAGCCCCAAACATATAATTGGACTATCGAAAAATAAATCAACGCTTCTTATGAGGGAACAAATTGGAAAGTGAGATTATGAGCTAACAAAGTTTAACCTAAGACAAATAATACATAAGGTAATATACCACATGTAATCTAAATTGTAACAATATTTTTTTATGAATAACAATTAACGTTTAATAATCTTAAGATAAAAAGCTATACATATCACAACAATATCGCATAAATCTGTCCACCTAGTTAAAATTTAAAATTTTCATACGAAAAGATAACAAACAAACAAACACCTATTTTATTGTTTAATAGAGTATCCAAGCAGATACTGTTGGGAAGCTTCGATCATACACGGAAAATAAACGGATGTTCGTGGTCCAACATCAATTAGCCACCTGTCTGTTCTTCTTTTCTTTTGTTAACATCATAAAATTTTCTATTTTCTAGAGCCTATAGTTTTTTTAGTCAAGTTTTATATAGTGCCTGGGTCAGGAAATTATTAGCAACTACTATCGTGCCATTTAAAATAAATGTTAATAGGAATTGCATGAGTAGTGAATGGCAAAAGAATTGAAATCACTGTTAATGATTGGAGTTTATTTACCACGATCTGTTCTTTTGGCTATAACGAGTGTGGAAATCCGCGCGATGCAGCGGGATTGCTTTTGTAGACGTGAGTTTGGATAGGGACTATTTTTGCCAAATTGCTCAAAAGGACTTACTTTGCAGCGACACTTGAACCTCAGGGGCTGTTTCTGCCAACTTGTGAAAATTGGCATTTAATGCGTGTGTGTGAACTGCATTTAATGCTATGAGTATGTGAAGACACTGTTCATGGTATATAGGATAATATGCTTATTTTTATCCCATACACAAGTAAAACAAAGATAACTTTTAATAGCACTCGTAGACCTTTACAAATTGGTCTACAAATTTTTTATTTAAATAATAATTTTATTATTATTTAGCTTTTTATTCTTAATTTTTAAATATTGTTTGATGAGGCCTCCACTCCATATAAACCACACTTCTTACTTGAATTCACTTTGTATTCATGTCTATCATTAATTCAAAAATTTCGATATATATCAACAGAATAACATCATAAACAAAACAAACAACAAATTATTCTCCAATAGGTATGATCATCAACAAGACTCTTGTTCTTCAGTAGATTCAGATATCGAGATGATTTCTATAGACTCTCTTAGTTCCTACACAAGTCTCAAAGACCTTATTAAGTCGATATCTCCGTCGTCCCCTATCGATTCTCCCACGAAGTTTAGGAGAATCAATAGTTGGCGAGAGATTCAAATCAAGGATCCTTTGTTGCAACATGCTGCTTGGGCGTACCTTCAACCCATGTCTTCTGAGCCGGATACGGATGATAGTCGATGTTGTTTTTGGAAGCTTAAGGATTGTTTTTGCGGGCTTTTTGCACGTCGTTGCCGTTAAATTTGTTTGCGAGATAATGCTGTTGGTGGTGGTAGATAGACTTGTAAGCGACTTTTTGATGCTTCGAGTTGATATATGTTTCCTTATTAATTAATTATGTTAGAATTTTTTTTGGACATTTGCGTTCATGTTTTTAATCTATATATGCATGGAGTATATTATGGTAACGGAAGCAATTGCTAATTATAACTTTTTTAAAAGTAATTCTTTGAGTTTCAAAGCTATGGTTTTGGATTTTGTTTGTATTTGGTGCAACAAAACTTATATATAACGTCTTGGAGTTGTGATTAGAAGCCACTTTATCTTTTCTTTGTGAGAACATATGCGACTTTATTCATAAAATTTAACGGCCACATCCATGCATGATGTTGATTGTTGGGTGACCTGAATTTGTAACTTTGATTTTTGAGGAATGTAAATAGCGTTTAAGCTACTTTCTTTATAGATGTCGTGTGTATAGAGTAAGGGATTTATTTATTTAATTCGTGTTCCTTTTTTAGATCTCATAGTATTGTTTCTATTAGTTATTAATATTCACCGATTTGAAGATTATCTCAAGCGACTTTTTTTCTTTCTGTTACAATGTAATTTAAATAGCCGAGATAGCATCATACCTGATTGTGAAGAATTTATGATAATGTTCTAATTAGTGAAGTTTTTAGTGATCTAATTTTTTATGAGGAACATGCATGTAACCTTTCATCAAAGGATTTGTAGTCAGAGGTAGGGGTGCAACCGAGCCGAGCCAAGCCCGAGCTTGACAAGGCTCGAACTCGGCTCGAAGAAAAAAACTAGGCTCAAGCTCGGCTCGATAGCTCGTCAAGCTTTAACCATCTAGGCTTGAGCTCGGCTCGATTCAGTTTCGAGCAAAGCTCGAGCTTTGCTTAAAAAGCTCAAATATATGTATATGAATACATGATTACACATTTACACCCCTATTCCAACTCCTGAACAAGTTGATTAAGGAGTTGAGACTTGAGACTCGAAAAGAAGAACGAATACAATCCAGTACCCAATGAATAAAACCATATAAAGACCTTAAAAAAAGGCATACACCTGAACCAATGAATCATATCTAACTTGGACAAAATGTGACTAAATTATCACATGATGCCACACATTCAAGAGTCAAGAGTCAAGAAGATGAAACAAATCTAATATTAAAATGAAACATAATCAATAAATGCTAGTTAAGGTTCGAATGTCTAAAATAGTTCAACAAAATATTATTCGCGAGACGTCATAAGCTTCATAGATCTTGAATACTTGAGCAAAATGATTTCCATAACTTGAATACTTATTTATAATTAGGTTAGTATTCAAATTAACCCTTATTTACTTAAAGCTCGAAAAAGCTCGATAAAAGCTCGAGCCGAGCCATCAAAAGCTCGAGCTCGGCTCATTATATGTTTCGAGCCAATGTATTGGGCTTGAGCTCGGCTTGAGCTCGATAAAAGCTTGACTCGATCGAGCCGAGCTCGAGCTCGAGCTCGAGTTGCTTGATAAAAGCTCGGCTTGTTTGCACCCCTAGTCAGAGGTATCACATTTTGTAAAAGAATACCCTCCGCCCAAACAAGGTATTTTTTAGGCTTTCCGATCATTTTTCTTACCCAAACAGTTATGGGTACAAATCATATCTACAACATGCAAAATAGATTTGTACTATAGGATTGTGAGATTCTTATCAAAAATAAGAAAAAAAACATGTGAAGTCTCAATCTTAAAATAGTGGAATCGTGTGACAAATTTTGATGAAATATTTAAAGGAAGACGGTTTATAAGAAAATGTTTCCCTTTGTCTCGTCCATATGGACTTTGTCGAGGTTGCCTATTAACAATATGGATTTTTTCTCGGTACTAAAAATTCATGTGGAAAACAACGAAGTCTACACGGTTTTTAGTATTCTTATTATATATTAAATTGCAAACAAGAAGTCTAAAGATATGCCTCATACGTACAAAATGATTACATAATATTTTTAATTTAATATATAACATGCATTATATATATACTAATATCAGCATGATTCCGTGGCTTCTGATTGGCTGCCTGCCAAGTTGGGCTAAGCCATTTTTTGTCCAGCCCATTTCTTAACTTGTTTAGTTAATACATGGTTGATTGAAAGTTTAGGTCCAAAAATAAATAATTAGTGGTTGGTGAACAGAGGATAGTCAATTCATTATCTTGATTGAGTTCGGGTTATGAATGACTTATGTGTCACATTTATATATAACTCATTTGGCGAGGAACATATGAAACTGTGCCAATATATTAAAAAAAAACATAAGGCAAACCTGGGCCCTCTTTTTGCTTCGTAGCCCATTATATTAAAAAAAGGGTCTGGCCCAATGTGAATATTCACATAAATCTACACACAATAATCGGTTGGTTTTTAATAGTGATACAATATCGATTACTTTCCACCGCCTTGAGCGCCTTCCACAGAACTCTACACACAAAAACGCAGAATTGCCGACCGTCAGGTTTGTTGAATTTTAGTTGTCTGCAGAATTTGTTTAATCTTTTTATAATGATTAGGGTTTAGTATTAATTAAGGCTTCATGATTTTTGGGTGCGGAAGGCAAACACGAGGAGGGAGAAGACGAGACTGATGAGGGTTCTGAAGAATCTTAATCCGAGATTATGGGTTTGTGTTTCATTTATATCTTCGACTTTTTACACTTTCATTGTGTTTGATTATTGATGTGATATGTGGCTTTTTGGTGATTTGTGAAAAAAATAGGTAATATCATCTATGTCTTTGATGTTATTATTTATTATAAAATAACCGACGGTCTTAACAATGTTTGGTTAAAAAGATTCTATCTTGGTTGAATTTGCTATTTTGTATGGTGATTGTAAAATTATTGAAATTGTTTGGTTACAGGTTATGTTACTGAAATCCATATCTTGGCGGATCGTTTATTGTGACGCAACCATGGCAGCGTTCGGCCCCCATCTCGGCTAAAACATATATTCCATGTAGTTACTTCCATCTCATGGACTGTAAGTCTATAACAACACTCAGAAAATTTGTCAATCATAAATTTATTCAGTTCTATAAAAAAGTTTAATTTATGAGTCACTGCTGGTATAAAATGATTGACACTCAGAAAATTTGTTAGGTAATTTTTAATTGAATTACATATAGTTTATTCAAATACAGCTTATCGTGAGACCAGGTAGTACCTACTATCCACAAATGGCATACTTTAGCCTTTTAGGTTGTTTGGTTGTCGATGTTTTAAGCTAAATTCAAATTAACTTTTGAAGGGAATTTGTTGGGTTCGTGCGATGTATGAGGATTCTATCGCCTTTTGGAGTTCAGCAGCAGATGGAAGTTGGCCTGGTAGGTGGCTTACAATAGGTGGATAAGAATTGGTATGACTAATTTCTAATTTTTGCCATTAGAATGTATATCAGGTTGTGATTTCATATGTAGGACGTTATGTTAACTTACGAAATAAAATTAACTTATTCGGTTCAGTGAATCATCATGAGTCACATGATTAACATATTAGGTTAGCAAACATACACTGATTGTAAATGATGTAATAATGGTTGTTCCAATTAATAGTGGAGAACTGCTAATAAAGCCTTCATTGGCGTGTCAAACAGGTTGTTTCAATTAACAGTGTTGAATAGATAAAATTACATGCTTTTTAGCCGGGCCATTCTGAAATTGTTGATAATCTTTTCTTTTGTTTTTGCTATGTTAAGGTCAGGAGGATTTCCTCGAGGGTAAACCGGCGTGAAACAATGACAGTGCGGCCTGTGATTAAGGATTAATCGCCACCATTTTCAAATGTGCTCATAAGCCCAGAAAAAAGCTAAATCCAAACACTTCGTAAGTAAGTATTATTTGGTTATTAGTATTGTTAGTAGGTTCGTTTGAATGGTTATTATATATTTTAATGATATACAAATGCAGTGAATGGGTAACTGGCAACGATAATATTTTAATCATAGTTCAAGACAACAAAAGGTTGATATATTTGAAGCTTAGGAATTTCTTTTTAAGGTAGACTTTAAATAGAAGTAATTATTTTAGATAATATTTGGTATTAAAAAACGGGGATGGAAAAGTAGTGAACGGTTCAGTTATCTTGGAATGATAAGACGCACTTCTCTATTTTTTTTTGGCATTATTGTTTTTGCTCAGGTGTAGCTGTTGTATATTCAGCTCTTGGAATGAAAAGACACACTTCAAAAGAAAAGTTCTTTACTCATCGAGCACAGGTAAGGCAGACCATTTGTAAGTCATCTTTGTTCTAATTATAGGACTGTTTGGATATGCTTTTTAAATGACTACTGTGACTTCAAGTGTTACTTATTATGTTGTGTTTGTTATATCATAATGGTTTGGGAAAGGTGCGAATCGATGTGTGAGGGTTAAAGGGTATACGCGCTCACCAACTCAGCCCCGTTTTTTGAGCAGGCAAGCGAATTATTTTAATGTTAATTATTAGGTGATTATGCTAATCTTTGTGTTAATTATCCAAAAAAAAGAATGTTTTAAGCCTAATCTTTGTGATGAATTTCGCCGTTATGCAGGATAGTTGATTCATCCGCAAAAATATCCAAAAAATAATGATTTACGCTCCTTTAAACAATCATGTCCCTCCAAGAGAACTCCTCAGTGATCTCTGCAGGTATCTAATATTTGGAATTAGGATTATGGGGTGTTTGGTATGGACATTTATATAAATTGTATATATGTTTTTCCAAAGTGGAGTGTTTGGATATGTAAGCTGTTTGTTTATATATCTGTTAAAGCGTATTTCAGGATTATATAAGTCATTTTTTCCTAACATGTAGAACTGCTTATTTGCTTAAAAATATGTATATATATGCAGGTTAATACTTATATAAGCAATCCCAGACAGTTTGGTTTGTAATTATGCAAAACTGAAATCTGTACCTACTTGATATCAAGTATGAGATATTTTTAAACTGAATAATTGGTGTTTGTATATCTATATAGGGGTATGAAGGTGTATTAGCATGCTGACATCGCGCAGTGATGGCATCATGATCACATAGATGTACTTGGGATTGAATTCAACACAGCAAAAAATACACATATAAAAGAAACGCCTAGAATTCCGGCAATTTCAATTTTCATGGAGGTAACCTTTATTACATACCAATATGTACAATAACCGAAAGCTAATTTTGTGCATCCAAAGAAGCTGGTAGCTTAAGTAGCTATTTTAAACAGGAGTAATAAGATTGTTCAAGTTCAGCTACGTGAGATCAGTTTGCTTTGAAATGTGATTTTGTTATTAGGCTGTTGTGAAAACCCCGCCTGGCGTATTAGACATGGTGTACATAAATAATGTGGTTGACCAGTTTCTGTCTATCATCACTTGCGTCATCTTTAGACAAATGCGTCTTTAACATGCTCGCACGTACAATGGTGTGAAGTGTGGAATTTGGTCATCGCAAGCTTGCAGCCACTCACCATGCGTCACAAGGGGAGCGCAAAAGGAAATTCAACCACATGTATGAAGGTTGCTTACAATATTAATGCATTGGAATTCAAAATTTTTATATCAGATTCAGTTATCAACCTCCTAATCACTTAATGTCTATCGCTACAATTACAGACGGTTCACCAGCCTGTACCCCAACACCATACGATCGCTCGCTCACTATACAGCCGCTTTCAGAACATAGTAACACTCCTTTAAGTTTTGTGGTTTCTCTACAAGTACTTTACTGATGCTTGCTTTAGTTACCAAAGTAGTTATTCAGGTAGGTAGGGATAACGATTTCATATTACTTTGTCCAGCTTTAAATTAGTCCTGACCAAACCTGCATTATAGAATTTTCGTACATTATAAAATGAGTTCCTACTAAAGTTCTTATTTGTTTGTTGTTGCAGGTATATCAGGCTCGCATATGGAACTCTCAATAACAAGTGGGTTACATGAAACAGCTATGCTGCAAGTATTGCATACACAAATAGGCACGGCTAGAGCCTCTGTCACAACATCTACTGACACAGGTTTGTTCGAATGTTGTTCACTTTTTATGATTTTATCCCACAACTTTATGATTTTCCATCTACATTCTATTGTAAAATAGTCAGGGGTCAGTATGGTATGGAAAGTATAAATATAGTATTGAACAAATTTTTATTAAATCTTTCCAGCAACTGCTACTATAAGTGTGTCGGGACAATGTGATCTGCCATCAGTAACGGCATTCGGGCAAACACAAAGGCAGCCACATCAGGATTGTCCGGGACGAGGCATTCGTAGGTTGTTTAGGACATCACATACAGGTACGGTATATAAGTTTATTTAAAATCTTTGCTACGTATCAATACGTAATGAAAAAATTTTGTGGAGCTATATTCTAGGGATGAATATGTGATTATGTTTGTGTTTTGATACAGACACAAGAAGGCGGGCACGCGGATCGGCTGCGTCCACAAACAATAAATGACATCATCGTAATACAGTAAACAATGGCGTGCGCTCAAGACAGCCAGGTAATTTACGCGTATTTGTATTCTATTTTTTATGTGCTTACTCTACGTCATACCTATTTCCCATATTGTGTCCCTCTTTTTGTTGTAGCATCTGGAAGCGAAATGCACAGGCTCGAGAACACTGTGCCCAGCAGCGGTAGGCAAGCAGCAGGCCAAGGCAACTTGAATTTGACAGATATCCTTTTCCTATACTAACTACCTAAGCTTTCTATCCTTACGTTGGCTCATGTGTGAACACAATCTATGATTACTCCTACATGTTTTCGATGCATATTATTAGATAAAAAGTTATGTACAGACTTTGTCGTATATATGCACAGGTCATGGGCCAGTCTTATTGGATTTTGGGGCTGGAGTTACGCATGGAGTCAGAACCTTATGCAGTGCAACATGCTCATGACAACTCAATGAGCACTAGACCTACATATGCAGCTCGAAAAAGGAGGATCGAAGAAATGCGGACAGGTGGTTTATAATACCGTCATGCCTGAGAAAATTATTTGTTGTTTTCAATTCACATGTTATTGATCAATGTATGTTCCAATGATTGCAGGCATACAAGATTTACAAGCTTGGAGTTCCAGAAATGATTATCTCGCAGCGGCCACACCACCAGCATCACGTAAACATGAATGGATCAATCTCTTTTTATTCTATTTGTTCCGGTATGAACCATTACCAGATTGACACTATGAAGTATAATGAAATAAATGTTTGTTGAACTGATGTATATGTTTTCAGTATAGCCAATGTACTTAGTTTCAAACATGGAACAAATAGAACTAACCAAATAGATGAAAAGCACCCCCGCCGCAACGCGGCGGGTTCCATGCTAGTTATCATAAAATCTCAAGGAATGAAATAAAAAATTGATCCCACTAACGCGCTTTCCTATTTAGAAATAGCAGGAAAACAATTACTCTAAAAAGTTGCGAATAACACAAAATTCAAAATAAGAGCGCAACGTTTTGCAACGTTACTTCATTATCTCCTTAACTAGCAGGGTACCCGCGCAATGCGGCGGCGGGTACCCTGTGACTAAATTTTGTGGAGAGCAATTTTTTTTCATTTATATGTTTAGGCGAACGAATGTCTTTCAATTATACGTTATTCAAGATGATAACTTTATCGACCGTGTTGCGTGTCTGTGATGATAACCTTATCGACGTTTCACATATATATATCTTTTTTTCTAAAGCAAAACGTGTAAATTAATAATAAAGTAAATTGATAGCAGATTCATTTTTCAATTTTTATCATTAACATACATGAATATTACAGATTAATAGGCGTTCAATGGTTAATTTTTTAGCAAATTATTAAAATGATGGTAAGTTTAATAGGTTACTTTTATTTATGAGTATAATGCAAGCTATTCATTTAAAACATTACATCAACAAAATATTAAACAAACAAAAAAGTATACTAAATAAAAACATCATCACTTTAGATATTTCAGTATTAATCACTTTGTCATTAATTAACCAATAACAATACTAAACATCAACATTAACGAAAAAAATGGCTTGGCCATTAGCAGTCCATATTTTCGTTTAGTATTTGTTAACGGTTCGTAATTTTCGGACAACCCAATAATAGTAAAAAAAAATCGGATATTAGCTCAATATAAGGCCTAATTTCGGTTAAACCCAACTACTAACCCAATAATACTTTCATTCTAGTTTTTAGGTTATGAATAACACATCTCCTAACTTTGTCCTACCCTAAAAACACTTATCACATACATGCCGCAACTCTCCCTTATCACTTCACTTCACACAAACCAAAATACAACATTTCTTCTTCCAGCCATTAACCCACCGAATCACAATAACCTTTTTTGTAAAACTCAACCGAAACTCAAACAAACACCCCTTTTTTTCTACTGCTAAGAACCGGACCAAGGACCTTCATGTCTTCGTTTGTTTACTCAAAACATGGACCACAAACACTTGGCTTCAAGGTCTTTAATGGTCTCGGGTAGGTTTTTATTTGTTGTGTTTTCGAACAAAAGATAGAGTGTAACAGAGATTTGTTATACATCTTTCTTTAAAAGTTTCGTATATAAAAGAAGCTATGCTTCACATAGATCAATGATGGGTTATGTTCATATACGAAAATCTTTGAAGATTTGTATTAAAATGAACAAAGCTGAGATCTTGTTTTCTTTTTTCTTTTAGAGCGTGATACGTGGCACGGTTGGCTCAAAGATTTGGAAGTCACAAGCGACCAAATCGTCTATTTCTTTTTCTTTCTTTTGTATTTTTTTAATATAATATAAAGTATTTTTTGTCTTATATACTCGGATCATTTCACCAGTAAGCATGGTCTTATATAGTAGATTCACAAGAAAAAGTGAGTGTTCTTGTCTTGTTGTTGCCGTATCGTGTGCTATTAAAATTGTCAATACATTCAAATGCATTTAATTTAGTGTTGATTTTATGATTTTGTTAAAAATCAAGTGTTATATTTAGTTGTACAATATGCATTATATATTTTTGAAGCTTGGTTAGATTGTACATTGTGGTTAAATAGTTGTATTTTTTGGTGAAGGGGTAAATTAAATTGTGTATTAATTGTATGTGTTGAATATTGTTTTTTTAGTTTTAGTTGTGCTTTAAATACTTGTAAATGATGCATTGTAACTTGTATTTGCTTAAAATTCTATATAAGGAAATCTTAAAATAATTAATATGAGGGAAGTTCATCCCTCTATTATAAGATAGTTAGATAACACATCAATACCTAAAACATATTTCTTCATAACACACCACTAACATATTATTAAATCCTACATTTTTTAATCTTATTTTATAGAAAAACAAACAATTTTATTACATATTATTAGATCCTACCTTTTTTAATCTTATTTTATAGAAAAACAAACAATTTTATTACTTTTTTTTTAAAGGTGAATTTCTTATTAAGTGCTTCGTGTCGCGGTTCGACAGCGGGAGGTCTAGACTACGTTGTCTAAACCGGGTCCGCGCTAGAGAGCTCCCTCGAAGCGGAAATGCCTATTTCAAATACCCGATGGGGGGAAAACCCCCTACTAATCCGCCCGAAGGCACGACAATTAATAGGGGTAAACCCTTGCCTTTTCCAAGATTCGAACCTGGGGTTACCAGGCCCAAACCCCTTCATTAAAGGACTACCTTGAAGGAAAATCCCTCATTCAAACCCCTTGCAGGATTTGAACTCAAGACCTCCCTCCCCCAAGAGCCCCTAAGGACTCAAAGGTGGCCAACTGAGCTAAGCCAGTTGGTTAACAATTTTATTACTAGGAGAGTTATTTTACATACCAAACTTTTCTTATATACCAAAGAACTTATCTCCACCATTAATCTAAAAAGAAAATCAATGACTGAGATTAAAAGCATTTTATTATTTCACCTATTTTTTATAATTTAAATATCTATTAAACCGTTAATCGTTAAGTGAAAATATTTACACCGTCGCGAAGAGCATTTAATTATCTTTCTATAAACGGTCACTTTGATATACTTTCGAAAAAAGAAAAAAAAAAAAAAAAGTGTTTTCACGTTTTTTCGTCTTTTTTTTTACGTTAATTGAAATTTGCATGAAAAAATCATATATGATTAAACACTAATTTGAATATCACATTTGATATTAGTGTTAAATCATATATGATATGTTATCACATGTGATATGATATGTATATCATATGTGATATTACACTAATATCACATGTGATATTACTTATCATATATGATATAACACTAATATCACATGTGATATTCAAATTATTGTTTAATCATATATGATTTTTTAAAGCAAATTTCAGTAACGTAAAAAAAACGAAAAAACTTAGAAAACAAGGTGAAAAATACGAAAAAAGATTGTCGAAAGTATATCAAAGTCCCTATCTATAGAAAGATAATTAAATGCTCGTCGCAATGATATTTTTTTTTTTCGCTTAACGATTAATGGTTTGAAAGTTATTAATATTTGAAAAAAGATGATGAAAATGGTTTTTTAAATTGTTATTATTAATCTCATCCATTAGATTAAATAAAAATGGGTGGTGCAGATTGATCCCTTTGTATGTAAATAATCTTTTGTCCTCAAATAATCTTAAATCTTTTGTTTCAAATAGTTCATTAAAAACAATACATAGTTTAATTTGTTTCATAACCGGATGATTCAACGACCCCAAATTCCAACACGAACGCATAATGTTCTGCTTGTTCTTTCTTACGTTCTTCTTCTAACACTTCATTTAATGCCTCTTCATATCGCATAAGTTGATACAGTTGTTTCTCAGTAAATTCGTTCTCATCAACTGGTTTCCTGCTGGTGGAAATGAAGAATTGGAAAACAGGGGTTGGTGCATTGCTTGTTGTAATGACGAACCACCTATAGTGTTTTCTTTATGCATCAAACAGATTTTGTGACTTATGTTTTCTTATATTTGTGACACACATCCTCCAAACATTTTCTTAATCTCGCAATCTTTCAACCTTCCTTGTACAAAAGTTTGTCAATGACAACACGTCTTTCCAGCGAAATGTCTCTGTAATTCGCGTATTGTTTCATCAGATCCTCTTTCGCGGTTCTTGTGTTTCTAAACATCTAGGATACCTTTTAAACTTTTTCCTTGCGAATGTTATCGTCGTCATTCAGTTTCTCAATGCCATCATTGATTACTTCGACAGCGTGTGAGAGATTACAAGCCATGGTTTTTGGAAAGAAAATTGTATTCAAATTGTGTGTTTGGTTGAATGTATGTAATTTGTTTAGTTAAAAATGAGTATTTAGAGGTGAAAAGGGGTGTTTAAAATTTATTATCGTTACATTTTTTTAGTTTGCGAAAAGAAAAAAAAAACGCTTCTTTTTTTAATTTGGCGTGAGCCATTTCAGTGGTTGTGTTTCGTTTGGTATGGATTTGGCGCCATTGCTGGTATGGCATTTGGCACGACATTCGTTCAATAAGGGTGCGGTTGGCAAGTTAAACACAATCATACCTTGTGCTCTAAGGTACACATTAAGGTGTTATCCGTTGGATATATATATATATATATATATATATATATATATATATATATATATATATATATATATATATATAGGCTCCGGTTCCATTGAGAATATTTTTATTTTGAGAAGATTGAGAAATCTTCGTTTGAACAAACTGATTCATGTTTTTGATTTGATTAACAAGTAAACATTATTTTATGGTGAATCGAATCTATAAATCACAAATTTGATTCACAAATCATTGTTAAAATCGAGTTATGATGATGATTCATTAAATTTGTACAGATGATTCAGTATTCTACATATATAGCAAAATCGAGAGATTTTTAACATTGATTCAAAAATTTTTTTTTACACATTTTGAATTTTAATCACATTAAAATGAGTTTTACGCTTGAAAAACATGAATCAAAGTTACAAATATATCGTTTTTGAAAACCTTCTCAATCTTCTCAAAATAAAAACCTTCTCAATCGATCCGGATTCTATATATATATATATATATATATATATATATATATATATATATATATATATATATATATATATATATACGTGTGGTTTTTATTTTTAGGATTTAGTAGAATAAATATATAATAAAAAGTAATTAAAAGTTAAATTAAATGGTTAAGATCTATAATTAATGTTACCATAATGCAGTTGGGTCATATCATTTTTTTTAGTTAGACATGACTTATAAAGATCGTTTGAAGGTATTAGTTAAGGAATAATAAAGTTTTATAATATGGTTTGTTAGTTAATGCATTAACACTGGAAATTAATTTAGCGTTATTAATTATGAAACAATTAATATGGTCGTATTTATTCATCAGCAGATATTTTATGATTGAAATCCTAATCTTAAATAGTAGTTGTTTATAGAAATCGGTTTGTTTAACTATAAATGATTTTGCAATGTGTTTATGTTTCTTACTTTTTAGTTTAATATAAGTGGTCTATTTATATACATCTTAAGATATTAGTGTCCCTCTGTCCCAATATATGTATATATTTGGTATGCAGCTTTGTTCATAAATATTTTTGCTCTGTATGATGTAATAGTTGATTCAAAATATATAGATGGGTTGAGTTTTAAATATATTTTCATTTGTATTATTTTGATCAAATATTATATAATATAAACAATAATATTTGTTAGCCTCGCTAAAGTGAAGTCATTACGGGAATTGCATTAGTTTCTTCTTTTACTCATTCACAAGGACTAGTTTAGTCAATAGTGCTAAGTTAGGCTTGTTGAAGTATAAATACCCCTCCTAGTCCCAACTAGGAGGGTAGGAAGTTCACTTTGTAAAATAAGGTGTGTGTGGTTTCTTCTTCTTCTCTCTAGAAACACACACATCTTCCCTTTTCTTCAATCTAAATAATACCATGTCTTATTCATTCTTTGAGCTTCCCCGACCCCCCGAACCACATGAATCTTATGTTCATCGGTCCTACAATTGGTATAACGAGCCAGGTTGTTGTTTTTATCGATTTGTGTGGTTTCGATTATGTTTTCAAACTGTTTTCTACCATATTTTTATGTCTCGGAAAATTTTTTTCCTCCTTTTTGTGGTAAAACAGTTTCTAACATATGCTTGTATCTTTTTGGTAAAAAAAAAAAGTCAAACAACTTTTATACGCAGTTTTTCAGGTTTCTGTTTCTTGTGTCCAAACAGTCCAAGATTCAGTTTCTTGTTAACTTTTGTATTGTGACTTGTTTTTGTACCAATACTCGTGAAATACCATGTGGTCAACCGTCAGATTTTTATGGTCAAACATGTCAAATAGAAGCAGTTTTATATGCTGTTTCTGGGTAAAGATGAATCTGGTCGGAAAATGAGGTCGGAAAAACTCGCCGGAAAAAGTCAACTGGGTCAAAACCCTAGTTTTCTACGCATAAGATCCGTCTACAGAGGTATTACGCGTAGCTGTGAAGTTACGCGTAAGAAAAAGTTACGCGTATGTTTTACGCATAAGCCTTCACTTACGTGTAAGATTCAGTTTTTATGCCTAAGTAATCTCTGTTTACGCATAAGGAAAAGTCTTTACGCTTAAGAAGAAGGGTTACGCATAACTGATAATTTTACGCATAAGGAAAATGAAAGAAGCAGTTACGCGTAAACTTGACTGAACCTTGACCACAACCACAACCAAAACAAAATATACCATACTACTCTTTGACTTTTGTCTACTCATCATAAGTCAATATCAAAACTGAAAAATTAAAATACGAGACTGATGGTGACTCGAAGCTTACAACAGCCATAACAATCCAAAAATTAACCCAACCCTAACTCAACATAACACCCTTCTATCACTCGTTGATCAACAATTAATCTAATCTACTCTATTCCCATCATCACTTCAAACACACTCGAAATGAAAAAGTTAATTATATGATCTCAGTTTTTTTTCCTTTCGTGGTATACAAAGATGCATCAAGACTTTTCAAGGTCTAACGAAAGAAGAGTAACATCATTGATCAATTTTTGAAGATTCACTTCATTTCTTATCCGAAAAATTAAAGAGAAACACAATAACAATTATGTTATATGTTTTCCTTGGTTCGTTTATAACGAGAAATCACATGCAATAAAACCTACCTGAGACCCCTTGGATCTTGAAGCTTGTCAATTAGTTTCTTTATTCGAATGGTACTGAAAAAGGAATTAATCAAGGTACGGATAGGTCTTCATGTGATAGTCTAATTGGGTGTATTCGGATTGTTTGTATTGATGGTTAAGATCTGAGATTGAGATGAGATTGTGTTTTTGAAGAGTTTTTTGATGAGAGCAGATTTGGGTGAGAGGCGCTTTTATCATAAGAGTGTATTTAGGGTTAGGTCAACTGATATGTGAGTAAAAAGTCCCAGTTATATCACTTAAATGTTGGATCGGGTATTGTGGTATGTGTGCTTGGATCCGGGTTTGCTAATGGGTATTGGATCGGGCTTCTTCTAAACCGGGCCTATACTTTTTATGGATCGTGTATTGGACTATACAATGGATACATTATGCAAATGAAACATGGGCGATCTGTTTATAGTAAAAGAATATGTTATCCGAACATTTTTTTCACAAAAATTTTGGATACAAATTCTTTTAATATTGTTAAAAGAGAATGGTATTTTGGTTCACGAAAATTTTCACGAGGATACACGTTCACGGCTAAAGGTTTCGATGAATTTGAAGTGTGACCACGGAGATGACTCTTTATTATTTATTTGGGTGTGAAGTGAAGTTTGACGCGCGTGTACTTATTTCATCTTCTTTCTCTCTTCCCTTCCGCGAAGATGACTTGTCTGGGCAAATATGTTGAGTGTGATGAAGACTTGCTATCTAGTTACTTTTGTGATTCTTTCTCTCTTAACCCACAAAGTAGCTATCACTTCGGTGTCTCACGTAGTTGAGGATACGCCAAGAGGTTTTGTACATTGGGTACACCGTTCTTTTTCACAAGGATAGTACAAGCTTAAGTAATCAGTCCGGGAGATTTGACTTCATTCTCAAGTTCGTCATATTGGGTTATCTTCACATGTGGTTACTACAGACAGCCGTTGAATTTTGATACAGGGGGTTGAAATGAGTTAGACAATTTCAAATGGTATTGTTCATCGACATCTTCTCACGGGCTGATTTGATTTATGATAGAATGCTTCCAGTTAATGCTTCAAGTACACACTTGTATGCTGATTCCGATAAATCGTAACCATCAAGGGAGAGAAATGTGTACATTATGGGCTGATTTGATATATGAAAGATAACTGGAATGCATTTGGTGAGATGAAGATGTTGATATCTTATTCCCCCGAATGGACAATCTTGAAGAAGGTCGAGTCGACAGTCTTTTCTACATTTTCCGCTGCGTGTTAGAAGACTAAAGACGGTTCTAATTTAATTATCAAAAGACTTCTTCGAATTCTGGAAATTCATCAGAAAGGTTGTCAGTTTGGGGGAGAGCACTAATTAGGGGAGAGCAAAAAGGTCAGATTTAATCCCTAATTAGATTTGCTCATATTGTTCTTCTGCAAGTAAAGAGATGGCAGCTGAGAAGATTCATAAAGTTTGAAGACTATGAAGACACTCTTGGAGCTGCTGCGCTTATGTTTTGTATTTGATTTTGCTTGTAGGGAACATTGTAAGCAACTCCCGTATGACATCACTTGGGGAGAGATTGTTAGCCTCGCTAAAGTGAAGTCATTACGGGAATTGCATTAGTTTCTTCTTTTACTCATTCACAAGGACTAGTTTAGTCAATAGTGCTAAGTTAGGCTTGTTGAAGTATAAATACCCCTCCTAGTCCCAACTAGGAGGGTAGGAAGTTCACTTTGTAAAATAAGGTGTGTGTGGTTTCTTCTTCTTCTCTCTAGAAACACACACATCTTCCCTTTTCTTCAATCTAAATAATACCATGTCTTATTCATTCTTTGAGCTTCCCCGACCCCCCGAACCACATGAATCTTATGTTCATCGGTCCTACAATATTTAAGGTCAAAGTCGTATTGAAATTGTCAAAATGAACTTATATATTGAGACGAAGGTAGAATTTAGTTGTATCTACTCGTACTCAAGAAACAAAGTAATTTCTTAACTTGCCATGGATGGCTCTTGATTTCATTTAGGGTGATTCTCCGGGAAAAAAAAGGAATAACAATATTTAGATATCAATTCAATATAATGATTAGTTTGATGATCTGAAAATGTATGGTCAGAATTCGATAGTCAGCAGGTTTAAAAATAGAGAACAGATTGCGAAGATGTTGTTAAAATGTGTTTAGAGTTGTTCGAAGTTGTAGTATAATCAAACACTCAAGTGTTTGCTATGGCCAAAATTGGAATTCTTGTGAAGCATCTCTCAATAGTTACAAACCAAAACTCAATGAAACCAAAATTGCATAATTTAGAGAAAGAAAATTTACCGTATTCATATTAGCAGTCAAGAAATATGTTACACGTCCTAGTTGAAACCTATTGATCGTTCTCCTTTTAGCAGTCAAGAAATATGTTATACGTCCTAGTTGAAACCTGCTGTGGAGTTGAGCAACAATGAGCATATAGAATCGCACACATAATTACTTTAATATAACTCTTCACACATAATTACTACAATCAGTATGTCGTTTAAAAAAAATAGTTTAATACGTCATAAGGTGTACGTTTATATGATATATATTCGATTTCAAACTCTTGAAATTAAGTAACTGAAACAGGATCTTTTCATAATCCTATAACTTTGACAATCTTAAAAGCTTTTTAGATAATTCTAACCTTAGAAACAACAACCTGAAGAGAAATTGGTTTAGATGACAACTTTGAGTTTTCCATATCCATTGTGACCATTACAAAACAGACATCCAAACACCCCTTCAGGATCCTTCAGTAGTGACAATTAGCATACCTTAGCATACATGATTAAGGGAAAACATGTCAATCCTGTTATGAAATTGCCCAAGAAGATATTTACATATAAAAAGATTTGGAACTGGAATACTGGATTACATGAAAGATAAATTTTGAATATCCAGAATCATTATAACAGGTAGCTCATTAAGGTTTATAATATGTGAAACTAATCAGAATATCTCATGACGGACTTTGAACATGTGAAACTCTTTTCAAAAATTACGGTGATCCAAAGAGAAAGTCCTTAACATCCTTATCAGTTTCAACAACCGAACCATCTCCTCCGAGAATATTCAAATATAGTGTAGCCCTATCACGAACCTACAGATGGATTGGTGAAAAGACTTGTCAGCAGAAAGAAAAAAGAAAAAAAGAAGATAATTCCCGTGAAAGGAATTATAGTAATTACAAAGTGTAATTCCAGTGAAAGTATTTGCAGTGATTACAAAGTGTAACATTAAGAAAAGTTACGAATATAAATCACCTCATCATCATTATCATGCAGGCAGCGTCTCAAAAGAACAAATATGCGGGGCTGCAGTAAAATAAGTAGATTCAATGTCCACATTAGTAGCACATACTCCACGTTAGAGTAATATTGACATGACATATGTAAGTTAAGTTACCTTCAAAGAATCAACCATCGCACCAAACTTAGCCAATGTGCTTACTGCACTGGCTCGAACAGTTGCATTCTCAAGGATGATACGGTTATAAATATACCTTATGTATTTGCTAGGATCAGAGGTCTTTGGTCCCTCGACACCAAGAAAATGGAGAATCTGATCATGTGTTTCATTAAACAAGCTTTAGTAAGATAGCTGAAAGAAACAAAAGCAATGCTATATTGCTATGAATGAATCAACAGGTAGAGGTGGCAATTTCAATTCATTGATTAATGGTTCAATTCAGGTTATGCACTATCTCTAACTGGTCAAATAAACAAATTACCTTGCACGATAAATGATGGGCAAAATGAGTGGAAAGTCTTTTTAAAGATTATTTTGGATGAATTTTCACACTAAAAATTGGGATGAAAAGAGCTGTAGAACTGTGATAGCAGGACTCAATTCTCGGCTAGTAACACCACTCAACTCTGTTATTGCCCTGGCAGCTTAAAAAATAACCATTTCTGATTTGTTAGTGAAGCAACCCTCCATGAAGTCATAAAATGGACGCTCTGCACTTAGAGTGTTCATGCCTGATTCTCTGATAACCTAAATATGATAGTAACACATATGGAAATGATTCAGAACAGTTAACCAACACTCCCTTCAGAAGAAAGAACATGAAAAAATTTACCAGACTGCATATTTTGAAGCAATATGTAATCCCTGACTCAAATTCATAAATGAGTGACCTTACCATTAGAACGGAAAAGAAATTCAGAAGAAATGTTTCTAAAATATGTTTTAAAGGTTCTTAATTACCTTACAAATCCCATCTCCTTCATTTTTAGCAAGGGCTTTAGTGTTAGCCTTGAAGCTATTCTTAGCAATACTGATTTAAATCCTTCCTTCACAGCCTTGTGTTTGGTTTAGGGCTGCAAGTTTACGGGAAGAAACAGTAAAAAAAATTCTCACTAAATAAAAATCATTTAACATTATTCAAGATAATGGAATATATGTCCACGTAAGAAAAACATTGTTCTATTCAAACTCAAAGGATGATCATTTTATCTGGAAGTCTTGCTTCAATTTTTACAATAGTAACCGAATGTTTTTGGGTAGTTCCATAATTTATTTATATGGTTGCCTTCTTCTCACACATTGTTTTATGTTCCTCCCTCTCGGCCGGTCTGAAGGGATGCAAGCATTCTTTTCTGCACGTAGGACATAAATCTCCATGAGCATTAGGGCAATTTTCTCCAAGGGGACAATTACCAACAGCAGCAAATGAACACATCACAATATCAGCCGGATTAGTACTCCTTGCTTGCACAACATCATTTAACAACTCATTCTCCTGAGTAACTGTTGGGTTCAGTAAATACCCAAACCCCTTAATCTAGGATTTGAATAGAAAATAACCTAAGTGTTTAGACCGTTAAACATTAACAGGTCACTGAGTGCATAGTCTCTCAGTGAGCCATCTTCAGGATACTCAGTATGAGGCGAAGAAGAAGTCTCTCCACTTAGTAAGGCGGAACTTAAAGGGTGAAGACTGAGTCAAGAAGAAGATGGTGGATTCAGTGAGTGATGACAATAACTCACTGAATCCCTAAGACTCCTCTCCAACTACTTACACTGAAGACAAACTGAAGTAAAAGACTGAAGGATATGAAGACTGAAGAATGAGCGGGGTAAGGCGGGATAAGTTTGAATCAGATAAGACGAAGTCCTTATCAACCAAAGTCAACTTTCCCTGAATGGCAAACGATCAGGCTCAGTGTCATCACTGACCCTTGGAAAGCAGTCTTGTCTCTTACCTAAAATAGTCTTTGTAAACAGAGACAAAATACATCAGTATTTTGTGTTCTGTAAGTTGTCAATTTGTCACTTAGGAAAGAGTTAAAACTCATACTTGTATAAATAGCATAAGAGATGGAGTGAAAAGATTAAGCTTGTGAATTGTAAAAACACACATACACGCAAGCCATCTTTTCACTCCTCCAAATACAACTTAATCCCTGAGATAGCTCAGTGGGTTCTTGTAGTTCAGCTCAGACTTAGCCTGAGCTTAGAGAGGAGTCACCAACCTTTGTCATTTCAATCCCAAGTACTATTCCGCAAGTACTTGGGTAATGCATTCTTGTTTGATTCATTTCTAATAAAGAATATTATGTTGAAAATTAATATGTGTGTTTTACTTACATCTTATCAGTCATAGATTCACTATTAACTTGTTTTTAATACTTAAACTATTTTTACGATAGTGAATAGGGAACAACAAGTGGTATCAGAGCAAGGCTGATTATAAAACCTTTTTTAAGCCGCTTTAAAACGTTTTTAAATCAGGATCCCTATGGCTGAAATTGATGTACCCCAACTAGTCGATAAAAAGGGTGGAGCTTATTCAGCTGTTGCTCCTAGACTTGAAGTTGGTAAATTCAACAAATGGAAAAAGCGTATGCTTTGCTATTTGATTGGGATGGAACCTTATTATATCAAGTGTATAAATGAAGGTCCATTTATCCCAAAGACTGCTGAAGGTTCGCCTAAACCTGAAGCTCAGTGGACTCAGGATGAGAGAAGAGTGGTCAACCAGGACCAAAGACTCAAAAGTATCATCATATCATGTCTTCCTGATGATATTATGGAGTCAGTTATAAGTTGTAGTACAGCTAAACAAACCTGGGATGACCTAGTTCATAGCCATGAAAGTCCATCTGATACCAAGGAAAACAAGATAATGGACCTGAAACTTGAGTATAACACCTTCAGGGCTAAGGACTCAGAAACTCTGTCTCAAACTTACACCTGGTACAAAACTCTTTTAAATGAACTGTCAAATGATGGTGTTAAGTTGTCCAAACATGAAATCAATGTTGGTTTTGTCAATAGTCTCCCTGAGAAGTGGTTGAATTTCTCTCAGGGACTTAGGAATGCTAATCATATCCAGAATCTTGAACTTCCTGAAATTTATGGGAAATTTGTCTATGAGGAAAACCTCATTAACAGACGATACCCTGACTTAAAGAAGTCTCAGGAAGTCAAGAAGTCCCTGACCACCACTTCAACACCTATATCAACTGCTTTCTTTTCTAACAATGTTGTTCAAGATTTCCAAGAAAATTCAGATGATGAGCCTGATGAGAGATCAAGTGAGGAGTACCTAAATGACCTGAACGTTGAATTTCAGGAAAGGGCACTCCTTGCTAACTCTCGGAGGTTTATAAAAAGAAACAAAGGTTTTTCAAATGCTAAAACAAATGAGGACACTGAATGCTTTAAGTGTCACAAAAGAGGTCATTTTGCAAAGGACTGTTTTTCAAAAACAATTTCTGAACCCTCTTATAAACCATCAGGGTCAAATCAGTCCTCAGGCTTTAGCAAATTTCAACCAAAAATCTATCAGTCTCATCAAAACTTTCAAAACAAATCTGACCAAAACAAAACCGTTGATTTTGAAGCTAAGTATAGGAAAGTCAAAGCTAAGCTAGCATTGCTTGAGGCCAGTCCCTCAGAAACAACAAAAAATGTTCAATCTGTGCATGGTAAAAACAAAGGCCTTGTTGCTGAAACCTTCGACTGGGATGAAGAGCCAGTCTCATCTGATGATGAAATGGTGCATGTCAGTGCACTGATGGCCCTCTCAGAGGAAGACAAGCTAGCTGTTGGAAAAAATCATGCCAGGATTGGAGAATGGGTCAACATCACAATGAACAAGGTAAATATTCTACTTTCTATGGATGATGACTCTGGTTGGCAGTCTTATATGAACTATATCAATGTTGACCTTAAGTTTGTAGAGGAGCAACGATTAAATCTTTTTTCTAAGTACAAAAAGTTAAGTTTTGAATTGAACAAGTGTAGGGATGAATTACTTTTGTTAAAACAAGCTAAGCTTGAGGCTGTCACTTTACAAATTCAAAACACTGAACTAGTCAAAAGAAATCAGGCTCTTCAAGATGAACTAAAAAGGGAAAAAGAAATCATTGAGGGTTGGACTGCTAAGAATCCAAGGGTCTTTGATGCTGTGGGAGCCCCTAGCAGCAAAAAGAGAGTCATAGGTGAAAATCATCTCCCTGACTCTCACAACAAAGACCAGAGTCACAAACCATTTGTGTTTGGTGGCGTGATTACCAGTATGTTGACTACTCCCAAGCACAGTAATTGGATTGAACAGGTTAATCCTGAGAGTAAGCTTCCTAATTTTCATTCTGGAAGAATTCTAGAGCCTGAGAGTCAAGCTCTAAAGAGCATGCTTGGACTCCCTGATGTGACCAGTAGTACTATACACATCTCTGAGACTGAAGCTGAATCTCAAGCACCACTTCCACCCCTGGAACCTCTTCAGGGTGCTGCTCCTAGCTCTGAGCTTACTCCATTGAATGGGGTCAATGTCGGCATTGGGGAGATCATTTACAGTGATCTCGTAACCAAGCTACTGAGCAAAACTAGGACGAAATACATTTCGTATCCTAGGTTTGTCTCATGTGCTTTGCAAGTGTTACTGGGTTGCAATTACCCTCAGGAAGAAAAATTTGGTGCTACACCTAGTATCCTGAGTCAATCTAATTTTCAAAAAGACTCATCCCAAGTCACTGATATTGTATTGACGGCCCATATGATTGCTGTAAACAATCAGAGGGATTCAGTGTCTCCAGACCCTACTCCTAAAAAGAGAAAGGGGAAGTCTCAAACTGGGACTAAGACCAAACCCAAGTCTCAAGGCCCTGAGGCTTCAGGAACAATGGCCAAAAGCCAAAGAAGACCCAAGACTGATCTAACACCCAGTGGAACCCAATCATCATCCACCCCGGTGACAACGAAGGACACTGATACATCACAATCAGTGCCCCTGGTCCCAACTACTACTCCCCAAGATCCAGAGGGAAACATACAACCTGCTGGTAGGGGATCGCCTTCCACTTCGCCCAATGATGACATTAGCAAATCACATCCTTTGTCAGAGGGCACACTGAATGATCCCAAAGACTCAGAGGGAACTAAACAACCCGCTGATAGGAATATCACTGTCACTGACTCCGCTAAAGGCACTGGGAAAAACCCATCAGTGTCTCAGGGGTCTCAGGGGGACAAAGACTCAGAGGGAAAGAAACAACCCGCCGATATGGAACCCATCACCAATCCTGGCTCCGGAGAAGACACTGGGAAACACCCATCAGTGTCTGAGGGGTCAAAGGGGGAAAAAGACTCAGAGGGATTAATACCACCCGCTGATACGAAACCCATCACCCCACCTTGTTAACAATGGCGGATGTTGCTCAGATACTATTTTCTGATGAAGAGGATGCTGAAAGTGAAGATGAAATTCTATCAGTATGGGAAGAAGTGGACGCTGATGTTCAACCTGAACAAGGGCATCAGCCTAATCCACAAATGCCTAAAGAGTCACCTTTCCAGCCTGAAGCCAATGACTCTGACTCCTCTTCATCCAGTTCTGATGAATTCAGCCAGTTTGATAATATTCTTCCAATCACTGAAAGGCAGCTAGTTATGTGGATAACCAAAGCTTCAAGAAAGATATATTCTGGGGTCACTAACACACTGTGGGATCAACATACTGAAGCTGCTGCAAGTTATACTGATCTATAATCCGATGTGCTCACTTTCAATGCTAACACTGATGAGCACAGAGATATTATGTATGAGCAGCTTCATAGATTGGATGATAACCTGGCTAAGTTTCTCAAAAATCTTCAGGGTTGTGGAACAAAAATTGATGAAATCAGGGACTCGGTCAAAGAAGACCCAACACTCAACTCAAAAGTGCTGGAGGCTACTAAGGCTTACTTGAAGAATTCCTCAGACCTCAATGAACTGATCACTATACTAAAGTCTGCCAATGTTCAGGGTCTTCAATCTTCGGTTCAGTCTCTTCAGGCAACACTAGGCTCCTTGGATGCTCAAGTGACCAATTTATCTTAGGCGTCCTCATCAATGGCTTGGAATCTTGGGCCACGCATGACTGCCTTGGAACTTTCTCAAGCTAATCTGGAAACAAAGGTCATTGGTCTTCAAAAGGATACATCTGATATCAAGGCTATGGTCACTGAAATCTACCAACCCTTCAAAGGTCAAGCCACCCAAACTCCCCCAGTGTCAGAGCTAACTCTTGCTCTCACTGAAGTTGCCGCAACAGTTAAGGGGGAGAAGACCACTGAAGAGACTTCCTCTCACACTGAGGGGGAGACAACACCACCAGTCTCAGCTATACCAATTTCATCTATCCCACCCTTATCATCAACAACAACAACAATGGCTATGACAGTTACACCCATCACAACAACACCACCACCACTGGTAGCATCATCATCTTCCTCAGGCCAGGACAAAGGAAAAGGCATAATGCAAACTCCGAAGCCTGAGAATATTCCCTACAAGATCGGCGACACTGAATACCTGCTCTCACCACAACAACTAAGTTCCTATCTTGAAAAAGAAGAAAGGAAACAGAAACTAGCTGAGGAGGAAAGGAAGAGCAAAGAAGCACTGATAAAAGTTGTCGCTGAAGAAGCTGAGAAATTGGGAATTGATCCAAAGAAGCTTCAGAAGGGTCAGCAGGACAAAAGTTTAAGGATGCTCAGGCTGCTAAGATGGCTGAAATGAGAAAACAGTTGGAAGAAAAGAACAAGAAATCTGCAGCCATCAGGAAGGCGAGAATTGACCACTACAACTGGTCAATGACAAGCAGAAGGCTTCCTGAGAAGATCACTGATGTCAGAATCATCCCCAAGTCTAAACCACTGGCAATGAACGTCTACAGGGGGATGATAAAAGACACTTCGAAGTTCATGATCCCCTAAAATTCACTGACTTTGGAATCACTGAACTCGATGAGCTTGGTCTTATAATTGAAAAGAAGCAAAATACGGTGGTTAAGGAGCTGATGAAAATGCTCAGCAAGAGATATGAAAGACTGAGGGATGCACCAGCCCAACTGATAATTCAGCCTCAGTCATCCAAAGGAAAGAGAAAGAGGGTTGAGTTCCAGCCTGAGATCAAAGTGCCTAGACTCGAATGCAACAGGGAGCTGCATGAAGGTGTAAAGTTCATGAACTGTCTGGTAATTGAAAAGCCCGAAAGAGGGCTATTTTTCATTGATGTCTATGGAAACCCAACATTCCAAAGATAGAGTGCCATTGATCTTGAAGGAGTGCCTACAATGGCAAGTTATCTTCCAGTGGCCTCTCAAATCCAAACTCCAGCAAATGTCAGGTTCTGCAAAGACCTGAATGCCAAGATAAGAGAGCACCCTGACAAAGAAGCACTCATCAAGAAGAAGCCAAAACTTGAAGCACTGGGAATCCATCTTGATTGACATCATTATCATTTATCTTTTGTACTAGTGATAGGAACCATGTAATTGATCAATAAACAATGTATGTTTTGTTAAAATATTCAGTGTTCCTTATTATGTTCATTAGTACATTCTGTGTAAGAAGAAGCCATTTTCTCACTTACACTGATCAAACACTTAGGCTATTTGTATATCCAAATAGGGGGAGACTGTTGGGTTCAGTAAATACCCAAACCCCTTAATCTAGGATTTGAATATAAAATAACCTAAGTGTTTAGACCGTTAAAAATTAACAGGTTACTGAGTGCATAGTCTCTCAGTGAGCCATCTTCAGGATACTCAGTATGAGGCGAAGAAGAAGTCTCTCCACTCAGTAAGGCGGAACTTAAAGGGTGAAGATGGAGTCAAGAAGAAGATGGTGGATTCAGTGAGTGATGAAAATAACTCATTGAATCCCTAAGACTCCTCTCCAACTACTTACACTGAAGACAAACTAAAGTAAAAGACTGAAGGATATGAAGACTGAAGAATGAGCGGGATAAGTTTGAATCAGATAAGACGAAGTCCTTATCAACCAAAGTCAACTTTCTCTGAATGGAAAATGATCAGGCTCAGTGTCATCACTGACCCTTGGAAAGCAGTCTTGTCTCTTACCTAAAATAGTCTTTGTAAACAGAGACAAAATACATCAGTATTTTGTCTTCTGTAAGTTGTCAGTTTGTCACTTAGGAAAGAGTTAAAACTAATGCTTGTATAAATAGCATAAGAGATGGAGTGAAAAGATTAAGCTTGTGAATTGTAAAAACACACATACACGCAAGCCATCTTTTCACTCCTCCAAATACAACTTAATCCCTGAGATAGCTCAGTGGGTTCTTGTAGGTGTGCTCAGACTTAGCCTGAGCTTAGAGAGGAGTCACCAACCTTTGTCATTTCAATCCCAAGTACTATTCCGCAAATACTTGGGTAATGTATTCTTGTTTGATTCATTTCTAATAAAGAATATTATGTTGAAAATTAATATGTGTGTTTTACTTACATCTTATCAGTCATAGATTCACTATTAACTTGTTTTTAATACTTAAACTGTTTTTACGATAGTGAATAGGGAACAACAGTAACTTCACCCCATAACGATTGTGCAGAAACTACATAGGGTCTGCTAGACGCAGAAAGCTCCCCAATAACACCAGGATCTGTAGTTTCAGATACAGGTTCTAAGACACCTAACTGGTAAGGATATGTCGATGAAGAGGCATAAGCTTGCACTTTTTGTTGAGCAACCTTAACATGGTCATATATGCAACGACTACCATTCACACAAGTTCCTTTTTGATAAGAAGTACATACCTGTTAACACAAGACATACACATATTAGTTATTTGTATTAAGAAAATGAGTGATGTCAAGAGGACGAGTGATGTCTACCTTTTGCTCCATTACTTGCAAAGATCTATCGAGGTTTTGGTATTTCATCTTTCCAACCGAGTACTTCGTCTATATCCATCCTCTCTCCTTCTAACTCAGCATGCAAAACACTGTGCTCGACATAAGTTTGGGGTTCACCCATGCGAGGAGCTTCTACTGTGGAATCTGGAACCCCAATGTATGTTAATGCGATATCGTTTGAACCTTAATCTTCTTGAATGTCGCCTGCATCACCAGTAGTTGGTGGAGATACACCTTTATGGTTTGGACTCATTTGTTTATTTCTATGACTTCTAGCTTAGTATATGCAACTACATCAGGTTTTGAGCTATTTGTCGCAACATGAACATCTTTCTTAGAATAATATGGTTTCTTCGGTCGTTTTTTTTTTGTGTTTACTGATTGTAAGGATGACTAAGGACTTATATTCTGGTACTTAGTCATCCTTATAGTATCTGATATAGTTTTCATATGCATTTATATCAATATGTCAAATTACATAATGACGGAAAAAGTGAATAAAACACGTTACCAACGAAATAATCAGATAGTAATATAATCACCTTGAAAACGCAAAGCAAACAACCTTTTAAATGTTTGCTTATTGAACACCAGTAACATTGCTAACAATTATCATAAAACTATCACAAACATATGTAAATCTTACCTTTAATTTGTGAATTTTATTGCGTGAAAATGTGACAATGCAATGACCAGTTCTAATGTTTGAAAAAGATCAAAGAGGGGTCTTTAATGCTACTAATGTTGAAAGCCGCTTATAAATTTGTACCTACACAACAAAATAATCTGCCCTGGATTGAAGTATCAGTTTTGACCCGTTTACGTGACCTGTCCCATTTTGACGCTATCAAAGCTAACATTTGTTGTCACTTTTCAATGTGAGAATATCTGCTTCAGCAGGTTCATCTTCTACTTTGCTTAGCTGCCTAGATCCAAAAGATCCTGAAATCTCAGGATTCATGGTAGCACCAAAGCTCCCAAAACTCAAGTGTGAACATTGAGCACTCTGGACTTGCAGATGATTTGGAATAACGACCGAAGGAACGTCCTGTTCAGGTTGATCAACGTGTCTCTCTTCCTAGATATTAAGTTGCTGCATGTTTGCATTTATTGAGGACGCTGAAGCATCACCTTCTTCAACTGAATGAAGAATATAATTAGAAAAACATGAAATATTATCATTCTACTTAGCATGAAGCAAGAGCGATGCGTTTGTTTTCTTATTAAAAACAATTGAGCTGGCTTCAATTGCAAAAAGGTCATTGTACGGACCAATGTCTCTCCTCTTTTATTTCAAACAAACACCATAAGGATCCCTAAAAGAAGGTCCTCGGTCACCATTCGTCAAATCCACGAAAATTAGATATAAGAAGGCTTCTGCATCAATGGTTTTTTCCTTTAACTTGCTTAATCTTAAAAAGATTCCAATTAGGCATTTTAAGGCATTCTCAGAAATTTGTTGCATTCACTTTTAGCTTCCAAAACTCTGTCGCCCTAAGATGAGCTAGAACAGCTTTCTTGTGCCCATTCTTGGTCCACTAACCTATTATGTAGCTATGGAATTGCCAAGGTGAAACAAGGTTAGCTTTAAAAAGCTTACTTTATGGTCAAGAAGAACGATTTTGACACAATCGACAATAGTTATCTTCTGATAATTACAATAAATTTATAATGTAAATTGCACCTTTGGTCTGGGAGGAATTCATTTTTCTGAAACTTCAAACTTGACTAAAGATCTCTTAACTGAAATTTGCACTTCATTGGCTACCCTTTCAGGAGGATTTGTAATCTTACTATTCGAATCAGTAGCTGGTCTGTTTTCTTTACCTAGAAGACTATCATCTCCGTTAGAAGCATTAGATTTCAATACATTAGTTGGTTTCATGTCAACCACCCGGACAAAAAGGGAAAAATAAAATACAAAAAATTACCATACCAAAGCCTTGCAGCATTCCTTAATCAAATTCAGTAGCATGAAAAAATGCTTGCTTCATTTGATTTGGTTATTACAAATAACAATAACATGCTGATATGCAGTTTGCAGAAAACTATCAAAGAGCAATAAGCAACATCTGTAGCCTAAACGTTTATCAAACTTCTTAAGTATCTTACGCAGTCCACTTGCATTCATATCCACAAAAAATAAAAGCTTTAATAAATCTCTTCTTATGTCTCTATAAAATCTCCTTGAACTTACCTCATTATAATATGCGTCAGTAGGTTGCAAGAGTTACGAACGTTGGAGGATCCACCTGCAACCTCAGCAATGAGGCTAGCTTCCATTACACCAGTGAACAGACACACTCAGTACATGGTAACTAAATTTATACATGCAAATTTTGCTTAAAATCCATGACTGTTGCTAGGATTTTATCATTTTCTAAAACATTCGGTACCAACATCAGTGAAAGCTTATATAGTCCTTAGATATTTCCAAAATGGAAGAAAATAATGAAGTCGATACATGAATGTGCACCATGACTTATACATGTACATGTATTTGTGTGACTTCTTGCGACAACCATTGTTCTAAAGATCATCGTAAGCCTAATATCGATTAACGCTCTTGTTCCTACATTAGAAATCGCGACTGTCGTAATGAATCAACAATAAAGGAAAAAATAAAAACCAATATCATAAAAGAACCAATAAAATATATAAATATTTTAACCCACCTTCAGTTCCATCACGTGTTTGGCTTCGCGATTTGAGTGTTGTCAATTACATATCTGGTTAGTGCCAAATGTAATGGAATATCTTAATAAGTTACTCAACAATAGAGTAATTAGTCTCATGTATATGACAAGGTATAAATATGAAAACAATCTAAACACTTAACTGATGTACCTTGCTATGAAATCAAAGCATACGAAAGCTCCAAACTGGTGAAGCAATCGAGACAGAGAACGTGTACCAAAACAAATTCAAGTGACAGTACTACATGCAGAGAAAGAACCAAGCATTGGGCGCCAGTGTTCTGGTAAAACTGCAGTTGCAATTTTAAAGCATCCATGTCCATCCATCCTTCTTCATCAAAAACCGATCTCTGTTACTTCTGCTAGGCTTTGTCTCTAGGATAGGAGGTTAGAGTGGTGCTCATATACATATACACGATTACCTAAGGGTAAAACATTAGACTTTTCGGGTTAAGTTTATACCAAATTAGTAATAAATAAACTTAGCTATTACTTTTATTTGCCACACCTGTTTGTCACCTTTGGTTTTAGAAATAGGCATGTGACAGTATTTTGAAACTGAATTTAGTTATCCAAAAAGGGAGAGAGGGGGGATTGGTCAAAAGTAACAGTTCAACCCGTGAGCCAAACTCATTTTGACCCATTACCTGACCGTCCCGCCATTTTGAGACTGATAGTTTTATTTTCATTGCTCAGCCATCTTGTGCTGTTTCTAAGGTTTTGGATACACTGTGTATATCCTGTTACGGATATATCTTCTTAGCCTATGACAATGTTTTAAACAATTTGCATCATAGATCTGATATTATTAATGACAATATACAACTTAGGTTGTTTGATGGGTCAGAAATTGTGCTATATAGAGTACCATTAGGTCATCACCTAAATTGTCAACTAGTTTCTTAATTATCTCACAACTGTTGTAACAGAAAAGCCAAAAATGTACTCATCTTCCGTAAATCAGAACAAAAGGCCACTAAAATTAGATGGCAAAAAGATGTAACCATGTGTTATTTACTCAGATACACATATAACAGCAGGGACTTGTTTATAAGCCAAAGCTATACGGAGTTGTAGTATCCACAAGGCTACTTGCATTATGAAATATCGGGCTTCAAGTGAAATCGCCTCCAACCAAACATATAGCAAGCTAGAGAGAGACTTTGCAAGTGTCAACTTTTTCTGAAACAGTGCCTCAGAATATCCTCTTCCGATAATAATGGAAGATTCCACAGTCCACAGATGGTCTTTTTATCTGTCGATAAGTAATTGCAAAACATTAAATTCTACCAATTATAGATATTATGTGGATACTAAAAAGACATACCAGTTCGTTATTGACTGAATGCAAGCAATCATTAATCTTTAATATTAAAGGATGACAAGTAGCTGGCATTGTCGTGTATGGCGTAATACAATGTAACTTAACCTCAAGTTCTAAGTGATCACTGACATAGTCTTGAATGGCAAGATGATCAGCATCAGATAAAAGAAATACTTTTAATTTCCTTTTAAACACAAGAACGCAATGGATGGTCAAAGTATATGTACTAAAACACATGTTAATAATTATGCTTTCATTTTCACAAATTTAATTCAACTGCAACTTAAAATTGATAGAAATGAGAAGCATATATTTTACCAAAAGCAACTTGATACAAATTATCGCAGTGGTCACTTGATTATACTGTTTACACATATGTATCTGCAATGGTTGTATAATCATCAAAATGACAATAAAATTACTGAATTGCCTGGTGACCAAAGTAAATTTTATTATTAAATACTAACAACACACTAATATTGCATACAACAATAATTCAAAGAGACTAAACAAAAACATCATCATTACAGCTGCATAACTCAAAAGGTCCCGGCCCTCCCCAACCTCCAGCTCCAACCCAAAAATGTTCTAAGAGCAAGAGAATTAATAAAATGGTCATTTTTAGGTACATATCAGAGAGTGTAGGCTGAGTTGGTTTCCTAAATTCTACCTCTCTTTATAAGTTTACAAGTAATAAATGTATTAGAGGAGGCTACAAAGATATTTTGCTAAAAATAATTCATCAAACTTCTTTTAATAGACAGTTAATAGATTATAGGTATTTGAAACCAATTTAGACAAACTTTTGACCCATTTGAACTTATTAAACCATTTGTCTCGTACGATTAAAGTCTTGATATATACAATATGAACCGCTTTACATAAACGAACCACATTAACTTGTTTTTCGATAAAATTACCACCTTTAACAATACTTGTCTTTTACTCACTAATAAGAGAAAAGCCAACTTTCAAATAAATCGCACCTAGCTGCAGCATTAGACCTAAAGTACTAATCAACAATATATTACACATAATCCTATTCTTAAAAACATCCCTCTTAAACAATACACACAATCTATAAACAACAACAGGCATTAAAGCTTGAAAAGCTATTCTTTTGGTTATAGTTCGCTAAATATTTGAATACACCAAGAATTGGTGCCGCGTCAACATAAGGACACGTAAGCACGTAAAAAGACATAAATATGAAGAAAGTGCAAAAGTACCTGAATATACAAAGAATTGGTAATCCCTTGTTAGGAATTAGAAAATTCAGTCGTTAAAGAGTCGGTCACCTCAAGTATTTGTACTCATTAGAAAGCTTGTAGTCGTAGTCAAGTTATGTTATTTAGTAGTTTGTTAAGTAACACCGTGGAGGACGGATGGGTCTTTACCCACTGTATGCCTGATCCACAGCCCGTAGGTGGCGTTTATTTGTAAGACACTATAAATACCCTCTGCCTCCCAAGGTAGAGGGTTGGAGCTTCAATACCATTTTTCTTTGTTTCACATAGTTCCCAACTTTCTTCCCTTTCTCTCTCTAAACCTTGTTAACTCCTCATATGATTATGGTTTAGTGTGTATGTGAAATCCTATATCCTACAATTGGTATCAAGAGCCATGGTTTGATCACTCATCATTCATGCTCTTTGTTTTAGTGGATTTCATAAGGTTTTTAGGGTTATAAGTGTTTAGGAGATTTTGAATCATTTGGACAATTTCTAATGTTAAAGTTTGAATTTTGATTGTACTTTTGTGTTTAGGATCATCATATGTGTTTAGGTTTTGAATTGGAAGGCTTGAATCATCGTGGTTGGGTTGTTTTTGGATTGAAAAGTGGTGGTTTTTTGAATATTTGTACTATGCGAGTTGCACCACGTTGTGACTTTCTTCCATGCGAGTTGTCCTGAGCTGTTAAGCCAGTTGATTGAAGCGAGTTGAGCCTCTTGCTTTTTGAAGCGAGTTGTATTATGCGAGTTGAGTTTATGCGACTTGGCTATTTAGCGAGTTGTCTCTGAAGCGAGTTGATACTTAAGCGAGTTGTCGTTTAAGCGTGTTGTGTTGGAAGCGAGTTGGTTTTATGCGAGTTGGTTTTAAGAGAGTTGGTTTTATGCGACTTGGCTATTAAGCGAGTTGTCAGCCTATGCGAGTTGTCACCTAAGCGAGTTGTATTGGGTGCGTTTTGTTGACTTTTCCCGAAAAACTTCAAACGGCCATAACTTTTGAACCATAACTCCGTTTTCAGCGTTCTACCATCAAAACGACCGTGAGAACGAGGAGAATGGCACGCCGAATGAAGTCATTCGGGTCAACCTTCGAGGCCTAAATCCGCTCCGAACAGAAGTTATTGAGGTTTTTAAGTTTTTAGACCTAAAATTCTCCGTGAAAACGTGCATCAACCAATCCAAATCTCAACCAAACAACATTTCAGCTTGTCCAATCACACAATCGTCTATCATTGTATCGATCCATCAGCCATCTTAACACACTCTACTGGTCATTGCTTAACGGTTTCTTCTTGATTTTGTAAAATCCCGCGAAAGATTCTATTTCTCGGTTTAAATCATAGATTTGTAAAATTCCGTGCACGTCAACAACATGCCTAACGTTTCGGATTCATTCTTATCTAAGATACTCAGTTTATACGATGTGACCAATGAACAGAAGATACCCAACAATGTACTACAAACTATCATGTTTGAGTCGGATAATGCTAAAATGGAATCTTCGTGCTCAAATTCACAAGAGAGATAGGTGCACCAACCACAACCTGTGCAAGTTAATGCAAAGGAACACTCCATGGAAGCTTCAGATGTACCCAAGATAGAGATGCACCAGCCACAACCTGTGGATGTTAATGCAGCGGAAAGTTGCATGGAAGTTTCTGCCATATATAGTTGTGCATCTTCTACTCAAAATGATGATTATGAGCTGGATGAGTACTCTGCATTTATCCCTGATGATTCCCTTACCACTGAGCTTAGCATATATAAGGATCAAGTTACCATATATAAACAGCGTGCTAAATTTGAACTGACTACTCGTGAGCAGGAGATGGGTAACCAAATACGTACAGTTATCAGAAAAAGTAATTTTAGGGAGGAGGTGTTAAAACAAGAGTTAAACTCCTTACAAGATAAGCTCAATAAAACTGTTAAGCAAAAGAAAGAACTTCAAGTAAATGTGAAAGTGCTTAAACAGGAATTTATGGCTAAGGAATCAAAACTTTTAAATGACTTTTCCAACCTAAAAACTTTGAAAAACAAACTTGAAAACAAACTGTACGTACAAGGGAACACCATTCAGACTGCTCACATGATCACTAAGAACAGAGTATTAAGCGATAAGCATAGTATTCCCCTTGTTGAGGAACCCAATCTTGAGGTTGGTAAGAAGGCAAAAGCTGCTAAAAAAGTAATCTATGATGGTAACGAAATTATTAAGCCTAGACAAATGCCTACATGTGTTGAGTGCGCTGAGGAGGATAGAAAATTAGAAGATGCATCTAAGGAGAAAATAGCAAAGAAGTTAAATGATTCTTGGTGTATAAAGTATAACATAACATTTAAATCCCATGATTACACTAAGGAAAATTGGATCTCCTTGAACAAGTTTAAGCCTCAAACACTATTAACACCTGAACAAGTGTTCTGGAAAAAGGATATGGATAAGCAAAAAGCAGATAACCTTGTTGAAAAGAACCCCCCCTGTAGGAAATTGTCTCCAGCAACTGTGTATCCTCCAAATACACCAATGCATTTAGTGCCTAGAACACTTCCCACTAAGAGCAAGACCTTAATCAGCCTTTATGTAGTCTACCAACTATTTGTTGATTTTGAGAAAACGTGTAAAAAGAGAATCACACCTACTAGGATAACTGAAGGGGAGAGGAGTTTTGAACAAACTAAAGAATGCTATTTAACTGAGGTCATGCCTTTCCTTAAACAATTAAAAGGTCAATTTGAGAGTCTTAAAAAGGGGATAGACATAGAGATTAAAGAAATGGAAAAGGAATTTGATGCAATGATAGTTGAGGTCAATAATTATGAACGGGAACTTAAATATAATGAAATTGAAAGGAAGAATCTGCATATCTTAAATGAGAACTTGATTTCTCAATGTGTTGCTCAAGATGTGTTTTACATTGCTACGAATTCTTCTATTACTGCATCTCAATTTCATGAATTATCTGTTGCTTTGAAAGTTTCCCATGATTGTGTCATTGAGCTTGAGACTACAAATTCAAAATTGCATGAGAAAATAGAACAGGATGATCATGACAACTTGGTCAAACATTTTTCTAAATTAGAGGTTGAACATCTTGCTTTGCAACTAAAATATCAACATCTCAAAGAAAATGTGAAAACCTCAAATGTCAAGACATCCTCGGATGCTCCTGAGTTTGATGCAGTTTTTGAAATTAAAAAATGTGATGAACAGAGTCGAGCTCATTGCAACACGATCAAAAGATTGAAAACCCAAATTTCACAACTCAAGAGTGAAAAGAATGATGTGACTGGCTCCCAAGTGCCTCCTCCTTTAGATTCTCAGAATTTCCAACTTCAAAACATTATTGATAACTTGCAAAAGGAAAATGATTGTTTTAAAGCTGAAATTTCAAAGGTTAATGATCAAAACAAAGATTTATGTGACTCATTCAAAGTTAATCATGATAAACACATTGAAAAGACAACTTCTTTACTTAACGATATTGAGAATCTGAAGCGTGAGGTGAAAGGAAAATTGCCAATCCCTAATTGCAAATATTCTGTTCCTAAGGTTACTGCTTGTGATAAGTATGCTATCGATATGTTATATATTCCATCGCCTATTAGGAATAATGAACTTGCACATAAAGCATATCTCTCATACCTTAAGGATAGTTTGAAGGGTCTCCGTGAGATGGTTGAAGATGAAAGAATAGAAAAACCATTTGATAGTACCATAGCCTATGCCTGCATGGATGCCAAAAGATCTCAGGAACTCTTAGAGTACGTAATTGTCACAAGTCTGAAAACGAGTAATAGGCGAGATAGAATAGTTGCACCCAGTTCTATGCCTAAGGATAAGAATGTGATTCTTAATGTGCCTCTGAAAGCCTCAGAACCCAACATTTATAGACCAGAAAAGCAAATTGAAGTAAAACAAACTAAGGTTCCCATCATCACTTCTACTGATGGTAAAATTGACACTAAAGTTAGCGGGTCAAAACCTTGAAGCAATACAAAGAAGGACAAAATTTCGCTGACTAAAAGTGATCATGAGAAGAAAGTGAAAGAACACCATAGGGAAAATTAGTTTGACTTGAACAAAAAGAATCGTGTTGGTTCTAGTATTAGCTCTAAGCTTACTGAAATTAATTCGACGTCTTATGCTATCTGCAAAACATGTAGAGAATGTCTATTTTCTAGTAAACATGATAAATGTGGTGTGTTATTTCTGAGGTCTAAGAATCAATACCCGGTTAAGAAAGTTTGGAAAGCGAAACATATTAAGCAGTCCTAGAAACCTACAGGGAAGGTTTTTACCAATGTAGGATTTCAGTGGAAGCCCACAGGTCGAATATTCACGAATGGCAAACCTTGCCCCTTAACTAGATCCACTATGCCTAGAGTAGTGCCTGTTAAGGTTTAGAAGCCAACTGGTAGAATAATCCCATTAAGCACAAAATGTCCTTCGACTAAGTCTGATGCTTCTACTAGTTCAGCTTCTAGTGATAATGCCATTGCACCTAGGGTCTCTGCTGATTCAATGATTGTTTGCGCTAACCAAAAGGAACCCAGTTTCACATGGAGATCCAATGTTTTCAAATTTCCACCTTTGTCTGTGTTCCAATGCATGTCTTACAAATCATCCGTTGGTACTTGGATTAAGTCTGCTCTAAACAGATGAGGGGAAATGACTATGACGTCTGTTCACATCAGTTCAGGCCTCGTACTTCATCATTATGGCGTCTATAGATAACACTTCAGGCCCCGTTCCTCAAAGAAAAGAAAAGTGTACGCATCAGTGCGCTTTATCTTCAGAAGAAGAGAAATATTCATTTTTATGACCACTCTCATCGACATTATTCATCAACAAGCCTTATGTTTTTCCATGCTCATTCAATCCTCAAGTGAATCTCCGTTCATTGGCATATACTCTTATTCACTTGCTCAATCAAAAATGGCAAACTTCGGATGCAATTTTTGAGGGGGAGAAGAGTGAATATACTACATGTTTATGGATGCTTGAATTATGGTCATACGACTCTCCAATACCTAATGTTTCACTCACTAAGGATAACTGGGATTTACTATTTGGGATTCATTGGTTTTCAAGATATGTTTGATGAGTACTTCCAACCTCCAACGAATGTTGATCATCCTGTTTCTGAAGCTCATGCTCCGGTTCCTACTGACTCAACTGGTTCACCATCTAAGAAGTACTTCTCGGAATTCTCAAGAAACCTTATCTCCAGTTATTTCACAAGGCATTGATAATGACTTTCATGATATTGTAGTTGCACTATTTAATAATGATCCGATCTTTGGTATTCCTTTGACAAATCTTCGCGGATTATTGTTCCTCTCACTGTGCACGCTATAAATCAACCACATGAACATTAAGGAAAATGACTACCTCATCCACTCGAAGACATTTTTGGTGAATCTTCCAGATCAGTCTCTACATGTATACCTTTAGGAAGAATGCATTGATGTTGAGGAATCATTTGTTCCGGTTCATTCAGTGGATCGACGTACATTCTATTGTATGTTTATTCACGTGTTGGGCATTTGACACAAGTTGATTACTTCGGAGTTAATCACTTATCACTTATTTGAGATTGAAGTTAAATTTCACAAAGGCATGTTCTTATTTGATAACTTGATCGGGTGTAAGAATTTTAAGTTGAAGATTTGGTTTATCTAGTTACCAGTTGTCGGGATGGATGGTTGAAGATCTGGTTAACTATCACTTTAAGGAGTTACGTAGTTTTACTCAGTGACATACGAAAATGTCGTTGTGGATAATCGCAAGAGGTGTTAATGTCTCATACTTTGGTTGAGTATTGAGTACTTAGAGATTTGCTTGAAGCATAAATTCTCGACACTATTCTTCTAACATTAGTGCAAGCTTAAGATGCAAATGCATGGAATTCTTCTTCAATTTCAAGTTTGGCATATCGGGTTTTCTTCATTCAGTGGTCACTTCAAATTGTCTACATATGGGTTGATAAAGATAGTCAGTGAGAGTTTCTGGTGCAGTTGATTCTCACAGGATACCAAATCTACAACAAAAGAACCCGAAATATCATGGAAACAATTCACGTTATGTTCGATGAGCTGACCGGTCAAATGGCTCCAGGAGAACCCAGTTCTAGACCCGCATCATCAAGTAGTCCCATCAGTTCTACTCTTGTACATGATTCTTCGCAAGCAACTCCTTATGTACCTCCTTCAGAAGATGATTTGAAGAAATTGTTTGATCCAATGTTCGATGAGCGCTATGAGCCAATTGCTAATGATCTGTCAATTCCATCAACAGAGGCTGCTCCTATCCCTGTCAATGAAGTTAACCCTTCAGTTTCTATGTCCTTAAGTTAAGAAGCGCCTGCTGCTGATCACTCTGTCTCATCAACAAATCATCAATCATCGAGTGTACATCATGGAATTGTTTCTGGCACCCTTGATGGAGAGAATCCCTTTGCTACTCCTGAAGATGCCCCATTTGAAAACATATTTGCTCCTAAATCATCATCAGAACCATCTTCATCAGGAGAAATCGACTCTGCTACGTCAGTTCCTCAACAACAACCACACGAACACCTTAGAAAATGGACACATGATCATCCATTGGACAACATCATTGGAAATCCCTCTCGTCCAGTATCCACTCGCAAATAACTTGCAAATGATGCCTTATGGTGCTTCTTCAACTCCGTACTATCCAAGGTCGAACCTAAAGATGTTAGAACTGCCATGAATGAAGACAGCTGGTTCAATGCCATGCAAGAAGAAATTCATGAGTTTGATCGACTAGATGTATGGGAATTAGTACCTGCTCCTGACTGTGCTATGATCATTGCTCTAAAGTGGATCTTCAAAGTAAAACTTGATGAGCATGGCAATGTATTAAAGAACAAGGCTAGATTGGTTGCAAAAGGATACCGTCAAGAGGAGGGTATTGACTTTGAAGAATCATTTGCTCCAGTTGCTCGTATCGAGGCAATCAGAATCTTCTTGGCTAATGCAGCAAGTAAGAACATGTTAGTCTATCAGATGGATGTAAAGACGGCTTTTCTTAACGGAGACCTTAAAGAAGTCGTATACGTCAGCCAACCTGAAGGCTTTGTGAATCCAGAGCATCATACTCACGTCTATCGTTTGAAGAAGGCTCTTTATGGTTTGAAGCAAGCTCCAAGGGCATGGTATGATACGCTATCAAAGTTTCTTCGATCTACTGGATTCAGCAAAGGAGCAGTTGATCCGACATTGTTCACCAGAAAGTCAGGCAAACATTTAATTCACGTTCAAATATATGTTGATGATATTATTTTTGCCTCGACTGACCCCCAATGAATGTGACAGTTTTTCAAATGAAATGGGTTCCAAATTTCAAATTTCAATGATGGGACAAATGTCATTTTTCTTGGGATTACAAATTTCACAAAGTCCCAGAGGCATTTTTATAAATCAATCTAAATATGAAAATGAGATTTTAAAGAAATTTGGATTTGATTCTAGTGACCCTGTTGACACTCCCATGATAGAGTGTACTAAACTGGATGAGGACCACTCAGGGATCATGGTAGACCAAATGAAATATCGTAGTATGATTGGATCCCTGATGTACCTCACAGCTAGTAGACCAGACATTTTGTTCGCTGTTTGCATGTGTGCTAGATATCAGGCTAAGCCTACCAAAAAGCACCTTGAAGCGGTTAAACGGGTCTTTCGGTATCTCCAAGGAACCATCAATATGGGACTTTGGTACCCGAAGGACACCGGTATGTCACTAACAGCCTATGCAGATGCTGATCATGCAGGATGTCAAGATACACGTCGAAGTACGTCTGGAGGTGCTCAGTTTTTGGGTGATAAGCTTGTGAGCTGGTCTTCAAAGAAACAAATGAGTACTTCTATTTCCTCTACATAGGCTGAATACATAGCCATGTCATCTTGTTGTGCTCAAATCCTATGGACGAGATCCCAATTATCTGACTATGGCTTTGAATTCAACAAAATCCCTCTGTACTGTGATAATAAAAGTGCTATTGCTCTCTCATGCAACAACGTACAACACTCAAGAGCAAAGCACATCGACATTCGACATCATTTCATCAGGGAACAAGTAGAAAACGGTGTGGTGGAACTTTATTTTGTGAGGACTGAATTCCAGTTAGCAGACATCTTCACCAAAGCTCTTCCTAGAGAACGTTTTGAGTTTATCCTCCCACGACTTGGTCTAAACAATCTTTGATGATGTACCCTCCGAGTAGCTCGAAGGACACTCCTCCGAGACGTGTCGAAGCCCTTCAATACGAAGGCCCAGGTTAGGATTCCAAAATATCTATAGGCGTCAAACCATTCGTTGGCACGAAGGTTACCTAAGGGGAATTCGCCATTCGAAGCCCTAAGCCCTTCGGGGTATGGCTGACGAAGGACAATGAATAAGGGAATCTCCTGACTTGGTCAAACCCACGATCTCCCTCTCTCTCTTGGCTTCCCCGTCAAGTCTGAGAACGTGGGTCACTAAAACCCTAGCGGTTATCCACAATCATGGGACGCCCCCATGATCTTCGACATTCATGCAAGAGTGCCTCTAACCGTATTTTCTTCCAGTATAAATAGGTTGGACGGATGATGGATTATGGTATGCTCATTTCACACTCATTTCTTTACTTACACACACTTATACAACCATAACTCATACTTACTCTCACGCCGGAGGTGGTTCGCAGGGTCCTACCCCTGCGTAATCACTTAACGTAGTGTCTTAGTATTTCTTATTCTCAGGTTACTGGCGAGTCTTGGCTGGAACATACACCCCTCATTACTTTGATCCTCATCGAAGCCTGGTAGTGCAATCTTTTGTACAATCAGTCATCCGTGGGACCACAACTATTAGTCCTGTAATCACCCAGTCCTAATACCCTAACCAACTACACTACTTTTCCGGCATGGAACCAGGAAGAGAAGATTCACCTCCACCAGGTTTCTCTACTCTGGTCCCACTCACCACAACTAACACCGATAACCTCGCCCCCATAACAGCCTCAACCTTTACCACACTATCTCGTTTGGAAACTACTCCCGTGCATCACGCCTCAACATCCGCTAACCCTATTCCAGATATTAGTCCCGCCTTCGTTGAGGCAAACTTTGAGGCCTTAGATTCTTTGCTAAGGGCTCACAAGAGACAGGTTCGCAACACTGAAATGCGGAGGGAGTTGGAATACTCCAGTAAGGAGTATGACGAGGAGATTGAAGCAGAGGGTAGACCTCAACATGTTGGCAGGGGGCGCTCGGCCCTTCGAAATGGTTCTCCTTCCATCAGAAGGTCAAATGGAAGGACGGTGGGTTTTGAAGAAGGACCCGGAGGAAATCCGGGAAGAAGGGAAAGAATGCATGGTGAAAGGAGGAGCGAGAACTCCAATGGAGGAAGAAACCCGGTAGGAAACGGAGGGGTAAACCTACCCCCTCTCCTAGCTGCCCATTTAGGAAGAGAAGGGATGGGGGCTCCAGTACCCCCCTCTTATGTTTCGAGTGTCGGAGACCCACCTCCATACTCCAGCATAAATCAGTTACCCCCTCCGGGAATGAATCCCTACCTACCTGCTCAAACCTACAACACTTACCCTTCGAATGGTTCACTCCCCAACCAGAATTACCAGAAAATGCCCTATGGACAGGTTCCTACGCAATCGATAGGGATGTACCCTTCGTACCAACCCTCTACTGTTTACCCTACCTACTCACAACCTTTTCCTAACCCTACACCTGTTTATCCACCTCCATACAACCCTTACTGTGCTGAAGCCTCTGGAGCTTGCACACCTTTCGTGAAGTGTATCGAGGACTACCCCTTACCTGACGGTGTAAAGATGCCTACTCATATAGGCACCTACGATGGGAAAGGCGATCCTGATAACTTTCTCCATTTATTCGAAGGCGCTATCAAGATGCAAAAGTGGGTCATGCCTGTAGCATGCCACATGTTCACTTACACGCTCAGAGACTCCGCAAGAATATGGTGGAACGGATAGAATTTGGGGAGCATTATGAGTCTAGATGATCTTAAGGCTAAGTTCCGGTGACACTTTAGCCAGTAGAAGAAGTACACTAAAACTCACCTAACCGTGCACACCATCAAACAAAGGGACAACGAAAGCACAAGGGCCTTCGTTACCAGGTACACTGATGAAACTTTACAAATTCTAGGTTTACACGAAGATCAGAGGATCTATGGTTTCGTACATGGCCTTCGGACTCGAAGCTTGGTGGAATTCCTGTCCACCGACCTTCCCAACACATACAAGGCCTTGATTGAGAAGGCTTACACCTGGATTGAGTCCAAGGAGGTAGCAGCAAACGGGGCTCCGATAGAGCAAAAGGAAGCGTCTAACAAATTCCCTAGAGGGTCCTCCTGGGAAGGATCCAAAAACAAGAAGAAGAACAGAGACCACTTCACCCCCTACAACAAAGGTTCGAACCATGGGCTCTTGGTGAACTTGGTCAAATCTCCCCGAGAGATCCTAGCCACCGAGAAAGCCGCAAAGTCTTTTGATCCCCCACCTCGGATGATAGCACGAAGCAAGGCCAAAGACATGTCCAAGTATTGCCATTTCGGTCATGGACATGACACGAACAAATGCAGGGAACTAAAGAAGCAGATCGAAGAGGCGGTACGGTCTGGACAGTTAGCACATCTGGTCAAGGGCATCAAGAAGGGAAAGGACAAGTTCTCCGACACTCAACTGGGTGAATGGAAGGGGTTCAAAAAGGAAACTACGCCCGCAGAAGCTCCAATACTAATGGTACACATACATGATACCACCTTGAAAAGGAAGGAAGCAGATGGGGAGCTGGAAAGCGTAGGGGAAATAACCTTCCCTTACATATTGGGGCAGACACCTTCGACTGATCCCGTGATCATCAAGGTACAAATCTCAAACAGGGAGGTAAACCGAGCATATATGGATTGTGGAAGCTCCTACGAAATCATCTATGAGCATTGTTTCCTAAAGCTCAAGTCATCCATACGCTCACGGAGGGTGGATTCGAAAGCACCGCTAGTAGGGTTCTCCGGTGAACACTCATGGCCCCTGGGAGAAGTACCGTTGGAAATCACAATAGGCGAAGGCCCCTTATCCCGCACGGAAACACTCATCTTCGTCATCGTAAGGTCAGATTCTCCTTATAATTTGTTAATAGGGAGAACAGCTATGCAAAAAATGGGAATTGTTGTTTCCACCATACATGCTGCTATTAAGTTCCAAACCCCCTTCGGAGTGGGAACTGTTCATTCTAGTTATGGAGCAGATAAGGGTGTATATGGTGTCAAAAAGATCAGAGAAGAATCGGAGGAGTCTCCGATAGCAATTCTTAGCTGTACAGATGCGGAGGAACGAGTCGTAGTAAACTCTAGCTACCCTGAACAAACGGTTGTAGTAGGAAAGCAACTCCCGGCAAATTTCAAGGCGAAGCTCACCGAGCTGTTGCGAACTAACCTTGATTTTTTTGCTTGGAAATATTATGACATGGCAGGGGTTCCAAGAACATTGCTGATAGATGGACAGTCCTTCGGAACGGAGCATAAACTCAATGAGTACAAGCACATTGAGCCAATAAAGCAGAAAAGGAAAAGCCTTGCCCTCGAGAGAAACGCTGCAGCCTGCAAAGAAGTTGACGAACTCACACAAGCAGGCATCCTGAGGGAGTTCAAGTACCAAACTTGGGTGGCCAACCCAGTGCTGGTCAAAAAGAGCGACGGAGGGTGGCGCATGTGCGTTGATTTCACTGACATCAACAAAGCATGCCCGAAGGATTGCTACCCCTACCAGAAATTGACTGGAAGGTGGAGTCCTTGGCAGGTTTTCGGTTAAAATGCTTCTTAGATGCTTATAAAGGGTATCATCAGATCCAGATGGCAAAGGAGGACGAGGAAAAGACAGCCTTCTACACAAGCAAAGGCGTCTACTGTTACAGAAAGATGCCCTTCGGTTTGAAGAATGCAGGGGCGACTTATCAACGTCTCGTAGATAAAGCCTTCAACAAACAGATAGGCAGAAATCTCGAGGCGTACGTTGATGACATGGTTATCAAGAGCAAGACGGAGGAGGACCTACTCCTCGATGTACAAGAAACATTTGACCAGCTTCGGGCGATTAACATGAAGCTGAACCCTAAGAAATGCTCCTTCGGTGTTGAAGAGGGACAATTCCTAGGGCATTTGATCACTAAGCAGGGGATAAAAGCTAATCCCTCTAAGGTCAAGGCGATTTCCGATCTCCAAGCCCCAAAGTGTCTAAAAGATGTGCAGAGCCTGAATGGGAAGCTGGCAGCTTTAAGCCGGTTTTTATGAAAAGGAGCTGACAGGTCCCTACCATTCTTCAAAACACTCAAAGGATGCGTGGACAAGAAAACTTTCCAATGGAGCTAAGATGCTGAAGCTGCCTTTCAGAAGATGAAGGAGTTCATCGAAGTCCTTCCAACACTTACAGGCCCAATCAAAGGCGAAGTGTTGTTCATGTACTTAGCATCCTCAATGGAGAGTGTTAGCGCAGTCCTTAGGGCGGAACGGGACAAGCGACAGATCCTCATTTACCTTGTTAGCAAGGTCCTACAAGGAGAAGAGATCAACTATCCAACATTGGAGAAGTTAATACTCGCCTTAATCTACGCAGCAAGGAGGCTCCGACGCTATTTCCAGGCCCATCCAGTTACAATTTTAACCGACAAGCCACTAAAACAGATCTTGTCGAAACCTGAAAAGTCTGGGAGGGTGGCTAAATGGGCTATTGAGCTTGGAGAATATGAAATCGAGTTCAAAGGATGAAACTCTATTAAAGGGCAAATTCTCGCAGACTTCTTGGCAGAAACACATTCCGAGCCTGATAGAGGAAAGGAAGAGCCCAAAACCAGCCTCTCTCAAGTGCAGGCTGAATGGAAGCTTTATACAGACGGAGCATCCAGCTCCGACGACTCTGGAGCAGGTCTAATGTTGGTCAGTCCTGAAGGGAAGGAGCATACATATGCTCTTCGGTTTGAGTTCGAAGCCACAAACAACGAAGCGGAATACGAAGCGCTGCTAGCAGGACTCCGATTGGCTAAAGATATGGAGGTCAAAGCTCTCGCTATTTTCGTAGACTCCCAATTAGTTGCAAACCAAGTGACAGGCTCCTATGAAGCAAGGCAACCCGTCATCAAACAGTACTTGGAGAAAACGAAAGAGATGCTGGAAAACTTCGACTCCTACACCATCCAGCATGTTCGTAGGAATCAGAATAAGAAGGCAGATGCACTAAGCAAGCTAGCTTCAATGGCCTTCGCTCATCTCACTAAAGAAGTACTCGTGGAAGTCCTTCCTGAAAGATCCATTGTTCTTAAAGAAGTTGCTGATGTGATTCAAGAAGAAGGAGAGACATGGATGACTCCCATAAGGGAATATTTGATAAGTGGTCTTCTCCCTGAAGATCCCAAGCTAGCAAGGAAGGTTCGGGTTAAGTCCCCGCAATACCGGCTAATAGGGGAAACCCTATATAGGAGGTCATTTTTGTCGCCTTGGTTACGATGTGTAGGCCCCAAGCAAGCTTCGAGCATTATCTCTGAAGTCCACGAAGGATCCTGCGGTCTTCATGCAGGACCCCGCTCAGTTGTCTCGAAGATAATGAAGTTGGGCTACTATTGGCCTTCGATGCACAGGGACGCAGCCGAAATCATTCTCAAATGTGAAGCTTGTCAGATACACTCAAACGTTCCAAAAATGCCGAAGCAGGACATGACAAGTGTGACATCCGCATGGCCCTTCTCTCAGTAGGGCATCGATATCGTAGGGCCTATGCCTATAGCGCCCGGAGGAGTCAAATTCTTGCTGGTAGCAATCGATTACTTCACTAAGTGGGTGGAAGCTAAACCCTTAGCCTCCGTCACAGGGAGATAGATCGAGAAGTTTGTATGGGAGCACATTGTGTGCAGATTCGGAGTGCCCCACATAATCATATTTGACAACGGGAAGCAGTTTGCCGAAGGTGTATTTTACGAATTCTGTCAAGGGCTCAACATAAAGCAATCCTGGACATCCGTCTACCACCCGCAAGGTAATGGACAAGTGGAGGTTACAAACAGAGACATCGTCAAAGGGATCGAGAAAAGGCTAGGGCGAACTCATCATGGATGGGTGGACGAGCTCCCTCAAGTCTTATGGGCTCACAGGACGCATCCTAAGTCAAGCAATGGTGAAACTCCCTTCAGTCTAACATACGGAACAGAAGCGGTCATCCCTTCGGAACTAATTGTACACACGGAGCGTGTGGCAACGTATGATGTCTCCCAAAATGACGAAAGAATCAGGGAAAACCTTGATCTACTAGAAGAAAGACGAGAAATAGCCTCCATCCGAGAAGCAATGCACAAACATAAGATCGAAGGATACTATAACAAAAGGGTCAGACCTTCCACTTTCAAACCTGGAGAATATGTGCTACGCCTCAACAGTGCAAGCAAAGTAGAGTATCAGGGAAAGCTGGGACCAACTTGGGAAGGACCCTACATGGTAGCTGAGGCCTACGGCAACGGAGCCTACAAATTGGCCACTCTTCTCGGAGAACCCATCGACAGGACATGGAATGGTACGAACCTTCGAAAGTTCTATGTTTAATAAGTATTTTTACCTCTTTCTTGTAATTAGAAGCTTCTCAGGGGAAAGCACACATTATTGGTAGTTGTCTTAGTTTTCATTTCAAGAATGATGTAATTCTCCCGACCAATTCAATGATAAATAAGACATTTCCCACAAATCTCTTGCTTCGTTTCTTAAACACAAAGATTTGTTCAGCCAAGTCGTTAATGAGTTTCAATGTCGAATGGCTTGAGGTGTAACACATGCCTTATCATTTAAGCCAATATAAACATTCACATTAACTCTCCTAGTAGTTTTTGGCGCTTGTAAATTTTTTTTTTACAAAGTCATACTATGTAAAGGATTTGAGATAGAGTGGGTCGCGACCCTCTGTCAATGATCAAGTTGGTCATTATATTCTTGGTGTTGCAATTTACACACAATGAGGTTGTTTAACCTTAGGTTGTAAAGCTTAAGCGTCGGAAAAATGGCGTACGAGAAGTTAACAAAACAAATATAAACTAAGTGTGTAGAGGTATCTCCCCTACACCATCACATTCAAAATAAGGGCTATTGCCCTTATACCTGCATGAGCCTAAGCTTAAGGGCTATTGACCTTATACCTGCATGAGGAGCCTAAGCTCTAGTTAAATTTTTCTTGGTCCATGGCTATACATCAAAAGCATTTAAATTGTTTGGAGAACAAGACACACATTGTCACATAAAATAAATTGTCTTAAGGGTACATGCCACCCTTTGGAACCAAATTACTGCCAACAGGGCAGCCTTCATTCTTGCTTTTTTGGAGATGGAGTGGGGGATGGTTGCACTGAGACTGGCTTGGTAGACATGGTCTTCTTGGTTGGAGTGGTAGGCTTCAGCTTCCGAGGTTTCTTGGAAAGGAGGTCTTCGAGGGTTGCCATAGGATCTTTGGTAGCCTCAGCAAGGAAGGAGTACTCTGCAGTTGCAAATGCATTTCCTGCCTCATCATACTCAGCCTTCAAAGTGGGACGGTAGCATTCAATCTTGGAGAGGTCCACGGGCTTACCTGTTTTGGCAGCCTCCTCCAGCGCCAAGCACCGTCCATGAAATATGGCTGATTTGATGAGCTCCATGGCTATGTAAGGCACCACCTTCAAAACAACCTCCGCACGATCCTTTTGCAGCATCTTATACCTCATCTGCAAACCATCGATCTCCTCCCTCAACTTCACCTCTACCTCTCCGAGCCTAGCCTTCTCACTTTCCAACCCAGCACATTTTGCCTCAAGAGCAGCATTCTGACCTGTGAGAGTGATGACCTTGGCTTCTTCCAACTTAAGATTGCCACGTTCAATGGTCAACTGGGCTACCTTTTCTCGAAGGTCTTGGACGACAGGGTTCTTCTCAACGTTCCCCTCAATCTCGTCACACTTAGCCTCCAGCTTGGCCATAGTCCTGAGCAACTCTCTGGTCTTGGCATTCAAATGATTATCCATTACTGCCTTCCTCGCAACCCCATTGTCATGCACGTCACAGAACCTTTCAATGGACATGTTTTCTAGCATACTCTTCCATTGCGGAGGGGTCACATGGTCAACAATCCGGTGACAGGCCAAAGCATTGGTAAGCTCCTTCGTCTCTGGAAGGCCTGCGATCAACAAAATGTAAAACGTTTAACATAATAGTTACATTTATAACTTCACAAAGTTTCATAAGGCAAAACTACTTACCATGAACCTCAACAGATTCATCGGGTAATTCGAAGGCAGACTTCACAAACTTTCTGCCCTCAGTACTCTTCTGCTTCACAACTCTACTCCCAGAGGCAGGCAGGGGATTCTTCCTTTTGTTGGTAGATTTCACAGTCTTGGCTGCTGTTCCTTTCCTACTCTTCAACCTGTCAGCTATTCCTGTTGAACCAACGACGGGGACATCCTCATCCGCAGGATCGTCCGAGTCAGCAACATTTTCCACCAGTTGGGATGGACCCTCCAACGCAAGTTGCGGGGATACTGATGCAATAGGCTCCGGCTTTGGAATCTCTACCTCGTTGTTGTTCACAGATGTCGAAGGAGAGCCAACACCATAAGACTCTTCAGCCTTCTCCGCAGGCATGAAACTTAAATCTTCATCCAAGTCTTGGAACATGAAGTTTCTGAACGACATCTCTGCAAAATAGAAACAAAAAGAAATAAATATCAGTGCTACATTGGTCCTACTTAAATAAAAGTAGATAAACATACTTTGTCCTTGGTATATGATCACAGGCTTCTTGGGAGACCCCTCCCAGCTCTGGGCAATCCCAGCCATGTATAAGATGGCTTCAGGGAACACTTGCACATCCACAGGATATTTGACCAAACGCTGATAACAGGGATCCCTTCGCACCTCGTAGGGCAGGGGGTCATTATATCGTTTAGCATTAAACCTATTTTCCTTGTTCAGCAGCTCTGAATATTTAGGAGGAACAATAGTGTCTTGCACGTAGAAAATGCTACCCTTCCAACCTGTTATGTTTGTGTACACCTTCTCAAACAAGTTGGGTACATCTGCCTCAGGTCTTTTTGCTAGAGTTAACCAATTGCCCCCAGGGTACAAGTTCAAAAATCCTCTTAAAACCGTCAATGTTGGTTCATAGCCGTATGCTTTGCACATCACTATGAAAGTGGTCAGCTTAGCAAAACCAAAGGGGTTAAACCTAGAGATGTGAACCTTGTAGTATTTCATAAACTCTAATATCAGTGGGTGCAACGGAATCCTAAGGTTTGAGTGACTAAATGCATGTGTGTACAGCCCTACGAAACCTGGAGGAGCATCAAAGATGCCCTGAGTAGGTTTGGGTAACATCACTTTGTCTTCTAACGGGATGGGATAATCAGCTAAGTGATCATGAAGATCTTTTGCAGACAATGTACACTTTTGCTGCTTTATAATAAACTTGGAATCCATTTTTTAAAGAAAAAACAACAAGCTATCAGTGAGAAAGAAGGGTTACCTTTGTTTTCGGAGTGATGGCGATGGCTTTTTACTGCGTGTAAAAATAGACGGAGAGAGTAAAATGAGTTAGGGTTTCATCTACCTTCTTTTTATACTCTCTTTGGCATCTATTAAGCACCGCACACGTGTCCCTAAGATAAGTCTTATTCGGTTGAAATTTTTAAATTTTATATAAAGATGACTTTTGGTTTCCGGGTAAAATGGGGAAGTGTGATTCCTGTAGCGGGCAGCGGTAATAATTACTTAGCATTTAATGCGCTCAGTTAGGTACATACTTATCTCCTAACTAACACAATTTGCAGTAAGTTGTAATTTTTTTGAAGCATGAAGTCGAATGCAATGCCTCTTCGCTCATATGCATCACTTTCGACTGGGGGGCTTGATGATGTACCCTCCGAGTAGCTCGAAGGACACTCCTCCGAGACGTGTCGAAGCCCTTCCATACGAAGGCCCAGGTTAGGATTCCAAAATATCTATAGGCGTCAAACCATTCGTTGGCACGAAGGTTACCTAAGGGGAATTCGCCATTCGAAGCCCTAAGCCCTTCGGGGTATGGCTGACGAAGGACAATGGATAAGGGAATCTCCTGACTTGGTCAAACCCACGATCTCCCTCTCTCTCTTGGCTTCCCCGTCAAATCTGAGAACGTGGGTCACTAAAACCCTAGCGGTTATCCACAATCATGGGACGCCCCCATGATCTCCGACATTCATGCAAGAGTGCCTCTAACCGTATTTTCTTCCACTATAAATAGGTTGTACGGACGATGGATTATGGTATGCTCATTTCACACTCATTTCTTTACTTACACACACTTATACAACCATAACTCATACTTACTCTCACGCCGGAGGTGGTTCGCAGGGTCCTACCCCAACGTAATCACTTAACGTAGTGTCTTAGTATTTCTTATTCTCAGGTTACAGGTGAGTCTTGGCTGGAACATACACCCCTCATTACTTTGATCCTCATCGAAGCCTGGTAGTGCAATCTTTTGTACAATCAATCTTCAACCAGAAACACTTAAACGTCTTCAAGAGGAAGAAGAGGAGTAAAAGGTCTTTCTTCATCCATCGCTTGTAAATATTTATTCGAAAAGAAAAATACAAAATTACAAAACCTTCAAAAAGCAAATAGAAAAATATAAAACTTTCAAAAAATCCATAAAAATTTGAAAATCTTGAAAAATTCAAAAAAAAATATTGTCTTTTTGTCATGTTTTTCTCGATTCGATAATATCTACGGTCTTTGTGATGTCATTCAAAGAATGACACGGGACTTTAGATGTTGTTCGAATGTTCTTAAAAAAAATAATAATAAAAAAAATAAAATAATTAGAGGCGGAGAAAAATGGTGGTTTATTGTCATTTCAGGCGATAACCCGTTTTAAAAAGTAAAGAACAGAGCCATGCTTTATCTTATTTTTCAAATCTCATGCTCTGATTCTTAAAACAAATGTTTGTCATCAAAAAGACAAATGTTTCTCTTTCCAAATATTTTTCCGTCTAATGATTCTTCTGAAAAATATTTGCCATCTAATGAAAACTAAATTGCTATGAAAATACCTCGTACTCTATTATTCATGTAAATCATTTGTGCTTATCATCTGTTAAAATCTCTATCTCTCAATCAATAATTTGTGTCATTGATTGAGGGGGAGAATGATTTTATTCAAATTAAAAAGGTTATTTTGAAAGGTCATTATTTTGAAAGGTCATTTTTCAAACAATTGGCACGTAAATGAGCAAGGTTTATTGTTGAAAAATCAAAAAGAATAATGTTTTATACAGTTGATTCAAAACCTTTGCTAATGTTATGTTTTCAAAAGACAATCTTGCATATTTAAACAATGGAGTTTAAAGTCTGAAAATCTGATCCTTATCGGTTAAAAATGTTTTTTTTCAAAAGCAAGTCACTATTCTCCTAAAAAAGCTTTCAAAATTTAATTCAAATCAATAGAGATCACAACTCTCAAAGGATTTGAAAAATGTGATCGGGGGAGAATTTGTGATTTAAACTGATAATTCGATAAATGGTTTCATAAGTGTTTTGCAAGCTTTCCTCCCCACATGTGCCAAACGATTTCAAAATTTTCCATCCACATGTTGAGGGGGAGCATCTATTTCAAACCACAAAGAATTGAAACGTGACTGATTTGTATCTAAGTGCAGATTACCTCTAGTATGTGCAAAACTCTTCAAACCTCGAGGCACATATTGAGGGGGAGCAAACTTTTGAAAACCTCACCCTTCCCCAATATGCTTTATCCACTTGATTCAATCAGGGAAGTGATGATGATATCTTTTAGAAAATGGTAATCAAAGAAGTTAATTCTTCCTCTTGCCTCCGTGTGCCAAACAATTTCAAATACATGAAGCACATGTTGAGGGGGAGCACTTTTTCTATATCAAAAACAATTCAGGTACAAAATGCTTTGATAATATATCACAAGTATCTGGATTGATTTTCAAATGATTTTCAATTGGTTCCAATGGCAGATGAACAATACCAAATGGACCGACCAAATTTACTTTTGTATGGTGGTATAAGGATGATAAGGTTAGGTATTTGTTCTCATGATCCGCCAGAACCGGAGGGATCTACCCAGGGACAATCCACTATATAGTGTAGAAGTTCTTAGGTATGATGAAAAAAAGGAGAAAGGTGAGATATGGGAAGAGTGCGGACTGAGACTGAGCTAGTACTGGAATAAACCCAACAAGGTTCTAGTTATGAAGTCTCGGTAAGCACTGAAGGGGTTGAAGAATGAAAAAGAATTGAATGAGAAAAGGGTGAAAATATATAGCCCTCCATTTGTTCAACCTTAGGGCAAAAAATGGGTTCAATTCATATGCTATTGGTGGTTACAAAGGTAACATCGGCATTGAAGACAAGACGTCATGGACCCAGTGACGCACTGCACTACAACTTCCCAAACCACTCAAGTTCCTCTTAAAAGGACTTGTTTCATTCTCACGGGGAACCGACATTATCTATCGACTTTCTCTTAGAGATTGTTGATATTGAAGAAGGAGACCCTCTCCCTAGTCTCCGGCATAGGAACTAAAATATGCACAATTGAGTCTAGAGCCACGAGATCATCAATAAATCTCATTAGGAAACTTTCAATGAAGACTCTCTGTTTCACACAATGTGGAAATAGTGATTATATCTTATGAGTCCTACGCATTATCCTTGTGGTATTGCCAGAACATCTGAGTGATATGCAAACATATTCACAATGAAGATGGAAAGCCTTTTGGAGCCAACATCAAACAAGCTCCTGGTGGGTGGCATGTGAGATCTATCCAATATATCAACCATGTGACAACTGAACAGAAACAATGGGGCGATTCAATCTTGTGAATCAATCCTGGTTCAGGTTATGGATTTACGGATACCTTTGAAAAACCGGTCGTTGTGCTTAAAAACTCTTTTCTTTAGCACATCGACTGTGTACTAATATTTCAAAATAAAAGGTGTTTATGATTGTTAATTGATTTTCATTAAAACCTTCGTTGTATTGCAAAAACAATTTCTATTGAGCGGTACACGATTGTTTTTCAAATCTATTTTCATCAATCAGTGAATCTCAATTCGCTGGTTCACTCACTCCGTGTTGTCTTCTTTGAGACGTTCCGGTTTGAGAACAACTAGAGCACCTGCGAAACCCTGTCAAGGAAATTCTTCGGAATTATACCTGATCACAGGCAGTACTTGTACTGATCAACGGGGAACCGTGGGCCGTGTACCTCAATTCAACGAAAGTGATCAAAGACACTTTCGTGCACTTTATTGCTAACTGTTGTATGCAGGAGATGAGTGTGTAAATACTCATCATTTTTGGGTCAATCTGAACTGCAAAACGTTTAAAAATGCTCAGAAATGCATCAAAATACTGAAAATATTCCAAAATTACATTTTATATGTTTCAAATGCAAAATGTTCAAAATCAGATGAAAAATGAGCAAAGTTTGCATAATTGGCAGTTTCAGTCCCCCAAGTTTCTAAAATTGTCAAAAATAGTCCCTGAGTCAAAATTTCAAAAGAAAAATCACCAAAGGTCCTTTTAATATCATAACTTGTCAAAATTAGTCCTTTGGTGAAAAATATAAAAAGTTTGAGAAAATTACAAGTTTGGTCCTCCAAGTTTCAAATTTGGCAGAAATGGCCCTTGGAAATTGGAAAATGGCAAGATTGGTCCTTGTACTTTTTGAGATTGTCACTTTTAGTCCTTGGAGCAACTTTTCAGAATTGGCAGAAAAGGTCCTTGATATTTCAGAAATTACACACTAAGTCCTTGTCATTTAAAACCCATTTGACCTTTGGACCCTATCACAAACCAATTGTGACCTTGCCTCTTACCATATTGACCCCCTGTCAATAACACTTTTGGACCCCCCATTTTAATATTACCCCGGTCAAACCCAAAAGTCAAATAAACAAACCACCCTACCCGCCTTTTTCACTGTCTTCCCCAACATCTAGCCCTGCCTTCCCATCCCCCCTCCTCACCTTTTCTCCTCCATGTCCCCTCATCCTCAACAACCTTCCAATAGCATTTAATGCCTCTTCTACCCAAGTACTCAACCCCAACTGCTAAATCACTTTTTCCCGCCAAAACCAATCAAGGGCCAAGATTCATCCAAGTGATCCAAAGGCCTCAAACAGAGGTGGGAAACATTCAGAATAGGAGAGAGAAGTATTTGAAGCTATAAAAAGGAAGAAAGAAGCAAGTTGGAGGGTAGCTAGTTTTTATAATTTTCTTTAATGTCGTTTTTTTTTAAAATGTATTAGTTAAAATCAAATGTTGTAGTTTCAGTTTGTTTTTATCACATTTAAGTTGAAACATTGTTGTATTGTGCCTTTGAGTATCAATTTTAAGTTTAATCAAATTTCAAGTTTATTGTTCACTGTGGAAATTTTCAAGTTTCAAAATTTGTATCCAAGCTTCTCATAAGCTTTTGTTAAAATCAAAGAAGCTTATTTAAGCTTATCTTAACCTTTGGTAAGGTTACTAATCAGTTTTAAGCAAATTTGTGATATAGTCAAGGAAAGTCAACTGTGTATTGCAATCTTGGTTCAAGCAGTTTGGACAGGTTATGGTTGATGCAGAGGATGGATATTGGGTTGAATTAGACTAGATTAGGTTAGGTTTGGGTTCTGGTTTAAGCCTGCAAACAAGCTGGAGCTATGTGAGTGGTATTTCATTTTTCAGTTTTCATCCATCTTTGCATATTGTGCTTGAATGAATATCTATGGTCACAATTGTTTTTTTATGTGTTTAGTTAGTTGTAATTAGGTAAGTCAAACTTAGTTTGATCAATATCTTAAGCTGGATCAGTAGCTAGGCCATTTTTATTTGCATATCAGTTGGTATAAAGGGTGTTTGGTTCAGTAGCTTTAACTGAGCTATAGGTTTATGCAGGGGTAGGTCTCTGTTGTTTCAAGCTTGTGTAGCCATTTCATGCCCATTTCTGTCTTTAACTTGTGCTTGAAATCTCTCCAAGTCAAAATTCCATTCTATCTTTCTTTAAGGCTTAACTGTTGAAATTATTGCAAATCAAGTTCTTGTTTTGTGTTTAAGAATCTTAGAGCTAGCTTGCATTAGTGTTATTTCATCAAGTTACATCTCATTTAATCCAAATATTAGCTTCAAATTTCATTTTGGTCAACTTTTCATGATTGCTTCAAAAAGTCAAAATGGCAAAACTCAGTTTTGGCCAATCTAAGATGATTTTTCTTGGGCTCATTTCTGAGTCAATATCAATTGAGATTGTAGTTTTAAAAAGCCCTACTGGTCTAGTTTCTTATGTCCATTTTAGCATAATTTTGTGAATTTTATTTAAGCTCTTAAATGGCTTGTCAAAATGATGCTAAATGCCCTGTGCAGGGCACTGAGCCTGCACAGGGATTATGCAGCTCTTGCAGAGCTTGCATTTGGCTCATAAGAGCTTCTCTAGGTCTGAGCTTTGGATTTTAGATAGTCAGCCAGGTCTTCCTCTAGTTCCAACATTTGCTTTTTGGTTTCCAGCTTATTTAGGTGCTTGTTTTTAAGCTGCAACCTTGTACCCTCTCACTGTTTTTAGTTCAAAATCTCATTTCACCAAATCTTTGTAGACTGCAATCATGTGGTTATAGCTTGTTTATTCTTGTTGCATTTAGGTAGTTTTAGGTTATTGTAGCTGCTGTTTCAGTTTGGTGCTCTTTGATGCTTCTTAGCTTATTCAAGTGCTTATTTCAATAAGCACTTGTACATCAGTTTCATTTTCCTCCACATAGAACCTTGTTTTTCTATTTTTTCTAGATTCCTCATATTATTTTAAGCTTTTCCTGAATTTTTCAGATTTTTCCAAGTTGGTTTGCTATTTTTCTTAATTTAAATTTGTTTTTAAGCATTTTTAATTAGCATTTAATACAAAAAATTAAGAAAAGGTTCAAAAAAATAATTTTTCATTTTTATTAAGTTAAGATAAATATAAAAAGTCAAAAAAATATTTTTCTAGATTTTTCTTAGTTAAATTTGTATTTTTAAATAATTTAAGTAGTTTTTAATAGTTTTTAATTTCTAGAAAATACAAAAATAATCAGAAAAATATAAAAATAGTTTTGAAAATTCTCTTTTGATATTTTAGATTTTTCTAAGTCTTAATTTTATTTTTCTAGCTTTATTTCATATTTTCTTGTATTTTAGGTTAATATTTAATAGTTAAAATTAGTTTTTAATTAATAATAATTAATTAAATAGTTATAAAAATAATTTTCTTTTTCTAATACTTTTCTTTTATCATTAGGTTTGTAAAAACATCATTTTCATATTTTTAGGGTTAATATTGATTTAGTTTCACATTTTTATTTGTACGTTACGTAGTTTTTAAATTCAGATTTATAAAAACATAAAAACAAAAACATCATTTTGCAAATAGTGATAGCGTTTATTTAATATTTTTTATCTTTTTAATTTCCTTTAATTTGCATTTAAGCCCCTGTAGTTTATGGGCTTTCTCTTTAGGTATAGATCAATCACTATCCTTTCCCGTTCAAATCCTCTCGATCACTTTACGTTTGACTATTCTCGCACAGCTCGTTGGGACTTAACGACCTGGGGAAACACTATACTCTCCTGATCTTCATTGCATTTGTGCTTAAGCTGTTTTAAGTTTCTTACGGTTGGCCATTCACAAGTGGTCAGCTTGCGTGAGAAAACTTGACGGTTTTGCACCGATCAAATTTTGGCGCCGCTGCCGGGGAGCTGTGCTGATAATCTTACGTCTAGCAGATTAGTGATTTGGATATTCACTCTTTGTTCATACCATCTATCTGTATATGTTTATATTTTCTCATCCAAAAATACAAAAATACTCTTCTCATTCCTCTTATCCGTATGATTCTATTTCTCTTACCCCCTCGTACCGTTTGATTATGCTCTTCTTTAACCTCAAAACCATTTAATTCTATTTCTTTAACCCTCTACATGTTTAATTCTCATGGCGACGATCGATTATCCTCGTTGTTTCCACTGCAAAAGCCGTATGGAAGAGGATCAACTCCGTTGTCAGAATCCGAATTGTTTATGCAAGCAATGTGGAAGGATAGGTGCAAGCAAATATTGTTATTGGTGCGAATTATCTGATAACTCTCTCGATGATTCTCCAAGTTTTTCCGACCATCCGCCACAACCCGATGAACCCGTTCAAGAACCGGAGACCATAACGGAAGTGGTGGAAATTGCTAGCTCTCAGAGCACACCACTTGTCCCACCTCCTGATTTTTCTGAATGTTCTTCGAGACTTGATAGTCATTCGGATCACCATGTTGGTTTTGTTGATTCTTTGAATAAACTGATTCCTCTTCATAACTCTCAAATGCAATCGTTTATTCCTTGTGTCGGTTGTGGTGAGCCTCTTTTTGGTTCACCCTGTCGTTGGTGTACTTGTGTACAATGTGGTAATGATATCCATAACGGGAGTTGTTTGTTTTGTGGTTCGAGGAATTCATTTGATTATGATCCTAATCCGAACTCATTTAACGACCCCTCAAACTTTTCCAATTACCCACCACAGCCCGACTTATCTTCATATAACCAACACTTCTGTTGTGAATTTTGTGGAGGCCCTCACCCAGGATTTGAGTGTCAATCCGGAAACGCGTTTGTCTATGAACAGTTTTCCAGTGATTCTCAGAACTTTGATTATGACCAAAATCCATATAATTCACCAGTCCAGACTCAACAGTTTTACTGTTGTGAGAACTGTGGAGGTCCCCACTTCAGCTCTGATTGTCAAATAGGGAACCCAGTTCCTTGTAACAATCATGACAATTTCCAACCTCCACAGCACTATACGGTTCAAACTCCACCTGAGCCGTTATCTCAAGAAATCTCCCAAGATTTTGAAACCGCAATGAAAACACTTGATGATATGATTAGTAACTTTAAGAATCAAGTGAGTGGTGAAAAGACCATGGGAGAATTGCTTGCCGAAGAGCGAGAGGCCCGCCAATCTAGGGAAGAATCATTAGTCCTAGAGCATGCAGCTCTAAGACGTTCCCAATTTCTTAAGGCAGCTCTTTATGACGATGACAAGGAGAGTTTTTATCCTTTTAAAGATAATATTTCTCAACTCCCTCAGTCAGTTGATATCCCAGCAGTTGAGATTCCGTCTCAAACAACTGCTATCACACCCAAAGCTCCCACTCACTCTCTAAACATGGGGGATGAGCATCTTGACACTGTTCCTGAAAAGGAATTGGACGAATTCATAAAATCTAGTGTTGAGGACCTTGTCCCAATCCCGAGAGAGTCACAGGGAACTTCTGATCATATGTGTGATATTCCTTCCCCTCTTGAGTGTTCAAATGATCATTTGGAAACTTTCTCCAATTGTAGCGACGATTGTGCTTCCTATGGAAACATCGAGTATGTTGAGGCATCACTTCCACAATCTGATGCTGACCCTCTTCTTGAGGAGTTCTCCGGTGAACTCACTCACATCAATCCACTCTTTGATTTCGAAGCCGATCTGGGAGAGACTGAAAGTCCCCTTGATAATGATCGTTCACTCACTTCTTACCCTAACAGTCCAATAGAGAATGTTGATCACTTTGTTCCCGAAACATTCAAAGCAACTTTCACTAATCCTCTATTTGAATTCGACTCTGAATTCACTTCAATTTCTGAGAATCCACTCTTTGATACTCAGATTGAGGATAGTGATGAGCCCACTATGGAACAAGAGTTCACAACTTCACTTCATGTGAATGATTCTCTTCATAAAGAGTTCTCCGGTGAACTCTCTCATGACATATCTCCTCCGGAACATGATCATTTCTATTTTGATCTTGAGGGTGATATTAGCTCGGAGGAAAGGGTACTCTATCATATGAGTGTGCTTATTAATGATACTACCCTCACCCTTCCTCCCGATACGTCTACATTTGAGGATGAAGAATGGATCTTGATTGTTATCAAAGTCTTTCTTCCTTTCCTCAAATATCTTGTGATTTCTCTTCATCTTCACTCCTTCGGGAATGAAGACACTATCTTTGATCCCGGCATTTTCATTTATCATTTTTGAGCCGGTTCTATGTATATCTCATCGGTGTGGAACTTTCACGTGCTTCAAATGTTTGTCCAAACATCTTGAATGAAAGTCCGATGGAGATTGTTTCTTCCACTTTGCTTCCCCATGAACCAATTAACTCGGGGTCGAGTCAAGCTAGCGACTCGGTAATCAAAAACAGTAGCTAAACATGGGTTTTCACCCATGTGTTCCATCCTAGTGTGGGGGAGATGCCCCACATGTTATATATATATATATATATATATATATATATATATATATATATATATATATATATATATATCTATATAAAAAAAAAAAAAAAATCATCTTTCTAAATAATGGCCGTAGTATTTCCCTTTTACGTTCTTTGTTTCGGCATAACCGCCGGTACTTTGAATATTGAGGGCAATATTCATTTCTAAGTGTGGGGGGGAATTCTCACGATATTTATCATATAATTATACCAATTCCCCCGTTTTTGGCCAAAAATTTTTTTTTTGGAGTAAGTGTTTTACACTTACTCATTTGGTTATCAGTCCGCCTTGTCTAATAAACTAAAGGATTGGCTAATCCAGAAGCAAACGGCTCTTGGTAAAGATATCTCAAATCCGTTGACGGCTTGCAATTTGCCCAAAATTGTATGGTATTCAGCTCACCATATCCTTAAAAGTGAAGAGTTGGCTAGCCCGCAAGTTTATGGCTTGTGGTAAAGGCAGTTGGAAAAACCATAATTGGTAATCAGCTCACCAAAGATAATATTGATAATTTATCTAAGAGTTGGCTAGTCCAGAAGCAAACGGCTTCTGGTAAAGACAAAATCAAATCCGTTGAAAGCTGGTGGTTTGCTCAAAATCACATGGTTATCGGTGTACCATGGTTCTTACTTGAACTGAAACATTTGGCTACTCCAGAAGTAATGGCTTTTGGTAAAGAGTTTCAAATCCATTATGTTTTTTCAAAAGATTGCTAGGGACTAGCAATAGTTTAGTGTGGGGGATTGATGAGTGTGTAAATACTCATCATTTTTGGGTCAATCTGAACTGCAAAACGTTTAAAAATGCTCAGAAATGCATCAAAATACTGAAAATATTCCAAAATTACATTTTATATGTTTCAGATGCAAAATGTTCAAAATGAGATGAAAAATGAGCAAAGTTTGCATAATTGGCAGTTTCAGTCCCCCAAGTTTCTAAAATTGTCAAAAATAGTCCCTGAGTCAAAATTTCAAAAGAAAAATCACCAAAGGTCCTTTTAATATCATAACTTGTCAAAATTAGTCCTTTGGTGAAAAATATAAAAAGTTTGAGAAAATTACAAGTTTGGTCCTCCAAGTTTCAAATTTGGCAGAAATGGCCCCTGGAAATTGGAAAATGGCAAGATTGGTCCTTGTACTTTTTGAGATTGTCACTTTTAGTCCTTGGAGCAACTTTTCAGAATTGGCAGAAAAGGTCCTTGATATTTCAGAAATTACACACTAAGTCCTTGTCATTTAAAACCCATTTGACCTTTGGACCCTATCACAAACCAATTGTGACCTTGAATCTTACCATATTGACCCCCTGTCAATAACACTTTTGGACCCCCCATTTTAATATTACCCCGGTCAAACCCAAAAGTCAAATAAACAAACCACCCTACCCGCCTTTTTCACTGTCTTCCCCAACATCTAGCCCTGCCTTCCCATCCCCCCTCCTCACCTTTTCTCCTCCATGTCCCCTCATCCTCAACAACCTTCCAATAGCATTTAATGCCTCTTCTACCCAAGTACTCAACCCCAACTGCTAAATCACTTTTTCCCGCCAAAACCAATCAAGGGCCAAGATTCATCCAAGTGATCCAAAGGCCTCAAACAGAGGTGGGAAACATTCAGAAGAGGAGAGAGAAGTATTTGAAGCTATAAAAAGGAAGAAAGAAGCAAGTTGGAGGGTAGCTAGTTTTTATAATTTTCTTTAATGTCGTTTTTTTTTAAAATGTATTAGTTAAAATCAAATGTTGTAGTTTCAGTTTGTTTTTATCACATTTAAGTTGAAACATTGTTGTATTGTGCCTTTGAGTATCAATTTTAAGTTTAATCAAATTTCAAGTTTATTGTTCACTGTGGAAATTTTCAAGTTTCAAAATTTGTATCCAAGCTTCTCATAAGCTTTTGTTAAAATCAAAGAAGCTTATTTAAGCTTATCTTAACCTTTGGTAAGGTTACTAATCAGTTTTAAGCAAATTTGTGATATGGTCAAGGAAAGTCAACTGTGTATTGCAATCTTGGTTCAAGCAGTTTGGACAGGTTATGGTTGATGCAGAGGATGGATATTGGGTTGAATTAGACTAGATTAGGTTAGGTTTGGGTTCTGGTTTAAGCCTGCAAACAAGCTGGAGCTATGTGAGTGGTATTTCATTTTTCAGTTTTCATCCATCTTTGCATATTGTGCTTGAATGAATATCTGTGGTCACAATTGTTTTTTTATGTGTTTAGTTAGTTGTAATTAGGTAAGTCAAACTTAGTTTGATCAATATCTTAAGCTGGATCAGTAGCTAGGCCATTTTTATTTGCATATCAGTTGGTATAAAGGGTGTTTGGTTCAGTAGCTTTAACTGAGCTATAGGTTTATGCAGGGGTAGGTCTCTGTTGTTTCAAGCTTGTGTAGCCATTTCATGCCCATTTCTGTCTTTAACTTGTGCTTGAAATCTCTCCAAGTCAAAATTCCATTCTATCTTTCTTTAAGGCTTAACTGTTGAAATTATTGCAAATCAAGTTCTTGTTTTGTGTTTAAGAATCTTAGAGCTAGCTTGCATTAGTGTTATTTCATCAAGTTACATCTCATTCAATCCAAAAATTAGCTTCAAATTTCATTTTGGTCAACTTTTCATGATTGCTTCAAAAAGTCAAAATGGCAAAACTCAGTTTTGGCCAATCTAAGATGATTTTTCTTGGGCTCATTTCTGAGTCAATATCAATGGAGATTGTAGTTTTAAAAAGCCCTACTGGTCTAGTTTCTTATGTCCATTTTAGAATAATTTTGTGAATTTTCTTTAAGCTCTTAAATGGCTTGTCAAAATGATGCTAAATGCCCTGTGCAGGGCACTGAGCCTGCACAGGGATTATGCAGCTCTTGCAGAGCTTGCATTTGGCTCATAAGAGCTTCTCTAGGTCTGAGCTTTGGATTTTAGATAGTCAGCCAGGTCTTCCTCTAGTTCCAACATTTGCTTTTTGGTTTCCAGCTTATTTAGGTGCTTGTTTTTAAGCTGCAACCTTGTACCCTCTCACTGTTTTTAGTTCAAAATCTCATTTCACCAAATCTTTGTAGACTGCAATCCTGTGGTTATAGCTTGTTTATTCTTGTTGCATTTAGGTTGTTTTAGGTTATTGTAGCTGCTGTTTCAGTTTGGTGCTCTTTGATGCTTCTTAGCTTATTCAAGTGCTTATTTCAATAAGCACTTGTACATCAGTTTCATTTTCCTCCACATAGCACCTTGTTTTTCTATTTTTTCTAGATTCCTCATATTATTTTAAGCTTTTCCTGAATTTTTCAGATTTTTCCAAGTTGGTTTGCTATTTTTCTTAATTTAAATTTGTTTTTAAGCATTTTTAATTAGCATTTAATACAAAAAATTAAGAAAAGGTTCAAAAAAATAATTTTTCATTTTTATTAAGTTAAGATAAATATAAAAAGTCAAAAAAATATTTTTCTAGATTTTTCTTAGTTAAATTTGTATTTTTAAATAATTTAAGTAGTTTTTAATAGTTTTTAATTTCTAGAAAATACAAAAATAATCAGAAAAATATAAAAATAGTTTTGAAAATTCTCTTTTGATATTTTAGATTTTTCTAAGTCTTAATTTTATTTTTCTAGCTTTATTTCATATTTTCTTGTATTTTAGGTTAATATTTAATAGTTAAAATTAGTTTTTAATTAATAATAATTAATTAATTAGTTATAAAAATAATTTTCTTTTTCTAATAATTTTCTTTTATCATTAGGTTTGTAAAAACATCATTTTCATATTTTTAGGGTTAATATTGATTTAGTTTCACATTTTTATTTGTACGTTACGTAGTTTTTAAATTCAGTTTTATAAAAACAAAAAAACAAAAACATCATTTTGCAAATAGTGATAGCGTTTATTTAATATTTTTTATCTTTTTAATTTCCTTTAATTTTCATTTAAGCCCCTGTAGTTTATGGGCTTTCTCTTTAGGTATAGATCAATCACTATCCTTTCCCGTTCAAATCCTCTCGATCACTTTACGTTTGACTATTCTCGCACAGCTCGTTGGGACTTAACGACCTGGGGAAACACTATACTCTCCTGATCTTCATTGCATTTGTGCTTAAGCTGTTTTAAGTTTTTTACGGTTGGCCATTCACAAGTGGTCAGCTTGCGTGAGAAAACTTGACGGTTTTGCACCGATCAGCAGGTACGCCCGACGTTTGCAGCTGATCAGAATGAAGCGGTCAATCCATAGCCGCATGCTCACACTACACATTCATCTCCAAAGAAATCATGATAAGTGCTTCAACGACTCTGATACTTTCACTCCATGCTTCTGCTATGCTGCTGCAAATATCATGAACCAGTAAAAGCTTCCACTACTCTGATGAGAATACATCATGATCCAGAATGTGAGCATGTCGGTCCAAATGTCACAACATCACATAATACCAACACCATAATGGAAGAGTCAGATATTTTTATGTTAGCTGATGATCTCAATGCTGGCTCAAAACTCATCTTTACGTGGATCAGTTAAAGACCTCCACTTGAAATTATCCAAACATGCGGAACATGAAGAATCAAAGACTACGAGCTACTGAGCAAAGATCTTAATCAAGAATCCTAGAACAATCTAATGTAATCTCTGTTTGTATTCATTGTAAATTGAGGTGACCTCCCTTAGGGGGAGATTGTTAGGAATTAGAAAATTAAGTTGTTAAAGAGTCGGTCACCTCAAGTATTTGTACTCATTAGAAAGCTTGTAGTCGTAGTCAAGTTATGTTATTTAGTAGTTTGTTAAGTAACACCGTGGAGGACGGACGGGTCTTTACCCACTGTATGCCTGATCCACAGCCCGTAGGTGGCGTTTATTTGTAAGACACTATAAATACCCTCTACCTCCCAAGGTAGAGGGTTGGAGCTTCAATACCATTTTTATTTTTTTCACATAGTTCCCAACTCTCTTCCCTTTCTCTCTCTATAACTTTCTCTCTCTAAACCTTGTTATCGCCTCATATGATTATGGTTTAGTGTGCTTGTGAAATCCTATATCCTACATCCCTTCTCCACAGCAAGACTTCTTTCCATCAGGAGGACAACACCAGCACCATTACTCACCTGGCTTGAAATTCATGCGATTCAAAGGCAATAAACCGTGCTAAATATACTATCTCTTACAAAACTTAGAAATGGTTTGTTGCTTTGTCAAACAATATAATGTGGATGTACGGCCTGATATTTTCAACCAAGGCTCAGAACTTTGTTTGCAGCAGTTAAGGGGGTGTTCGGAGTGGCTTATTCAAACTGCATATGCTCCTCAAATTTTTTAAATAAGTAAGTTTAGAGATAGAGAAACTCAAATAATCATGTAAACAATCTAAAACACTCTCAGGTCATAAAACCTCCTTATCCCAAACAACCTGTTACCTACCCGAAACAGTTTCGTATATTAACTCGGCCAAGTTTTTTGATTTAGTTAACCACTAAGCATGCATTTACCATATTGAATGTAAACGAAACCAAACATAGTTTCCTACATTAATATTTAGTGCTAAATTTATCTCCTTCGATATCTTCTTCAATCTTGATGTAACTTGTAATGAACAATAATCTAAATGACGAAATCATAAATGAGGATAACTATGCCAAACAATATTTTCAATCTGCATACATTAGATACTTTTAGGAAAATAAATTATAGAGTTCCAAAATAAAAATATATTTGCATGTCATTGATTGTGTACCTAGCTATCGAGCATTCTATAGAAGTCTTTGAAAACATATCTATGCTCATATACTCCAGTTTTAATCTAGTGGTCATATTGTTTCACAACAAATGAAGGTGGGTGGTATGAACCTCGATCATGGAAGGGTGATGAGACACCATTAGTTGCATGAACTTTATAAGTGTAGCTCTAGTATCCGGCGTAATCATCTGCCAAGTTACATGCATAGAATTAGTGTATTACTGACAACCATAAAAAGTAACAGACATTTACCTTGTGTTTTAAAATGATGTCAAAGGCAGCTTCTTCAACATCATATACATCATGTGTAATTTACTTCACATCAGAAGTTACATAATATTTATCAAATAAAAATGTTATACAACAAGTATATACAACAAACCAAAAGTTATACAACAATTATAAACATAATAAATCATTAAAGAATGCAAATAAAAATAATCGATCATTATGCAGGAGGATAAATGAAAGATATTAGGGTTTTGAGAAAAAGGTGGGGGATGAATGTTATTCTGGTGAATAAATAAAACGTAAAATTGTTATATCTTGATTACTTTCCTAGATTTTCACCTAAGTTCTAGGGATTCGATCTTATACTTATCTCATTAAAATGGTTAATAATTAGTGGCATAGATTTATATATTTGGGCTTGGAAGATATAATCCAAAAAATGAGTTGGTTTAGTGGTAATCGTATTTATTTGTGGAGTAACAGACCTAGGTTCAATTCTTGTTAAGCTCAAAATTTTTGAAAAATAAATATGTGGCATGCCTCCTCTTATATATAATGTATAGATATATATATAGGATAAAGACAAATATCCGTAAAAAGATAAAAATATTTTTTTTTTCAAAAAACGTTCTCGAAAAATTCCAAAACAATTTCACAAAATCGGGTATGATGGTGCATGAAAAAGTTGTGAAAAACTTTTTTCTAAAAGTGGATATTTTTTCCCAAAAAAATTATGAAAAAATACGTTTGCGCATTAAATCCTTTTTTTGTGCATCAAAAATTGTTTTTTGCACCCAACTTTTTTTGACTTTTTTTTTTTTTTTTTTTTTTTTTTTTTTTTTTTTTTATCAAAATAACATTGCGCATCTAACTAAAACAAGTTGAAAATTTTGTGCATCAAAATTGTTTTGCGCATCAAAATTCGTTTTTTGTGAATTAAAATAAACGTATCAAAACTCAAAATTATAAAAATTGTTTTCACAAAAGTTTTATGCGCCAACATACCCGATCTTGTGGAATTTTTTTGGAATTTCTGGAGAAATGTTTTTTAAAAAAAAAATTTTTATTCTTTTTACGGATAAATATCTAGTTTTGCTAAGCATAAAAATTTATCATTCATATAATTAATGTCTTAAATTCTCATACTTGTAACATTTTCCAATATTGATGCATCTCATTTAAACCATATGAAAACTTTTAACAGCCCATTAAAAACTTGTAACAACCAATTAAAATCGAGCATTGCCCCAACCTTAAGTATACATATTGCACATAAGTCTATCTGTTAGCCTCGCTCTTTTATAAAGATAACGTCACATACGTGAATTGGACTAGATTCGTAGTAAGTTGTACCTGTAGGGACTACTTATGTAAACAGGGCAAACTAATAGTGTGACGAGTCTATGAATACCCCTCACGACTCTCCATGAGGGGTGTGGTTAAGCATTAGGTTTGTGTATTGTTTCTTTCATCAATAAACTTATCTTTTCTTATCCATCCTCTCTCTACTTTCTCTCACTAAGAAGAGGAATCCTTTCATCTTCTTTGATCAACCTAGACCTCCCGAAACCACATAAATATCTAGTTTTCGGTCCTAACAAGTGGTATAACGAGTCAGGTTGCTTAGTTTGATGATTTGTGTGGTTTCAAATGTTTGTTTTAAAACTGTTTTTACCATTGTTTCTGAATCTGAAAAAAAAAAATGCTATTCTTCTTTGGTAAGAGTTTTTAAAACCTGTTTTAGTACCCTTGGTCAAAAATGTCTCATGTTCTTTATCCTTGTTTGCAAAAACTGGTTGTGTCTCATTGTCCAATAACAGTTTTTGCTATCTTAGTATCCTTGGAGTTGATCGAAAAGGTCATCGATCCTAGGCAAAGGGTATCTATTTTTCACAGTTAGCTTATTCAACTCTTTTTAGTCGATGCACATGCGAAAAGATCCGTCCTTCTTCTTGACAAACAAGACCGGAGCTCCCTAGGGTAAGGAACTTGGTCTGATGAATCCCTTCTCAGCCAATTTGGTCAACTGCTTTGATAGTTCTTCCAACTCCGAATGGGCTAATCGATATGGTGCCCTCGCCACGGGTGCAACTCCTGGCCCTAAATCGATCTGGAATTCAATTTGTCTAGCTGGCGGTAGCCCAGGAAAGTCTTCAGGAAATACTTCGGGAAAATCCCGAACAACCGGTACGTATATTAACCGTTTCCTTTCTTCTTCCTTGCTCTTCTTCTTCGTAACCTGAGCTATAAATATGAGACTTCCTTTCTCTATTTTCTTCTGATTCTTGGTGCAGGAGATGATATTTAATCTAGACGAATTCCCTCGAGTACTACCGTCCCAGTATATAGTCAAGATCTTAGTGTCGTAAGGCACACACACGATCTTCTCTTCACAAAGAATGGTAGCACGATACTTAGACAACCGATCCATTCCTATAATAACAACGAAGCTACCCAATGGAACTGGCATGAGATCGATGTTGAACGGGTGATTAAGAAGGTTCAGTGTACAACCTCTGATTATGGTGTTCACCCTTTCCACATTACCACGGCTAACTCGATATCGTACGTAAAATCTAGGGCAATAGGGATCTTGTCAAGCAGAGGGCTAAATGTAGTGGATATAAAACTCCTATCGGCACCAGTATCAAACAGAACATAAGCGTAACAGTTATTGAGAAGGAATGTACCCGTAACAACAGTCGGGTCCTCTTTGAATCCCTTTTCTTTAACCACGTACGCTCTTCCTTGAGCTTTTCCTGTGTTACTCTGCTGATTCCCAGTACTCTGGTTTTCCTGGTTGCCACCTGCTCCACGGTTCACTTGGTTTCCCCCATTTCCTTGGTTCTCACGTTTCCACGGTTCTCGACACTCATTCTTATAGTGTCCCTTTTTTCCACACCCGAAGCAAGTAACATTAGCCTTCTAATCCGGCCCAAGGGTTGCTTGAACCATAGCAAGAGCCTTAGGCTTAAAGTCCCTATCCAGGTGTCCAACCTTTGAACATGAGCGACACACCACGGTACACTGTCCATGATGATGAAGCTTACAACGGTTACAGTAGGGTTGATTTCCGGCATAAGACTTCTTCTCTCCAGACCCCATAACATAAGCTTTAGCAGTCTCCTATCGCTTGTTAGGGTACTTACCCTTCGAATGATCTTCCCACTTCCTCTTGTTATCAAACCTACTCTCAGCGATGTCGCAAATAACCAAATCCATCAAGCTATGAGCCAAAGTGATGGTCTCATGAAGACTAGTGGGTTTTGAAAAGATCACATCATTCCTAGTAGAAGGTGGAAGTCCATCAGTATAACGCTCTATCTTAAGCGTTTCAGTGCGGACCATCTCAGGACACAACAGTGCCAATTCTTGGAAACGACGAGTGTAAGCTGGCATGTCAGTGCCCTTCACTTTGTGATTCCATAATTCAAACTCCAGCTTCTTAACTTCGTTTTGAGGACAATAGTTCTTAATCAGCATTGCCTTAAACTCTTCCCAAGGCATAGCACAAGCCACATCAATACCAACAGACTTGAGGTAGTTGTTCCACCAAGTCAATGCCTCATCCTTCAAAGTGAATGAAGCAAACTTCACCTTTGATTCTTCCTCACAACTACAAACCTTAAACACATATTCCATCTTTCCAACCAACGCGTCAACACAACAACTCCCTCAGTACCGCCATATTTAGTAGGCATACAAATTCAGAACTCCTTGTAAGTACAACCACGGTTACTACCAGTTGATCGATCAAAGCTTGATCAGTTACAGCAGTAGGTGGAGTAGGAATTTTGGCATTTGGATTTTCACCAATAGGGTTGTTGTCATCTTGGTTATTGGTGTTCGGATCACTAGAAAATCGGACTGGAGGTCGACCACGACGGCCTGCAGTTGCAGTAGCAGTAGCTGTAACAGCAGCTGTTGTCACTCGTGCGTTCCGGGTTGCTCTACGAGTTTGAGCCATTGATCTGAATCACAGAGACATGAGAATATTGAGATCATAATAGAGGTGTAACAGCACACGAGGACAGAGGCAATAAAAGAGAACACAATATCACACCAACAACCAACAACGATCGGTAAAACATAGCTTATATCACAACCATAACTCCATATAACATCTCATAGAACTCAAAACAAGGTTTCTCAAGTACAAGCCTGTTGGGAATTATGTGAAGTTTGGATTATGCTGAAATTACTGCTGAAGTGTTTCTACTGAAGAAGAGTGGATTCTGCCGAAGACATAATCTGCTGAAGTATAATAGTTATTAGTCTGTTTTTGCGGAAGTGTTTATTCCGTGTTTAGTTTATTTAGTGTGGATATACATAAGCTTTATTAGGAAGTGATTGTGTATATCTTATTTAGTTTTATGTTTATACGTTTCTTGGGAAACGGTTTAGCGATATTGTTTAGGGTTCCTTGTCTATAAAAGGAACACATTAGAATGAGTTATGTACTGATTGAAAAAACTCAGTTTTAGTTAATATAAAGATCCATAGAGGATCACAGAGTTCTTAGTTATTTGTTACTTGTGTTTATATTCCGCTGATAAATATAAGTAGTAGAGATTGTCTTTTATTGTGCTTGTGATTACATAGGCATATATAACGATCCACGAGCTCAAGATCTATCAAGGTCTGTTTGTTTCAACAAGTGGTATCAGAGCCTCGTGAGAGTCTCTACGATACTAAGGACAAGTTTTTCTGAACACCCATACAACCATAACAAAATCATCATGCCTGGTTCAGATGTTGATACTAAAATCACCAACAACCAAAACTCCACCCATTTGCAACAACTAAGTCTCTCTAATAGCAATGCTAAGTTTCCTTACCTTAAAAGGGAGGAATATGATATTTGGGCGATGAAGATGCAGAACTGGATCTCCAACATTGATTGGAATCTATGGGAGATAGTCTTGAAGGGAAACAGTTTGAAGAGAACTACCACGGATGCTACGGGTAAGATGATGAATGTTCCCCCCAAATCTGCTGAAGAGTTGCTGGCGGTTCAGAGAGAAACCAAGGTCAGAACCATTCTTCTTCAAGCTATTCCTGAGGATCACTTGAGTGATTTTCACTTCATGCAAGATGCTAAGGATATATGGTTAGCAATTAAGGCAGAGTTCAGTGGGAATGAGGAGTCTAGGAGACTGAAGAAGTCCATGCTGAGACAACAGTTTCAGGACTTTCAAATCTCTGAAGAGGAAGGAATACACAAGGGCTATGACAAGTTTCACAAGATTTTAAGTCAGTTGAATCAGCTGCAGGCAAAGCCAGATAATGATGATTGTAACTCTAAGTTTCTGAGGTCTTTACCTCCATCCTGGCTACACGTAAGCATAGCTTTAAAAGCTAAAGGTGGTTTGGACATGATTACGTTTGATGAGCTGTACCACAAACTTAAAGCTCTTGAACATGATGTAAGAAGCCCTTTTAGATCATCTTCTTCTGCTAGTCACACTGCATTCGTTGGAGCCTCTACTCCAAAGACAAGTTATGGTCCAAGCCCATATTCATCAACATCTTATGCTGCTCCTTGATCAAGTTCTCACTCTAAATCGAGTAACATTATGGAAGATGTTCTTGGATCCTTCTTTGCTGATTATGATCCTCAGCAGGATCTGGCTTATGAGGATTTCGATCAGGTGGACCCGATTGAGATGGAAGAGATGAAGCTGAGGTGGCAGGTGGCCATGCTTTCCATGGATATCAAGAACTTTGAGCGCAAAGCTGGCAGAAGGTTTGGATTCAAAGGACGAGATCCAGCAAGGTTTGACAAGAGGAAGGTTAAATGCTTCACATGTCAACAGATGGGTCACTTCTCCAGAGAATGCAAAGACAGGAAAGCTGGTGATGAGACAAGATACTCTTCTTATCAGCAGTATCAGAAGGAGGCAGGAACTTCAAAGGGATCAGCTGCTTTGGTCACTCTTGATAGCAATGTGGACTGGAAGCAACATGAGCAGGATGATAATGATGGTCCTGGTAATGATAATGTTGGGTTGATTGCGAGCTGTACTTCAGAGGATAGGCATGATCAGATTGCCTTGATGGGCATCTCTCAGGTACAAAACTGTTTGTTTGGTTGTAGTGAGCGTTATAATACACTCAAAGAAGCTTATGATATTTTGGAACCTAAATATAATGAATGCTATGTGGAAGTTGAAGCTTATAAACACGCTTTAAAAACACTAGAAAGACAAAAGGTTTGGTTTCAGAAGAATCAAATAGCTTATGATGAGAAAATAGGTGTTTTAGAAAGGGATCTCGAATGTGCTAAAAATGAGCTAAAATGGTCTGAGAAGTTAAGAGCAGATGTTGAGTCTGAAAATCTAGAGCTTAAGGAGAAACTTAATGAGGAAATTGCTAGGCATAAAGAATGGATAATGAATGGAAATAAGTTAGCTGGTTTTATTTATAGTAGTCAAGCTTCGAATTCTACAGTGGCTTTAGGTTTTAAGAAATATGTTGGACTAGAAGCTAGGGATGACACACGTAAATCTACATCAGCCGGCCTAGGTAATTTTGTGAAAGAAGGTGACCTACATGCTGTACGTGGACCTATTAGAGGTGAGCACATGCCCATTGACCTTTCCATTCCTAATGACTTTGATGGATCACACCATCTGTATGGCAGAAAGTCAAGGGACTTGCCAGACCCTAATACTTCTTCTAATGACTTTGTCTCTTGTGTTAACAGTGACAAGTCCTCCAAGCAAGGGTCTACAGAGTGTGATTCAAATGACAAGTCTGACCTTCCCAAGTCTTCACCCCTGCCTGCACCCAAGACTACCAATAAGCATGTCAGAGTTGCTGCCAAGGAATCCACTTCCAAGACAGTTGCCTCTGAAGACTTGCATTTTAATTCTTTGCATAATAGTACTGTTAAAAACAATTCTTTTCATGGTTTTGGTTTGATTACTTCTGCTTGTAATAATACATCTTTTGGTTTGAATAAATCTTCTAATCAGAAGAAATGTTTTGTGTGTGGAAGTAAATTTCATTTAATTAAGGATTGTGATTATCATGAGCAAAGAATGAATAGGTGTGATGATTCTAGGAAATCTAGACCAATGTGGACCAATGTTAATGATATACCACCTTATGTTCCACAAGCAACTTATATCAATACTCCTTTTTCTTGGAGGAAACCAGTTGTAAAACCATATGTTCAACCAACCAGTGAATATTTTAAAAATGGTTTTTGGCCTAGATATGTTAACCCTATGACTGATGGGAAAGGGTACTGGGATGCTGCTGTCAAGACCTCAGCAGGTTGTTCTTGGAATAAACAGGGACCTAAGTTTCAATGGAAACCCAAGAACAATAGTGGATCTTATACTTCTACATGGCATAACTCATATGATCCACAAGGCAGGTTCAAGTCAGCAATGACTTGAGCCTCCATAGTGTACTAATTATCTGTATATTTGTTGTTGTTGTTGTAGGATCATCCCCTTAAGCATAAAGATGTTGGAATTGTTGACAGTGGTTGTTCTAGAAGTATGTCAGGAAACAGGGATATGATGCATAACTTTGTACCCATTGAAGGAGGAGGCAATGTAACCTTTGGAGGAAGTGATGGCAGAATTACTGGGAAAGGGACCATCAAAACACCTCAGCTGGACTTTGAGAATGTTTATTATGTCAAGGAACTTCAACACTTCAATTTGTTTTCAGTCTCACAAATCTGTGACACTAAGAATAAAGTACTCTTCACAGAGGATGAATGTCTTGTGCTATCTAAAGACTTCAAACTCCCAGAAGAAACTTCAATTCTGCTGAAAGTTCCTCGAAGTCACAATCTTTATACATTCAACTTAACTGATGTCAAACCAGCAGGTGACTTAACGTGTTTGGTGGCTAAAGCATCCGTGGATGAGTCCACCAAATGGCACAGAAGGATGGCCCATGTCAACTTCAAGACCATCAACCAACTCTCTAAACTGAGCCTAGTTCAAGGTCTTCCTTCCAAAGTTTTCACCAATGATCATAACTGTGTTGCATGCAACAAAGGAAAGCAGCACAGAGCCTCTTACAAAGGTGTTCCTGTTACGGCAGTAAGCAATATTTCTGAACCTCTTTAGCTGCTTCATATGGATCTGTTTGGTCCAACTAAAGTGAGAAGCATTGATCATAAATATTTTTGTCTGGTGATCACTGATGGTTATAGCAAATTTTGTTGGGTATTCTTTCTAAGGACCAAAGATGAAACATCTAAAGTATTGAAAGACTTCATTACCCTTATTGAAAATCAGTTGAACAAAAAGGTGAAAGGAATTAGGTGTGATAATGGGACAGAGTTCAAGAATGCTCTACTTATAGAACTTTGTAGGTCAAAAGGAATCAAGAGGGACTATAGCACTCCAAGAACCCCTCAACAAAATGGGGTGGCAGAAAGAAAAAATAGGACCTTAATAGAGGCTGCAAGATCAATGCTAGCAGACTCTAAACTTCCAACCATGTTTTGGACTGAGGCTGTTGGTACAGCTTGTTATGTACTAAATAGAGTGTCCATTACTAGACCACACCTCAAAACACCATATGAACTTCTTTTTGGGAAAGTTCCTGTTATTCATTACCTTAAACCGTTTGGCTGTCAAGTGACAATTTTGAATACAAGTGATCCATTGGGAAAATTTGATGAGAAAGCTGATGATGGTTTCTGCTCATAGTAAGGCATACAGGGTTTACAATGTATCTGCTAAGAAGATTGAGGAGAAATTGAATCTGAGGTATCTAGAAGACAAGCCTAATGTTCAAGGACAGGGTCATGTTTGGTCATTTGACCTTGATTACTTGACTGATTACTTGGGTTATTCTAGACATTTGGCTAATCAAAATGCAGATTCTCAAGCATCTCCAACTACTTGTGCAGAAACTTTGGATGCTCATTCTGACAGTGGGTCTGAAGATGATGAACAACCCATTGTAGTGCCTTCCTTCTCCCCTAACAATTTTGTAGGTGACACTTCTAAAGATTATACTGATGTGGCTGAAGATGAATTCTATTATGCTGAGGACCTTGCCAGACTGAAGAAACAAGAATATACAGCCAATTTAGAAGCTGAGAGGAATGTTGCAGATAGTACAAGTGAAGCCATCAGTGGAAAAGTCAATTCTACTGAAAGTGATTCTGTTTCTCATCACCTCTCCAATTCGGCTGAAAGACATGTTGACTCTACTCCTATTTCTACTAGAGTGTCAACAGACCTTGGAGAACCTTATACAAGGTTTCCAAAACCTTCAGATCTTGGTCATCATCAACCTAAAGCAGGAATCTTCAACACACCTTCCTATGATACTGACTTTGAACCTACTGTGACTAATCTTGATTCCTCCATTGATGTCAACACCACTACTAATATAAGGATCAACAATGTTCATCCACAGTCTAATATTATTGGTGATCCTAATGCACCTGTTAGAACAAGAGGTACTGTGGCGCGTTCTAAATATGGTCAGGTGGCTTTTATCTCTTATGTCTCAAATCAGCAGAGAGACAATCACACAGACTATGAACATTGTTTGTTTGCTTGTTTTCTCCCACAAGTGGAACCAACCAGCGTTACTCAGGCTCTTGAAGACTCAAGTTGGCTTGAAGCAATGCAGGATGAGATGCACCAGTTTCAAAATCAGCAGGTTTGGATATTGGTACCACTACCTGATGGTAAGTATGCTATTGGGACTAAATGGATTCTGAAGAATAAGAGAGATGCTCGAGGTGTTGTCATTAAAAACAAAGCCAGATTAGTTGCACAGGGGTATAGACAAGAGGAGGGGATCGATTATGATGAAGTGTTTGCACCAGTGGCAAGAGTTGAGGCAATAAGGATTTTCCTAGCTTATGCATCCTATATGGGTTTTATGGTCTATCAGATGGATGTTAAAGGAGCCTTCTTGTATGGTGAAATTGAAGAGGAGGTGTATGTCACTCAACCTAAAGGATTTGAAGATCCAGATCATCCCAATCATGTTTATAAGGTAGTCAAAGCTCTCTATGGACTACATCAGGCACCCAGAGCCTGGTATGCTAGGCTCTCTACATTTCTTCTGAAGCATGGTTATAGAAGAGGTGCAATTGATAAGACTCTTTTCCTTAAGAAGAATTCCACTGACATTATTCTTGTGCAAGTGTATGTGGATGACATTATTTTTGGATCCACAAAGGAAGCTTGGTGCAGGGAGTTTGAGGAGCTTATGAAGGGAGAGTTTCAGATGAGTGCCATGGGAGAGATGACTTTCTTTTTGGGTCTTCAAGTTCAGCAGAAACATGATGGTATCTTTATCAGTCAGGACAAATATGTGAGGGACATCTTGAAGAAGTTTGGTATGGAGGGTGTAAGGACTGCCACTACACCTTATGAAGCTCCAAAAACAAAAACCAACAATGAAGCTGATCCACCTGTGAATGTTCATCTGTACAGGTCCATGATTGGCTCTTTGATGTATTTAACAGCTTCAAGGCCTGATATTACTTTAGCTGTGAGTGTTTGTTCACGACATCAAGTTAATCCACTGACTTCTCATCTCAATGCTGTTAAGAAGATCTTTAAGTACCTCAAAGGTCAACCTCTTCTAGGTCTTTGGTACCCAAAAGAGTCTCCTTTTAAGTTGGAAGCTTATAGTGATAGTGACTATGCTGGTGCTAATCTGGATAGGAGGTCCACCACTGGAGGTTGCCAATTCCTTGGAAAGAGATTGATTTCTTGGCAATGCAAGAAACAGACTATTGTGGCTACCTCATCTACTGAAGCAGAGTACGTTGCTGCTGCAAATTGCTGTGGACAGGTTCTTTGGATTCAAAATCAATTGTTGGATTATGGGTACAATTTCATGAACACAACAATTTTTATTGATAATCAAAGTACCATATGCATTGTTAAAAATCCAGTTTTTCACAGTCGAACAAAACATATTAAAATCAGGCACCACTTTATAAGAGATGCATATGATAAAAATTTGATAAATGTGGTCAAAATTCATACTGATGATAATGTGGCAGATTTGTTAACAAAGGCTTTTGATGGACCAAGGTTTCAACACCTTGTGGTCCATATCGGTATGCTTAACCCTTAACTGCAAAGTTTAAGGGGAGGCATAGGCCTCAAGGGAGGCATATGCCTCAGGGGAGGATTTGTGTATAACTTTGCATTTTGCTATGTAATTTTGTATATCTGTTTGATTTTATCTAACTCTAACCAGCTAATGTAATCTTAGTTTGTGTTTCTTTGTTGGTTTGTGTATGTCTCTGTGTTTGTTCTGTTTTGCAGAGTGGTTATTCTGCTCAGGTTGAGATATGGTCAAGAAAGCTTAAGCTTGTTTCTACTGAATTCAAAGTGCTGAAGAGAGTCATTTGTTTCCTCTGAAGATGATGTACTGAAGTTATATGATTCATTCAAAAGAAGTACTGAAGCAAATTGATCATTCATTCATTCAAGAAACAGTTTACAGCTTACAGCTTACAGAGTACTAACAACATCAAATGCATCTACATGATCTACTAATCCTAATCTATTACATATCATCCGTTCCAACATCTAACAGGCTGTTGGATATGCATGATCGCTCACATCTTTCACACTAAATGCTGGATATGCATTTGTGAAGTCTTGCATAACCACCCATTCATTCTATCTTGATGGCTGGAGATACATGACCAGTATGATGAAGATGCTAAGGATCAAAATGGAGAGGATGGATTGATGCAAACGTTGATGATGACAATGACCACATATGATGATGGAGAAAAACAATGTGTCCTTTGTGCTTCATCTATTTATTTCAACCAAAATGCAATCCATCTACCCTCTTTAAGTTCTTCCCTTATACGATATGTGATGATGCACCAAAACCTGATGCAGAAAGACCAAGAACCACCTCTCTATCTTTTGGAAGTGGTGGATTTTTGGCTCGTGGCCTTCGTTGAGGCTGAGGTGCTGGGGGTTGGGAGTAAGATGTTCTCTCCTTATAGGAGTCATCAGAATCTTCAGCAGATTCACTTGGATTCACTATACTTTCATCTTCTGATGAAGGGAGAAAGGGTGATTTCTTTGGTCGTGGATATGGTTTTGGAAAGTAATGAAGCCATGGATTGGTATCTTCACTTGATGATGAAGATGATGATGAGGATGATGTTGTGAGATCTATGATCTTAGGTTTGGTACTCATGGTTTATTATGGCTAATTTTGGAGTATTGGTGGAATTAGGGTTTGGAATGATATTTGGGGGTTTTTTATGAAGAGGTATATGTGCATTGGGATTGTTTTATAGACGGTTTCAAGTGGTGATGAGATTTAATGCAAGTGGGTGAAACAGTAAAAAGATATTTACTGAAGCTTCTTGAATAAGTAATCTGTTTCTGCTGATTGTTCTACTTCAGCAGAATGGTTTCCGTTTCTACCGAAGTTAAAAGTGAATATGAGTAAAAGTAGAAGTCTACGTCATCATTGGTCAACTTTGACCAAAATTGGGAAATTTCTATTTATTCTCTACTGGCATATATTCATCTCATTTTAAGTGATTCGCTTATTACTCTCATTCAAAACACTTCCATTTGTGCAAATCGTAACCCTAATTTCCAAAATCTCTAATGGCGCTTCAATTCAAACATGATCATAATAAGGTCGCTTTTCTGGGAACTGCTCGGGGAGATGAGTTGTATAGGCCGATGATTGCATTCTTACAGAGATCAAAGATTCAGTATGCTCTAACACATTCTCCGGATGCTATATATGAATCCTTGGTTACTCAATTTTGGGCATCGGCTATGAAAAGGAGTGATACTGAGATTGTTGCAAGGGTTGATGGAAGAGAGTATGTGGTGACAGAGGAACTGATCAGAAGACAACTTCGTTTGGATGATGAGAATGGAGTTTATCATTATGATGCTACGATGGTACTTGAAGGGCTTAGAGCGTTTGGATATCAAGGAACAAGGACTGATATGTGGTTAAAAAATCAGCTTTGTCCTATGTGGAGGTTTTTGGTTCATACGTTGCTCCAGTGTGTAAGCAATAAGTCTGGAGGATGGGATCAGTTTTCAACTCAATTGGGATGTGGTATTATTTGTCTATCTAAGGGTTTGACTTATAATTTTTCTAAGTTTATTTTCGATAATATGATTGAGAATATAACAAGGAAAAAGGGCAAGTTTTTGATGTACCCTAGGTTTTTACAGATGATATTGAATGTATCTACCCAAACTCAAGCTTTTTATCCCATAGGAGTTTTAACTTCTAAGTTATTTGCTTCAATGAGAACAAAATTTGAGGGGACACATTTTCCTTTATTAACAACCAAGTTACCTCAGGAGAATGAGACTGCTGATGAGGATCATGTTGATACTTTACATTCCATCAATTCTACTGATGTTAATCTCTCTGTTGATATTGATGAGGGTCCTTCTGCTATTGTTGAGGCATCCTTACCTTCACCTAGACCTTGTCCTAGTTCATCTCCAACACCAGTTTTTCATGATGAGGTTCAGGTTAATACTGATAGATTGCACTCACCTAGTCTTGACAGGTTCATTGAACCTCCCATTACCACTGAGGAATCAATTGGTGGAGCTGAGGAATCTATTACACTTACCTCATTATATGCTCTGATGAACAAGTATGCAGGTGAGGTGACTGATCTTAAGAAAGAACTTGCAGAGACCAAGTCTATTCTTGGTAATAAGATTGTGGAATTGGAAACTAAAGTTGAGAACATGGAAGAATTACTGAGTCAGAGGGGTAAACAGAGCGTTCTGGTTTCTTCTGGAGAGGAGGATGAAGAAAATCTTCATGCATCCCTTGGAATCTTGGCTGATGCAGCTCTTACATCTGATGTTTCTTCTCCAGTTGCTGAATCTTCAAGGAGCAAGGTGCCTATTATATTTACTAGAAAACGAAGAAGACAATATTTGAATAAGGTATCTGCTGACACTTCAAAGGAGCCAAACATGGTTGATGCATCTGCTGATGTTCTAATTGAGGAGGTTGCTTCTGATCATGGTCAAATCTCATCTTTACAAGAACAACCAACTGTTTCACCTTCAGTAGATGATGATGAAGTTTTTATGGCTGGGAGAATTTATAAGTTGAATTCTTCTTCTGATGTTTTCTCTACACCTGTTGAGGACTTTTCTCAACCTGTTTCTTCTGATGTTGATTTGGTTGTTCCTTCTGAAGCTCAAATTGCTTCTGCTGAGGAATCTTCTGACAAAGGAAAGGAAGCTGTGATTGATGATATGATTGGTTCAGGTCTGGTAACTGCTGAAGAAAAACAAGCTCAAGCTAGGCTGTTTGCTGATTATGAGAATATGCAGAAGAGTCGTGTTGTTGCTAAATTTCTTCAAGATCAGTTTGATTCTAATTTGTCTACTAAAAGAAAATTAGAGCTTGATGCATTACTTCCTAAGATCACTGATGATCAATGGGATGCTTATACTACTCAAGGTGCATCTGATCCAAATCTTGCAAAACTTATATTAGGAGCATCTTTTGATAATGAGAATTTTGCGGATCAAATGGTGGCTCTTGGTAATCTACGGAAGCAAGAAGCGGCTGCAAAGAGGAAAGCTCTTATTGCTCAAAGATATCAAGCTAAAAGAGACAAACCCATGACTATAGTTCAGAAGAGGAATCATATGCAGAGAGTTGTAAAGAATCATAGTTCTACTATTTATAATTCTGGCATGTCAATGAAGCAAATTTGTGCTTTGTCTGATGATGCTTTGATCAGAAAGTATAATATGATTATGAAGCTTTCTTCTTCTGGTTCTACTTCTTCTTCTCAATTGGAAAGAATTGCTTCAATGTCTGATGTTCCTAAAGCAAAGAGACATAAAACAGTTGCAATAGAGGATAATTTTGATAAAGTTTTGCCTCTGGTGATATCTCCAGTTGTTACTTCTGAAACAACTTCTGAAGCTACTCTTTCTACTGATACGGTTGTTTCTGCTGAATCTTCTTTGGTTTCTTCTGAAGCGTTGTCTAGTGTGGAGTTGAGTGATCCTCTGAGTCAGGAAAATGATCTCCAGCTTGATACTGATAACATTGTTGGTAGGAGGCAGAAGAGCTTGGTTAAAAGGAGTTCTGACAGATTGGCTAGGAAACATTCTTCAAAGAATACTGCTTTAGATCTCAAGGCTGATGAGTCCACTTTTAATAATGTTGGACCTGTTGAAGTTTTTCCTGAAGGAACTCATGTGGTATTGGTTAATTGGAAAGCTGGGAAGCTTAACACTATTTATCGACTGGATGATACTGCTATTGAGTTCAACTTCTTGAAGGACATTCTTCATTTGGTGACTAGACATGAATTGAAGATGCTGTATGAACATGTCCTTCAGTATTATAAATTTCATCCACCAACAGGTTCTGGTTTATATTTGTTGGGTGATCTTCAGGTCTTATTTGATTCTCATTCTCCAAATGGTAAAGGGTATTCTATTTGGAAGAATTCACATAAGTGGGAGATTGAGAGTTGGAGATTTTATCCTCTGCCTTGTGTTCATGTGGTTCAGACTACTTGTGGTATGATTTTGTGTATGCTGTCGGATAAGCTCTATCCTTTATCGGTTAATTTTATGGAACGATTGCTGAGACAGAAGTTGGAAGTGCCTCCTAATCCAGTTGGCAATGATGAGCTTCATGCTTCTCAATGTGTTGGTTTGATTAAAAATCAGCTTCTGTCACATAAAGGTTCATCTTGATTGTACTATTTTGTAGTATTTGTTTTCTTTATTTCTTAAAAAAAAAAAAAAAAAAAAAAAAAAAAAAAAGTTTTTGGGTTTATCTAACTTTTTCTGCAGGTTTGTTGTATACTTTTGTTGGTTCTTGACTCACCAGATATACCTTGTGTATGTCAAAGAGTTAGCTAGTCCAAAGGGTACAACTTTGGTAAAGACACATCAAATCTGTTGATAGCTGTAATGATTTGCTAAAAATCATAGGGTATGCAACCACCCATGCTTAATTGCTGAGTGTTGTATGGTTTTCAATTCACCATGGCTTATTCCTTTTTGGAATCCAAGAATTGACTAGCCCACATGTATATGGCTTGTGGTAAAGGCAGTGGCATTCCATATTTGGTTATCAATTCCCCAATTCTAAGAATTGACGAGTCCTGAGCAAACGGCTATAGGTAAAGACATTTCAAATCCGTTTATATGGTTGCTGGTTTGCCAATAAATCAGATGGTTATCAGTGTACCATAGTTTACGAACTTAAACATATGGCTACTCCAGTAGTGATGGCTATTGGTAAAGAGACATCAAATCCATTATTTTCAATGATTCACCTCTCACAGGAGTTAACACACCTGGATGTGATGAGAATAGTATGAAACTAATTTGTTTTGATGTACCTATTGTCATTTGTTGCTGCAAAGATATGGCGTTTCAGAGTTTCTTCATCACAGAGATGTTCTTATTTGGATTCTTTGCTGCTGTTGTTCGTGTCCAATCCTCTGGTGCTGTAAGATCTATCAAGAAACTGGAACTTAACCAAGTCAAATTCCAGTTTAGGGGAGGATTGTTGGGAATTATGTGAAGTTTGGATTATGCTGAAATTACTGCTGAAGTGTTTCTACTGAAGAAGAGTGGATTCTGCCGAAGACATAATCTGCTGAAGTATAATAGTTATTAGTCTGTTTTTACGGAAGTGTTTATTCCGTGTTTAGTTTATTTAGTGTGGATATACATAAGCTTTATTAGGAAGTGATTGTGTATATCTTATTTAGTTTTATGTTTATACGTTTCTTGGGAAACGGTTTAGCGATATTGTTTAGGGTTCCTTGTCTATAAAAGGAACACATTAGAATGAGTTATGTACCGATTGAAAAAACTCATTTTTAGTTAATATAAAGATCCATAGAGGATCACAGAGTTCTTAGATATTTGTTACTTGTGTTTATATTCCGCTGATAAATATAAGTAGTAGAGATTGTCTTTTATTGTGCTTGTGATTACATAGGCATATATAACGATCCACGAGCTCAAGATCTATCAAGGTCTGTTTGTTTCAACAAAGCCATACAATGGCGAAAAGCAAAAACAGTAACGATAGTGAGGAAATACGAAAATACATATAGATAAGGAGTGGTACACAAAAACACTAGCCCATACTACTACTCATGGTCAAAATCGAAGCTCTTTGAAAGCACGCTCTAGGTCATCAAACCTCCTCGTAATCGCAGCCAACTCAACACCATCCACATGACTCCTCCTCATAAGGTAAGCGCCCTGAGAATCTGTCTTAGACTACGCCTCCACATCACCTGATCATACTCTCTCGCAGTCTAAAGGGTTCGGTCTGCTACTCTCACCCGATCATCCATCCTCTGTAGATCTCTCTTCATGGTGGTAGACCTTCCCATCAACACGCTAACATCACTCTCTATCTTCCCCAATCGCTCTGCTGAAACCCTCGTCAACTGCTCCGTAATACCCTCAAGAGCGTCCTCATGCATGCCCAAATGAGTTGCCATCGCATCTAAGTGCTCCGAATATACCTTTGACGCTGGGGGATACAGGCCCTATCATAGGCTCATCGACATCATCATCTAAATCATACTCCTCCAAATCCCCCATGATCCCCTGAGGCTCAGGCTCACCCTCCTCCTAAGGCTCAGGCTCAATATCCTCTTGAGGCTCGTCCTCAGGTTCATCCTCTCCGTAAGACTCCTCTCTCGGGTCTTCCTCCTCCTGAGGATCTTCCTCAGGATCTTGCTCCTCTTGAGGTTCTTCTTCGGGGTCTTCTTCTTCATACGACTCAAGAATTCGACGCCTCCGAGCAGGCGGAGAGTCAGAAGATGAAGGTGGTGATGAATCACTAGGTGCAGAAGATGATGCACTAAGTATCTGAAATGAAGTGGTAGAGACTGTAAGGGACAGAGGAGAGTGTGCAGTAACGCGGAGAGTATAGCTTCCTTGAATAGCTTCCTTGAAGCTTTTGTTATCCACATAACCAGTTGCCTTTCAGTCAGTGGAAGAATGTTGTCATACTTTTTCAGTTCCTCAGGACAGGAGGAAGAGGAGTCAGAGTCATTATCATCAGGCTGAACAGGTGACTCTTCAGTCTCTTGTGGATCAGGCTGATGCTCTTGTTCCTGTGATTGAACATCAGCGTCCATTTCTTCTCCAGCTGAAAGTGTTTCTTCACTGTCAGCAAGCTATTCATCAGAGAACAATATGTCATTTACCTCAGCAACATTCAGTAAACCAGTGGGGGTGATGGGTTCCATATCAGCGGGTGGGTTTTGTCCCTATAAGTCTTTGTCCCCCTGTGCTTCTTCAAGTACTGGTGGGTGATTCCCAGTGCCATCCTTCGAAGCGGTGGCAGTGATATCCCTATCAGTGGGTTGTTTGTTTCCCTTGAGTCTTTGGGATTGATAGTTGTGCCCTTGGACAAAAGCTATGTTTTGCGAATGTCCTCCTTGAGCAGAGTGGAAGGCGCTCCCCTACCAGCGGGTTGTATGTTTCCCTCTGGATCTTGGGGAATAGTCTGTGGGACCAAAGGCACTAATTGTGATGTATCAATGTCCTTCGATGTCACCAGGGTGGTTGTTGTTTGGTCGCCCTTGGGTGTCTTATCAGTCTGGGGATTTTTATGCCTTTTAGGCTGTGCTCTAGAAGTCTCAGGCCCTGAGACCTGGGTTTAGTCTTAGTCCCAGTATGAGACTTCCCCTTTCTCTTTTTGGGAGTAGGGTTTGGAGACACGGAATCCGCCTGGCTGTTTACAGCAACCATATGCGCTGTCAATTCGATATCAGTGACCAGGGATGGGTTCTTTTGAAAACTTGATGCACTCAGGGTGGTTGGTAAAGCACCATGTTGAAAATTCTGAGTGTAGTTGCAACCCAGTAACACTTGCAAAGCACAAGAAACAAATCTAGGGTATGAAACGTATTTCACCCTAGTTTTGTTCTTTAGCTTGGTTACGAGCAAGGTTGTCAAGATCGGGATCCTACCCAGGATCGTTTTCGTCTTTGCAAGATCGTGATCGTAAGATCGGATCGGGATCTTAAGATCCTACTCTAATGTTATTTCTTTATAGTTTATGTAATTTTATACAAATCTACAAATTCTAATACATTATAACCATAAAATACTATGAATGTTTCATATAAATGTTGTCCTAAATTATAATTATAAAATATTTAAAAAGATTAACATGTTGTTTTTTGAATTCTACAAACAAACAACCCATAAATTTGTAGTTTTTTAGTTTGTAATCCGAGAAAAGTAAGACCGGATTGGATTAGATCGTAAGATCGTATGGTAAAGATCGGGATCCTACAAGATCTTAAGCCTGCAAAGATCCTATGTACGATCCTGATCGTTTTTGCTTTACAGTATCGTAAAATCGTAAGATCCTAAGATCAGGATCGGGATCCTGACAACTATGGTTACGAGATCACTGTAAATGATCTCCCCCATGTCGACATTAGTACCAGTCATCAAGCAGTAGGCCATCATCAACTGAATAGAATTAATATGTTCAGTGGATGAGTGGTTCCCGCCGAGAACCTGAATCATAAATGTGAACAGGATCCTCCAAGCCACGGGAAAAGAGTTCTTGGTGACTAGGGTTTTGTCCAAAATTTTTGGATCAAGAGCAATATTTTCTAACTCAGCCTTTACAATGGCTGGGTCAGGGAGTGGAACATAGTATAGATGGGGACTGAGTAAAGGCATGTTTTAGTGGGCAGTTCAGTAAAAAATTTATGATTCCCTTATAGGTTGGGACATCATGTGGGTATTCAAAGTTGCCTATAACATTATTTGTTTTGAATTCAAAATTTTCAAGACCGCCTACCCACTGAGGTGCAAACTGAAGACATTGTGTTCTTGCCATTTCCATTCAGAAAAGTTTTAGGGTTTTGGAAAAAATATTTTTGACAAGAACAATCAAAGAGATGAAAATATTTTGAGTTTGGTGACGAAAAACCTTTTGTAAATTGTTTATAGAGAAGATTTTGCTTTAAAACTGGTTGATGATTTAAAGAACACACAATGTTTCTGGGTTTGATAGAAGATTTTTACAGAGTTTTGATGCAGTAACAATTTGTGTGTGTTTTAATGTTTTTGAGAGGGGTATTTATAGAGTGGTGAGAAGGGTATGTTTTGCATATGTGAGGATTTGTAAAGTCAGTTTTGAAAAATGTTTTATTTACCTCAGTAATGCGACCACTCACTACCCGCAGTTTTTTTCACGATTTTCCAGGGAACAGTTGCAGTGCACAGTAAAAGTGCATTTTGCAGGATTAAAATATCCCAAGGATATTTGTTATGAGAGAAGGCATTAAATGCCAAGTGGGATGAGGTAACGTTTGAGGGACCCTTGACATGAGTGACAGGAGGACATAGAGACATATATTCCTATATTAAATTGGTATGTTTACCAACCTAGGACATTTAAGTAACTGAAATACTTGGTGCATTTAGTTACTCATTCAATGTTTAATATCCACTTTCAGGGTCCCTGAATGAGTCTTGCTCATTCAGTGAGTAGATTATTTTGGGGTTCTGTTCAGGGATCAGGGACAATTTCAGGGAAAACTTGTTGAGGTTAGGATTGATTATCAGGTTGCTGACTTTCAATGTTGAGCATTCCTAATTCAGCTTTCAGTCTCCTAAAGGTAGGTTCATCCAAAGGTTTGGTGAAGATATCAGCAAGTTGATACTCAGTAGGGATGAAATGGAGTTCATTGTCTCCTTTCATGATGTGGTCCCTGATGAAATGATATCTGATATCAATGTGTTTGGTTCTTTGGTGAAGGACAGGGTTGTTGGAGATTGCAATAGCACTGGTGTTATCACAGAAGATGGGTGCCATTTTGTAATGGATGTCATAGTCACTGAGTTGACTTTTCATCCATAAGAAATTTGCACATCATCCTGCAGCTGCCACATATTCAGCTTTAGCTGAAGACATAGCCACTGATTGTTTCTTTTTAGCACTCCAACAAGCCAGCTTTCCTCCAAGAAATTGACAGGACCCTGAGGTACTTTTTTTGTCCATGTTGCAGCCTGCATAATCAGAGTCAGAATACTCATTGAGGTCAAACCCTGAACATTTTGGATAGTAAAGTCCAAGGCTTGGAGTTTCCTTCAGATATTTGAGAATTCGTTTGGCTGAAGTGAGATGAGATTCTTTGGATTGGACTGATATCTTGCTATTAGACATACTGAGAATTGTATGTCAGGTCTGGAAGCATTTAGATACATCAGTGATCCTACAATCCCCCGGAAATGAGTTTGATTGACTGATTTGCCAGTAAGATCAGGTCCAAGGTTGTTAGGAGGGACCATTGGTGTCTTCATTGAAGCACAGCCAGAGATCTCATATTTCTTCAAGAGATTTCTGGTATATTTTTCTTGACTGATGGAGATTCCTTTATCAGTTTGCCTGATTTATAGTCCAAGGAAGTAAGTGAGTTCACCCATCATGCTCATTTGAAATTTCTTTGTCATCTGTTTTTCAAACTGTTTGCAAAGAGTATAATTTGTTGAGCCAAAGATGATGTCATCAACATACACTTGGACTAGTATCACATCTTGTTTAGTCCTATAGATAAACAGTGTGTTGTCTATCTTTCCTCTGACAAAGTTGTTTTGAATCAGGAAGGCTGAGAGAGTTTCATACCATGCTCTGGGAGCTTGTTTAAGTCCATATAGGGCTTTGTCAAGCTTGCAGACATAGTCAGGGTATTCACTACTCTCAAAGCCAGGAGGTTGCTGAACATACACATCTTCCTTAAGTTCACCATTAAGGAATGTACTTTTCACATCCATTTGGTAAACTTTGAAGTTCATGTAAGTTGCAAATGCAAGGAAGATCCTGATGCTTCCATTCTTGCAACATGAGCAAATGTCTCATCATAGTCAATGCCTTCTTGTAGACTGTAACCTTTGGCTACAAGTCTGGCTTTGTTTTTAATCATAGTGCCGTTTTCATCAGTTTTGTTTCTGAAAACCCACTTCATTCCTATGACAATTACATCCTGAGGACATTTGATCAAGGTCATGACCTTGTTTTTATCAAACTGTTGAAGTTCTTCTTGCATGGCCTGAACCCAGCTTGGACGTTTTAGAGCTTCAGTGCACTTTTGGGTTCTATTTAATGATAGAAAATCAGCGTATAGACATTCATTGGCTGAAGCTGCTGTTAACTTAGCAGCCATGCTCCTAGTGAGCATGCCTTCAGTGGGTTCACCAATGATGTTCACAAGCTCAATGTCTTGAGATCTTGTCCACTTACTTTGTGGTCTAGGATTTGAGCTTGATGATGTTACTGGAACCTCAGGAATGGGTTAAGGTGTTGGAGCCACAGAATCATTAAGATCATCTGTTGAGATGCTTTGTTCAGGTTGGGGTTCTTGAATCACAGGTTCCTGAACATTTGGTTCAGTATTACCTATCCAAGTAGGGACTGATTGATTATCAATGAATTCACTGATTGTTGGTTGAGAAAGGTTGTGGGATAAGACATAATATGAGATATTCGCATCAACTTGATATGAGGAATTGATTTCAGTGTTGAACTCATGAGGAGGGTATCTTGATGAGTCATCAATTCCTATTTCCTCCACTGAGGTATTGGTGAATCTGATGCTTTCTGAGCTTTCATCAAAGTTGACATGAAAGGTTTCCTCAACTTGTTGTCTTCTGGTGTTAAACAACCTGAAGGCTTTAGAGATCAGTGAGTAACCCAAGAAATATCCATCATCAGCTTTTGCATCAAATTTGCCTAAGTGATCCTTGTGATTATGAATGAACACAGGACACCCAAACACATGAAAGTAGCTGAAATCAGGAAGTCTTCCTTTGAAGATCTCATATGGGGTTTTGTTATGTCTTTTGACAATGATTGACCTGTTTTGAGTGTAACAGGCTATTTTAACTTCTTCAGTCAAGAAGTACTTTGAGAGGGCTGAGCCATTTAGCATAGTTCTGGCAGCCTCAATGAGAATTTTGTTTTTCCTTTTAGCTACCCCATTTTGTTCAGGGGTTAAGGAGATGAAAAATTTTGGGAAATTCCTTGTTAATCACAGAAGCTCTCAAGCTCTTGATTTCTGAACTCAGTACCATTTTCAGTTTTGATTTGTTTTACAGTAATGTCATTCTGATTTTCAATCTTCCTGATGAATGACATTATGGTTTCAGCTGCCTGACTCTTTTTGGAAAGAAAGTATACCCAAGTGTATCTTGAAAACTCATCAACAATGACAAGTGTATACTTCTCATGCTGGATTGATCTTGTACTGACTGGTCCAAAGAGATCCATGTGCAGGAGGTGAAGGCAGCTTTTGATAGAGAAATTTTGTTTTGTTTTGAATGATGCTCTATGGTGTTTGCCTTTTTCACAGGCTGAGAATGGTTTGTCTTTTGCAAAAACCAGTGATGGTAAGCCAAGGACTTTATTTTGTTTTTCCAAGTTGTTGCTGTTTTTGAAATTTAAGTGAGAGAGTCTTTTGTACCACAGCTAGTTGACAATTTCAGTGGCTTTGGCAAAGAGACAAGTTCCATCTGGAGAGAGTATTGACATGTCTAACACATAAACATCATCTCTTCTAGGAGCTATCTATTCAACTTCTTTGTTGGCATTGAAAATGGTGCCTTGTTGGTCATTGAATTGCACAATGTACTTTGCATCACATAATTGACTGACACTGATGAGATTGTATTTTAGACCATTGACATAAGCTATCCTAGAGAAAACTATTCCATTGCAGTTTACTGAACCATAACCCTCAGTGGGACATGATGAGTTATCACCAAATACTACCTTGGGTCCTGGTTCCTTTACATACTTGTGCATATACTCATTTACACCAGTCATGCTTCTTGAACATCCACTATCTAGATGCCAAATAGGCTCCCTGGCATGTCTCTTCACAAATAGTAAACTGAATTAGTTTCTCTTGCTAACCCACATGCTAGTGGGCTTGGGTCTAAAGGTCTGCTTGAATTTGGCAATTGACTCATGGTCAATGGTTGAGTGCATTGTGCTACCATAGGTTTTGCATTTGCTGACTGAGGATGACTCAGTGATGCGGGGTTGCTTTAAACTTCTCCTTGTTTGGATGACACAGTCATGCTGGGATGTCTCATGAGCTGGATTTTCGCAAATATCATAGTAGGTGTTCATGAGACAATCATCAGGATGATGATCATTGAAGCCATAGTGTGGACAAGGAGGAAAGGGTTTTTGTTGAGTTTATTGATTTGATGATACAAAACAATAAAGAATGAAACATCAAGGACTTAAAGTGACAAAGAAAAAATCTACGAAAAGATGGAAGGACTTGCTTGCAAAAGAAGATTTATTGTTTAGTCCTTAGTAGAGATTTGTAAACCCTAATCCTCTAGTATATAAAGAGGACATGGGGTGTAGGTTTCATATACATGTCTTCCATAATGTAGTCATTAAAGGGGTGTGTGTGTAACCTAGACGTAAGGTATAAACGTCTAGGGTTTAGAGTTTGTTTAATTTAGCTTCAAGAATCTCTTGATTCCTGTTACAGATTAAGTGTAGCCTTATTATTCTGATCAAATAATATCTGAAGCTTGGAGTGTTATTAAATATAAACCTTGTTCATAATAACGTTAATTCTTGTATTGAATATTTCGCTTTCGTTATTGTGTTTCCTAGATAAGATGAGGTCTAAACAACCTCGAGCTACAATGATTCAACAAGTTGTATCAGAGAAAGGTTGCTCGTGATATCTAGGATTGTACAAGGTTTTCTTGACAAAGAAGGAAGCAAAATTCGAATATCAAAAAATTTCGAAAAGTTTCTGCAGCATTGTTTTCAAACGACCATAACTTTTTCGTGAACCGTTGTATCGGGCTACAATTTTTACTGGAGCTTCTCTATATACTAATCTAACTTTTCACTGGAGGAATTGTCGATCTGAGTTCTCAATCAAAAGTTATAGGCTGTCGAAGTTGGCTGCAGACGGGGGTTTTCAACGTCGAATTGTTTAGGGTTTTTTTGGGATTCTTTGTGTCAAATTGCTGCTGTAAATCATTTAGGTTGTTAAAATTATGCTAAGACGTAAAATCCCTAAACTGATTAATACTCTGGCAAAAACAAATCCATTTAAATCCTAGTTTCTCTCTGACGACAAAGGGGACAATATATTCTTCTTCAAATTGCATATTACATGCATCTTGATAATATTTAATTGTCATCAGCCGCATGTTTTGACCTTTTGGGATTATTTTCCTAATATAATCGTTTAAGGAAACAACCTAAGTACATGTTATGAATTATTTGAGGTTTCTATTAAACGTACGTTTGTCGTCTTTCGCATGTTACTTCTATTGATCTGATTGGTGGTATTCTTTAATCTTGTACTACTTCAAGATTGTGGTATTATTTATTGATCAAGATTATTACTATCAACACAACTGTTATTCGAAGTTAATATTGTTCATGGTATCTTGCTATTTTGGTCACAGTTTGTACTGCTCTAATGGCTTTACCACTGCTACATGGTTTAGGTTACCACTGCTGTTGTTGGAAAGTGAGCTGAAACTACTGTTGTAACTAGTTGAATCTGCTGCTACGTTTGAGTAACCCACTGCTAGCTTCTCGTTCCACTGCTAGTTATCAGTAACAACAGCTAGTGGTATAGACTTACAGTTATGTTTATTTTTACTGTTACCTCTTGATGTTACTTTGTGATGAATAAGTTCACTTGTGCATTCGATGATTTAACTGTGGGTAAGCCAAGGCATGATGTTAGGGTTTTTGTAACCCTAACTGAGAATCTAAACGGGGCAACTTGTGACTGAAGCTACTGCTTCTTGCTGCTTGTTACTGTTAAGTGCTGCTAGTTAATCAATGACTCACCGCTGATCTCGTTTATAATTAGTGATGCTATTCACTATTGGGTTCATGCTACTCACTCGTATCTGCTGCTCATTATTGGTCATCATTGTACCTACTGCTATAAACTATCGTGATCGAACCTACTGCTACCTATATTGGTTTTTAAACTACTGCTAAGCGTTTGAAACCAACTGCTGCTGTCCTTGAACGTTTCTGCTGCTACTTGCTCGTCTACTGCTACGCTTCATGATATGGTTTCAAGTAAGTATGACTCTTTAATGTTTATGCATGGAGGATAGCTTCTTGGTTGTTGTCTAGTGCATGTGATAGATGAAAGGAAGAGTCAGATTAATTGATCATGGGTCAGTGTTTTTTATTGAGCTGCTCACATGGGTTGTCCCTCATATTAACAGAAAACTTGTATATTGGGGCCAGTTATAGGAGTATTTAACGTACAAGTATTACTTTGGGACCCTACAAAAAACATGGCTGCTTATGAAAATTCGTTTGGTGAATGCATTTTTAAAAGGAATACGAGGTGTGCAATATATTTAATCATGGGTCTATTTGAAGAAACTTGTAATATTATTAAATGGAACTTGTGATATTAGGAGCAGACTTGACTTATTTGGTTAAAAGGGCAGCAAGGGTACGAAAAGTTTTGAGGTTTTACTATTCTGATCTCTATGTCAGGTATAGTTTTGGATTTGAGGGGAAGTTGTACAAGTTTTTGGTACGGAGTTTATTGGATTTTTGGCGACACACACAGGAGATTAGTTCACACACACAAGGAGTTTGGTTTTTGGTTAATTTGTTCTTAAAAGGATTTAAAAAGCTCGTATTTGGTTTATTGGATTAATTGATTACGAAGAAGGTTAAATATTATTTATTTGATGTTGTAGTTGAGTTACACAGTTTCATTCTCTTATCATATCTCAAAGTGAGTGTTACACTTTGTAGATAACTTGTTCGTGCTTCAATGATTGTGACGAAGAATTGACATAACACTTAAAGGAGTGACGTTATTGTGCTCAGTGATTATCGTCAAGAGATTGCGGTCTCCCTATACATTGGTTGGTATACGTTCAGAGTTACGTAGATAAACAAGACATAAGATACAATTTTGGGTTATTTTACTTCTTCATCAAATTCGTTATACTTAGTTTTCTTTACAAGTGATCATTACAAGGAGCTTAAAGATATGAAGAATCATTTGATGTTCATGCACCACTCAAGGGGAACTTTCTACTTCTTACATTCTCTATTTGTTGATAACAAAAAGGGGAAGAGATGTTGGAGTGCGATGGCATGGATTAAAGGGAAGACAAAGGAAGACAAGACCGTTTCATTAATGGTGAGATTTAATTATCTCAACTTCTGCTACTTCGTCTAGGGAAGTTCGTACAAGAACCGTGTTTGTTTTGTCATCATCAAATAGGAGAAGATTGTTGGGTTTATTGATTTGATGATACAAAACAATAAAGAATGAAACATCAAGGACTTAAAGTGACAAAGAAGAAATCTACGAAAAGATGGAAGGACTTGCTTGCAAAAGAAGATTTATTGTTTAGTCCTTAGTAGAGATTTGTAAACCCTAATCCTCTAGTATATAAAGAGGACATGGGGTGTAGGTTTCATATACATGTCTTCTATAATGTAGTCAAAGGTGTGTGTGTGTGTAACCTAGGGCATGTAGGTTATTGTAAACGCCTAGGTTATTAGTTAACCTCCAAGATCTGAGATGTCTTAGATCCCTGTTACAGTTTGGTAACACGTATTATTCTGATCAAATAATATTTGGAGGTAATGGTGAATGAAAAACCTTGTGTCAATAACTGTGATTTAATTAATTCCGCTGCGTGTACATGTTTATAATCATTGTTATTGTTAAACCCTAAGGCTCAAAACGATCTCAAGATGTTCTATCAAACTCCACAGTTTTGCTCTATGCTTGTGAGCTTGTTTAGAGGTTGAAGCATGTTGATGACTAGCATTGGTGTGTCTTGCTTCACTGAATGAACTTACATAATGTCAGTGATAAGAAGTTCTATGATCATCCTTTTTGCAAATCATACAAAAAAGGATTCTGTAGCAATTATTAGTGGTATGACTGGTATAATGGCACATATCACACTTCTGCCTGGGTTTGGTGTTTGATTTTGACTTTGAGGAACTAGAGGAGGCTGACTTTGGTTCCTTTATTGAATCAAGAGCTTTTTCGATGGATTCCATCTTGTCAGTCAACTTCCTCACAAGTTCAGTCAGTTGCTAGATTTGGTCTGCTTCAGTAGGAACTGAAGATGTGGAAGTCTTAGTGGGAACAAAGTCTTCTTGGGTTGGTTTTGTTGGTCTTTTCAAAATGGTTCTACCAAGTCCAGATCTTTCTTTTGGTGAGTGAGGGTTGTATTGCAAGGTGTGGAAAACTAGAAGGGGGGTTGAATAGTTTTGCCAATTAAAACTTCCTTTTAAACTATCTAGATCGACTTATGTCAATCTATTTGGATGTGTGTGTTGGATGTTGATAAACAAGCATATAAAGGTACGCAATGAAAAGATAAGAGTAAGAAGCACAAAACCACAACGCGAGTATTTATAGTGGTTCGGCTACAAGGACACCTTCCTTGCCCTACTCCACTCCCCGAGTCACCTACTCGAAAGTTCGTAAACACTACACCAATCTCCTTATGGCGGAGAAGCCTTCACAACGTCGCCTACCCTTTTTCCGGTGCTAGGCTAACCACCGAGTTCTTTCACTCCAAGGTGAACCACACCTACACAACGTCGCCTACCATTTATAAGGTACTAGGCTAAGTACCTAGTTCTTTCACACCAAGGTGAACCACACCTACACAACGTCGCCTACCCTTTATTAGGTACTAGGCTAAGCACCTAGTTCCATTGCAATGGAGGAACTACTACCCAACACTACACCAACGACTAATCCCAAAGGAGATCTACTCCTTTACAACATCATCAAGGATATCAATATCCTTGGATCTAGTACTAGTTTATCTTGTACATCGAAACAAACCATATCAAATGTACATCTAAGGCACCTTTCACTAATGCCTTTTAACTGGATCTTCAAGTCACCCTTCACTAATGTCTTGACTTCTAAGCACCCTTCACTAATGCTTCTAGTCTTGACTTATAAGAACTTATCACAAGTGCTTATGATATGAACGATAGATACCCTTCACTAATATCTTCGTCTTGACACTTGAGACACCTTTCACTAATGTCTTCAACACTTCTTAGAAAAGAAAAAAAATCATCAACAAGAAGACTTTAGTAGTCTTGATGATAAGGAAGCATGGCAACTCATGGACTTGAGCTTGCTCTACTTCAAAGGTGGTGATCTTGCCTTTAAGAGGAACCTAGAAGATCACACAAAAACAAAACTACAAACATAGATCTCTTGGATCTGAGGTTAGAAATGGGTGAGCAATAATGAAGAAATGGCTCACTATTTATGGAGGAAAAATTCTACTGTTCCCCGGATCCCACGGATCCCTTCCACAAAGGATCCGTCTAGCGTAAAGCTAGGTATCCGAGGGACGCTCCCCTTTACCCATGGGTATTTTGATTATAGGTCATGGGTTGATCCATGGGTCTTTAGCTAGATACAATGTATCTCTTGAGTGCAATGCACCTAGTCACATAGGTATGGGTCAAAACCATGGGTTATGGATATTATCCATATATGATATAAGCATGATGTCATGCAATGGGTTATGGGTCAAGCTCCATGGGTCATGGGCTTTGGGATGTACCCAACTACATTCAATGTATTTGCCCAATGGGTTATGATACTTAAGTTTCTACCCATTTATATTACCCAATATACTACATACTAATTATGTATATATTTTACCCAAATATGTAAACACTAGTTGTTGTACATATGTAATATTAAATTATAAAATCACTTATACTTGTTTTAGTGTTTTGTGTGAAAATGTGAATATGTTAGGAACTATTAGTTCAAACCATTTACGTATTTTATTTGTTTCGTTTAAAATTATTTTACGTTTGTTATCGACAAAACAATAGAAGGTCGTGAAATATAAATAAACGTTTTTACGGCTTATTTGTATTAACAATCTCCCCCTTTTTGTTGATGACAAAACATAAAATTATTTTAAGGAAAACCTAATATTCGTAAAAGTTTGAATTTGTAGTTTTTACTTTCTTCTCCCCCTTTTTGTCGAAACAAAAAGAGCTTCGAAAGGAAACTAACACATTGTTTTTAAGAAAAACATGTGAAAAAAATAAAAAGAAATAGAGAGCAAGTCACGGGAAAGGATCTCGTCTTTACTCCCCCTTGACGAGTCCATCCCTATGTAAGGGCGTCAAGAAAGTAATACTAATCTAGTTTGTTTGCAAGTAAGTTTGCAAAAGATTTCGTCTAAGTGACTAATGTGCTCCCCCTTGATGATTGCAATTTTGCAAAGGGATGTCAAGAAATGTAATCCTAATATTGAAAGTAATTTGCAATGTATTGCTTTGACATAAAGCTCTCCCTAGCTTTAGGATGTCAAAGTCTTCATGTGTAAATTGAATAACTACAAAACAAAGGTTAGAAAGCAAGTATAATTCACAATTTCCTGCAAATTTTGTCCAAGTTAGTAGAAAATAGTTTTATGTATCACGGATCCCATGGTTCCCTCCTAGTAGGGATCCCTCTAGGCAATTTTGAGGGATCCGTATAGCTGATTATCAATTTCAACAAATGGTGGTATAACAAATAATGTTATCACAAAAGTGAGATATGAATACAACGTAATCATATACTCAGAAATATAGCAAGTAGCATGTAATTTAATTTAATAAAACTAGAGTTATGAAATACATGACTCTAAAAACTAAGAAAACAAAAAAATACATGACTAATAATTTCTAGACCAATTATCGCTTGATGCTAGGACACCACTAAAATCCTCTAGCTCAAGTTTTGTTTAGGTTTAATCTCGTCAAAACGTTCGAGGAGATGATAGAACATGAAACGTTGGTCTTCTCGTACTTCATGTATCAAACTTTCAACATGTTGACAATGATAGCAATCTTTGTCATGGCTAGGTAGTGGCGGTGGAAGAAATGAAATGGCTTGATGCGAAGGATCAAGTGAAGCGGCTTGTGGGGCTTCAAACGACAGAGGGATTGGTGGAGGCGCATTTGAGAATGACTCAACCAAGAATGATGGTGGTGGTAGAGAAGTGTCAACTTCCATATGGTCGGGTGGTTGACTTTGATGATTTCTCATAATCCAAATAGGATTATATGATGGAAACGGCGAAAAGGAAGCCGAAGCAAATGTTGACTCAACACCTTGATTTTCTACCATTATTCCTCCTAATGAGGAAAATGTTGTCAGCGGAGGCGGATGAGACGGCCTAGGAGGCAAGTCCTCTAAATTGTAGAGGTGTGGTGATTATAGTGGAGATGTAAAGGAAATAGCTCTAGGAACCAATGGTGATGGTTTAGTGGAGATGATATTGTTTGGCCTAGGAGGTATGGTGGTGTTTGGCATAGGTAGTTTTGTGGGTACTATCCTTTTAGGAATTGGTTTGATTAGTTGAGAAGAGATCATTGCATTTGTTGGCTTGACCGGAGATGATTCGGTTGAAGAAATTTCGTGTACAACACGAGCAATTTTCTTGGGAGGTTCTTTGGTGGATATGTTACTACTTGGGGTTTTCCTCATGATGAGATGATTTCAAGAGGTTTGTAAGGGTTTATAAAGTGCTGAAAGTTAGGATGAAGGTGATGACTTTGGAAGTCCTAATAATGTGGTTTATAAAGCAAGAGAATTGGCAAGTGCATTTAAGCCTTAAGCCACTATGAATCATTGGAATGTGATGATTAACATGCACAAGAGTCAACTTCAGAGTTCGTACTGATCTAGGAACTCATTTAAGATGAGATGGAGTGTTTGAGTTAGAAAGATGAGTTGAAATGATTGTTTTAGCAAGATTTGACATACTTTGTCATCCGGATCCCACGGTTCCCTCCTCAGAGGGATCCGTCTAGGTTAATCCTAGGGATCCGGCTATCAGCAGCTATGAAAGAGTGGAAATGATGTTTCTAAGATCTAAGACCTATATCACCTTGAGTGTTTCAGTCCTCCTAAGTGTTTTAAATGAAGGGGTGCTTAAGTACTTGAAGGTAATGAGTGAAGTAGCTAATGATTACATTTTATGGAAGAAATTGGCACTTTCATGAGTACCAATGAATGAACAAGAATGACACTAAAGATTTTGAGAGTGTCAAGTGGAGCTAAATGATCCTAGAGATCAGATAGTGACTTAGATTAATCCTTTGGAAAATATCCTAGAGACTTAAGATGGAAAAACTAGGATTTGATCAATTTTGATCAATTTTGTCGTAAGGATGATTATGATCGATTTTGCTATAAGAGGTCTCCAACGTTTAGATATGAGGGATCATGTGAAAAATGATGTATGAGCTTTAAGAGCGGAAGAGTAATGGATTAAAATGAAACGATAGATCTACAAGCATCTTTGAGTGTAATCTAGGTGAGTTTATGTGTGAGTGGGAAGGATCTACTTGACTTGATAAGGACTTAATTTGCCTTAAGACACTATGTCTAGCTTAGTGTGAGGTGTTCTAAGGATATGTTTGAAATACAATGCTTGGAATTGCATTTTATGTTTGCCGGATCCCACGGTTCCCTAAGTGTAGGGATCCGTCTAGCACAAACTTTGGATTCCGTCCATCTGCTCAGCAGAACCTTTACTAAAGGTATGCAATGATCTTGACAATGCATTATATTCCAAGGTTAGTTTAAAGGGGTTCTAACACTAAGATATCAAATGTAAGATGTTTTATTTCATGAAGGAAATAGGATTACATTGATAAAGCACGAGTACAAGAGGATTGATCCTATTTGAAATACTACTAAGTTCCTTGAGCATTTTCGCTAGGAGGATCATCACGTGGTTTATGAGTGTTGGTGGAATCAAGAATGAAGAAAGTCTTCATGAGAGATATGTTTAGCGGTTCCATCATCTTGTTCAAAAGTACGTACAACGGACTTTGAAATTGAGGATGAAAGTGCATAACGTTATGATAGAGGCGCGTCAAGAACATTCCATAAGGGATGAGTTTATTCTTGGAACCTTGAAGGTTTATAATTCGCCTTGCGAAGAAGTAGGCGAGATTGTATGGTTGTTGTGTTAGCAAATAATACAATATGTGAGCACAACAAGCGGGAAGGATTTCTCGATTTCCTCTAATACTCCAAACATTTTCACGTAGGATGAGTGCAAGGGGCTTCTACTCTTCTCGGATGTCCCGTGTGAAGATAATGTTTGGATCGGAGTAATATGGTCGAGGTTTGCATATTATGCGGTGTAAATCTTCCGGGTAGGGTATGTGTGAACAATATGGACTATTTTCTTCACAAAAGTTGAAGAGAGAATCAAGAGACCAATCTTCGGTGAATGCACATTGTCCATGATTTGGAATTCGGAGGATGTGAGCAAAATGCCCAAGGGTTAAAGTAAACTTTTGGTTTTTGATATAAAACCAAAGGGATAGAGAGCGATCCTCGTTACGAACGAGTTCAACTTGACAGAAGAATTCCATTATGAACCTTGGACATATCTTCTCGTTGATTTCAAGAAGACATTCTAGTCCTATGGCTCGGAAGGAGGTATTGATACCTTCTTCGAATTGTATAGAGGTGTCTATAATACGTCCTTCGTGGAAGTGAATGTTTTCGATATTATTGAACCCACGGACATGATTGCCAGGTATGTTGGGCTCAAGGGAGATGTTCGGAGTGTAGACGCTAGTGAGTGAATAATCAAACTCATATTCATGCGTCGTAGTTGAACCTATAGAGATGATGAGTTAATAGAGAGTGATGTTTATGGTCAACCTATGATTATCTAATGTTTTTATTAGATTTTTATTAACAATTTTTTTTTTTTTTAACAAGAAAGACACTTAACTCACTTATGATTTTGACATTCTAGTGGAGTATTACTTTTAGAAGAAAAGTGGTTTTTAATTTGCATGAAAAATTGTTCTCTAGTAAGACGGATCCCACGGTTCCTTTACAAAAGGGATCCGACTAGTATAACTTCCGGGATCCGTAGATCTGTAGTTACAGAAACAGGTTCTATGATAAAAAAGCATAGGTTTTTAGATCTCATAGTTTTATACCAAGATATGTGTTTTAGCCTACATTTTCTTTTAACATGCATACATGACTTCTAATGTATCACGAGAGAAAGAAATAAAAACAAAGAGAAATGATAAACACATTATGATAATAACCTAGATAAACTTAGATTATTAGTAATATTTCATTTCAATGCTAAGGATGATACAAAGGATTGGGTACATAACCCCAATGTAGATTAACAACACAAAGTAAATGTCTCCGTATGTGAACTTCATCATAGGGAACACAAGTGCGATGAGTGTTAGGACGATGAGCACGAAGGTGATGTAAACCATGTTGTTAGAAATTGGAAATTCTATTGTGAAGCATCGGTCACCCCAAGTATATTCTAGCTTAAGTTAGCTCGTAGACATATCGTTTATTATGTTAGTTATTAGTCAGTTATTAGCTTAGTTTAGACTAGTGCAACACCGTGGAGGAAGGACGGGTCTTTACCCATTGTATGCCTGATCCACAGCCCGTAGGAGGGCGTAGTAGTTTGTATAAATAGCCCTCTCCCCACAACAGAGAGGGTTGGATGTTCATTTGGAATCTAACCTTCCATTGTTTTCTCTCACTAGAACATCTCCCTTTCTCACTCTAAAAACTTATATACGCCTCATATGTTTATGCTTTGATGTGATTATGAAATCCTATATCTTACAATTGGTATCAAGAGCCATGGTTTGATCACTCATCTTTCATGCTCTTTGTTTTGGTAGATTTCATATGGTTTTTGGGGTATAAGTGTTTAGGAGAGTTTGAATCATTTGGACACATTTCTAGTGTTAAAGTTTGAATTTTGATTGTACTTTTGTGTTTAGGATCATCATATGTGTTTAGGTTTTGAATTGGAAAGCTTAAATCATTGTGGTTTGGTTATTTTTTATTGATAAAGTGGGTATTTGTGAAAAGTGTACAAAGCGAGTTGAGACTCGTAGTTGAGTTTCTTGGATGCGAGTTGCTTCTTCATTAGAAGCGAGTTGGTATAAGCGACTTGGCTACTTAGCGAGTTGACTATTTATGCGACTTGGGTTCTAAGCGAGTTGTTTCTTTAAGCGACTTGAGTTCTAAAGCGACTTGGCTATTAAGCGAGTTGTACTGCTAGCGAGTTGTCTCTGTATGCGACTTGGCTATTAAGCGAGTTGTTTCTTTAAGCGACTTGACTTTTAAGCGACTTGTTTCTTTAAGCGAGTTGACTGTGTAGCGAGATGATACTAAAGCGAGTTGACTATTTAGCGACTTGTCTATTGAGACCTTTTACGGTTGTTCTTTTGATTTTGTAAAATCCCATGAAAGAATTTATTTCCCGGTTTAATCAAAGAATTATAAAATCCCGTAAAGTCCGACATTCATGGCTTACGCCACTGATCCAGTAATCTGTAATGTGCTCAAACTATATGACTCAGTGGACTGCAGACAAAGTATGTACTACTCAGAATGCTTGACCTTAACAGATTCAACCAATGATGATCTAAAACCTTCACACTTTGAGTCCAACCCAAATGAACCTCAGCAGCAATTACATATTGAATGCAGTATTAAACCTTATTTACTGCTTCACTCTCATATCTCACAAGTTTTATCCACGTCCATGGATCGAACATGTAGTGCCCTTTTCCGTCAGGACTTACCTTCACTAAAGAAAACATTGTTACTATACTTTGAACAATTGAAGAACCAGCTCATCAAAGGGAAAATAGTAAAAAATGATTCCATGGCTGTACTCCAGATGATTCACAAACAATTCCAGCCATTTATCAATGAGGAATATTCAGCAGATTTTGATCAACAATTGTCGAGTATTACCTTCAAAAGGCATACTGTAATGGAAATTCGGGAATTTACCAATACATTCATCCAATTAATGGATAATATGGAGATGTACATTGAGGAATCTGCTAAAGCAAATGACAATGAAGTCCAGGAACAACTGAGAGATAATTGTGAACTATTAGGGGATGCTGTGATCAGAAAGTTGAACGAATGTAGAGCATCATCAGTTGATTACAGCGATGAAATTGGAATGACATCGAATGTTGTATCTGCTAACAATGAATGCAAAGAATCTGAGACTGAGGAGTCTGAAACTGTCAGAAATTCATTGACGCTTAGTACAAGTGATGTAGATGCAAGTGTCAGACCGATGGATGATCTGGTGTCATCTGATGAGCTACTCTTGAATGATCAACACAATGCATCTGGTAACGTATCCAAACCATTTGAATTTATGGATAAACATGATTCTGATAAAATTGATATGGTTGAGACTGAGTCTGTATGTTTTAAAACAAATGATATGGTTTCAAAAAGGGCATTTGATGAACTTTCTTACAAATATTAAATTCTTGAAAAACACTGCATCTCCTTGGAAATTGCATTACAGCAAAAGGAAGAAAATTCTCCTGTTTCAAATGCATGCACAAATCCAGAATTCCCATAATTCCGTGAATTTTTTGAAATTAACCAATTAAAAACACAGATTCTAGACAAAGACTAAACCATTTGTAATCTAAAATAACAAATATCAGACATTCGAATGAACAAGAATATGGGTATAAACATTATAAACTGTGAAGCTTGTGATGCAATTAAGTCTAGGAATGAGGAACTAGCCCTATGTGTTGCTAATTTGCTAAGAGAAAATGAATCCTTGAAGAAGAACTCATTGGAGTGTAGGACCAAATAGATAGATCAAATCAACTCCATGGCAGCTGACATAGATACCCTCAAAACCCAAATTCAGGATAAGAGTTTCACTATCGTTGCTTTAAAAAATGAGCTTAGGAAAAATACGGGAAATAAAGTGAATACTAAGTTCGCAAAACCATCAACGTTGGAGAAATCAACTGCTCATAACGCCACTAAACGCCTTGTAACTAGGCAGCCCAATCCACTTAAGACAGAAAGATTTAAATTATCAAAATCTAAGCTTGCCTCCCAAGTTGATAATAATATAGTTTTGTCGAAACCAGTCACTTCGCTAATTCATTCCAACTTGAGGAATGACAATTCCCAGCTGAAGGCTCAGAAATCTAAGATTGGGAATTTAAGGAGTTCATCTAGTCCATATGAGATGCATCAAATGACTGACCAATCCCCTAAGAAGCAAATTAATTGCAAAAGGACCAATGCTCATAACAGGAATCAAGCCTCATCTAACTTTGTTAGCAGTTGTTTTAAGTGGATTCCTACTGGTAGACTCTTTAAGTTCACAGGTACCAAACCACCTAGAAGTTGTCTTAAGTGGATCCCCACAGGAAAAATCTTCAAGAATGTTGAACGTAAAGGGATGTCCATTAATGATACTCCTAGACCTGACTGTACTACATCAAAAATTGAGGATATACCTCTCACTAATCCACCTATTTGCGCAATACTACATGTGCTATTAGTGCAAAGTGTCCTCAATCTTTTTCAGGAACAATGCTCAATTCATTCATGAACATCATGACCTGGTTTCCATCAGAACTGAAGAATGCTCACTCTGGAATTGTAGCTTGTCAGAATTGATGTACCTCGTACTCTGACTCCTGATCCCCTCTTTTCAGGACACGTTCTTATTAAGTCTTGTAGAATTTAAAAAAAAAAATAAAAAAAAAATTAAAATTTTTATATAATTTTTTTTTTATATACACAATATTTTATATTTTTATTACACTCATTTTTACTCAAGTTTCTGTCATCGATAACATCTACGGTCCTAGAAATTTCATTCAACAATGACACGGGACTTTAGATGAAGTTCGAACAGAGCCTTTATAACCTTTAATATTATTCATTTTTACAATCTCATACTTAAGCTGTCTTAATCTCACTGTCATGATACTAAGTCAATCAATGATTATCCACTATCTCGTATCATTGATTGAGGGGGAGAATTGTGCACCTACAGTTGATTTAGTACTTTGTTTGATTAATCATCTGCATTCTTATTAGTGTGATTTGGCTGTTGCATGCTATGTTGTGTTAATTTATGATTCTTGGTATGATAAAAGGTGGCTTGCTATGTGAAGATATTTTTGTCATGCCTTTATATTATGCGAGTTACTCTTTTATCTGTATGCGAGTTGCTATGCTTTGTATAGGGACTAAAAGTGTCAACCCTCTATAACTATGTACCTAGTATGCGAGTTGCTATGCTAAGTAAAGGGACTAAAAGTGTCAACTCGCTATAATGATGTACCTAAGTATGCGGGTTGGGTGTCTTGGTCAAATCATAATCATTCTTGGTCAAAGCTCTATCTCGCTAAAACTATTCTCTCTTAACTCTCTTCTAAGCGAGTTATCAATTGGTGATTGTGTGGTAGGTTATTCTTGCTATTTGATTGTGTTTATCTTACCTCTTTCATGATTTGTACTTGAACCATCTCTTATCTTAAACCCCCTGCAGATCGTGTCTCTTCGTTCTCATCTCGATCAAATATTTGGACTCTAGGTTTGTATGTTTTTGATAAATGATGTTGAAAGTAGACTTAGGTTTGTTCGTTTAAGTTATGACATGTGTTGTAAATGACTGGTTGATCTATTGGTTTATTTTGGATATGCGTGTTGTGGGTGATTAAGGGTTATGTTAAAATGGCTAGTGGATTTGATTGGGTTGTTGGTATTGTTCATTGTATGTAGATTCTTGTTTGGCATGTAATCTTTTCTGAGTTTGTATAATCATGCGTTTGAGTGTTTAATTGGGTTGTTCATGGTACGTTCTAAATAGCGAGTTGCCTAGTGTTTCTTGTATGCGTGTTGCCCTGCAATTTCCTTTAAAGTGTGCTTAATTGCGAGTTGACATTGATTATTATTGAAAGTGAGTTGCTATATGCAAGTTGCATTTTTATGTATGCCTGTTGCCTGTCGCCTATGCGACATGTCCAGATTCATGGTATCCTATGCGAGTTGCCTACACGAGTTGCCTAAGAGAGTTGCCTATGCGTGTTGCCTGTTGTCTATCATTATATGTGAGTTGCCATATGCGACTTGATCCATATCTCTAATGTATGCGAGTTGACATATATGTGTTGACCAACCATTGTTTGACCAAAGCGTGTTGATGCATGCGAGTTGCCATATGCGACTTGCCGCATACATTGTAATGTATGCGAGTTATCACTTACTTTATCCTATGCGTGTTACTCTATAACCAAAGTGAGTTGTTGGATGCGAGTTGCCATATGCGACTTACCTCATATGTCTTGTAGTATGCGTGTTGATTACCAATTGTTACCTATGCGTGTTGTGTTATGCGAGTTGCTCAAATTGATGTTCCAAAGCGAGTTGTAGTGTGAGATTTAACATATATTTTTGTCAATATTGCTTGTGGTATTATCTATTTTGATGTCCTCTCCCAAATATTATCCTTCACTTATAAGTTTCTGTATACTGATTACATTTTTCTGAGAGTTGCATCCTATGTCTCCATACATGTCATACCCTTCTTTCTGAAGCTCTAAATGTTGGGTTATTAATTGGTCATGAGGTGTATCAGTGTCTTAACCTAACAAATTTCCTGGACATGGTTTGTGTTGTATGTGTAACTATCAGATCTCAATGGCTGACATCACATCCTCTGATGTTCCTACTGCCTCTGCACCAACTGTCACTCTGACTGATGAAGAATTACTTCCACGTGCGGAATGGGTGTCAATTGCTAAGAGAAACTGCTACTTAGATGTGGATAGAGGGCAACATAATCCAACTTACCGACTGGCTGTCGACATCTTGAAGGATACAAACTTCTTTAATGCCCTAACCAAGCGATGCACAATCCCATCCATCTTTCTTCAACAATTCTGGAAAACAGTTACGTGGGATAAAATATCTGCGTCATACTCGTGTAAGCGTGAAGACAAATGGTATGACATCTCGGTTGATAAACTCAGGGATGCTCTCCAGATAACACCAAGAAACCCTTCCAACAAATTCATCACTCCACCCTCTATTCATGAAATCTTAGACTTTGTCGACGAATTGGGATACCCGGAAAGAATAACCAAGATTTCATCACTCATCAATGCGGAAATATATCAACCATGGAGATCAATCGTTACAATCCTCAATCTATGCCTAACCGGTAAAACATCAGGGACAGACAGAGTACGAGCTCCCATAATGCAAATACTGTGGGGAATAGTCAAAGGGAAAAATATTGACTTCGCTAAACTTATCTGGGAAGAATTCATCTTGTCCTTAGACACATTTATCTCCGATAGAATTAACTCTGAGAATAAATTCAAAGGAAAAAAAATTCTTGGTAAACGAGTGATACCCAGCATCAAATTATCAAAACTCGTTATCCATCATCTACAACAAACTCACCGGTTTAACTCACGTAGCGAGTCAGCCTTGCATGAAGCCAGTGATGAATTCGTTCTTGGCAACATTAAATATATTGCCAGAGAACATGACAAGGAGATCTTTGGAATGCCAGTTCCTGAAGCTTTGCTTAATCATAGAATCAAGAATGCTGATTACTTCAAGAGTTATGTAAAGAAAGCCTCCGCTACAACCGTTGACACACCCAAGTCCACTTCCACACAATCAAAATCAAAACTGTCACACCCTCGCCGGAGGCGGAAGCACGAGGTGTAACGGAAGGGAACATAAGCACAAGATAATAGAACATACCAACATTAATATTAAAAAGAAATATTACACCATTACAATACCAGTTTAGCCGACATCGGCGAATATATTACAAAGCTTAGATTCCAAAATATTATGTTTTATACATAATGATTTATATTGACAAGTGAAAGCTTCATTATGCAAGACTTGGTAGAAAGAGCTTACCAACGATCACCTGAAATGCATGAGAGAAAAACGGGTCAACTATGAAAATAGTTGGTGAGTAAACACGTTTAGCAAAATAATAAAACTCGTAAGAAATATCAAAGCTTTCGGTTGACGAAAATGGTCCGCAAAGCAAAGGCATTGTAAATCCACTCAGTTCCAAGTTCCGCCCATACAAAACTTGCAACCTGTGTGTTCACAACCCACTGCCAAAAGTAGTATGTCTAATAGTCAAATATAAGCGGTTATAATAGTTCACAATATAGTACCACGAATATAATAATTCAGGGATGCTCCGAACATGGGAGACTTTGCACTGCTCCAACAAGGGAGACTCCTTTGTCACTCGACCACCTAGGCGAGAATTATTGAGAAAGCTCCACCAATAAGGCGAGACTTTGCACACTCCACCGATAAGGCGAGATTTATTGAGAACGCTCCACCAATAAGGCGAGACTTTATAGTGATGCTCCGAACATGGGAGACTTTGGGACAAGGTCATAACATGTACGGTTCAATAAATTCCAACAAGTCATAAATTCGTAATTAAATTCAAGGATTTGATTCGAGTTCACAAAAGTAAGATTCAATTTAATTCAAGTATAGTTCATGCATTCAGCCCCAAAATGTAGTAAAACGGTAAAAGAAAAGGGATGTGATTACTCACGTGGTAAACTGGAATGATGACAAGAGTGAGTACACCGAGGTATAATGTGATGTGTTAACCGGGACCTATTACGAATGATATGATATGCAATGAGTTGCAATGTAATGTTATGCATGCATTTCGTATGTTATTTATACCATTAGCGAGTTTTGAAAATATTACTAATCGTCGAAAAATACTCTTTTGACGTCTAGACCCTTCAAAAATGACTTTACAAGTATTTACGTCAAAATGTCATCCTACAATGGTTTTATAATGATTTATAGTGAAATTATCAATTTTCGTCGCAAAACAATGTCGTCGGAAATTTCTTGAAAGTGACAAAAATGACTCCGAAAAACTAGTCGTAAAATGGTGTACGTCGATCGTTAGAAAACGAACTCGACTGTTTTGGAAAGTTTGTATCGAAATCTAGAAGTTTCAGTTCAGGAGTTTTCGTCCAAAAGGTCTCGAACATAAAGATAATAAGGGTTAAAGATGGTGATTTTGTCTAATTGTAGTTCAAAAAGTGAGTTTCGGCCAAGTTTAGACAACCATAAATAATTTACTACAACTCCGCTATACAAACAGCTAATTGTATTGAAAAATATGCTCGGTGAACTTGATTTTATTAGAAGACAATTCGTTCCAAAAAGTTTTGCATCATGGTTAAAAACAGCCCTCAACATGGATGTTACAGCTACCGTAACACTTGTATCGTAGAAATAATATAGTTTTTCAGAAAATAATAGTTACGGCAAGTTTATGAAAACGTGTATATCTTTGTCGTTTCAAATCCGTTTTCTACGTATAATACGTCCTTAGCTTCGTATCAAAGTATACTAATATATTTTTGATAAGTCGAAATAATTTGTGAAGCTTAAGGCTCGTTTTTGACTCGTACAAGAAAAATATAGTATGCTGAAAATTCTGAAAATTATATTTTTCGTCGTCAAACTTGTAAAATCCATAACTTCTTCGTTATAACTCCGTTTTTATCCGTTCAAGCGGCCACGGATTCGTTTTAAAGTATATTTTCTAAATATCAAGGCCAAAAGGTCGTGCCTACTGTCGGTTTTTCCAGAAAATCAAAACAAGGACAGAACACATTTTATACATATCGAAAATAGTTTTTCGCGGACAAAACCTATTCTAATCCCTTCAAATCAACTCCAAAGCTAATCTAATCCTACCATACACCTTCTTAGGGTGTCATGGGTTCCTAATCACCATCAAGACCAATGAATACCAAGGGGATAATTATAGGATGACCATAAATGTATATATATACTCTAAAATCATGTAAAAATGGTATAAATCACATATGTCTTGCATGTTGCTCCAAAAATGATAAGATACATATGAGATGATAAGAAAACATGAAAAATGATAGAAACATGCTTACAAGTGAATATGATGAGGTGCAAGTAACAAGGTTAAACCTAAATACTCTTGGTTTTTATTTCAAAACCTAATAAAGAGTATAAACTAGATTGTTATTACTTGTGCTTGATAAAAAAATTTATGATGATCCCTTTGAACCCTTGTGTGGCCGGTTTGTGGAGAACCAAAAGAAGAGAGAAAACCTTCTAATACTTGAAGAATTTTTGTGAAGTGAATGAATGAGAAAAAGTTTAAGCAAGACTTTTATGTATGAGTGAATTATTAACAATCAAAGCAAACCATGCCACATTTAATGCAAGCCCTCCCCCTTGGTCGGCCAAGGGGGGAGGTATGCATAGATATTTTATTTATTTTTTTTATAAACTTTTACTTGTAAGTATAATTGTGTAAATATTTGATAAAATGTACAAGTAAGTGTGTAGGAAATGTATAAATGAAGGTAAATGGAAATTTTTAAGTAAAAGAGATGTTTAATAGATCAAAGTAGGATGTAATGAGATAATAAAAATTGTAAAAATACATTCCTTGTGAAAATTTGAGTGATAAAATAATTATCGAGTAGTTTTTAAGAAAAACGTCGTAATAATATAACTTTAACGATTTATATACCAATTAAATTTAAAACACTAGGTAAAGTCAAAATATAGTTTTTATAAACTAAATGTGAGTTTAAAAATATGTCGGGATCATTTTTAAAAGTAACGGATTAAATATTTAAAATAATAACTCACGCGATAACGTTTATTTAATATAAAATTCACGCGTTAAATGTGAAATGCAATGTCATGAATGAATTAATATGATGCATATTTAATTTAAGAAATGACCGGAAAATGAGAATTGTGACAAAAACAATCAGGAACCTCCTACTCAAGTCTTCCCAAGAAAAATAAGAGACCTGATAGTTCTGTATCTAATGTCTCTCCTTCACAAAAGCCAAAGAGGAGAAAAAGAGACACTGGTAAGGGTAATGATGAGGGAACTAAGGTTCCAGGAAGTGAGACAGAGCTGATTGATGAAGACGAAGCTGCATTCCAACAAGGAATTCAGCAAAGCCTTGACAGTCTGAACGAGTCTCAAAGACCACCAGTGGGAGGGGTCATGATAAGAGAGCCAGAGTCAGCACCTCGACAAATCAATCTTGCCACACAAGACAAAGGTAAAGGAATTGTTGGAAGAGAAGTAGAACAAGTTGCACACATGCTACTGAATATCTCTTCACCACCTCCCAAAACAACTACCCAGTTTATCCTCAAGAAAAGAGATGTTGTATCATCCTCTACACAAGAACAATCTGGGATGAACATTGATGTGGCGGATACATCGGTTGAATCCCCTGTGTCCAGTGATGCACAGGAAGAAAATTAGGAGACACCTTTTACTGTAGAGATACCAGTTCTTGAAACAGTAAGTGATAAAAATGAGCTGCTAAATGACCCACAGGAGATCCTTGAGCCAGGATCTGAAGTACACAGGCGTCTTGAAGAAACAAACATGTCTACAGGATCTCTTTCCTCACTTAAGAATCTTAATGCTGACTTCTCATACGGTGACCAATTCTTAAATGACGGTCCCTCAGACATCGAGTCAGACAAGCAAACAAATGAAAAGGAAGAAGTTCAGTCCATGTTCTCAGTCACTATTCAACAAGACTCTTCAACCATTCCTCCGATGTCGGCTCCAAAGGTCTCCACTGCTGCCACATCTCCATCAATCACACCTACACTCGAACCTGCTATGACAACTGTACTTCCACCACCCAAACCCGCTAATGATCCACTACAAGCTATCACTATCAGTGATCCCGTCACTCCACCTGCCTCACCACCTCGTGCCTCACCTCCTCCTGTTAAAACAACTGAGGAATTGATTGAAGAGGCCATGTTATGCATTGCAACTATTGAGAAACATTTTCCTATAGCTGTCAAAAATCTTGATAGTCGTGTCAAAAAACTGGAGAATCTTAATCTCGATGAAGTCGTAACAAAGGCAATAGAAGCAGATATTAAGATGCAGATGAATGGGCAATGAAGGCTCCATTACTTCAGCGATTTAAAGACTTGCCGATCTCTGACATGAGATCAGTTCTCTCAGAAAGAATGTATGAGGCAGGAGAGCACTTGCACAGTACACATAAGAAATTATACGAGGCACTCAATGAATCTATGAGGCATGATGATTATCAGCAGTTTGTAGTCGATGTTCGTGAAAGGGAGGCTAAGAAGAAAAGAAGGACGGTTTCGTTGGATTCAAAAGATATGTCTGGAGGCCCCAAGTCACCACCACCACCTCCTACTGGTGGAGCAGGGACATCTGGAGTTGGAGGATCTTCTAGTACAACCACTTCTCACAAGGCAAGCCCACCTTCATCACCACCAACAACTCAGAAACAAACAGGTACTTCAAGTGGTCAAAGATCTCAAAAGATGTCTACTGCATGGACCACCGTCGACTCCCAGTTTACACCAACCATCTCCTCTATTCCTGAAGACCAAATACTTAATGAAGAGTCTTTCGTTGCTCAAGAGTCTGAATCAGAAGATGATGACACTTCTACCAAGCACATCCCCAATGTTACAGAAGAAGAAGATTGGTTGGATGCTTATATTGAGGGAAAATGCATCAAAACGTCTAGAGCTACACCTTCAAAGGATGTTACTCAAAGCTGGCTTACCCAAGATAAACCTCAAACTCCTGAACCTTCATGGTTCATTCCCGAGTCTGATTCACAAACCCAGACAATAATTGGGCTTCAACTATTATTTCCAACTATAAAGCTCCAGCAGAAGATTCTCTTCTTCACTTCATAGGGGATATGGGAAGCGTTATAAAGTGGTTTTGTGAGAAGAAGGAAATTACATCAATCACTCCTAAAGATCTTGAAGGCCCAGCGTTTGAAATAGTTAAACTCTTCCACTCGGATGTTAATCAGCTTCAATACCAGATGGAAGAATGCTATAAAATGCTTAATGATCAAGTCAGTGAGCAGATCAATAGGTTTGATGTGAACAACCCTCTTCCTCTCGGTGGTAAACCTGGACATATGACCATTCAGTCTGGGTTCTTCTTCAACCATGACCTGGACTATCTATGTGCTCGCACTTCTGAAAGAAGACCAGCTTTATCAATTTCGAAGATGAAAGCTGCTACCTACACTGATCAGACAAAGAACAACAGTATGACATTGCTGCCTCATATGGCATTTCTCATTGGTGGTTCAAGAAGAAGCAATTCTACATCGATAGACATAGTGCTAAAAAGAGTCGCAGAGCTGTTCGATCCAAGCTGCGTATTCTAAGTGTTATCAGTATAGAGATCTTCTCAATCTACGGGTATGATTACCTGAAGAAGATTGTTCTTCGAAGAGCAGACTTGAAAGAGCACATTATAGAAGAAAACGACTTCAAACATCTGATGCCAAATGACTTTAAAGATCTCTATCTTCTGAACCTCCAAGGACATCTTGACCATCTTCCTGCTCGTGAGAAGAAGGCTCTCTCGGCTGCTGTCAATCTCTGGATCAGAGGCTTGGTCATTCGACTAAGAGTTGGGGATTTTCAATTGGGAATAGAAAGTTACCAGACTCGGGTCAACCTAACAAGACCACAATGGGAAGCCAAAGGACATGAATTTCGTCACAAATATATAGTGATTGACACCCCCAGAGCAGTCCTCTTTACTGACAGATACGGGTCAAGAATGTTAATGAGATTGTGTGAGTTATACAAATTTAGTGATGGCACACTCAAGATGGTCGAAGAAGAATTGAACTCTAGAGTGAAAGAAATCAAAGTTGATATGAAGCCGTGGAACAAAACGAAATTCTAGTCTAATGAGGATGTGAAGAGGTGTGAAGATTTCATTGCTGCAATCAGACGAAGATTAAAGACTAGAATGATCTATCGCAGCCTTGAAAGTTTTGTGGGTGGTAGACTTCGTGCAGGTCACTATAAGCTGCTTCAAAGAACTGAATGAAGACATCTTCCAGATGTAATTTCTGTTTTGTACTTTTGATGTGTAAAATGTGGTGTATGTACTATGAACAACTATGATGTATGTAATAGTGTTAGGTTATGTATTATGGTTTCCCTTTTTTATCTAAAAATGGAACTTCACTGTTGTCCACTTCAGATCATATAAAACTGGACACATTTTTCTCCAACAAATGTTTTGTTTCATACATATTTAAATCTCTTGAGATCCAAAATCTCAAAGGATTTGAAATTTTTGATCGGGGGAGAAAATGTGATATAAATATGAAAGATGATAAAAGATGACCATTTTTGTCTCAAAGTGCATACTGCTCTCTAATATGTGCTAAACTCTTTTCGAATCTCGAAGCAAATATTAAGGGGGAGCATTTCAAAACAAATACAAATCTTCAAGGTACAAAGATTTTCATGTTTTTAAATAAGGTACCTTGATTGTGTGTTAAATGGTTTCTAAATATTTGGTAATCGTGGTTGTATTTCAAAAAATCTCTTTCCTCTATGTGATAAAATGATTTCAAATATCCCATGCACATATTGAGGGGGAGAATTTACCAAGAAAATCAAATGGCTTTTTTCTATGAAAATTGTGATCAAAGAAGATATTTCAAAATCCTCTTGCCTCCATGTGCTAAACAATTTCAAGATCATATGCATATGTTGAGGGGGAGCATTTCTAAATGATCAAAACTATTAAGGTACAAAATGCTTTGATCTCGTATCACAAGTACCTTGATTGTTTTTCCAAATGAGTTTTCAATTGGTTTCGAGAAGAAATGAACAATACCAAAAGACCGACCAATTTACTTTATGCATGGTGTTATAAGGATGGTTAGGTTAGGTATTCGTTCCCATGATCCGCCAGAACCGGAGGGATCTACCCAGGGACAATCCACTAGATAGTGTAGAGTCCTTAGGTATGATGAAAAAAGGAGAAAAGTGAGATATGGGAAGAGTGCGGACTGAGATAGAGCTAGAACTGGAATAAACCAAACAAGGTTCTAGTAATGAAGTCTCGGTAAGCACTGAAGGGGTTGAAGAATGAAAAAGAAATGAATGTGAAAAAGGGTGAAAAGAAATAGCCCTCCAATAATTCAATCTTAGGGCAGAAACCGGGTTCAATACATATGCTACTGGATGTTACTAAGGTAACACTGGTATTGAAGACAAGACGTCATGGACCCAGTGACGCACTGCACTACAACTTCCCAAACCACTCAAGTTCCTCTTAAAAGGGCTTGTTACATTCTCACGGGGAACCTACATAATCTATCGACTTTCTCTTAGAGTTTGTTGATATTGAAGAAGGAGACCCTCTCCCTAGTCTCCGGCATAGGAACCAAATATGCACAATTGAGTCTAGAGCCACGAGATCATCAATAAATCTCATTAGGACACTGTCAATGAAGACTCTCTGCTTCACACAATGTGGAAAGAGAGATTATATCTTATGAGTCCTACGCATTATCCTTGTGGTATTGCCAGAACGTCTAAGTGATATGCAAACATATTCACAATGAAGATGGAAAGCCTTCTGGAGCCAACATCAAACAAGCTCATGGTGTGTGGCATGTGAGATCTATCCAATAGATCAACCATGTGACAACTGAACAAAAACAATGGGGCGATTAAATCTTTTGAATCAATCCTGGTTCAGGTTATGGATTGACGGATACCTTTGAAAAACCAGTCGTTGTGCTTAAAAACTCTTTTCTTTAGCACATCGACTGTGTACTAATATTTCAAAAATAAAAGGTGTTTATGATTGATAATTGATTTTCATTAAAACCTTCGTTGTATTGCAATAACAATTTCTATTGAGCGGTACACGATTGTTTTTCAAATCTCTTTTCATCAATCAGTAAATCTCAATTCGCTGGTTCACTCACTCCGTGTTGTCTTCTTTGAGACGTTCCGGTTTGAGAACAGCTAGAGCAGCTGCGAAACCCTGTCAAGGAAATTCTTCGGAATTATACCTGATCACAGGCAGTACTTGTATTGATCAACGGGGAACCGTGGGCCGTGTACCTTAATTCAACGAAAGTGATCAAAGATACTTTTTGTGCGCTTTATTGCTAACTGTTGTATGCAGGTACGCCCGACGTTTGCAGCTGATCAGAATGAAGCGGTCAATCCATAGCCGCATGCTCACACTACACGTTCATCTCTTAAGAAATCATGATAAGTGCATCAACGACTCTGATATTTTCACTCCATGCTTATGCTACGCTGCTGCTAATATCATGAACCAGTAAATGCTTCCGCTACTCTGATGAGAATATATCATGATCCAAAATGTGAGCATGTCGGTCCAAATGTCACAACTTCATATGCTGGCAACACAACAATGGGTGATGCTGAGATTAACTGTGACTGATGATCTCAATTAAAGCTCAAAGGTCATCATTGTGGATCAGCTCTATAACCTCCACAAAATATACATTGTAGTTGGACAATGATGAAATCACCACGGAAGCACAAAGTTTGAACATTTTGATATATTGATGTCTACGAGCTCAAGATTAAAGATTTAATAGAATGCTAGGATTAAATGTAATTCATGGGGTGACCTCCCTTAGGGGGAGATTGTTAGAAATTGGAAATTCTATTGTGAAGCATCGGTCACCCCAAGTATATTCTAGCTTAAGTTAGCTCGTAGACATATCGTTTATTATGTTAGTTATTAGTCAGTTATTAGCTTAGTTTAGTCTAGTGCAACACCGTGGATGAAGGACGGGTCTTTACCCATTGTATGCCTGATCCACAGCCCATAGGAGGGCGTAGTAGTTTGTATAAATAGCTTTCTCCCCACAAGGGAGAGGGTTGGATGTTCATTTGGAATCTAACCTTCCATGTGTTTTCTCTCACTAGAACATCTCCCTTTCTCTCTCTAAAAACTTATATACGCCTCATATGTTTATGCTTTGATGTGATTATGAAATCCTATATCTTACTCATGTTGAAGACGATCCTTCTTGGTTTCGGTTGGGATAAAATGGAGAGGAAGATGAAGTTTTGAATGAGAGGAAATTTTTGAAATTGGAAGATTTGAAAAAGTGGGGATTTGATAAAGTGGGCGTCGAGTGGTATATTTATGGGGAAGGAGAATTTTTCGAAATTTGTGTTTTGTTTTATTATGGGATAAAAATAAAACATAAGTTTTTTATATCACGACTTTAGACGAGAAAAATAACACGTATGTAAGAAAAAGGCTTCCTAATGAAGCTTCATGTAATACATGTAAATGCACAAAAGATAATCATATAAATACCTAAATAGGCATACTTAATTATCAAGCAAAATAAAAAGAAAATCATACCTCTAGCGCAGTTAGGAATGTCTTTACAAATGACACAACAAATGTCACTTAGACGATTCCCGCTCCTTTGCGTTTAAGATACCCTCTAAAAGGAAGGTATTCTTGTTACCAAGAGATTCCTATAGCTTGGTGGGTATGAGCTTTGACTAATCAACATGACAAAGAAGATTAGTGCAATTAAATGAAAAATTAAATAAGAAAAATGTTGTTATCAAATCAACATCCAAACATATAGTTTTAAAAGACATGGTGTTTGTTTTTATAAAAAACCTTCTTTGTAGTTTTCAATTAACCATGGATCGTATCAAGTTTTTAAAGTACAATATACTTCAAGAAACTTGGTAACGAAGCTCTGATGCCAACTGTGGAAAACTAGAAGGGGGGGTTGAATAGTTTTGCCAATTAATACTTCCTTTTAAACTATCTAGATCGACTTATGTCAATCTATTTGGATGTGTGTGTTGGATGTTGATAAACAAGCATAAAAAGGTACGTAATGAAAAGATAAGAGTAAGAAGCACAAAACCACAACGCGAGTATTTATAGTGGTTCGGCTACAAGGACACCTTCCTTGTCCTACTCCACTCCCCGAGTCACCTACTCGAGAGTTCGTAAACACTACACTAATCTCCATATAGCGGAGAAGCCTTCACAACATCGCCTACCCTTTTTCCGGTGCTAGGCTAACCACCGGGTTCTTTCACTACAAGGTGAACCACACCTACACAACGTCGCCTACCCTTTATAAGGTACTAGGCTAAGTACCTAGTTCTTTCACACCAAGGTGAACCACACCTACACAACGTCGCCTACCCTTTATTAGGTACTAGGCTAAGCACCTAGTTCCATTGCAATTGAGGAACTACAACCCAACACTACACCAACGACTAATCCCAAAGGAGATCTACTCCTTTACAACATCATCAAGGATATCAATATCCTTGGATCTAGTACTAGTCTATCTTGTACATCGAAATATACCATATCGAATGTACATCTAAGGTACCTTTCACTAATGCCTTTTAACTAGATCTGCAAGACACCCTTCACTAATGTCTTGTGTCTTGACTTCTAAGCACCCTTCACTAATGCTTCTAGTCTTGACTTCTAAGCACTTATCACAAGTGCTTATGATATAAACGATAGATACCCTTCACTAATATCTTCGTCTTGACACTTGAGACACCTTTCACTAATGTCTTCAACACTTCTTAGAAAATAAAAACAATCATCAACAAGAAGACTTCAGTAGTCTTGATGATGAGGAAGCATGGCAACTCATGGACTTGAGCTTGCTCGACTTCAAAGGTGGTGATCTTGCCTTTAAGAGGAACCTAGAAGATCACACAAAAACAAAACTACAAACATAGATCTCTTGGATCTGAGGTTAGAGAGTTTTTAACTCAGGGAGAAAGTGTGTTAGAAAGGGGAGAGCAATAATGAAGAAATGGCTCACTATTTATAGAGGAAAAATTCTACTGTTCCCCGGATCCCACGGATCCTCTCCACAAGAGATCCGTCTAGCGTAAAGCTAGGGATCCGTGAGACGCTCCCCTTTACCCATGGGTATTTTGGTTATGGGTCATGGGTCATGGGTTGATCCATGGGTCTTTAGCTAGATACAATGTATCTCTTGAGTGCAATGCACCTAGTCACATGGGTATGGGTCAAAACCATGGGTTATGGATATTATCCATATATGATATAAGCATGATGTCATGCAATGGGTTATGGGTCAAGCTCCATGGGTCATGGGCTTTGGGTTGTACCCAACTACATTTAATGTATTTGCCCAATGGGTTATGATACTTAAGTTTCTACCCATTTATATTACCCAATATACTACATAGTAATTATTTATATATTTTACCCAAATATGTAAACACTAGTTGTTGTACATATGTAATATTAAATCATAAAATCACTTATACTTGTTTTAGTGTTTTATGTGAAAATGTGAATATGTTTGAAACTATTAGTTCAAACCATTTACGTATTTTATTTGTTTCGTTTAAAATGATTTTACGTTTGTTATCGACAAAACATTAGAAGATCGTAAAATATAAATAAACGTTTTTACGGCTTATTTGTATTAACACAAGGGATTAAGCTCAGAGCTAGGTGCAGCACCCTAAAGAGGTTTTAGGGGTGGAAGCGCTGCTTGAGATTCGGCTTCATACTCAGAGATGTGTTCAGTACTATTGGACACATCAGGGAGTCCAAGCATGCTCTTTAGAGCTTGGCTTTCAGGCTCTAGTATTCTTCCAGAATCGAAATTTGGAAGCTTACTCTCAGGGATAACCCGTTCAACCCAATCACTGGACTTGGGCATTGACTCCTTATTGAAAAGCATGTCAGCAGATACAAATGGTTTTGGACTATGGTCTTTATTGTGAGAATCAGGGAGATGATCTTCACCTATGGTTCTCTTCTTGCTACTTGGGGCTCCCACAGCATCAAAGACCCTAGGATTCTTAGCAGTCCAACTTTCAATGATATCTTTTTCCTTTTTAAGTTCTTCCTGAAGAGCTTGATTTCTTTTAACTAGTTAAGTGTTTTGAATTTGCAGTGTGACAGCCTCAAGCTTGGCTTGTTTTAAAAGAAGCAGTTCATCCCTACCCTTGTTTAATTCAAAACTTAACTTGTTGTATTTAGAAAAAAGATTTAATCGTTGCTCCTCTACAAACTTAAGGTCAACATTGATATAGTTCATAAAGGACTGCCAATCTGAATCATCATACATAGAAAGTAAAATATTTACCTTCTTCATTGTGATATTGACCGATTCTCCATTTCTGGCATGATTCTTCCCAACAGCTAGCTTGTCCTCTTCTGAGATAGCCATCAGTGCACTTACTTGCACCATTTCGTCGTCAGAGGAGACTAGCTCTTCATCCTAGTCGAAGACTTCAGCAATTAGGCCCTTGTTTTTACCCTGTACAAATTTAACATTGTTTGTTGTTTCTGAGGGAGTGGCCTCAAGCAGTGCTAGCTTAGCTTTGGCTTTCCTATACTTAGCTTCAGAATCAACAGTTTTATTTTGATCAGATTTGTTTTGAAAGTTTTGATGAGACTGGTAGATTTTTGGTTGAAATTTGCTAAAGCCTAAGGACTGATTTGACCCTGGTGGTTTGTAAGAGGGTTCAGAAATTGTTCATGAAAAATAGTCTTTGGCAAAATGACCTCTTTTGTGACACTTAAAACATTAAGTGTCCTTGTTAGCTTTAGCATTTGAAAAACTTTTGTTTCTTCGTATAAACCTTTTAGAGTTATCAAGGAGTGCCCTTTCCTGGAACTCAATATTTAAGTCGTTCAGGTACTCCTCGCTTGTCCTCTCATCAGCCTCATCATCTGAATTTTCTGAAAATCTTGAACCACACTGTTAGAGTAAAAAGCAGTTGACTTTGGAGTTGGGGTGGTTGTCAGGGACTTCTTGACTTCCTGAAACTTTTTTAAGTCAGGGTATCGTCTATTTATGAGGTTATCCTCATAGACAAATTTTCTATAAATTTCAGGAAGCTCAAGATTCTGAATGTGATTGGCATTCCTTAGTCCCTGAGAGAAATTCAACCACTTCTCAGGAATATTGTTTACAAAACCAACATTGATTTCATGTTTGGCCAACTTAACACCATCATTTGACAATTCATTTAACAAAGTTTTGTACCGGGTGTAAGTTTGAGACAGAGTTTCTAAGTCCTTAGCCCTGAAGGTGTTATACTCAAGTTTCAGGTCCATAATCATGTTCTCCTTGGTATCTGAGTGACCTTTATGACTATGGACCAGGTCATCCCAGGTTTGTTTAGCTGTACTACAGCCTATAATAGACTCCATAACATCATCAGGAAGACAAGATATGATGATGCTTTTGAGCCTTTAGTCCTGGTTGACCACTCTCCTCTCGTCCTGAGTCCACTGAGCTTCAGGTTTGGGCAAACCTTTAGCAGTCTTTGGGATAAATGGACCTTCATTAATACACTTAATGTAGTAAGGTTCCATCCCAGTCAAATAGCAAATCATTCGCTTTTTCCATTTGTTAAATTTACCAACTTCGAGTAGAGGGGCAACAGCTGAATAAGCTCCACCCTTTTTGTCGACAAGTTGGGGCACATCAATTTCAGCCATTAGGATCCTGATTTAAAACATTTTTGAGCGTCTTAAAAAAAGGTTTTATAATCAGCCTGCTCTGATACCACTTGTGGTTCCCGTTTCACAATTGTATAAAATGATTTAAAATAACTAATTGTGAATGATGACTGAAATAATGTAAGTAAAAACACACTGATTAATTTTCAACATTTATATTCTTTATTAGAAATGAATCAGAAAGAATACATTACCCAAGTACTTGTGGAATAGTACTTGGGATTGAAATGACAAGTATGGTATATCCTCACTAAGCTCAGGCTAAGTCTGAGCACAACTACAAAGGTTCCACTGAGCTATCTCAGGGACAAAGTTGTATTTGGAGGAGTGAAAGATGGCTTGTGTGTGTGTTTTACAATTAATACACAAGCGTAAAATCTTCCACTCCAAGTCTTATGCTATTTATACAAGTATGGTTTTTAACTCTATCCTAGAGGACAAACTGACAGGTTACAGAAGACAAAATACTGATGTATTTTGTCTCTATTTACATTGGTTATTTAGAGTAAGTGACAAGGCTAGTTTCTTCTAGTCAGTGTTGACACTGAGCCTGGTAGTTAGTAATTCAAGGAAAGTTTGACTTTGGTTGATAAGGACTTCGTCTTATCTATTTCAAACTTATCCCGCCTTGTCATGCTCATTCTTCAGTCTTCTTAGCCTTTAGTCTTCATAATTAGTTTGTCTTCAGTGACAGTAGTTGGTGAGGAGTTTTGGGATTCAGTGAGTTATTATGATCACTCACTGAATCCACTATCTTCTTCTTGACTCAGTCTTCACCCTTTAAGTTCCGCCTTACTGAGTGGAGAGACATCTTCTTTGTCTTTTACTGAGTACCCCGAAGACAGCTCACTGAGTGTCTATGCGCTCAGTGGCTTGTTAGTGTTTAAGGGACTAAACACTTAGGGTATTTTCTATTCAAATCCTAGACTTAAGGGGTTTGGGTATTCACTTAACCCAACATAAAGAGAGGCTAAACCTTAGCCTAGACTACGTAATAAGCGCAAGCAAAACATAGTTTCATAGTCGGTCCAATCAAAACAAGAGCATGTTTTCTCACCCCCAAGATTAAATAAAGCAAAGTACGAATAAAAGTGGGGCTATGAAACTCACCTTAGTCCAGCAAATGCACAAGAATCAACAGGAACAAAAAGAGTATCGACTATCAGGAAATAGAAACTACTGACTCGGCACTACCTAATAACATAGATTCGGCTTAGATTATATCTCCATTCAATAGTTCCCAATCCCGACTATATTCCAGTTTTATTTCCAAAACTCTTTCTCATATCAGTTTCTAGTGTTTGTTATCCGCGCGTGCGTTGTGTCGACTTAACAAGATTCATGTGAACACACGCTGCTCAAGAACTCAACAAAGAAAGATCACAACAATCTATGTGTCAAGTTTGTAGTTTAATAAGTCTCTTAAATATATTGTCAAAACTTATTGAATTCGTCAATTCGATAAACTTTACAATTTATTCGCCTTACTTATTATTCCATAACTATACCACGTCCTAGGGCGTCGTAGGATATATTGTCATTACTAAACTCTTTCGACATAACTAACGAGGTCTTACTCGATTTGTCAACCCGATAAGTTCGTTAGTTAAGTAAGTTAAGTTTATTAATGCCAAATATCCGTAATAAACAATTAAATGGTATTAAATTAGCATTTATGGCACTTATAGTTTTACGTGCCCTCGAAACATTTAGTAACCCATTTATTGTTTTCCTCCTTTTCTTCTATTTATCATTTGATTAAAAAGAATAATAACAAGTAAAATATACTTGCTAATTATTAATATGAAAAACCTTTTTATTATTTATTGTTCACATTTATTGTTATCGTTATAGTTAACTTGAGTTACTATTTTTTTCGAGTCACAAGTTCGAGTCATAACTTCTCGACTTATTAAGTTATATCAAGTCCTATAATAAATATCACCATGTCACGACCTTGTCGGAGTCAAAGATGACTAAAAAGTCAACGTGACACCGACTTAGCGCAAAGTTCACAAGTAAATCATCAAGTCAATAAAGTCTAGTCCCATAATCAATAACTTCAACATCTCGTGGTCGTCTACAACTCACGTCTAACCTATCATCCGTCACTAATAACTGTCACACGAACGATTCCCCATTTCAAGTTTCACAACACCATAACCAAAATTTAGCCGTGACCATTCTGTCCCGGCTTTTCTTTCCCTCGTCCAACAACCACAACATCAACAACAAATATACCAAAATTTCCAACACCTCCAAATTTTTTACCGAGACGGGTCTCGGCCTAGCCTTTCCCCTCGCCTACGCAATACCAAACGAACCACACGAGGGTCTTTCCTTTTCGACAACAACAATAGCAACATCCCCATTTTTATTTCAAAACCACCAATCAAACCTCCGACACCATGAGCTCATCCGAACCAAAACAAAAATAAGCAACAGCGACAATAACAGCAAGAGCATAATATCAAGCACACAAAAGCTACACCGAGAGGAGGCTCTCGGCTCGACTGACGCGACACGCACACGCACATGAAACACGAGACACGGATACCAACATGTTTTTAACCACATTTTATTATCAAAAATTCATTTCCCATGTTTTTCTAACCAAAACCGACATCAAAATGGGTTAACTCGTGACTCATATCACGAGTTACAAAGATAACGAACTAAAACTGGCGTATGTAACCCTACCTTTTTCTTTTTCGTGAATATAAACCGGTGGTGGTGATAGGGTGGTGTTAAAGTGGCGCGTGGGTGAACGAACGAACGAGGGTGGGGGGGGGTGTTTCGGTGGCTCGTGCTGTTGGAGATCAGAAAGAGGGTGAGGTGGGGAGTCTTTTGGAGTGGGTGGTGAGTGGTGGTGGCCGGCGGTGAGGCGGCGGCGGTGTGATATTCCGGCGGCTAGGGTTTCAAGAGAGTAGAGAGAGAAAAATGGTGAGGGTGATGATATATTGTGTTTGTGTGTGTGTTGGTATGTGGTATATACCCACATGGACGAATTTTGTCTTTTTACTCTTTTAAAATCAAAACAAAAATAATAGTGGGGGAGGTGGGGCGCGGCCGGATAAAACCACAAGGACCATTCATGTAACTTTTCAAAATTCCCCGATTCCTATATTCCCGAGCTTGTATTTTCCATTTAAAAGTCTAACGAGTTTTCATAAGTGCGCCAAAAGTTTTAGTTACGATTTTCCAATAAAATCGATCATAAATATGCCTATGGGAACTAGACGAGTAGTTTTCTCAAGTTTTCTCGATTTATTAAGTTTTGCCTAGTGCCGAGGTCTAGTAGTGCCTAATCAAATGCCATAGACAAGGTTCAACAACGGGATATTCCGCAAAATGTCAAAAGATTATAGTCGAATGTTTAACTTGCTAAAATTTAAAGTAGTGTGGTATTAAAAATAGTTTTCGAAATTTACCAGTTGTCACATATTTATATACTCATAAACTAATACATTCAAAGAATATTCACAAGTCATGCCCGCTCAATGGGCAAAAAACCCTTATATTTATTATGAATATAATTATACCTTCAAACTGTTTAAAAAAGAAAATAAACAATCATATGCAATTCTTAATACAAAATACAAAACCGTATAGATATGTCATGCTACTCATAAACTAATACATTCAAAGAATATTTACAAGTCATAAATTAATACATTCAAATAATTATATTATACCTTCAAACTGTTTAATAAAGTAAATAAACAATTATATGCAATTCTTAATAAAAAATACAAAACCGTATAGATATGTCTTTCTACTCATAAACTAATTTAATTCTGGAAAGCCTCACCTCTTGTCAGTTTACACTTTTTTTTTCACATCTTGGCCAAATGTTTTGGATCAATTTCAATTAATTATTGTGACTTGAAGTCATGTCTGAAATTACAAATATATCTTCCTATCATGTAATTCTGAGAAGATGGAAATGTAACTTTTTTGTTTCTTTAAAATGGGGTACAACTAATTATTGGGGAGATTGAAAGAAATGAAGCTAGATATGTGTTGTTTTAATTCATAATCAACCTATACTTTTTGGTTCAGTCATCTTTGAACGGACGAGCTTCAATTCTTCAAGACAACTGCAGGCGACCATTTTTCCATCTTTCTCAACTGAATCTGGTGCACCATCCCCTAATTTCCATCAAAGTGATTAGTATCTTTTACTGATAGTTATTACCATTGGCAGTTATATTTCTGAAATCACTTGGTACCCTTTATATGTAAATGAGTGATAACATCAAATAATCCTGACTTTTAAGTGTCAATTTCCCCCTAATACGCTTTTTCTTTGTACCGTTTTATGTGGATATATACTTTTATTTCTTTATATATTTTTTCCAGCTTACAAACGAGCGTTGAAGCTAAAGAGACGAGGAATTGGAAAAGAGCCTACAAAGACACACTTTAGTATGCAACCTGTGAAGAAGTTACGACGTAACTCCACTCTCAACTTACGCTGTAACTATTGGCCATGCACGTAGACCAACTCAACACTATCAGAGACTACGACGTAACTCATCACTAAGGTTACGCCATAGATATTTTAGTGACTTTGAGATTTCCGTGGCTATGAAGGTTACGTCGTAACCAGTACTAGAGGTTACGGCGTAATGAAGTGACAGATCGGGATGAAATAAACTACGGCGTAGCTATCCTGAATAACTATGACGTAACTAAGGACTACGGCGTAAACCCAAATCAAGTTACGCCGTAGCTACCATTATACGGATAATGCCCATTTAAGAGTTACGATGTAACCATTTCGAAGGTTACGCCGTAGCCAGACCGTAAGCTATAAATGCAAACCCTATTTCCGGCATTTGATAGAACTTTTCACACACAACACGTGGGAAGAAGAAGAAGGGTTGCACAAGGAGGATCATCAGCTGCAAACGGAGCATTTTTCAAGGGAAAAATCACACTATAACATCCATAAGTTTTTACGATTTGTATTTGATTTACATTAACGATTTAATGTTTTTCATTATCATGTTAAACATAGAGTATGGATCTAGTGAGAAGAATTATTGAAATGAGAAGAGTAAGAAAAAATTGTAGCCATATATTTTAAATAAAGAAAGAGAAATAATAGTGAGATGCATATATTTTTGTGAGTGCATCTAATATTTGTGGTTGTAGTTCCTTCTCATTTTTCTCATCTTAATTATATTTCTCATTTGATCCTTACTCGTTAAACATAAACTAAACAACCAAGTTGTGCAACTCTTATTTTCAAAACAACACCGTGCATCATAAATATTACAAAATGTAAACTAAAATAAACTTGCAATTCGAAAAGCATAACATCACAAGCCATGCCCGCCTTTAGGCGGGCTTTATATACAAGCTTTATATACAAATATAACTCTAACACATAGTAACTCTAACACATAGTAACTTGTACTTTTGTAGTGGTTTAACTCAATGTATATGATTTGGAGGGGGGTTGGATACAGGTCAATACACCAAAAAAGAAAAAGAAAAAAAAAAAGGATTGTAAAGGTTCAGTAATCTATACTTACAAAAGTGTTTTCATGACATAGAGAAAAATTGAAGTTTTGAGTTACAATTACAAATATTCGAGCCATATTCCAACAAACAAGTCCCTTTTGTTTACCAGTAATCACGACATGAGCATTCACCATATTTGAAATGGTGATATATCTTCGAATCTCCAACGACAATTTCTCTGTGACAAGTCATAGAAATCTTTTTCATAACTTCATGACAATCTTCACATATTCTCACGTTTTTTCTCACAAAAACAGGATTCCTGATGGAAATAGAGATCAACCCAAAGCAAACCGCAAGTCTCACACAATGCCAATCCGCTGACTTTGACCTTTTTCTCAAAAGGTCAACTGGCTTGAATTTTGACAAATTAGGATTCTCTAATACGACGTCTAAAACTTTATAGATTAAATTACTATGTTCATGGGACTTATCTTCATTTGTAAACCTAAAGGTTTTACCTTTAACGTCGACCAAAGTGAAAGCAACTGTTTTTGTCAAGCCTTGACTTTCCATTAAAGATTTAACCTGCTTAACTTTTTCCCATCTCCCGATTTCAGCATACAAGTTAGCCAGAAGAACGTACAACCCCGTGTTATCATGTTCCAATGCCAAAATCTGACTAGCAGCGAATTCAGCAAGTTCAAGATCCTTGTGCCGTCGACTTGCAGCAAGCAAAGATCCCCATATCCGAGAAGTTGGTTGAAGGGGCATTTCAGTAATAATCTGTTTTGCTTTATTGAGCTCACCAACACGTCCAAGAAGATCAAGCATACAACCGTAATGCTCTATACACAGATCAATCCCGTATTTACTTTTCATATCAGTGAAGTATTTCCATCCTTCTTCCACCATGCCCGAAATGCTACACGATGATAACACCGAAACAAAAGTGCTTGCATTAGGCTTTATACCTTTTTTCTTCATCTCAAAGAACAGATTAATTGAAGCTTCACCATATCCATGAATGGCATATGCCATGATAATTGTATTCCACGAAATAACATCCTTCAAGAAAATACTATCAAAAAAATTCCGAGCAGAGACAAGATCCCCACATTTTGAATACATATACATCAGTGAATTGAGGACAAATATATTTGAACAAAATCCTGATTTAGTGACATACCCATGAATCTGCTTCCCCTCTTTTAGCAGGCTTATCTCGGAATATACTGGTAGTATGCTAGTAATTGTCATAGCATCTGGTTTAAAACCATCATTCCAAATATCCCAAAAGTACTTTAATGCATCTCTATATTGACCGTTTTGTACAAGGGCAGAAATCACAGCATTACGTGATATCAAATTTTTTAAATGCCTTTGATTAAAATATAGTTCCGCCAACCTGGGGTGCCCACACTTTCCATACATATCAATTAGAGCGGTGTCTAGTACAGCATGGGCTAAAAACCCCATTCTTATCGCATAACCATGGATAGTTTTACCCATCAACACGGATCCTATCTGTGAACAAGATGGAAGCAAGTTTATAAGTGATACATAGTCAGGGTTGACACCACTTTCTTGCATCTTTCTCGAGCAAGAAAATGATTCAAGGGGTTGACCGTTTAGTCCATACCCACGAATCATTGCATTCCAAGTTGCAATGTGTATGCAAGAATTCATGTTGAAAACCCTCTCCGCATAAAACATTTCACCACATTCCGTATACATGTCGATTAGTGATGTCTGGACCATTTCGTTGCATTCAAATTCGCTTTTGATTACAAGCGCATGAATTTCCTTCCCATTCAATAAAGAACACACAAGAGAAGAGGCACGAAGAGCGCTCAAAATTGTGAACCTGTCAGGTCGAATATTGCATCCGTACATTTTTTGAAAACACTTGAGCGAACTCAATCCATCACTAACTAAAATATACCCATTGATCATGGAATTCCACGACACCAAATCTCTTACCGACATCTCATCAAAAACCTTTTCCGCTAATTCGATATATCCAAATTTTGCATACATTAAAATAAGCGAATTGGCTATATGCAAATCCATATCTAAACCAACCTTAAACAGCATAGCATGAACCATCCGCCCCACAACAACATTCAAACACCCACCACATGCCTTTATCACAAAAGGATACGTAAAGTTATCAGCTCGAACCCCTTCATTACACATCTGGTAAAACATACCTATCGCTTCATCAAAAAATCTATTATTCGTTAACACCCTTATTACAAAATTCCACACAAAACTATTTCTTTTAGGCATTTCATCGAACATTTGGAGTGCATTTTCAACAGACCCACTTTCGACATATGAAACCATATCCTCCAACTGACGCGGTAATGTTTTTTTGGCAATCCAAGATGCTGATTGGTTTTTAATTTTTCTAACATACTTAGAACTTTTCTGCTTAGTTGGGTCATACTGGTTATTAAATGCTGAATGTTTTTTCGCTACTTTACGTTGTGGTCTTTCGTTAATTTTAAAATTGAAAGATGAATTAACTGGTAATATAAATGTCATCTTTTATAAAGTTTAAAATGAAATGTTGGTTTTAACTTATAAGGTTAAAAATTTTCATTAGAGTTGAGGGGGGATTGATGAAAAAACAGTTAATTTAGTTGGATAATTTAAAGGTATTAGTGATAAGAAAAGTATTCGAACAACCTTCCAAAAACAGTCCCCCGAAGGTTTAAGTAATGTAAGTCCAAATATTTCACATTTTATGTAACTACCAGACGAATACTCGCACAAAGCGACTGTGTATAGAAAATAATTATGGGAAGTGATATTTACACGGATGACTTTACTATTTACACAGATTTTTCATATGCAAAGACTTTTATACCCCTAATACGTTTTGACCTTTCCTCAAAACCACTTACCATGTTCTTGTCACATCTTTCGGATGAGACTTCTCTTTCACTAAATATTTTCAATAGGTTCAATCACCAGTGCCTCAGTCCAACCTTTTAGATCGATTAACGTTCCTATTCCAAAATTTTAATTCAACATTCTTGAAAAGACCACTTCATCATGAGCATCGTCCTTAAATTCCGGCAATCGTCATGTGAACGGTATCATCTGTTTGCTGGTGAGTTGCTGACTTTCGAAGAGGTGTGTTTTCAATGTAAATTTTTTTATGAAGTTTTATTTAGAGGCATCATATGAAGTTTTATGTAAATATTTTAAGAAGTGAACCAGGTTGCGTTGGTGAGTTTGTAGTGTTCCGACGGCGCCAATGGCTGTATAGTTCTCATGATGATTGCCGGATTTAATGACGACGGTCAAATCAATCTCGGATTCCCTAATTTGATAAAACAGTGTTTACACTTGGTGATAACTAAATTGGATGTAATAATGAATTTATAATTTGTATTATGGATACAAAAAAGGTTGAAGAAGTACTTTCATGGTAGCCATATTTGTGTGACGGATTTTAGTATATAATAAGAAACAAGAACATTTCTTTTCTTTTCTTCTATTCCAACTCTAAATGCTCAGAGGCGGTGTATCACAAATGAAGATCTCCTCCAATAGAATAATTTCTTCAATAATCAACATATATAAACTGAAAATTCGTCATTGGATAAATCAATGACAACATCGGCGACACTCAATTGAAAATTCATCACTAGCGGTAGAAATAAGGCAACAGTGACCAACAAAAGAAGAAGAATTGTCAAGCTGTAACGTTAAGGTCAAATGGGTCTAAGGGTATAAAAGTCTTTTCCTTCCAATTTGCTGTGTGCAAAGTAAAACATTCCGTGTAAATATCATCTCCCAATAATTATACATGCAAACTTATGATTTAGGTGCAATTTTTTGTAACTGTTAATTTTGTGGTGGATTTATTTATTTTTCTTTTATTATTTTTTAAGGGTGTTTGTGTATATTACTTTTTAAGAGTTTTTAGTTTAAGAGATTTTTTATCCGGGATTTATAAATAGTATACATGTAAGAGTTTACTTACATTGACCCTTTAGACTAATCAAAGTGGTGCTAAACTCACCATTTAGTAAGTAACCTACTTACGACACACCCGAAACAGATATGCATGGTCGGCCAAATTGTATATGTATGGTGAGTAGCTCACCAAAGTGAGGTGCATAAACGTGAGCCCATTTTTAAAAAAACAATTGTTTTTTATTTGTATTGTGTGTGTATGTGGGTATTTAGTGGGGTATATTTGTGTAAAGTGAGTATTTTAATGAAAAGTGAGAGGAATGTGACCAAAACGAATGTATGCTGAGTAGGAGTGAGTGAAAGTGATAGGAGAGATAAAGCTGAAATGGCGATGATGTGGCGATAAATGACTCACCCACCACTACTTTTTAAAGCCTTCTGAATTCGTCCATGTATTCATAATCGATTTTGTATTAAAAAATAAAAAAACATCTTTGCGTTTTAGTTGAAGTCTTTGCAAATTAGTAAATCGTGAGTTGGAGCTTTGACGATTATTCCATATGTTAACATTTTCATATATCGATAGTTGATATGTCTAATCCAAAGATCATTAAAGAAATGAGGATCAATAGTAATAACAACACAAGGGTACTCAAAGAGACAGAAGAGAATCGAAATGTTTGTTATTTGATAAATGTGGGATAGAATTACGATGAGAAAACTAGAAATGAGTTACAAATTGTCTAAAATGGAAATGTTACAATGATGAGGTATTTATAGAGAGTGATAGGAGGAGGGAAAGAGCAGAACATTCTAGAAGGTGCAGTTGTAAGTTGGCGCCAAGAAACGGTTATAACAACCGTTTGACTTTTTGATGACTTTGACCTTTTGAATTTTACTTCCATCTTGTATCAATCCATCCCCCTTAGCAACCTTGTCCTCAGGGTTGCATTTGAAATTACTTTGGTTTTGAGCTTGAGAACGTGAAGTTCTTTCATTTAGTTTTTCTATGACTATTTCTAAAAGATGATTTTTAGATTCCGTAATATTGACAATTTCTTTATTTAATAGTTTATCTTCTTTGTCTTTTATTTTCTTAATTTGGTTATCAAGAATTTGATTTTCGATTATATGATCATCTACGAGAGGTTGGGATTTAGGAGGAGGACTTTCGTCGAACTTGACATTTAGAGACTCTTCTATTTTCATGGTTTTTTTGTTTATAATTACATAAGCGTTACTATTTGGTGAGTATCCTAAGAAAACGCCTTCGGTGGACTTAGGATCGAATTTGGTTAGGTAATCTTTGGTGTTTAAAATTAAGTACTTGCTTTCAAAGACTTTAAAGTAATCTAGCGGCGGCTTTTTACTTTTAAATAACTCATACGGAGTCATACCTAGGAAATTTCTAATTAATATTCTATTTAAGATGTGTGTAGATGTGTCGACAATATTACACCAAACATTTTGAGGAATTGATTGTTCATTTAGCATGGTTCAACTTACTTTTAAATAACTCATACGGAGTCATACCTAGGAAAGTTCTAATTAATATTCTATTTAGGATGTGTGTAGATGTGTCGACAATATTACCCAGTTTGATTGCAGAGTACGTGGAGCTGAGAAATTGTGAGTAATACCATTAGCGTCCAAAAAAGCTCCGAATTGTACTTCGTTATCAAACTCCCGACCATGATCCGTACGGATCGACACTATTGGAGAACTTTGTTGTTTTTGAATTTTATTACTTAAGATTTTAAAGTGATCAAAATCTTTGGTTTTGTTTTTCAAAAATCTAGCCATGTATACCTAAAGTAGTCATCAACTATTACCAAAGTATAGAAGTTTCCTCCGTAACTTTGAATAGCCGATGGACCAAATAAATCAATGTGCAAAAGTTCTAGACACTTAGTAGTTAAAACCATGTTTTTAACTTATATGACTTGCATGACTTGTTTTCCTATATTACAGGCATCACACAAATGTTTCTCATATTTTAGTTTTGGTAAGTTTCTAACAAGCTTTTAGATGATAGCGATTGAATAAGTCGCATATTGGCATGACCCAATCTTCGATGCCATAGGCTCGAAGTATCATCTATCAAAGTTAGACAAAGATTATCTTTAGGCGAGTTACCAATTGTCAAATCCTTTGATTCTTCTATCACCATTACCTTTGGTCTCCACTTTTCCGGAAGTGCTCTTAAGAATTTCCTAACATGATTACGCTTGGAAAAGGTTTCATCAAGTGCTTGTAATAAAGTAATAATAGTATTAATTTTGCAAATGCATTATCAATAATTTCATCATCCGCTATTAAGTATTGACCATATTATTGGATAAATAAATCAATTTTATTGTTTTGCACTTGTTTTTTTCCTTGAGGAGTAATCACCAAACAATTTCAAATATCTTTAGCCGTTTTATGCATGAAAATTCTTTCGTATTCCTTTATAGGTAAAGCATTGTATAAAACCATTTTATCCTCATTATTTTTAGAAAGCATTTTCTTTTGTTCATCTTATATACTCAAAGAAATGACCTCATTTTTGTCAGTAGAGATACTCTCAGATACCGGCACATAATCCCCATCAACAATAAAATTCCAAAGATCAATATCTTTAGATTTCACATATGTTTCAAATCTATTTTTTCAATATATAAAATCGTTAACTTCAAAGAGTGGTGGTCTTTGCATAGATTGCCCTTCTTTGTAGTTTTCGAAATCTATTTGATCGAAAAAGTTTTGAAATATAATTTACTTAAAAACCCTTTTAGAAAACCTTCTTTTGATGCCAATTTTAGAAAACTAAAAGGGGGTTGAACAGTTTTAACCGATTTAAATTTAGTTTACAAAAACTTTAATATTGATAGTATGTGAAACCTTTGGATATAGATAATGCAAGTTTGTATGAAAAAGAATGTTAATACAAATAAGCCGTAAAAACGTTTATTTATATTTTACGATCTTCTAATGTTTTGTCGATAACAAACGTAAAATCATTATAACGAAACAAATAAAATACGTAAATGGTTTGAGCCAATAGTTTTCTAACACACTTACGTTTTCACATAAAACACTAAAACAAGTATAAGTAATTTTATGATTTAGTAATACATATGTACAACAACTAGTGTTTACATATTGGGAAAATATATACATAACTAGTATGTATTATAATGGGTAATATAAATGGCTAGAAACTTAAGTATTTGACCCATTGACAAAATACATTGAATGTAGTTGGGTACAACCCAAAGTCCATGACCCATACCCATGGAGGTTGACCCATAACCCATTGCATGACATCATGCTTATGTCATATATGGATGATATCCATGACCCATGGTTTTAATCCATGGCCCATAGTTTTAATCCATGAACCATGGACTAGATGCATTGCATCTTATAGATACATTGTATCTACTTGGATACCCATGATCCATAACCCATGACCCATAACCCATGACCCAAAACCCATGGGCAAAAGGGAGCGTCCCACGGATCCCCAGTAAAACACTGGACGGATCCCTCAAGTGAGGGATCCGCGGGATCCGTGGAACAGTAGTTGTTTTTCTTCTATAAATAGTGAGCCATTTCTTCCTTTTGTGTTGCCACTCCCACACATACTTTCTCCAAGTATTGTAACCTTCTAACCACAGATCCTAAGGATCTTTTCTATGTAGTTTGTCTTTTGTTTTGGTGATTCTCTAGGTTCCTCTTAAAGGCGAGATCACCACTTCTTGAAGTGGAGCAAGCTCAAGTCCATGAGTTTCCATGCTTCGTCGTCATCAAGACTACTGAGGTTCTCTTGTTAATACTTCTTTCTTCCTCCATAGAAGTGTTGTGTCCAAGGCATTAGTGAAGGATGCCGAAAAAGTCAAGACGAAAGCATTAGTGAAAGGTGCTTAACGTCCGTGTCAAAAGCATTAGTGAAGAATGCTAAAGGAGTCAAGACGAAGGCATTAGTGAAAGGTGCCAAGCGTTCGTGTCAAGGGCATTAGTGAAAGATGCCTAGGAGTCAAATCAAGTGGCATTAGTGAAGGATGCCAAGGTCGTATAATCGATGAGGTGCATCGTTATACAAATAGTGATAGTTGTTTTCCAAGGATATTGATATCCTTGATGGTGTTGTAATAAGGAGTGGGTCTCCTTTGGGGTTAGGTGTTGTGTAGTGTTGGGTAGTAGTTCCTCCATTGTAATGGAACTCGGTACTTAGCCTAGTACCAGATAAAGGGTAGGCGACGTTGTGGTAGGTGTGGTTCTCCTTTGTGAAAGAACCCGGTGGTTAGCCTAGTACCGGAAAAAGAGTAGGCGACGTTGTGAAGGCTTCTCCGCCATAAGGAGTTGGTGTCGGGTAGTGATTACGAACTCTCGAGTAGGTGACTCGGGGAGTGGAGTAGGGCAAGGAAGGTGTCCTTGTAGCCGAACCACTATAAATACTCGTGTCGTGGTTATGTGCTTCTTACTCTTTATCTTTCATTACACATTTATATTTCTATCTATCAATGTCCAACATACACATCCAAATGGATTGACAGAAGTTGATCTAAATATTTTAAAATAAAGTTTTAATTGGTAAAACTATTCAACCCCCCCTTTCTAGTTTTCCACAATTGGCATCAGAGCTTCGTTACCAAGTTTCTTAGAGTATGTTGTGCTTTAAAAACTTCATACGATCCGTGTATGTTTGAAAACTACAAAGAAGGATTTTTTTAGTCATGTTTTTGAAAATCATCATAGTGCTTAATGTTAGACAATGATAGAACGTCCTAATATTTTCATTGTTAAGGATTCTCCATACTTGGACTTGGGCATACCAGGAATTGTTGGGAATTTTGTGAAGTAGGAATTCTGCTGACATTACTGCTGATGGATTCTGCTGAAGTGCAAAGAATCTACTGAAGAAGAGTTTCTGCTGAAGTTATATTAGCGCATAGTTTGTTTCTGCGGAGATAGTTATTCCGCATATTCTATAGTTTGTTAGGATTTGCATGAGCTATTTTAGGTAGTGATATGCATTTATTTTATATTATTGTTTATTTAGGGTTCATGGTGTATAAAAGGAACTGATAGTTTTTGTATTACTTACACTTGAACATTAGAAACCTCTGGAGAGAAGTAGGAATTCTCAACAGGAATATCATGAAGAAATTCTCTAAATATTTCTTTTTCGTAAAAAGAATATTTAGCATAGTATTCCTCACACATGGATTTGGGGATCCTAATAAGATCACAAAGAATTTCTCTAAATATTTCTTTTCCTAAAAAGAATATTTAGCAAAGGTATGATCTTAATTAATTTCAAGCTTTCTTTTATTTTATTAAAGTCTTAGTAGTATGTTTACACTTTCTTAGTAATCACTATAGAAGTTATCTATATTGAAATCATCATCAAGAATAGTATTCTTCGTTGATTAGTATAGACTACACTACAAACCTGTAATAATGATATATCGGCTATTCGAGAGCCTTGATCATTATTCCTCACAAAAGGACTATTGACATTTCATCTATGTCAATGAGTATCCATGTGAAATTTCTTATATTATGATAAAATGGGATTTTATCATAATCTTTGAAAAACCTCCCAAAGAATTATGACTTGTTCATAAAAAGGGAACCTCGTCAAATAGGATTATTATTAAACCGTCAAAACCCCAAACCATAAGTTATAGAGCTTAAACATCAAACTCTAGGCATTTTAGAACTCCCAAACCAAAGTTATCAAGGAATGATTAAGCTGAACTTTTGCTGTCATGCCAGATCCCTGAGTTTGAACTAGCCGGATCCCTAATGAGAGGGATCCGTGAGATCCGTGCAACATAAGATATCTTAAGTTAGAAATGATCACTGTGGAAGTTCCACTATCACTTTCCCTTCAAAGACCCACGAAAAAAAGCCCAATTACTGTTCACAGGAGCAAATTGATCATTTCCTTCAAGTAAAACAATCTCTTGTGTAAGTATAATTTTCACTACATTGTTAATTTAATTCCTTGATTCCTAGGATTACAATTTTTCCTCTTTAGAAGTTGGGTTCAAATGGGTTTGTCATAATTTGTTACCACATTGTTTTCTAAGATAATCAAAATCAAAGAATTAACATTGTTAATACAAATTAAACTCATTTCGTGAATTCAATAAAGATGATTTGAGCAAAATTGTGATCAAACCCTTTAGGCTACTATTCACAATTAACACCACATTGTGGTTTTATTGTATAGGAATAATCATGCCTAGTAACCGACAACAAGACTATCATGATACCGCCCACTACATCCTAATGTACCATCGAAAGGATGGACTTAGCCCGGAGGATAGGAAAGCTTTCAAGTTGCTCGAAAAGAGACTTTTTCATGAAGGTCGTGTGGTAGAACCATCATTCCTTGCTAACACTGACATCCGACAAGTTTTTGAAACAATTGGCTTTGATTGTCTTTTGGACATAAACGAGCAAATTTGCCCGGTGTTCGTACTCGCGTTCTACAAAACAATGAGAATAGTTAGGAATGAGAACGGGACCATCTCAATTGTCTTCATCATAAATGAGCATGAGTACACCCATTCGCTTGTAGAATTTGGAAGAATACTACGTGTTCCATATCAAGGAGTTTGCATGTTTTCCAATGAATGGTCTTTGGCGGAGCTACAAGATATGGTTGATCATCATGAATTCTACCACATGAGAATCCCGGAAGCAACCACGGTAAGGGATACCGTGTTCATGGAAAGGGCATCCCCATCAAGGGTCACTAGAAATTCCAAAGTGATCTATAAGGACCCATTTCAAATGGAGCTTTCTGAGATGTACGCATATAGGAAATGGGAAGTCATGGTGAGGGAGAATGTGCTTTGCATGGGAGGGAACAAGGATCACCCCAATGCGTGCTTAAGTTTCATGATCTATTGCCTTGTGACCGAGACTCGCTTCAACCCTGCATATTACATGATTAAGAGAATGGCGAGTGTGAAAAGCATGAACAAAATGGTGCTCCCGTATGCAATGCTCCTAACCCGTCTTGCAAGGTTCATCTTTGCTTTAGATCCTTTTCCGTTCTCCTATGATCATAGCTTTTGCAACAAAGTTATAGTGCCTTTATCCGAGGGAAAACTACAAGGTTTATGGTGGATGGCAAAAGACCTCACCCACCACGGATTCATCGGATGAACGGGAGAGACAAAGAGAAGGAGAAGGAAGTAGCAACCCCCTCGAAAACACCGATCTCGACCCTTTGGATTACATCAATCAATTGCCGGACATTCCTAGCCCGTTACAAGAATGGAAACAAACCAAATGGATCTTCAAGTGCTTCGCCAACTTCTTGAAGAAAAAGAAGTAGAGATGGTGGGTTGAAGAGTGGAGGGGAGGATGAAGACGGGGAGTGATATGGAAGGAGATGGGGTAGTAAGGTAAGTTCATAGGACCTTAATTTGTGAAAAAAATTTGAAACAATGGTTTGTAACATCTTAACAATACTTATGTAGAGTAGGATGTAGTATGTAGGAATTGCCATAACTTGGCATTGAACAATTTAACTTTGGAATGAGTAGGATGAGATTTTACGACATCTTGAAATCATTCAAGTAGTCGTCGTCACTCATCTTTAGCTACCTTTAGTTCCCCCACACTTGCTATGCGTTATACTTGTTATGTTCTTGCATTTAATCATTGTAGAAATAACTAGGAGAAGTATTTGATAAGAGTGCAAGAATTGCACATTTTCTGAAAGCCTTCTGATCTGCAGTAGCCGGATCCCAGAATTATAACTTGCCGGATCCCTCCCAAGAGGGAACCGTGGGATCTGGGAAGACAGATATCAGATACAGATCACTATATATCCAAGTTATCCCCTTAATCACATCATGATGACTAAACATGATTCTTTAATACCACTTAAGGCTTCCTCAAGCATAGTAGGTCTCACATTCACCCGTAGGTAACTTAGGATCAAATCCAAAGTGCTTTTGATTTATCAAACTCACCAATATCCACCATATTTCCTCTCCAACGCTGACACATTATTCCTCACATCTCAAAACACTTAGTTTGATATTTCCATCAATTTTAGCAAATTGATTTTAGTCACTATTACCTCAAAATAGGCTTAAAACTAGTTTTTTTCATTTTTCTTTATTTTTTAGGATTTTCTCAAATTTCTCTTGAGTCATCATCTAATTTCTAAGACCAATTGTCATCATTTTCCCATTTCAAATCAAATGGTATCCTCTTCAAGCACTTAGTTAGACTCTCTAAAGTCCACTTTCCTACCCAAAACCATCACTAAGTATCCTCACTCTCTATGGTTGATCATTTAAGACATCCACCACTCAAGACATCAAAGGAAAGTCAAATCCTCAAGATTCATAGGTACTAGACCTTACAAAAAGCATAATCATTTCATCAAATATCTGTCTGACAGACGGATCCCTGGTTTATAACCCGACGGATCCCTAGTGAGAGGGAATCGTGCCTACAGAAAGACTTTAATCAGCTTTTCCTTCAAATTTAAGCCACCTTTGGTAATCTAAAAACCTTTAGTTACCATTTAATGATTTCATAGAGCTGGACAACATCTTAGTTGACCTTAGTGCATGCCTAATTCCCTTAGTGGTCATGAATTTAATTCCTTAATTCAAATTCATCCTTTATAAACCAAACACTCTTGAGGTTAAGTCATCACTCCTACCTAATTCTCAAAAATAAGTAGTTAGACGCTCATATTGCATCCTCACCATCACTATGACTAAAGCACTTAGCAATAACTCTTCAAACAAAGGCTCATCCAAAAGGAATGGTCATATGATTCATGAGATTTCATCCACCGAATCATCTCCTGTAAGAGATAATAGTGCTAGAATCCCACCTCAACAAACCCAATCAACAATTGCTAAGAGAACCGCAAGAATTAGCATTAGACCTTTTGGGCTAGAAAAGGGTTCATCAAGCTCTAAACCAAACATACCTAATTCTAGCAAACCGTCTAAGTCTTCATTCATAGAGCATAGACTACACCCTTTCACCGAGCCTCTCTCTCACCCAAATCTCTATTCATTAGAGCATTCACCATCGAGAACTTCCCATTCACCAACTTTCTCGTTAAATAAGGAACCACCTACAACACCAACTAGTCCATCATTGGAAACAAGGAACCACCAAGGACTTGATCATATGGAGGAATTTCCATTACCACCACCCTCATTCTTAGTAGAACCTCATCCTACATTACTCAATGTAACCCCACCATCATTTGTAGAGCCTCTTCAAAACATCCAATCTCCTCCAGTTCCTAATCAAGACAATAATTGCTCTAATTGTCTAATCACCCAAGGACTTGTTCAAGAAGTACGAAATGAGTTGCATTTCATGTTTAATCATCTTCTTGAAAGATTGGACCAAATCAACAAGTCTACTCATCCTTAGACTCTAGCACATTGTTGCTTCTTAAGTTTTGGTCACTTATTAGTATTGGTAGAATATGTATTACATGGCTAAATCATTCTCTTAGTCTTTAGAGATTTGTTGATCATCTCTTATGTTTTTATTGAATGATAGTTTATATGGCATATTGCCTTGAGTATATGTTTGTTGGTTGAATACATATCTTATTTTGATGTTAACATTATTTTGTTACATCACTATTGCTGAATTCTGTTATCAGATAGACGGATCCCTGAGAGTTGCCTAGACGGATCCCTCCAAGGAAGGAACCGTGGGATCCGTACAACAGAAGACCAGTTCTCTACTAACTTGAGTCTTATTTGCAGGAAATTATGCACTATATACTTGTTTTCTAACCTTTGTTTTGTAGATTTTCAAAATACACATGAACACTTTGACACCCTAAGCTAGGGGGAGCTTTGTGTCAAACAATATATTGCAAAACCATTTGAAATATAATCCTCATATGGATTACATTTCGTTACATCCCCTTGCAAAGTTGCAATCATCAAGGGGGAGCATTATCGTCACTAAGACGAAACCATTTGCAAACATAGTTGCAATGCATTAGCTTAGTAGTTTTCATTTGCTTGACGCCCTCACAAAGGGATGGACTCGTCAAGGGGGAGTTAAGACGAGAATTCTTCCCGTCACTTGCTCTCTATATATATTTTTTTCTTTTACATGTTTTTCTTAAAACATTGTGTTAGTTTCTTTTCGACGCTCTTTTTGTTTCGACAAAAAGGGGGAGAAGAGAGTAAAAACTCCAATTCGAAACTTTACGAATTTTAGTTTTTCCTTAAAATAATTTTATGTTTTGTCATCAACAAAAAGGGGGAGATTGTTAATACAAATAAGCCGTAAAAACGTTTATTTATATTTTACGATCTTCTAATGTTTTGTTGATAACAAACGTAAAATCATTTTAACGAAACAAATAAAATATGTAAATGGTTTGAGCCAATAGTTTTCTAACACACTTACGTTTTCACATAAAACACTAAAACAAGTATAAGTGATTTTATGATTTAGTAATACATATGTACAACAACTAGTGTTTACATATTGGGAAAATATATACATAACTAGTATGTATTATAATGGGTAATATAAATGGGTAGAAACTTAAGCATTTGACCCATTGACCAAATACATTGAATGTAGTTGGGTACAACCCAAAGTCCATGACCCATATCCATGGAGCTTGACCCATAACCCATTGCATGACATTATGCTTATGTCATATATGGATAATATCCATGACCCATGGTTTTAATCCATGGCCCATAGTTTTAATCCATGAACCATGGACTAGATGCATTGCATCTTATAGATACATTGTATCTACTTGGATACCCATGATCCATAACCCATGACCCATGACCCAAAACCCATGGGCAAAAAGGACCGTCCCACAGATCCCTAGTAATACACTGGACGGATCCCTCAAGTGAGGGATCCGCGGGATCTGTGGAACAGTAGTTGTTTTTCTTCTATAAATAGTGAGCCATTTCTTCCTTTTGGGTTGCCACTCCCACACATACTTTCTCCAAGTATTGTAACCTTCTAACCACAGATCCTAAGGATCTTTTCTATGTAGTTTGTCTTTTGTTTTGGTGATTCTCTAGGTTCCTCTTAAAGGCGAGATCACCACTTCTTGAAGTCGAGCAAGCTTAAGTCCATAAGTTTCCATGCTTCGTCATCATCAAGACTACTGAGGTTCTCTTGTTGATACTTCTTTCTTCCTCCATAGAAGTGTTGTGTCCAAGGCATTAGTGAAGGATGCCGAAAGAGTCAAGACGAAAGCATTAGTGGAAGGTGCTTAACGTCCATGTCAAAAGCATTAGTGAAGAATGCTAAAGGAGTCAAGACGAAGGCATTAGTGAAAGGTGCCAAGCGTTCGTGTCAAGGGCATTAGTGAAAGATTCCTAGGAGTCATATCAAATGGAATTAGTGAAGGATGCCAAGGCCGTATAATCGATGAGGTGAATCATTTTACAAATAGTGATAGTTGGTTTTCAAGGATATTGATATCCTTGATGTTGTTGTAAGAAGGAGTGGGTCTCCTTTGGGGTTTGGTGTTGTGTAGTGTTAGGTAGTAGTTCCTCTATTGTAATGGAACTCGGTACTTAGCCTAGTACCGGATAAAGGGTAGGCGACGTTGTGGTAGGTGTGGTTCTTCTTTGTGAAAGAACCCGGTGGTTAGCCTAGTACCGGAAAAAGAGTAGGCAACGTTCTGAAGGCTTCTCCGCCATAAGGAGTTGGTGTCGTGTAGTGATTATGAACTCTCGAGTAGGTGACTCGGGGAGTGGAGTAGGGCGAGGAAGGTGTCCTTGTAGCCAAACCACTATAAATACTCGTGTCGTGGTTATGTGCTTCTTACTCTTTATCTTTCATTACACATTTATATTTCTATCTATCAATGTCCAACATACACATCCAAATGGATTGACATAAGTTGATCTAAATATTTTAAACGAATTTTTAATTGGTAAAACTATTCAAACCCCCCCCCCCCCTTCTAGTTTTCCACAAAGAATAAATACGAGAATAGTATAGAAAGGAAAAGGATAGAAGCTTGACATAATGTGTTAGGTCACCATTCTATCTATAACAAGCATATTTCTTAGAGAGAGAGAGAGAGAAAGAGAAAAAGTGGAAGGAACTTATGAAATGATAATGAAGTTTATTTCTCAAAAAACCAACACCTTCTCACTTAAAGGGAGGGGTATTTATAGTGTTTACATTAGTGATGGGAGTTGCCCTAGGTTCTACGAGAACCTTACATTACGGCCAATGGGCTTACTACATGAGCCATATAATTAATAATAAACAATTATAAACCATATTAACTAAAGACCTATTACAAATATAGTAACCGACACTTCCTGATTATAAAATGTTCCTAACAATCTCCCCCTAAGGGTTGGTTATCATGCTTAGGTCGTTTGACGTCTTGAACTTCTTTGGCGTTCTATACTTGTGACGTCTTTGATTCTTTGCTTCTTTGTTCTTTGTTCTTGTTGTTGTGATCAGATATTAGTGTTGTCTGCCTTTCATCAACATCTTTGTTGCTGGTGCTTTATGTCTTTTCCAACATGCTCATACTTCTTGTGAAGTTTGTGATTCATACATGTGAAACTCTCATTCTTTAGCTTTAATCTTTGTCTTTTAGCTTTGCAGATTCTTTGACTTTGACGTAGAATCTTTTTGAACTTTTCTTTGCTTAGATATTTGATGAGAATGTCTTTCTGATGTGGGTATGAGCATGCAGAAATAAAATGTTGATGTTAATAATGGTGGTAATTGTGTTTGATGGAACTCCTGGCCTTCATGAGTACCTGCATGAAAATAGTTAGCAATAAAGTTCACGACGTAAGTGTTTGGATATTTTGTATAGGTACATCCTAGATCGCTGGCGCGTTCCTTGAATAATCTTAGATCAGATGGTCACTGACATATCCCCATACTCAATATCTTCACACTGTCGTTGTGAGCCGCTGAAGTACATCAAGGTATCACTCCTCGACTGTAGACCGTTTGGAACCACCGCAAATACTAAGCGTAAACCATAAAGGATTACCGAAGTGACTTGTTGTCAGGGCTGTTTGATGTTGACCCTGGCAGGAATTTCCATTCAATCACTGAAGAATATGTGTGTGAATCCTCTCATAAATATTTTGGCAGATTGCTAGGATCTGCGTAGGGCTATAAAATTTACATCTTGTGTTCTTAATGTTGAACAACAAGTGTAGAAATGTTAAGTGTTCCTAAGAGATATTTTGATGAATCTCGTGGCTCTAGACTCGATTTATGCATTTTTTTTACTCGTCGGAGACTGGATTGGTGTCTCCTGTTTCAATATCAACACATCTCGGAGTGAGAGGTCGATAGATTATGCAGGGTTCCCCGTGAGAATAAAATGAATCCTTTTAAGAGGACTTGAGTGTCTAGAAGGTTAGGTGCATTATGTCACTGGGTCCATGACAACTTGTCTTCAATACCAGCGTCATCTTTGTGACAACCAGTAGCATATGAATTGAACTCGGTTTATGCCCTAAGTTGATTATGGATGGCTATTTCTTCTCACCCTTTTCTTAACTTTTCTATTTCATTCTTCAACCCTTTCTTTCTCCTTTCTCACATTTCTCTTTTTTCCAATCATACCTAAGGACTTTCTAGTTCTAACTATTGGTGTTGTCCTTGGGTAGATCCATCCGAATTTGGCGGATTATAGGACGAATTTCCTACCCTTTATCACCTTATAACTCCATGACTATCTTATGTTGCCATAAAACCTTTTCTTGAAAAATCTCTCAAAGTGTTTATGATTATAAAACATATTTTGTTAACACCTTGATATTTTTGGATTTTTAGAAATACTCCCCCTCTACATGTAATTATATTGTTTTAACTTAAATATGCACATTGAGGGAAGAGTTCGCACTTTTTAATTGATCGGCTCTTGATGAACAATTCCCCGCGAGACACGTTTACGTTGCTTAGTTAAAGAGATCCATTATCAGCTTTTAGGTGATAATGAGCCCTAGTAACTAACTTGAAGGTGTAAGCTCTCCTTGAATGAGGAGGCTAGACCCATCAAAGTTCATGTCTACCAACAGTTTCTTGAAATGGTACATTCTAATAGGACAAATCCTTTATGAGACACGTTTACATCACTGGTAAAACCAACTTGAAATTATTACCCGTCCCGGACAAGTCTTTTTGATTACTAACAGTTTATGTTTCATCAATTCATGGTTAAATTTCTGAGTCGATCTCGTATGAGATTCCATTTCATTCTGATTAACAAATTTTAATTACATTTCTCTCCCTCAAAAATAACATATGAATGTTGTTTTAAAACATGCTGATTAAAATATGTTTTTTGAGGTAAAAGATTTTGGGAAGAAATAGATTTGAAGAACATTTGTTTAGAAGAAAGATTTTGCTTGATTCAAACATAAGAAGCTTTCGCTCCTTATATTTTGGATTATTGCACTGAAGCGTACAATAAGGTCCATTCTTTGAAATCAGGTTCTGCATTGAGATGTGTACATAAGCCATATATTTGAACAAAACTTGTTTTCTTTTAACAAAATTACTCCCCCTCAAATACGGAAATGTATTCGAGAGATAGTCTACTTGAGCAGAATTTTGAAACGTATTAGAAAGTACTTTTAAAAACTTCATGTTATAATTCTGCTCAAGGTTTTGAGAAAACATATTCAAATGTTATATTATAATGAATGTAAAGAGTTAGAGTTATTACAAAAAATGTTTAAATGTTCTAGCTAGACTAAGTAATCTAACAAAAAATATCCAGACTCTAACTTCAACACTCATTCGGGACAACGAAACATGAGAATATTGGGATCTCTTGCTCTTCCTCCAACATAGCCTTCCAGTCATCACATTTGCACTCTAAATTTATGTCTAGAGTCGATTCTGATTACTAACTTTTCTTCATGCTTAACATCATTCCTTCTCCATTTCATATGTCGCAACCAACCTTGCTCACGACCTTCTTTGTGATCATGAAGAATATTTTCAAGCTCAGTCTTGACTCTCATCAATGTTTCATCACTGAAATTGTGAATGTCTGTTGTTCCCAGTTATGTACTTGATCTTAATTCCTTAGCTTGTAAAGGTTTTAGTTATGCTAGATAAACTAACACAACTTGAATAGAAACTGTTTTGAATTAATCAAACACTATGCAGAATCTAGTATTCAATTATTAAGAAGAACACAAACAAATAATAAACACTTCAATATTATTAATGAATAATACGAATGCTCTAACTAGTAATTAGGTTTACAACCTTGAAGGTAAACAAAACAATACATTTAATCTCTATGCCCTAGGCCTCATTTTATAGATTAAGGAATCATATTAGGGTTACAGTATGTATTCTCAAAGATAAGAATACTTTACTAAGTATATCAAATAATTTACATACTTATCTAAACATTCTATACTTATCTAAACCGACTTATAATACAAACAACATTAATTATCAACCAGCAGCACTAATCTTCACTCTGGCAGCATTAACACTTGAGCAACATTAACTTAGTACTAGCAGTACTAACTTTCCTTCTAGCAACACTAACTACTTAGTGTATTTCCTTTGAAGTTCCCACCAGCAGTTGTAATCCATAACTAGCAGCAATAACTTATAACCAACAACAGTAACATACTTAAAGTATTTTTCATTGATCACCATAAGCAGTCTTAACCATATAAGCATCAACAGTATCTGGAAGTCTTTGAAACCTAAAAATCCTCCCCTGTAAGATGATATCATAACACCATATGAAATTTGTGTGAAATTCGTGAGGTAGAGAGAGAAAGAGATGAGAGAATGGGATGCTAGAGAGAGAAACAAAATATGCAAGGTTATATTCCTAATGAACATCCAACCCTCTCCTTTATGGGGAGAGGCCTATTTATACAACTTTCATACGCCCTCCTTCGGGCTGTGGATCAAGCATATAGTGGGTAAAAACCCATCCTTCTTCCACGATGTTACCTACGCTAATCTATAACTAAGAAATAACTTTAAGTCTGCGAGCTAACATATGCTAGACTATAGTTAGGGTGACTGGCTCTTCTCTATGGATTTACTAAATCTTAACAATCTCATCCTAAGGGAGGTCACCCCATAAATTACACTTTGAATCCAGGCATTCTATCAAGAAGTTCATATCCGAGCTCGTAGACTTTGAATCTTCCATATAATCAACTTTTCATCTTTAGTAGTGTTTCTTGACATGAATGTTTCTTTGTCTTGTGATCATGAGCATTTTTTGAGATCATTCGCCACATTGAATCTCCAGCTCATCGATTGAAGTATTGCCATCATGTGAGGGTGTGACTTTTGGATCAACATGCTCACACTTTTCTGGATCATGATATTGCATCAGAGTTGCAGAAGCATTGTTGTATATCTTACAATTATCATGATTTCTTTAATTGTGAGTGTGAGGTGTGAGCCTGTGGTTATGAATTGACATCTCAATTTCCATCAGCTGCAACCGTCAGTATAAATACTTCTTGTAATCAGATAGAATTCTAAAGAATCTCCTTGACAAGGTTTCGCAGCTTGAAATACCCATTCTTAAACCAGAGCGTCTCAAAGTAGACAACACGGAGTGAGTAAACTAGCGAATTGAAATTCACTGATTGATGAGAAATTGATTTGGTAAACAATCGCGTATTGCTGAATAAAGAGTTTTTACAATATGATGAAAGTTTTATGAACAGAATCAAGTTTCAATAAAAAATAGTTTTGTTTTGAAATTATTAATGTGCAGTCGACGTGCTAGAAAAAAAATTGAGCACATCGAAAGGTTTTTCCAAAAGTATACATTAATTCATTTCCTGGAACAAGGTTTATTCAAAAGAATGAATTGCCCCATCATTTCTTTCCAGTTGTCACAAGTTTGATCCATGAACGATCTCACATGTCACCCACCAAGAGCTTGTTTGATATTGGATCTAGAAGGATGTTAGAATCGATGCTCTAGGTTGTTTAGACCTTATCTAGGATAATCAATAAGCACAAATAACAATGAACAATAATATGTATGCACAGCGGAATAATCAAACTATCATTGTTATTATTAAGGTTTCTTCGTCATCATCATGTGTTCTACAAAACACATCTACAACTCTAATCCTAGACGATAAACTCTAAGACGGTTACAATCTAACAGGGATCAATGATCCTTGAGGCTAAACACTATATGTCGACATTCACCAAAACCCTAGGCATCCCACGCCTGGGTTTTCCCACACACACACACTTTGTCTGATGTTTACATTGTTTGACACACTTAGACCTAATTCCCTGTATCTCTTTATATAATAAAGATACTAGGGTTAAAAATGACTACAAGGGACTAGATAATAAATACTTCTTTGCCAAGTAGGTCCCTTGTCTTTCTTTGTCTTCAATAGTCCTTCATCTTTCATGTATTTTGTCTTATCAACTTTAAATATAGTTCCTAACAATCTTCCCCTAGTTGATAATGACAAAACCAAATAAGCACGAACAAGTATGTCATGAAAGATAAACAAACTTCCCCTTAAACATGCAATCACCAAGAATATTCAAGTTGCAATCTTCTATGTAAATATTCTTCCCCTTTTTGTCATCTTCAATTAGAAGAACATAAGCAGTAGAAACTTCCGCTTGAGTGGTGCATGAACAACAAATGATACTTCAAATCTGTAAGCTCCTTGTAATGATCACTTGTGAAGAAAACCAAATATAACGAATTTGATGAAGGAGTAAAATAACCCAAACTTGTGTCTTATGTCTTGTACTATCTACGTGACGTCGAACTTATACCACAACAAAAATATGAGTAGATCGCAACCTCTTGACAAAATCCTCATCTTCAATGAGACACTGAGCACTACAATGTAACTCCTTTAAGTGATAGTTAACTAGGTCTTCATCCATCCACCCCTTGACCTATGAAAACTAGATTTTTCAAGTCTTCGTCAACATCCTTTAAGCACGAACAACTTATCTACAAAGTGTAATCCCCACTGTGAGATATGATAAGAACACAAACCTGTGAAACTCAACTACAACATCAAATTAGTGATAATTAACCTTCTTCGTAATCAATAATGCAATAAATCAAAATAAGAGCTTTTTGACGTTTAAGAACAAATAACCAAAATCCAAACACCATGTTTGACTTCCCCTCAAGTCCAAAACTCCTCATGTGTGTGAACCAAATAACCCATGTATGTATATCCGATAAAATTTTTGCCAAAAACCAAAACACTTATCATTAAGTGTCAGATCCATATCACCAAATTACACACTTTTGCAAGTCGTATGTGAGTCCAAATAAGTGAGACTCAAAACATATTAATGAAATCGTCATCCACACGTGTTGAAGATTATCACTTATTTATCCAACTTGCTGATCAATAATGAGACCAAGTGTAATAGGCTGAACAAACCAGAAACTTGGATATTCATAACAGACACGTTAAATACCAAATTATCATACGAATATCCATGCCCTTGATGACACGTTATAGATCAAAGCACCGTCCCACTATCACATCATAATACAAGCAATTTGTGACCAATAATAGCATTCGAACAGTCTTACCTCCATGCAATCCATTCTCAAAACTGCAATAACGGGTAGTACTAACCATGTATGCAAACGAGCAGTAAGCAATATAAACTAGCAGTGGTAACCTTGTCGAAAGCAGTGGAAACGCTCAAGCGTAGCAGTGGTAATGAGCAAAGCCAGCAGCGGTATCGAACAAGCTTAGCAGTGGTAATCAAGAACCTAGCCGTAGTAACTTTCTATCGATAGCAGTGGATACGATTAATGGAGCAGTGGTATCAAATCGTACAGCAGTGGAAACCAATAAGTTCCAGCAGCCTCGAACACAACAGTATGAGCCTGTATCCTTTGCATAATCTGCTATTCCATTAACCTCTCACAGCCATGTCAACAATTAGTACCTCATGTGGAACCAATTAATGATAAGAGGTAATTCAACTGACCAATTGATGATAAACCAATCAGTACTTGATGGATCTGGACACACACCTTGTGTCAATGATATTTTGTATGATATTATTAAGCATGCGGAATTTACTTAGTAATACTTAGAAGATGGATTGTATGATGTATTGTATGTAAACAAAGATTAAACACAAAACTTAAGCTCTAATATTATTAATGAATAATACGAGTGATCTTAATTATCACTAGGGTTACACCTTGAAGCCTTTGTGAGTAATACGTAGGTAAATAGACATGTACCTAAGACAATGACCTAGGACCTCCTTTTATACAATAAGGAGTCCTTTACAAGATAAGTATAAAGCTATCATTATAGAATATACACAAGATCTATTCTATACATATCTAGACGCGTTCATCTAAACATTATCTAATAGCAGTGGTAATAATGTACCAGCAGTGGTAATACGTTTCCACTGCTAGTGTTAATCCGAGCAGTGTAAACAACAACTATCCGTGGTAACGGATTATTCCCAACAATCCTCCCCTAAACTTATGATTTCTCTGTAAATCAATAAGTTTGTTCAATATGCATTATCTTCAAGGATTTGGGAATTCAACCAAACACTTCACTTCTTCCTTAACTTCTGTATAGCTCTGGAACATTGATCTTGAAGCCTGAGTAACAATGCTCTGACCTTCTCATTGTCCTCATGAACTCTTATAGTAGTACATAACATCACTGTGAGAGTTCCAGCTCTGAGTGGATATTCTTTCTCAGCAAGCTTGAATGCATCTTCTCCATTTGCTGTAGAGACATGATGAACTTCACATGAGTCATAATAAAACCATTTAGTACCAGGACATGTGCATGAGAATTTCTAGAAATCATCATCAACATGTGGTTCATAGAGCCTTCTAAGATTAACCCATAACTGCATCTCCTTCATGTCTTTGAGATCTTGAGCATTAAACCTTTCTTGAACTAACCTCCATATTGTATCAAGGTCATCTCTGTCAAAAGCTTTTATAAGATCTTCAAATTTAATGAATGATGAAGTTTCACCACCTAGCCTTATAATCTTCCATGTTGGAGCAAAATTGCTAGCAGTGTAAACTTCCCAATCAATGATAGGATGTCTTACTTGTAGTGGTTCTGGATAAAAATCTTCTTCTACAACCACAATCATTCCAGTCAGTTCTTCTTTAGTGAATTTCTCAGTAGAAATTTCTTGTTCTTCAGCAACCTTAGTCTTCTTAACAGTTTGAGAATCACTTTTTCATTGGCCTTTCTCTTCAATCCAGGAAACCTTCTTGCTTCTTCTTCAGAGCCCATTTCAATAAAATCTTTATCATGTTTTTGAACTCTGTAGTAAGCTCTTTCAACTTGATCATCAGACATTCCTTTAAATTGATGCTTCTTCCAACCACCAACATGACAACAATAAGTCTTCATATATGAGAGAATTTGTGCTTTGGTTGGTTGTCTTGATTTCTTTTGGCCCTTTTTGACTGTGCTAATCACATCTTCAAGTGCTTGATTGTTCTTCATTTGAATGAAATCCTTAAACTGAGCAGTTCTTTGTTCTTCAGTTAAGGATGCATCAGCTACAAGGTCAATTGCCTTTTTCTTGATTATTGGATTATTAGCAATCAAGAACTCAATATCTTCTTTAGTAGGAACATAACTAAACTCTGGAGTTTTCTCTCTAAGAATTGTAGGTTGAACAGTGGAAAGTGGATCTTCTTCCATTCTATCTAATCTTTTAGTCTCCAAAAAGCTTGCAACTTCCATTTCTTCAAGCTTTTTCTTTTCAGCAATTTGTTCTTCAGAGATCTTTTCAGCAACTTCTTTATCATGAGCAATCTGAACTTGTTCTTTCTTTAAAATCTTTCTTCCAGGTTGCTCTTGACTTTCCATAACTTCTTTACCTTTGTCTTTCTTCATTTATCAAATTCTTCACTTGCAGTGGCACTATTTGGCTCTGCAGTGGAAATTGAATCAGTGGTAAAATCAGTTGCAGTACAGAAAATGTCTTGATCATCAAGCTGCTCTCCTTGAGTATTAGCTTCCTTTGCTCCTTTAAAAGAATCTCCTTCATCTTCAAAATCAATTTTCCTCCACTTAGTGTCAGTACCTGTTTTCCTCCCCTGTTTGGGAGAATTTCCCAAATCATGATCAAAACCAGCTGAATCACCATCAGTAGGTGAGGATGAAGATGAAATCACCAACTTTGCAGTTTGCTTGTGCTTTTTCAACCTTTGCAACTCTTTCTTCAAGGTCTGAATCTCTTCTTGTAAATGAGTAACATCCTTGGCATGCTGCTTCTTGAAATGTGCCAAGTCCTTCAGTAGAGATTCAACCTGCTTGGCTAACTTTGTACACACAACCATCAATTCCAATTTTTGCCCACTGCCCTCATCACTTCCAACTGTGTTACCTGTTGGGAGAGGTGAATCATGGGGCATTGGCTCATATTCCTCCCTAGTTGGACTAGGTTGAAGTCTAGAACCACCACTGCTTGTTCCTAGACCAAAAGGTTCAAAAACTTGCTGTGTTGTCATGAAAGAAGGTGGCTATTTGCTCCTCCTCTCATAGGTTTGAGAAACTGGTGGAGTATAATCAATGTTTGGAATAGAGATTATGGGTGTGTTTTGTTCAGTTGTAATCTTTGCAAGCATTTGAGGTAAGAGTGGTGTAAAAATCATGTTGCCATCTTTGTTCATGTTTTGAAAAACTTTAGGCTTTAGGCAACTGATTTCATAAATATTAGTATGGGGTTGCAGTTTAAACTCATTTAGCACTGCTTGCACAAAACTTGGATACATTAAAATTTTTGTTGAACTCTTTACATTGCCAGTCATACTTGTAAAAATATAATTTGACCAGTTAAAAATCTTATCAGTGGCTAGACAAACCAAAGGGTAAGCCATGGTTGAACTAAATTGCTCATAAGATGTTTTCTTTGGACTGAGACAATGTAAAAGAGTATGAATAAAAAATATCCATTTGGGACAAAAACCACTCTTTTTGAAAGTAGCCTTTTTATCAGTGGTATCATACCCCATGGATGATAAAGTATCATGAATTTCGGGCATAGGTAATGTGATGAAACCATTGAGATCACCCAATTGGAGAACTCTCCTCAAGGATGCCTCAGTAACATCAATAGTTACCCCATCCACAGTGGCTCTTAGAGCATCCACTGTTTCATGTGTATCTCCAATCTAAAGTGTTATGGACTTAGCAGAAGTCCAAAACTGTTTGATTTGAGAGATATAGATTGTGGGTTTTAAAAGCAAAGCATACCTTATATGAGAGGTATTGAGAAAGTCCACAATCTGATGAAAAACAGGGCCACTCTTCTCGTTATACTTTTGTAGGTAGGCCACTAGGTTGTGCTCATCTGCAAATTTCAAAGGTGCCATAGAAACTTTTGTTGAAAAACGATATTATGTCAGTAAGAATTGAAGTAATAACTAGCCAATTGAGAGAGAAAGATATATAGGGTTGGGGTTTAGAATTATTGCGCAAGAAAAATTATCTTTAGTAAGTATTTATCACAATATGGAAAGAAGATAATTTCCTTAAAATTTTAACCCTATATATATGGAAATCAGTGGTTACTTTCAACGGCGAGAAAAAAATAAGTTACTGACATAATCAGTTGTAACGGCTAGAACAACAGTGGGAAAGTAACACTGTCAGTGGAAACTGTGAACTAGCAGTGGTAATTTTTCACAAAAATTTCAAAGAGTAGTGGTAAATAAAATCATTTGAAAACTAGACTGCTCTTATCATAGTTTTTAGCAAACTACCAGCTATCAACGGATTTGTTATGTCTTTACCATGAGCCATTTGCTATGGACTAGCCAACTCTTAATCATAAAGAATATGGTGAGTTGATAACCATATAGTTTTTGGTAAACTATCAACCATAAACGGATTTGACAAGTCTTTACCAGTAACCGTTTGCTCTGGACTAGTTGATTCTTATGTGGATTAGACATGGTGAATCAATAACCATTTGTTGTGTATCTCAGATATACACCTTTTAAGATCAACTCCCATCAAAGCTTCATAAAAAATTTAAACAGGAATACAAGCAAACATATACAAACTCATACAACAATTTCAGTACCCAAAAGCCTCCCCTCAACACCAGAGAACATTTTGACAAAAAGTTTATGGTTTTAGCATTCCAATACTTGTTACCAAGTACTGAAATCTTCCCACATCAAGTCCTTTTGTTAATAAATCAGCATAGTTGTCATCAGTATGAATTTTGACAACTTGAATTAGTCCCTTTTCATAGCAATCTCTAATGAAATGGTGTCTAATTTCAATATGTTTGGTCTTTGTGTGTTGAACAAGATTCTTAATGATGCGAATGGTACTTATATTGTCAATATGAATTATGGTATTCATTAAATTGTACCCATAGTCCAAAAGTTGATTCTGAAGCCATAGAACTTGAGCACATCAACTTGCAGCAGCCACATACTCTGCCTCAGTTGATGAATTAGCCACCATAGTTTGTTTCTTGCACTGCCATGACACTAGTCTATTGCCAAGAAATTGGCATCCACCTGTTGTAGATTTTCTATCCAAGCTAGCTCCAGCATAGTCACTATCTGAGTAACTAACCAGATCTAGAGGAGAATCTTTGGAGTACCACAATCCCAGAGTAGGAAATGCTTTAAGATATCTGAAAATCTTCTTCACAGCAGTCAAGTGAGAGAACTTGGGAGTAACTTGAAACCTTGCACAGGCACACACTGCAAACATGATGGCTTGTCTAGATGATGTAAGATACATCAAAGAACCAATCATAGACCTATACATGTGCACATCAATTGCTTCACCACTATTTTCCTTCAGAAGTAGATGTGTAGTCTTGTCTGTAGGAGTGCTTGATGACTTTGCATCAGTGAACTTGAACTTTCTTAGTATCTCAGCCACATATTTATCTTGATTGATGAAAATACCATCTGGCCTTTGTAGTACTTGAAGTCCCAAAAAGAATGTGAGTTCGCCCATAGAACTCATCTGAAATTCTTCTTTCATTAGTTTCTCAAATTCTTTACACATCTCTGACTTTGTAGATCCAAAAAAGATATAATCAACATACACTTGAACAAGCAAGATATGATTCTTGTCTTTCTTTATGAAGAAAGTTTGATCCACCCTGCCTCTATGAAACCCATTAGCAAGAAGATAAGTGGTTAAGGTTTCATACCATTTCCTTGGTGCCTGATGCAAGCCATACAAAGCTTTAACTACCTTGTAAACTTTGTTAGGATATTCAGGGTCTTCAAAGCCTGGAGGTTGTGAGACATAAACCTCCTCATCTATCTGCCCATATAGAAAAGCACTCTTTACATCCATTTGATAGACTTTAAAGCCCATAAAGGATGCATATGCTAAGAACAACCTTATTTCTTCAATTCGTGCAACTGGGGCAAACACTTCTTCATAATAAATACCCTCCTCTTGAGTGTATCCTTGAGCCACAAGCCTAACTTTGTTTCTGATAACAATTCCTCTTTCATCCTTCTTGTTTCTGAACACCCATTTAGTACCTATTACCTTCTTGCCAGAAGGCAAATCACAAAGCACCCATACTTTTTGAGCTTGAATTGGAGCAGCTGTTCTTGCATTGCTTCTACCCAACTTTCATCTTCAAGTGCCTTGTAAACATTCTTTGGCTCCATTTGTGACAGAAAACACATAAAGAGACATTCATTCTTACCTTCATAAATCTTAGATTCATATATTTTACTAATGAATCCATGGACATCAGGCAACTTTGTTTGTCTTCTAGTCTTCACAGGTAAATAGACATCCCTAATCACATTTTCAAGAGGATGTGATTTATGAATAGAAGTGTGGGGAGTCCGAGGAACTGCAATTTCAATTGGCATATTTGAGATTTCAGCATCATTGGCTTGAGTTTCCTTTGTAACTGGAGTTGTATTTTCCACATCTGGTGTTGCAGTGGAAACATTTTGCCTACCAGTGGAATCTGAATTTCCACTGCTTTCAGAATTTTCAGCATTCAAGTTGCTACTTCCTTCCTTTTCCAAATCACTAGAAGGGTGAGCATCTCCAGTTTTTGGTATATCATCATTATCTCCATAGTCCCAAAGAGGTAGACTGAATTCATCTTGATCATCTGCATGATCTTTGCTTGGTTCATCATCATCAAGAAACTCTTCTGAACCTGCAAAAATCAAAAGAAGATGTTCCTGTAGAAACAGGCACATAATTCATAGTATTTGTTAGAGTATCAAGATCAAATAGCCTTTCTAGACCAGTTCCTTTGACATTCACTTTTTTTTCCAGGAACTCAACATGCAGATTCTCTTCAATCTTTTGGGTTCTTAAGTTGAATACTCTGAAAGCTTTACTAACCATGGAATACCCAACAAAATACCCTTCATCAGCTTTTTCATCAAACTTTCCTAGATAATCTATGGTATTGAGAATAGATACATGACATCCAAATGGTCTCATGAAGTCAAGGATAGGTGGTCTACCCCTAAATAGTTCATAAGGTGTCTTGTTCTTTGTCTTTACCACTAAAACCCTGTTTTGCACATAACATGCAGTGTTAACTGCTTCAGCCCAAAAAAGTGATTGGCAATTTAGAATCGGCCAACATGGTTCTAGCAGCCTCTATCAGTGTCCTGTTCCTCCTCTCAGCAACACCATTTTGTTGAGGAGTTCTAGCAACACTACATTCTCTTTTAATACCTTTATCTTTGCAAAAATCATACATAACTCTATTCTTGAATTCTGTCCCATTGTCACACCTAATGATTTCAACTTTCATATCATATTGGTTTTCTACTTCTGTGATAAAGATCTTGAGGATTTTGTTGTTTCATCCTTGGTTCCAAGAAAGAAAACCCATGTAAACATGCTAAAATCATCAGTTACCACTAGACAATATTTCTTTAGATTCAAGCTGCTCACTGATGTAGGACCAAATAAGTCCATATGTAACATTTGAAGTGGATGAGCAATAGAGTTAACCAACTTTGGTTTGCAAGAAGCTCTGTGTTGTTTGCCTTTAAGACAAGCCACACAGGTTTGATCATTTTCAAATCTTTTCTGAGGTAAACCTCTCACCAAACCATCTTTGACAATCTTGTTAATGGTTTTGAAGTTAACATGACCAAGTCTTCTATGCCATAACATGGATTCATCCACTATGGCCTTTGCAAGCAAGCAAGCATAATCATCTTTAGCTACAATGTTGTTCATATCAAAGCTATAGAGATTGCTTTTTCTAGGAATTTTAAGAAGAATCTGACTTTCATCAGGCATCTTAAAATCCTTAGAGAGAACAAAGCACATATCTTTGTTAAAAAGAACATTGTTCATCTTCTCACACATTTGTGACATACTAAAAAGATTGTACTTCAGCTCTTTTACATAGTACACAGGTTCAAAGTCCAAGTTACCAGTTTTGATAACACCTTTACTAGCAACCTTTCCATTTACTCCACCTCCAAAACTGATATACTGTCCATCATAATGCTCAAATCCTGAAAGATAGGACTTGTTGCCAATCATGTGCCTTGAACACCCACTATCTGTATATCCTTGATCTGATCTTTTTGTCCTTGGATGTTCCTGCACATAAGAGTAAAGAGTTAGTTTCTTTTGGGGACCCAAGCCATGATTGACTTGGATCTGCCTCGTGTATCAATATAGTTAAATCTATCAAAGGTCATTGATACACCATTGGGATTGGTTGTAGAGGTATTTCCTTTAGGTTTCCATTCCCAACGTGCTGAGGCCTTCACAACATTGCCCATGTCCCCCCTTTTCTTGTTTACAACCCTTGCAATGGTAACTTTTGAATGAGCAGTGGTAACTGCTGGTTTATTTTTAGGTACCCACTGTTGGTTATAATGAACCTTATTATTCTGAAAAGTTCCTTTTCCTGTTTTTGTAGATTTTGCAAAAGTTGTTTTGGACTTTGCACTTTTAACAGGTGACTTAGGGTGAGCAGTGTTAACAGTTTTTGCAGTGGCAACAGTTTTGAGACCACTTCTTAGTTGAACTGCTCTTGGGACCATTTTGCAATGTGAATTAGGGTGTACATTATATTGAAACATGTTAGAATTCACCCTTTTATTCCCATGGACTTCCCTTCTCCCATTATGATAGTCACAATAAGCATGTAAATGATCAAAACTACCACAGATATAGCATGCCTTATTGTACATCACAAAATCACTACCTAGTTGTTGAGATTTAACATGATTCCAACTCCTCTGGTTACCCCTAGGAGCTGTAGGCTTGTTCCTATACATCTCAGCATACCTTACAGTTGATCTAGGTTTATTAACTGGTTTCCTAGGTTCCTCTATAACAGTATTAACAACTTTTGGGATAGAAGCCTCTACATTATTTTTAACATTCTCATCAACAACAGATGAGTCACTAGCACTCTCAAAACATCATTATCCTGCTTAATCTCTTCCTCACTTTTCACCATTGTATCCTTTAAAGGACCATATTCACGTTCAAGTTCCTGAAACTCTTCTAAGCCTGTATGAGCTAAATCTATACCCGGAGGTGAATGAACACCCCTTAGAGGTGGAGGCACATTATTATAACCCATACCAGACTTAACTTTACTATGAAATTGAGCATTCCAAATTTTATCAATTGACTTAGCCTGATGATAGCATGTGTCTAATGTTAAATTGACATTTTCATTTTTCTTTTGAAGTTTTTCCAACTCCTTTTGGTATGCTTCATTCACCGCTGTTGTATGTTCTACCTCTCTTCTAAGAAGAATCATATCATCATTATATTTTGTCTCATTTTCTCTATAGTGATCTATTTGTTTCTCTAATACTGCTATAGCTCTCCTAAGGTTATACACAATATAATTAGCAGTATATAACTCTTTTCTTTCATTAGAATACAAATCATTGAGCCTTTCAACTTCTCTAGCAGCCCTACATGTTTTAGAACAACTTTCAAAGTTTTGTACCTCAAATTCAGAGAAAGCCATGAGAGCAAATTCAGTAGCAACAAGAGCAGCATCTGAATGTTCTTCTTCTTGTTCATCTGCCATAAAACTCCAATCATAGCTCACACCATCAATAGCCAACATTGACTTTGGTTCTTCCACAGTTGGTTCCTTCTTTTGCTTGTACCAAGTTGACCTGTTGTCCTTGGTCTTTGGTCTTCTACATTCTCTAGCAAAATGTCCAAAATTGTGGCAGTTAAAGCACTCCACTTTCTTCTTATCAAAGCCTGCAGTTTCACTACCATTTATGTGAATAGGCTTGCCTATCTTCTTGAAGAATTTCCTAGCTCTCATGCTAAGCAGAGCTATTTGCCATTTTATGTCCATCTCCTCCAAGTCATCTTCATCAATTTCCTCTATGTCTTCATGAGTTAAGACAGAGCCATCTACTTGAGTAGAGATGAAAGAATAAAAGGTAGGATCTCCAATACTAGCAACCTTCTTCTTTGAACCTGCAGTGGTAACATTAACAGTACCAGTGGAAACTTTAGAACCAGCAATGGCAACATCATCATCACTGTCATCATCAGAATCATCACTGTCAACAGAGGTTGACAATAATGCCAAGCTACTAGAGCTTGTAGCAAGTTTCCCTGCCTTCTTTAACCTTTGCTCAATAAATTTGAAGTTGTTGTAAAGGTCATTGAGCTTCATTGTTTCTATGTCTGATTTGTTTTCCCACACAGTAACATTAGTTTGAAACTCTGAAGGCAAACTTCTTAGAAACTTCAAATTGAGGTCTTCCTTTTCTACCTCAATGCCAAACACATTTAGTTGTGTAACAATCTTCTGGAGTTTGGTGAAGATGCTATCAAGTGAGTCATTGCTTGAAGCAGAGAAGTTTTCATAACTTTGCTTCAACAATGTCTTTTTTGTCTTCTTTGTAGCATCATTACCACCAAACACTGAGCAAATCTCTTCAAACAGTTCTTTAGCAGTCATGTACTTGCTGAATGCAATGATCTGATCTCTAGGAAGAGTCATCAGCAACAAACTTTTAGCCTTAAGATCATTCTTCCTGTAAGCTTTTTCAATACTAGATTCAGGCACAGAAACTTTCACAACATCTGTGTCACCAACCTTCACAGTACTAGTCACAGGCTTGAAAGAATCACCAGTTTGAATGATCTCCCAAAGAGCATAGTCATGAATGAGAAAGTATTGCTCAATCAGTATCCTCCACATCTCAAACTCATTAAGTTTGAGCTTAGGTAACCTTGGTGTAGAAGAGTTGGACTGGTTGTTTTCCATCTCCATTGAATTGAGTGAGTAGGTTAAGCTTATTCCTTGGATCTTCTAAAACAAAATATCAGAACCTTCGCTCTGATACCATTTGATGAATCTGGACACACACCTTGTGTCAATGATATTTTGTATGATATTATTAAGCACGCGGAATTTACTTAGTAATACTTAGAAGATGGATTGTATGATGTATTGTATGTAAACACAGATTAAACACAAAACTTAAGCTCCAATATTATTAATGAATAATACGAGTGATCTTAATTATCACTAGGGTTACACCTTGAAGCCTTTGTGAGTAATACGTAGGTAATTAGACACGTACCAAAGATAATGACCTAGGACCTCCTTTTATACAATAAGGAGTCCTTTACAAGATAAGTATAAAGCTATCATTATAGAATATACACAAGATCTATTCTATACTTATCTAGACGCGTTCATCTAAACATTATCTAATAGCAGTTGTAATAATGTACCAGCAGTGGTAATACATTTCCACTGCTAGTGTTAATCCGAGCAGTGTAAACCACAACTATTGGTGGTAACGGGTTATTCCCAACAAAGGATTTCCATCTTCACTGTGAATACTTTACGTATCACTCAGATATTCTAGCAATACCACAAGGATAATGCGTAAGACTCTCAATATATATATTCTTAGTTTTTTCATTGTGTGAAACAACAAGTCTTCATGAATGTGTGTCCTAATAAGATTTTGTGGATGATCTCTTGGCTCTAGACTCAATATTGCGCTTTTGTTTTCCTATGTGGAGACTAGGGAGAGGGTCTCCTTTTTCAATATCAACCATCTTTAAGAGAATGTTGATAGATTATATCGGTTCCCCGTGAGAATGAAAAAAGTCCTTTTAAGAGAACTTGAGTAGCTGGGAAGTTTTTAGTGCAGTGCATCACAGGGTCCATGACGTCTTGTCTTCAATACCGGCGTTACCTTGGTAACCACTAGTAGCATATGTATTGAACCCGGTTTTTCCCCTAAGGTTGAATTATTGGAGGGCAAGTTCTTTTCACCCTTTCACTTTACATTTCTTTTTCATTCTTCAACCCATTCAATGTTTACCGAGACTTCATCACTAGAACCTTGTTGGGTTTGTTCTAGTCCTAGCTCTATCTCAGTTGGCACTCTTCCCTTATTTTCACTTTTGTCCTTTTTTCATCATACCTAAGGACTTCTACACTATTTAGTGGATTGTCCATGGGTAGATCCCTCCGGCTCTGGCGGGATCGTAGGAACGATTTCCTAACTTTATCATCCTTATACATTCGGTAAATTAAATACAAGGTCGGTCTTTGAAGTACTTCCACAATCAAAATTTCCATATGAAACTATTTGAATATCAATCGAGGTACTTATGATAAAAATATAAATGTCATTGTATGTCGATAGTTTTGAAGATTTTGAAATTATCCCCCTCAGTTTGAGCATCATTATACAAAAAGGTTTAGCACATATGGAAGAGCAGCCTACTATTTGAGTCGTAAAATATTACATTTTATCAAATTTCATATTCATATCACATTCTCTCCCCCGATCAAAAACTTTAAATCCTCAGAGATTTTGGATCCCAAGTGATTTAAATATGTTAGAAAAACTTGGGAGAAAATGTGGTCTGATTCAATATTTTCTAATAAGAAATATTACTATGCTCCCCCTTAATTTGAGAGGGAGGTTACTACTTACAATCATACCACTGCAAAGTTTCTATATATAGTTTACAACAACACACCACACCAGAGTTTTAATAATTAAATAGATTATGTGATCATTCGGTTCTTTGTAGTAGTTTGTAATTTCCTTCGCGAACTCTTCCACCTACAAAAATTTCCAGAATGCGAAAGATTCTCCTTGTCTTGAGCCTCTTCCGGATAGCAAAAAATAATGCCTCACTCATTTCCACGTCCTTGTCTGTCCAAAACATAGTATTCCTCCCTTGTCTCATCTTGATCTTATACTCTTTCACCCTGTAATCCAAGGCTTCTTCAATCAGTTGTAGAGTACCATCACTGAACTTGTGTATCTCATTAAACCTCATGATCATCCTAACCCCGTATTTGTCACTAAATATAACAGCACTTGGAGACTCGATTATTGAGTAGTCATGTTTGAACTCAAACCCTTGTGCTTCCTACGGAGGCTTAGTAAGGTTGACTTGAGTCTGGTAGCTCTCAATCCCAAGCTGAAAGTCTCCAACTCTTTGCCTGATGACTAAACCTCTTTTCCATAAGTTGACTGGTTATTCCATGAAGCTTCCCATGTCACAAGTTATTCCAAGAAGCGAGTTCTCTAGCGGAGTTACATGGTTAGCCACAATGGCACTTGCCTAGTTGCATTCAGGAGTGTGCAGATCGGATGATCGGAAAGACCATGTTGGTTATTGTTGGAATCACTCCTAGACCTAAATCAAGTGTTATTAATTCACATGTAATACTTAGCTTAATTATGGCCTTTATGTTTGTTATTAGCCTTAAGCTTATGTAGAAGGCCCATGAGCTTAGGCCCAAGCCCATAAAGGAAAGGATGGGAACTAGGAGTGTTGCCCTAGCTTCCCTCCTATAAATACATTGTAATAACCCTCACTTGAGGGTTGGTTGTTCAAGTTATTTCTTTCACATACATCTACGCATAACCGTGTCTTTATTTCGTGTCTTTGTGTTTGATTTCTTGTTCAATCGCCTTAATCTCTTTCTAGTAAGCTGGTGTTGTAAAACTAGTGACCTAACAGTGGTATTAATCGCCTAATAGTTGAGTGAACGTATTGTTTGAAGTGAGTTTTGGTCTCACGCTTAACATATGGTTCGTAACTTTGGTGTGCTTAAAAACGCATTTTTTACACTTTTTATTTCAAGATTCTTGTACTTTCAGTGTTATAAGGTGTTAAACTTACTGTTTTTGGCAAAACGTTTTGAACTTTATGCGTGGATCATTGTTTTTCAACTAGTTTTTGAACGAAGGTGCAAACCTACGCGTAACTATTTTGAGTGCTTTGAATCATCAAGTTTCACACTTTTGTGTCATTTTGGTGTTATTGAAGCTATTTCTTCACACAAAAACTGGTTTAGAAACATCTTTGGGCAAAATCAATATTACGAGTAATCCTACGCGTAGCAAAACCCTAAAACTACGCGTAAGGTATTCCTTGGTTTGATCTTCGTTTTCGTGGCTTACTCCGTTTTTTCTTGCTTGGATAAGCCTGAAAATACGTCGAATTTAGATATCTTTTGCACTGTGATAGTGTAAAAGATCATTTGGGTAAAACCCTAAACTTACGCATAAGCATAAAGCTTACGCGTAGAAATCCTACGCATAAGATTCATCTTACGCATAAGCCTAGTCTTACGCATAAGGTAATCCTACGCCTAACTTTCTACGCCTAACTTTGTGTGTACGCATAACTTTAGCGTCTTTCCCTACTTACGCGTAAGCTAAATCTACGCGTAACTCTTGATTGTTACGCGTAACTTTGGTGTTTTTACGCATAAGTGCTACTTGGATTATTGTGATTTCTACGCCTAAGGACACTTCATCAACTAAGGTTCATTCGACTACAAAGATTCATTTTATAACACAAGTTTATCAACATGTCACAACCACCATACTCTAACTATTTCCCTTACACTTATTCTCAACGACAACAACAACTAAGTCCACAACATCAACAATGGAATCAACAACAAGCAATTTATCAACAACAATTTAATCAACAACATACTCCACAACTTGGAGCAATTCCTCCACCACAAATGGTTCAAACACCGCCAAGTCTTCAAGTTCAACCCTACACAAATGAATTCAATCAACATCCATCAAGGAACACTATGAAGGAACCCACTTGGTTTGCAAAGATGTGTGAAGCTTTAAGCAGCCAACAATCAATTCATGAGGCTGGATCACTTGATAGACCTCCAATGCTTACTCCAGGAAACTACGATCAATAGGTGATAAGGTTCTTTAGATTTTTTGATCTGAAGAAGCCACATGGAAAGTTCTTAAAGAAGGTTATCTTGGAAGGTCCATTTGAGATGCCTACTGTCATTGTACCCGGAGATCCAAATGCTATTCCACTAAGAGATGAACAAACGAACATTGCTACTGTTGCAGACTTGAATCCTCAAGAACTTCTACACTATGAAGCAGATGAGCTTGCAATGGAATATATGCTCTTAGGATTACCAAACCCAATTCTTTGTAGTGTTGATGCTCAAAAGACTGCAAAGAAAATGTGGGATCATATTCGTCTTCTTATGGAAGGATCTGTACTCAATCAGGAGGATTTGGAATCCAAAATTTACTTGGCTTATGAACACTTCATGATTGAACCTGGAGAGACACTAGAGTCCTATCATCATAGATTTTCAGACATCATCAATGATTTGGATAAACACAACATCATCATGCCAAGAATTGCAGTGAATACTAAGTTCCTGAGTAGTCTTGGTCCTGAATGGGAGAAGTATGTCATTTTTCTCCGTCAAGCGAAGAACATGCATCAGTCTACATATGGATTATTGTACGATTACTTGAAGCCTCATGAAAAGGAAGTTGATCGGGAAAGGATTCTCCGTGCTCAAATTGCTTCAACGACTAATCCAGAAAATCAACAACTTGCCTTGTATGCTCAAAACAATTATTCTCCTCAATCAGCAACTCAACCAACTGCTTCAATCCCACCACATGATCCTTCACAGCAACAATCTCAACAAAATCAATTGGTTCCATATAACAAAAACAATGCTCAAGCACTTGTCAGTGAAGCTAATGAGGACATCGATCCGTTCGAAGCATTGCAACAAGGATTTGTTATGATTGCTAATGCTTTTAGCCGTTATACCAACAAATCCAACAATCGTATTCGTTCTTCATCTAACACACGTAATCAAGCTGTTGTGAACAATGGACGAGTTGAAGTTCAGAATCGAGGATATGGTCGTCAGATGGGCGGTGGTAAAGGGTTTAATGCTGTGGGTAGGAATAACAACAGAGCTCAAGTGGTGGAACAGGGAAATGCTCAAAATGGAGTTAATGGTCTTCGATGCTACAACTGCAATGAGAAGGGACACCTGGCTAATGCATGCCCAAAGCCGAGGACTAGGGGCACTGCTTATCACAAAGAGGCTCTTCTTTTAGCTCTTAAGGATGAAGCTGGTGGATCTCTCACCTACAAAGAACAGAGCTTTATGGCAGATGCAGACTCAGATGATGATATGGAGGACTTGCAGGCCAATGCAGCTGTTATGTTGATGGCTAATATGCAAGAGCTACATATGAGTGACACAGGCCCAATGTATGACACTGATGGCTTGTCTCAGGTACCCGAACAAACCATATTTATCTCTGATCTAATATCTCCGCCAACATCTGAATCCGGCAAGGCTCAGAATGTTCAAAATGAGTCATCCACATCTCATTCCGACGATTTTCAATTAGACCCCGTAGTTACATTTGAGGATCAAGATGACCTTATGGTTTCCATTGATAATCAAATTGACTCCGTGGTTATACTTGAGGATCTAAATAATTATCCTGTTGTGACTCACGTTGAACAAGCCGAACTTTTGCCTTATCCAGATCTTGCTCTCTTACTTAAAGACCAGCAATCCCAAATTGAAGTATGTTATGCATTAAATCAGGACTTAAAAAGTAAAAATGCACTGTTAACCAAGGATTTTGAATGTTTAAAAATGCAACTCAACTTTTTCAAAACTCAAGAAAACCGTGAAAAAGGTTTTGAAGCAGCCTTTACTAAATCTCATCAAAATGAAAAATATTTAGAGAGACAGATGCGTGATCTAGCCGCTTCGAAGAATGCTTTGTTGTCTGAAATAGAACAACTGAAACATGAACATAAAAAGCAAATTAACGCTCTCACCTTGGAAAATCAAAAAGCTAAGGCTGAGTTGTTAACTTGTCAAAAACAGTTCTCTGCATACAAAAAGCATTCAACGAATCAAATAGATGACCTTCTTGAAGAAATTATCAGCTTGCAAAACAAACTTAAAGAGTTTAAAACTGTTATTTACAAACATGGTGAATCAGTAACAGCTATTGAAAGGGTTACTTTAAAACCTAATCCAAAAGGATATGGACCAAATCTTGCTGATTACAAACCTAAGCTTTCACTAAAAACATTCAAACCAAATCCTGAAGTTTCCAGTACAGAATATAAAATTAATGATACTGTTATGAGTGTTGTTGAATATCATCGTCAAGAGGAATTAGATGCAGAACACGAGAGTCGATCAAAATTAAAAACTGTTGTTTACAACAAACCTTTTAATTATTCAAAACCGGTCACTTTCGTCACACCAACGGATTCTTCTAACACACCAAGGGTTATCATAAAAACGTCTGAGTCTTCTAATGTTAATCCCCAACTAGATTATGCACAAATTTATGGTCCTTTACCTTCCATCAGTGAAGTAAACTCAAAACCTGAAAATCGCAAAATTCTTAGATATTTTGATATTTTCATGGCTGACCTCAAAACTTTAGAACATGAGATAGAATATCATTCTGAAATAAAAGTTCAACACTTTCAATCGCCTCTAGCGTGAGAACAAAGAGACATTTTTCAGAAAAATCTTTTACCAAATGTTAAAAATTTGAAAAATTATGCATTGTCTTGGGAACGGGACTTTCATAAGGAACTTGGAGTTATGAAGGTCGTTTTCGAGAAAACAGAAACATCTATTTCTAATACTAAACGTTAAAAGAAAATGCTGAGAAAAGATGTTGATCGACTCTTGAAAGATGTTATCTGTGCTGATATCCATAATGTTGTGTTATTCAATTCTTTGCCACATGCATCTGATTATATCTCTGCTGATACTGTTGATAATGGTGTAACTGTTGAGAACACCGATAATGTGCTTCAGATCGAGTCTTTAAAAACTGAAAATGAACGATTGCTTAACGAACTTTCCTATGCAAAACGTCGTCTTAATTGGTGTCAAAAAGATATTCACAATAAACAACTTGCTTTTCAAAACAAAATCGCTCAGTTGCATACAAAATCTTCTGATCCTAAATTTGAGAAAGTGGATGATCAAAACGTGTCTTTGAAAAGTCAAATCTCAAAATATGAACAAGAACTTGTAAAAGTTAAACAGGAATATGGTGTCATATTTGATTTACTCAATAAGACTCGTCATGAAGCATCAAACGAACTTGATCACTATCTTGCACACACTAGAGAAGTCATGAATGTTGCTGGAAATATTCGTTCTGAAAATCAAGATTTGATTCACACTATCTTTAAGTTAAGAGAAATGTTAGGAAAGTATGAACTACTTCCGCCTACCGTGATTAAGAGAATAGCACCAGTCACACTTAGTAATCGTGAACCTAGAATCCCTACTGCCAAATCACAAGTTGCTAACGTGCTTCCTTCTACTGAAATAGGAATAGTTGTATCTTTTCCAACCGTCCGCACTTCACAGCCTAGGAGCACTCAATCGAAGAATAGGAAGTTGCGACCTAAGAAAAGATCAATAAGGAATGCTAAAGTAGAAGAACACCTTAGGACAATGAATAAGACTCACGTTGCTTCCACTATAGATATTGCGTCTGGAAAATGTAATAGAAATAGTGATGTAACGAATGCTAAACCTTTAAGTACTTTTGATATTCAGTCTGATGCACCTTGTGTTATTTGTCGTAAAAGTATGAATTCTGATTGTCATGACAAATGTGTTGCTAAAGCTATAATCTCTCGTTTACGAAATCCTAAGAATTGGAATACCTCTAGGCCCACTAATCATTCTAAGTCTGTGCTTGGTAGACCGCCTTCTTTAGATTCTAAGGCAAGCGTTGTTGTCCCTGTAGCTCAAGTTTTACCTCCAAAGAATGTAGTACCACCTAGTGCATTCACTAAGACTAAAGCAAAGAGTAGTTATAGATGGCAGAAATGGATATATAACACACTAGGATTTAAATGGATACCTAAAATTATGAATGTGTGTATGTCTAATATAACTGCTTCGGAACCCTCTAACATTTCGGGTTCCACATCTACTTCTATTCCATCTGTGTCGTCTGTGTGTAATGCAGGTGATACAGATCATTCTCTGGATTGTTGATAGCGGATGTTCCCGACACATGACAGGCAACCTTAAACTGTTATCAAACTTTATTGCAAAGTTCATTGGCACTGTCAGGTTTGGGAATGATCACTTCGCAGCTATCATGGGCTACGGAGACTATGTCAATGGGAACATCGAAATCAGCAAGGTTTACTATGTGGAAGGCCTCGGTCACAATCTGTTTTCAGTAGGTCAGTTTTGTGATGGAGATTTGGAGGTCGCCTTTAGGGAGAAAACTTGTTTCATTCATGATCTACAAGGAAACGACCTTATGCCTGGCTCCCGTAATTCTAGTCTCTACACTATCTCTATGCAAGACATGGTTGCTTCATCTCCCATCTGCTTACTTTCAAAGGCAACATCAACAAAATCCTGGCTATGGCACCGTCGTCTTTCACATCTAAAATTTCAAACCATCACCAACCTTGCTCGACACAAACTAGTTGAAGGACTCCCACGATTCCGGTATTCAAAAGATCACCTATGTTCAGCTTGTGAACAAGGGAAAAGCACTCGTGCTCATTTTCCTTCAAAGGTGGAACACAGCTCTCCGCATGTGCTTCATCTTCTTCACATGGATTTGTGTGGCCCGATGCTCGTGCAAACGATCAATGGCAAACGCTATATTTTAGTAATTGTTGATGACTATTCACGCTGGACTTGGGTTTACTTTCTTCGAAGCAAAGACCAAGCTCTACAGATGATTATCACCTTTCTCACGAAAATACAGGTTCAGCTCCACAACACCGTCCGACAAATCAGAACAGACAGAGGAACTGAATTTGTTAACCAAACCCTTCGTGATTTTTATGAGAAAGTGGGAATTCAGCATCAAACATCTATTACTCGTACACCTGAACAAAACAGAGTTGTTGAAAGACGAAACCAAACGTTGGTGGAAGCTGCAAGAACAATGTTAATCAATGCTAAACTTCCAGATTACTTATGGCCAGAAGCTGTATTTACTGGATGCTACACTCAAAACCGCTCTATGATTACTAAACGCCACAACAAAACACCTTTCGAGCTTGTCCACAACAGAAACCCGAATCTCAAACACTTTCATGTCTTTGGATCTCTTTGCTATCCGAATAATGATCGTGATGACTTTGGAAAGCTCAAAGCCAAAGCTGACATTGGAGTCTTTATTGGGTATTGTGATACTTCTAAAGGTTTCCGAATCTGGAATCGTCGAACAAAGGAGGTTATGGAAACGATTCATGCTCATTTTGATGAACTCACTGTAATGGCTTCTGAGTATAACAGCTTAGAACCCGGACACAACCGCTTAAACTTCCCCCAAACCTCATCATCAGCTGAACAAAGCCCCCAGCTCACTCGTCAACAAATGGAAAGGTTATTTGCTCCTCTGTTCAGTGACGATATTGATGAACGTGCTCCAGGTGTATCCGCTGTTTCCGCTTCACAACCTGATAATATTCCTATACCTGATACACCTGCTACAACAACTACTGTTGAAGAAGCACCACCAGTTGACTCCACCACAACAGTTGAACAAACCGCTTCCAACAATGATGAACCGGCTGATGATATTCTGAATGAAGTACCCCCACCTGCATATTTTGATCCAAATGCGTTCTTTAACTCGTTTGCTAATGAGACTGCTGCACCAGATGTCGCGTAATCTTCAACAAACCATTTGAATCCTCAAAATCTGCACAATGTATACCAACATCAACCCTCTACACATAAATGGACAAAAGACCATCCTCTGGAAAATATTATTGGCAACCCGAATCAACCAGTCGTTACGAGACAACGTCTTCACACAGATGGTGAACATTGCATTTATGCACTCACTGTCTGCCAATCTGAGCCTAAAAACATTAAAGACGCAATGACAAAAGACAACTGGATTGAATCCATGCAAGAAGAACTCAACCAATTCAAACGTCTTGAAGTATGGTGTCACAATTCTCATTTTCCGGTCATTCTCATACTCCATATTCATCATTTCATAACGGTTCATTCATGATTTTTGCACTTCACATTAAACGTATTTTCATATTAAATAAACGCTATCGCGTAAGTTATTAATTTGAACATTTAATCCGATACTTCCAAAAATTATTCCGATATACTTTTATACTTATATTAAGTTTATAAAAATGATAATTTGAGTTTACCCAATGTTTTAAATTTATTTTGTATATAAATCGTTAAATTTATATTAGTACGACGTTTTTCTTAAAAACTACACGAAAATTTTTATATCACTCAAATTTCACAAGGAATGTATTTTTACAATTTTTATAATCTCATTACATTCTACTTTGGTCTATTAAAAATCTCTTTTACCTAAAAATTTCCATTTACCTTTACTTATACATTTTCCTACACATTTACTTACACTTTTCTTACAAATTGTTACAAGTAACTACACAATACATTATATAAAAAAAAAAAAAAAAAAAAAATATATATTGAGGAAACACAAGCCCTAAAATCCGGCCCCTATGGGGTAGTAATTAATATTTTTGGTGACTTTCTTTACTTGATAGTATATGTTTACACTCCTCATCAAATTCATTCATTTCTTCACTCAAATAATTCACCTAGTAACAAAATATTTCCTCTCTTGTTTCTCATCACAAAACCGGCCATAGAGGGTTTCAAGTGGAGATTCATAAATTTTGCAAGATCAAGCCATTTACAATCTAGTTATATCCTTTATATGGTTTTGAAATAAAAACCAAGGATATTTAAGTTTAATCCTTGTTACTTTCACCTCATCACTTTCACTAGTAAGCATGTTTTTATCATTTTCATGTTTCCTTTTCATTTTCATATGTTTCTTTTCATTTTTGGAGCTTATATGCATGTTATGTGATTTATACCATTTTCTTATGATTTTTGAGTTATTTATACATATTGGTCATCCTATAATTATTCCCATGGTATTCTTTGGTCTTGATGGTGATTAGGAACCCATGACACCCTAAGAAGGTGTATGGTAGGATTAGATTAGCTTTGGAGTTGATTTGAAGGGATTAGAATAGGTTTAGTACGAGAAAAACTATTTTCGATAACTATAAATTAGGTTCTGTCCTTATTTCGATTTTCTGGAAAAACCAACAGTTGATACGAAACTTTGGCCTTGATATTTAGAAAATATACTTTAAAACGAATCCGTGGCCGCTTGAACGGATTAAAACGGAGTTATAACGAAGCCGTGGTGAATTTTTAAAGTTTGGCGACGAAAAATAAAGTTTTCTGAAATTTCAGCATGCAATATTTTTATTGTACGAGTCAAAAACGAGCCTTAAGCTTCACAAATTATTTCGACTTGTTAAAAATATATTAGTATACTTTGATACGAAGCTAAGGACGTATTATACGTAGAAAACGGATTTGAAACGACAAATATATGCACGTTTTCATAAACTTGCCGTAACTATTATTTTCTGAAAAACTATATTATTTTTACGTTACAAGTGTTACATTAGCTGTAACGACCATGTTTGCGGCTGTTTTTGACAAAGTTGTGAAACTTTTTGGAACGAATTGTCTTTTAATAAAATCAAGTTCACCGGCCATATTTTTCAAAACGTCAAGCAGTTTGTATAGCGGAGTTATAGTAAATTATTTACGGATGTTCAAACTTGGCCGAAACTCATTTTCTGCACATCAATTAGCAAAAACCACCATCTTTAACCTTTGATATCTTTATGATCGAGACCTTTTGAACGAAAACTCCTGAACTGAAACTTCTAGATATCGATACAAACTTTCCAAAACCGTCGAGTTCGTTCTCTAACGACCGACGTACACCGTTTTACGACTATTTTTCCGGAGCCATTTTTGTTGATTTCATGAAAATTCCGTCGACATTGTTTTGCGACGAAAAGTTGTAATTTCACCAAAAATCATTATAAAACCATTGTAGGATGACATTTTGACGTAAAAACATGTAAAGTCATTTTTTTTATTTGGCCAAGACGTCAAAAGAGTATTTTTCAACGACGAGTAATATTTTCAAGACCCGTAAATGGTATAAATAACATACGAAATGCATGCATATCATAACACCATAACTCATTACATATCATAACTCAAGTCATAACATTCATTTTAGGTTGCGGATAGTTTCCGAGCCTCATTTTCGTGCACATCATTTTGTTAGCATATTAATCACACCAGGTGAGTTCATACCCCGCTTTTACTCGTTTAAATTCTTATAAACTATTTGGGGCGAGATACATGCTTATTTATCAAAACATTTAAACTCTATTGCCAAACAACATTACATATACTCTAGACTTGGTGCGTGTTGTGATTAGACTTAAACAAACATCCCAATATTTATATGTTGGAAGGCCATTAATTTGGATACAGCCCAACGTGAGTCGTTGGAGGAACATCCCAGCATTCATATGTTGGAAGGCCATTTTTATGGATACATCCCAACGTGAGCGTTGGAGGAACATCCCAACACGAGTTGTTGGAAGACCCTTGTGGTGACATTTATACTTTTAACTACTTTAATGCGTATATTCATGATTGTCATTCTATTTTAGGCAGTGGGTTGTGAACACACAGGTTGCAAGTTTTGTATGGGCGGAACTTGGAACTGAGTGGATTTACAATGCCTTTGCTGTGTGGACATTTCTCAAAGTATTTTAGATCATGCAATTACAAACTTATGAACTCACCAACCTTTGTGTTGACACTTTTTAGCATGTTTATCTCAGGTCTTAAGATGATAGCACTTCATGGAGCTTTTGGGTCGCATGGCATACATTGAAGTCTTGTGCTTTTAACAATTACCATTCGACTTGTTTTGTAAACTTTTTATGTATTATCAAACCTTGTGATTTCTTGTGGTGTAAACTTTAACTTATTTATCGAATGGTAAACTTTTCAAAACGTCTCATTATAGAGGTCGTTTTCTGTATCCATACTTTGTGCTATGACGTTATACCCCAATGACACTATCGTTCCGCTGCGATATTTTGGGGGTGTGACATAATGCAATGGGCAAGTCTCAATGGATAAGATTAGACAAATCGTCGTGAAGAAGCCTAAGCATATCGCAGTCAAAGCTTGAGTCAAATTGCAGTCAAGAAATGAATTGGGCAGAGTGTCTCCTAGAAAACACTCAAAGTTTGTCTTCAAAATGAGCAAATCGTAGACCAAAACGCAACAACCCAAAATGTAGAAATTAAGTTGCAGAGGCAAACCGCAATACTCAAATTGCAGTGACCCAAAACGCATAACTCAAAACGCAGTGCCCAAGTTGCAGTAACCAAAACACAGCCTCAAATCGCAGTGACCAAATCACAGAACTCAAAATGTAGACCTCAAATCGCATAAGTCAAACCACAAGCACTTTTGGTCAATGCAACCGCTAAAGGACAAACTGCAAAAGACAAAAACTTCACTCTTAAATCGCATAACTCAAAACGCAACCAAGAATTGCACTATGAGAGGCAAAATGCAGTCAATTTGGGAGCCGATGCATCATTGAAGTCTTGTGCTTTTAACAATTACCATTCGACTTGTTTTGTAAACTTTTTATGTATTATCAAACCTTGTGATTTCTTGTGGTGTAAACTTTAACGTATTTATCGAATGGTAAACTTTTCAAAACGTCTCATTATAGAGGTCGTTTTCTGTATCCATACTTTGTGCTATGACGTTATACCCCAATGACACTATCGTTCCGCTGCGATATTTTGGGGGTGTGACATATGGGAACTGGTTGAAAGACCAACAGGGGTCTACGTCATTGGTCTCAAATGGATTTGGAAAAACAAATTGGATGCTGAAGGGAATGTAATCCGAAACAAATCACGTCTAGTTGCTAAGGGTTATCGTCAGGAAGAGGGAATAGACTTTGAAGAATCTTTTGCTCCGGTTGCTCGTCTTGAGGCTGTTCGGATATTTCTCGCGTTCGCGGCTCATATGAATATGACGGTCTTTCAGATGTATGTCAAAACTGCGTTTCTCAACGGACAACTGAAAGAAACGGTTTATGTCAGCCAACCAGAAGGATTCGTTGATCCCGAGTTCCCGAACCATGTCTACAAACTGAAAAAAGCTCTTTATGGTCTCAAACAATCTCCTCGGGCATGGTATGATAAGCTATCATCTTTCCTCATTGCTAATAATTTCACCAAAGGTTCGGTTGACCCTACTCTTTTTATACAATATCACGGGGCACATATCTTAATTGTTCAAATTTACGTGGATGACATCATTTTTGGGTCTACACATAAAAAGTTTTCAATCGCTTTTGCAAAACTAATGAAGAAAAATTTTGAAATATCCATGATGGGTGAACTCACGTTCTTTCTAGGACTTCAAGTTCATCAATCACCCCGTGGTATTTTCTTGAGTCAGTCCAAATATGCCCTTGAATTGTTAAACAAATTTGGAATGAAAACCTGTGACACTTATGCCACACCAATGACTCATACCAAGAAGCTAGATGCTGACTTAAATGGGCAATTAGTTGACCCTACAAAATACCGTAGTATTATTGGGTCTCTAATGTACCTAACAGCTAGCAGACCTGATATTGTCTTTGCCGTTTATCTATGCTCCCGTTATCAGTCGCGACCAACTGAAACCCACCTCTCTGAGGCTAAAAGAATCCTCCGATACATCAAGGGAACCATTAACTTGGGGATCTGGTATCCGAAGGATTCTGGTTTTGAACTAATCACTTTTTCAGACGCTGACCACGCAGGATGCTTAGACTCAAGGAAAAGTACTTCAGGAGCACTACAATTTCTTGGTGATAAACTGGTGTCTTGGCAATCAAAGAAGCAGGATTGTACATCGCTGTCATCAACCGAAGCAGAATATGTAGCCATGTCCGCGTGTTGTGCTCAAGTCATCTCGATGAGAACACAACTCAAAGACTATGGTTACGTATTTGACAGAATCCCGATGTACTGCGACAATCAGAGTGCCATTGTGATCTCGTGCAACTCAGTTCAGCACTCGAAATCAAAGTACATCGATCTTCGTTATCATTTCATCAAGGAACACGTGGAACAGGGTACAGTTGAATTATACTTCGTGGGCACAGAATACCAATTGGCAGATCTTCTCACCAAATCCTTGCCTCCCGCTAGGTTTAATGAGTTGGTCCACCGGATTGGTATGAGGTGTTTGACTCAAGAGGAATTGGATGACCTCCTAAAACAGCCTTAAAAACCTGTCAAACACCAAAATATCTTTTGTAAATACATCTTCAAAACACAAAATACAAAAATATAAAACCTGATAAAACAACAAAAATATTCTTCTAATCTAATTTTCTTTCAACATGGCAAGTATATTTCTTCCATCAACACTATAATCTTTCAAAATACAGTATTTTTCCGATCAAGTGTTTAGGGGGAGAAAATTAATACCAAACTGTTTCAAAAACATTCGTGTACTTGCATGTTATTCTATACCGGTTGTTTCTTTTATCAATGGTGGCAAACTTTTCTGGTTAAATGACACTCCTCGGACTAAAACTTATAACCTTTCATTATTTTCTTAAGTCAAGGGGGAGTGTCGTCAAGTTTATTTCTTAAAATCTTTGTTGGATAACCAAAACGGAAGTTAAATGGCTTTGGATGAAAAAGGAAAAGGTGGAGGGACCAAAACTGTCAAAAGATGAAAGTTATTTTAATAAAACACCTTCCACCAAACTTCCACTTCACATTTATTACTCATAAACCTAACCAATCCTACGCACAAAATTCGTTCTTCAAATCTGTGTTTCTGATCATCAATTTGTAAGTTGTTTCATGATCTTAATGTATTTACAAACATAGGTTTTGATTTTTACACAAATCCAACGATCAAATTTTTGTCTATGATTGTTTTTGTGTTCTACGCATAAGCGTATGAACTCACAATCAAGAATGGGTGTTTGTGGTTAAAAGGATTGTGTCAAAACGTGTCTTTAACATCAATGATACTAATTTTATCCTCTAAATCCACCCAGAAACACGAATTGATGGTTTTTCAAAATTAGGGTTCTTAAGTCGAATTGGGTGTTTTCAAATGTGAAGGTTTTTGGTCAAAAAGATTGTTATGAGATGATGCTCTTATGATGAATTGATCATATCTATGCCTTTAAACAACCCAGAAACACTAATTGATGATAAATTAGTAACTAGGGTTTAATGTTCTTGAGCTTTAGGTATTATTGATTCTCTGCGAATTAGATGTTAATACTTGGTTAACTCTCTCATGTAACATCTTAGAACTACCAGAAAACATTTGGTGCAATTTCTATGGTTAGAATTGTTATGCGTAATTCTTGAACTATTAGGGTTTTGGTTTACACGTAAGACTTTCAACGCGTAAACTGTCAAATGTGTTTTCATGCCATTATCTGTTTCAAAACGTCTATACATGTTAAGATTGCTGATATGATGACTTTATTTCAGGTTTGCTACGCATAAAACTCAGAATCAAGGTCCTTGTTACTCTACGCATAAGGATCACCTTACGCGTAGAAAGTTATGCGTAAGAGAAATTTTACGCGTAACTGTTACGCGTAAGGTTCTACAATGGGACTACGCGTATCCTGTGAAGGATATGCGTAAACAGTGACCTCTACGCATAAGGTCTACTCTTAGGAGTAAGCCTTACGCGTAAGGTTTATATACGCCTACGCGTAAGCTCTATGCTTAAGGTCCCCTTTTCCTACGCGTAACATTTCTTACGAGTAAGTAAGGATCCTACGCATAAGCTTGCGCCTATGCGTATACCACCCCTGTTTACGCGTAACTTTATCATTTCTACGCCTAAGCCTGGATTGACCTTAATTTTTGAATTGTTACGTGTACAAACCTGTAAATAAACTAATCATATCGACACGAAACCAATAATGTCACTAATAAACTTAAACGTTTGATATGTTGTGAACTATGAGTGATAACATAAACTTTAAAACTTAAAGTTCACTAAACACGAAACATTTCACAACGTCATTGGACTATTGAACAAACAAGTGACTTAGGACTCGTAACAATCATTAACACTGTACATTCAATAATTAGACAATAAAAAACCTTCTGTTGACTAACATTATGTCTTTCGATATGTTGGTTCTTTTGGCTAATGTTATTTCAGATCACGACATGGCTGCTCAAATGAATGTGGATGCACCAGAAGTTCTCACAATTGCTGACATCTTCCCTAATGGCTATCCGAGAAAGATTGGAAAGAACAACCTTCGGGTTGACTTTGAAACTCTCACATGCTCAGAATCTTCCTGTTTGATTGTTGTGGATGTTCTAAAGAATCATCCCTACCAGAACATGCTCTCTCACTCTGCTACAGTATCGGAGATCTACATGCAACAATTCTGGAATTCAATGCAGAGGATCACAGGTCAAAGTGCAGTGACAGTGACGCTCAATCACAAACAAGTCACCATCACTCATGCAGACTTACGGCCTGTTCTTCTCATTCCTGAAATCGAGCCAACCGACTTCTTTGCCACACCTACTCAGGAGACAGTTCTTCAATTCCCGATTGATATTGGCTATGATGAAGCTTCAGGAATTGCCACTAAGCACTCTCATCTGGAGCTTAAGAACATTCCTCAACCGTGGAGAACCCTCTACATCATCATCACCAAATCAGTCTCTGGTCGTGACAATGGATATGAGCATCCCAAGCTCATGGAACTGCAAATCTTCTAGTCATTAATCAACAAGAAGAACATCAAAATTGAAGCTCTGATATGGGATGACATGATGGCACTTCACAAAAAGCTTGGCTCAAAGATTCCCTATGTCAGATACACTAAACTGTTGATCCAGAGAGCACTTGGACTTCATCCTGATATCCCCAAGAGGCTCAATGACCCCGATAATCACGACATGTTGACTGAGCCTATCCTATCTGTCAGAATCAAGGAATCGTCAACAAAGAAAAAGGGTGCTGTGTTACCTGATCACCTACTGACTAATGAAATCAAGATGCTTGAAATGTACAAAAGGTATCGGGTAGCACTAAGAGAAGGCAAAGTTGGTCATCTCGATGAAAAACCTTCTGGAACACCTACTAGGAGAACCAGAAGAGGAAGTGCTGGAAGTGCAGTAAGCACAGAGAGTCAAAAGAAAGTCCCAAAGAGGAAACCTACAACAAAGAAGAAAGTTCCCTCTTAGGAAGCTGTTCCTATTCCTACACCTGAACCACCAAGAAAGCTATTGGGCGAAAGCTCTGAAGATACACAATCAGACGAGGAGGTCCACTACTCTGAATATGCAACCGAACCACCTCCCTCAGTAGCAAAACCTCCTAGTCCTCCAGCTGAACATGGAAAAGGGAAGACTCCTGTACTTGTGCCTTATGAAGAAAGCTCAGATGAAGATGAAGAGCAACTGGATACTTCATACAGGAAGAAGTTTAAATTCGTTAGACACCTTCAAAAAGCTAAAGAATTTGCAAAAGACCAAATGGGTACACTCTTGTAAATTCTTTTGACGAGAATGACAAAAGAGAATGACAAGAATGACAAGAGAATAGCTGAAAGGGAGTACATGCAAAAGCTGAAACGAATTGCAGATCAAGTGGTGCTGCCCACTCTAAACCAACTCCTGATGCGGTTAATCACCCCGATAAGGGAGCTGGTGCCACCACTCTTGTGCAACAACAAACGCTTGTGGAGGAGTCTACTGATTATAACATTGAGGAACCAGAAAAGGATAAGTCTGAGAAAGAAAAGACTGATGTAGAAGCTAAGGCTCAGACGGAAGTAAAAGCTAAATCTGGACAAAATAACAAAGAGAATTATGATGATTATCTTCTCAACAGTCCAATTCGTTCCAAGGAGGATACTTCTGCACCTCCAAAGGACCCGGAGCTTCCTCATGTCTCATCATCATCATATTCATCTTCTCATTCCTCACCACCACCATCTAAAAGATCAACCAAATCAACATCCAAATCAGTGAAGAAGCCACCTCGATCTTGGATTTCTCATACTCATAAAAGAATTGTGAATGCCGTCAAACAGGTTAGAAAGAAAGACATGCTTTACAAAAAGCTAAATTTTATTGATGACCAGTTAACGTACCTTCATGACGAGAATGACAAGAGAATAGCTGAAAAGGAGTACATGCAAAAGCTGAAACAAGATCTGCAAGGGGAATTGAACAAAATGATCGAAGGGTACACTCACAAGCACCTTCTTGACATTGTTCCTAAAGTTACAAAGGAGTTATTCACCAAACAACTATGAAATCAACACCGATGCACGTGAACATCAATCTAGTTGATCCCATAATATTCTCAGATGCTGAGTTAGTTGACCGGCTGGTAGCTCAACTGTCCAAACGATCTGCAACACTTGACTCTCACGAAGGTAAATTGCTTGAAACATTTCTGGAATATCAACTCAAAACAGCATGCCGAGAAGAAGCTGAAAGGCCAAAGCGTCCACGCGACAATGAAGATAAGGATCAGGATAAGAATGACGCGCATAAACGCTCGAAGAAGTCTGGTGAATCATCTTCTATGCAACCTCCACCCAAACGGACTCCAGCACAACAAAGGTCACCTCCTCGTTCTTCTACTGATAAACCTCAGGATTCTTCTGAATTACCACCCGAGACTCAGAAAACCGGTGATCACTTTGAGTATACGGGTGGTGACGATGAGGAAGTCCGTGAGCCCCTACAACAACCCACCTCTCCCAAACAAGTTCAGAAACCAGAATCCTCATCTAGGTCTAAAGAAAAGAAGAAGAAGGCGCCCATGGTTGACGTCGTATCATGGCTAGATGACGATAAAACAGAGGAATTTGAATGGTTCTCTACACTTGTTAACTGTGACAATCCGTACTTTCAGGTCATTTCTCGACACCGATCATGTCTCATTATTTCAACATTTTTAGTAAACTTGGTTTACTTGTTTCAAATTCGCGTAACCTTGGAGGTTTAGCGGCGAATTCATGATCATGACATCACGTACATTTCATATGGACTATGATTAGCCTACATTTCATTGACATCATGTGCATCTCATTAGTACATTCACGACATTTCATTTCACCCTTCAACGCGTAATTTTTATATTTAATAATCTTTATCGCGTGAGTTATTATTTTGCATATCTAATCCATTACTTTCAAAAATGATCCCGAGGTATTTTTAAACTCCCATTTAGTTCATAAAAACTATATTTTTAGTTTTACTAGTGTTTCAAATTTATTTGGTACTTTAATCGTTAAAGTTTAATTATTACGACGTTTTCTTAAAAAATTTCACGATAATTATTGTATCACTCAATTTTCACAAGGAATGTATTTTTACAATTTTTATTAACTCATTACATTCTATCTTAACCTATTAAAAACTTACTTGCACCAAAAATTTCCATCTACCTTTACTTGTACAATTTATACACAATTACTTATACTTTTGTCAAAGTTTATACAAAATAATACACAAAGTTATGCAAGTTGTAAAAAAAAAAATATATATCTTGTGGAACAAGATGCCCCAAAAACCGGTTCTTAGGGGGGGGGAAACAATAAATGAGGTAAGGTTTGTGATTGATAATTATTTTACACAACCATAAAAGTCTTGCTACATTATTTTACTTCTCATTCACTTCACCTAAAATTCACATAGTAGAAAAAGTTTCTCTTCTTTGTTCTTGCTCCATAAAAACCGGCCAAGCATCAAGAAAAACAAGGGATCAAAAGTTTTGCAAGTTCAAGTGTGTTTATCAACCTAGATCATATCCTTTTTATGGTTTTGAAATAAAAACCAAGGATATTTAAGTTAATCCTTGTTACCTAGCACCTCTTCATTTTCACTAGTAAGCATATTCTTATCATTTTCATGTTTCCTTGTCATTTTCATAAGTTTCTTTTCATTTTTGGAGCTTATATGCATGTTATGTGATTTATACCATTTATTACATGATTTTTGAGTTATATATACAATATGGTCATCCTATAATTACTCCCATGGTATTCTTTGGTCTTGATGGTGATTAGGAACCCATGACACCCTAAGAAGGTGTATGGTAGGATTAGATTAGCTTTGGAGTTGATTTGAAGGGATTAGAATAGGTTTTGTCCGAGAAAAACTATTTTCGTAAACTATATTTTTGTGTTCTGTGCTTAAATCGAATTTCTGGAAAAACCAACAGTTGGTACGACATTTTGTCCTTGATATTTAGAAAATATACTTTAAAACGAATCCGTGGCCTTTTGAACGGATAAAAACGGACTTATAACGAAGCCGTGGTGAATTTTTAAAGTTTGACGACGAAACGGACATTTTCAGAAAATTTCAGCTTGCTGTTTTTGTATATTTCGAGTCAAAAACGAGCCTTAAGCTTCACAAATTATTTCGACTTCTCAAAAATATATTAGTTTACTTCGATACGAAGCTAAGGACATATTTTACGTAGAAAACGGATTTAAAACGACAAATATATGCACGTTTTCATAAAGTTGCCGTAACTATTATTTTCTGAAAAATTATATTATTTCTACGATTCAAGTATTTCATTAGCTGTAAGGGCTATGTTTGCGGCAGTTTTTAACTATGATGCAAAACTTTTTGGAACAAAATGTCTTCTAGTAAAATCAAGTTCATCGGCCATATTTTCCAAAACAAAAAGCCGTTTGTCAAGCGGAGTTCTAGTAAATTATTTACGGATGTTCAAACATTGGCCGAAACTTATTTTCTGCACACAATTAACAAAAACCACCATCTTTAGCCTTTAATATCTTTATGATCGAGACCTTTTGAACGAAAACTCCTGAACTGAAACTTTTAAATATCGATACAAACTTTCCAAAAACGTCGAGTTCGTTCTCTAACGATCGACGTACACCATTTTACGACTAGTTTTCCAAAGCCATTTTTGTTGATTTCATGATTTTTCCGACGACATCGTTTTGCGACGAAAAGTGGTAATTTCACCAAAAATCATTATAAAATCATTGTAGGATGAAATTTTGACGTAAAAACATGTAAAGTCATTTTTGAAGGGTCAAGACGTCAAAAGAGTATTTTTCGACGATGAGTAATATTTTCAAAACTCGTAAATGGTATAAATAACATATGGAATGCATGCATAACATTACATTGCAACTCATTGCATATCATATCATTGGTAATAGGTCCAGATTAAAGTTTCACATTATACCTCGGTGTACTCACTTTTGTCATCGCCTCAGTTTACCAAGTGAGTTTCGTAGCCCCTGCTTTTACTTGTTTTCATAACTGTTTTGGGGGAGATGCATGCTTAAATATTTTTCACGAGTACTTTAGATTTTTGAGGCTAAACTCTATCATGATTACTATTGTTTCTAAATCAAAGGTTACACTATATAAATTGTTCTTGTTTGCGTGCTACGGTACTTCGTCGTATAACGTTCTAAATCAGTTGACCACTGATAAATTGAGTTAGGTGCTATGGATTATGTGCTACGGTTCTTCGTCGTATAACGTTCTAAATCAGTTGACTACTGATACATTAGGTCTAGTTTTATGGATTAAGTGCTATCGTTCTACGTCGAGTTAGGTACTATTGTGAATTCATTTAACATCATATGTTTGGAACATAAACTATACACATTTTGGCAATGGGTTGTGAACACACAGGTTGCAAGTTTTGTATGGGCGGAACTTGGAACTGAGTGGATTTTCAAGGCCTTTGCTGCATAAACGATTTTGAAAGACTTTACATTTCAAACCAAACTCTATGAACTCACTCAACCTTTGTGTTGACACTTTTAGCATGTTTTAATCTCAGGTATCTAAGGCATTCACTTCATGGCACGCATTGGGACACATCATGGAGTCGTGATGACGACGCGTCTCACTTGGGTTTTGCTTACTTTAAAACATCGTTTGTATTATAACAAACTTATTTCCGCACGAATTGGTTTTCATTTGGGACCTACTTTGAAAACTCTGATTATTTTATTAAACCAAACGATGTATTTTCCAAACGACACTTTAGGTCGTTCAATATAACTGTGATTGTGATGCTATGACATTCAATCCCCAGGAATTCCATTCCGCTGCAAAACAGGTAATTTGGGGGTGTGACAGATTGGCATCAGAGCTTCAGTTATAGAGAACTAGGTTGCATCATTGACCCTAGACTATAACTACATTATCATAGCATCTCATCATTTCATCACAAGTGCATGTTCACTTTACATGCGGTTTATAAGTACATTTTTCGAGTTATTTACTTTCATTTCACTTACACTATTCTTTGCTATTCAAACCCCAATAGTAAGTTTTATTAGCTGCCAAAGGATTCTTTACCCAATACTCCACAACATTCACAAAGTTACATACTATCAAATCTCTGAATTACACACTTATTTCACATTGAGCTGTACAATCACCACTTTGTTTCCTCACTCTCACTGAAGCGGGATATATTTTCAAATAGGGCCGTAAGCTGCAATAGCTACTACTTAGTCGACCATATTTTTTTAAACACTATCCCTTACTGTTCCTTAAGTGGTGTAATCCCATACTCCTTTACTATTACCCTACCCTTAAATTTCCGTAGGTACACTGTTAACTACACTTTACTTTCATTTATTGAGCTTTTTACATGAATATTTGGCGTACATTTCACTTGTACGTGAACACTACTTTACTACTCTACGATACTATTACATCAATATCAGATCCCAGTTACTACGTTGGATCAAGAGATATTGACTTCGAGACTACGGTTAGACAGTGTGGGGGTTTAATGGACAAAACGTCGCCTTACCTTAAGGA